>JAVLUX010000034.1:1720000-2325000 GCA_032164185.1 Moxostoma hubbsi
AGACCTGGTTAGAGTCACTCAGCACGCCCTGGGATTCAAACTAGCAAACTCCAAGGGTGGTAGCTAGCGTCTTTACCACTGAGCTACCCAGGCCCCTTAAAATACTCACTGTTTTAAAAAAAATAGCCATAAGACATAAACAATACATGTTAACATGATTTTAATATGATTAAATCTCTTACAAACTTTTTCCGTGTGAAGTTATAGACATTTTATAGACAACTTCTTTGCCATGGTGTTGTAATGTCAACAAACACTAAAACAAACCCTGAAATCAAGGGCGTAGGTTTGGTTTGAAAGTTGGTAGGGACAAATAATAAGGATAATATTTTAAAAAGTTGGTATTAAGGAAATGCGAGAAAGTCAGTCTGGTAATATAGGCAAAATAACATTATTACCTCATATAACAAGTCTCATTTCTTCAATTAAATCAATGTCGTTTTTTTTCCCATTTATTTTGTAAGAATGGGTTCAAATGTAATATTATACGATAAACCTGGATAATGCAAAGCGATAAGCCTAAGATTAATGGGCCAAAATCAAATGTTATCTTTTTCAAGATTTACCTCGAGAAAATGATATCCAAGGTGAAGTGGCATTCTGTAAAAGGTATTATCCAGCATTGAATGGAAATCTAAACAAAGGGTGGAGTAAATTAACAATTTGCATGTGCAAAATGACATCTCAAGATAAACAAATTGGGAAAATTTTAAATATTTAAATTTGTTCCCAATTTGGAATGCCCAATTCCCACTACTTAGTAGGTCATCATGGTGGCACGGTTACTCGCCTCAATCCGGGTTGCCGAGGACAAGTCTCAGTTGCCTCCGCTTCTGGGACCGTCAGTCTTATCACGCGACTCGTCCTGCATGACACCGGAGACTCACAGCATGTGGAGACTCATGCTACTCTCCACGATCCACACACAACTCACCACACGCCCCATTGAGAGAACCACTAATCACCACCACGAGGAGGTTACCCCATGTGACTCTACCCTCCCTAGCAACCGGGCCAATTTGGTTGCTTAGGAGACCCGGCTGGAGTCACTCAGCACGCCCTGGATTCAAACTAGCGACTCTAGCGGTGATAGTCAGCGTCAATACTCGCTGAGCTACCCAGGGCTCGGGAAAATGGAGTATTAATGTTTTTCCCACTTTCTACTTTCCAACTCCCCTCACACCCACATAATCCTTCTCATATTGACTCTTTATATGTTCTTGCGTTTTTATCTGAATAAATATAGGCCTCCTGATGAAGTAGCCTTTGCTTACAACTAATGACTTTTTTTTTTTGTCACAAATGCCTTATTTTATGAACAAAATATTATTTTCAATCTATCCCAAAGTTCTTCTGTTATGTGCATAAGAAAACATTTACTGGGAGTCTTATAATCCTGCCCCTCTGACACAATCGTTCAAATTTTACATTTCAAATTTGGCACTTACCGGACAAAAAAGCAGAATCGTGCATTGGGCTGAATACAAAACTCAGAGCATTTTAGACTTAGACAGGAAACATTTTGTACACGAAAAGTATGCTTGTTTAAATCTACTCATTTCAAGGATTGCACGTAAATACCAATGGAAATCCACCCGCGTAATCTCCAGAAAATCATTTAAAAATATTTTTACAAACGACTGTGATTGGTGCATCCTGAACAGCGCTGAGAAAAGGAACAAGTGCCACGTTACAACATCATTTATGCGCTGCTTCAGAAGAGGTTGGAAAATAATTTCCGTGTGGTAAAATTGCACAAAAAAGTTGCTCGGGACGTTTCTGATTTTCTGAAAGCCCCTATCATCCCTACCTAAATCTACACCTATCCCTTAAATAATGATTTAAACAACTATACAGCTCGAATAGTACTTAAGTTTTAACAGACGAATTAATGTAAGTGCTTTTATAAAATTAGAAGCTTAAAATTTCTGCCTTTAAAAATTGGCCCCATTGACTTTATACCATTTTGGATATAAGTTAAAACAGAAAAGGTCCGTAAGAGATTAGGTTACTCAGACCTATAAGACAATAAGAGAGCAGTCTTTACCATATCAAATATCCGAGGTGTGCAGATCTTTTTTGTCTGTAAACATGGCAAGATTTCACAGTGGGGAGATGACTCTGAGGTGGATGACATCATGGCCTCCCAGGATGATGATAAAAGACACGCAGCTCAAACCCCATGCCAGGCTGGCAGAAGGTGGGCTTACATGCGCTTTACTGCAGTCAATAAATGCAACAGTCTTTGAGATGAGCGATGATGTCATGACGTGTCTGCTCTCATGAAAATGTGTGGTTGGATATCGTTTCCTCCACTCTTTGATGCTCTTCATGGTTTGTCATATTTTTTCTTTTATTCCAGTATTTGAACTTTTTGCTCTCATGTTGTAATGTATATTCCTGCTTTCTAAATCACTTTGGATAAAGCATTTACTCTATATTTACAATTATTCATTTGGCAGATACTTTTATCCACAGTGACTTACAAAAAGAGGAAGAATACTACATGAGCAATTCATCTTAAGGAGGCGGTAGCACGGTACAAAAAGTGCTGCATTACAATGTTTCAGACAACACTGAAGAAATGACACTTTGCTACAATGTAAAGTAGTGAGTGTACAGCTTGTATAACAGTGTAAATTTGCTGTCCCCTCAAAATAACTCAACATACAGCCATTAATGTCTAAACCGCTGGCAACAAAAGTGAGAACACCCCTAAGTGAAAATGTCCAAATTCAATTAGCCATTTTCCCTCCCCGGTGTCATGTGACTCGTTAGTGTTACAAGGTCTCAGGTGTGAATGGGGAGCAGGTGTGTTAAATTTGGTGTCATCACTCTCACACTCCCTCATACTGGTCACTGGAAGTTCAACATGGCACCTCATGGCAAAGAACTGTCTGAGGACCTGAAAAAAATAATTGTTGCTCTACATAAAGATGGCCTAGGCTATAAGAAGATTGCCAAGACCCTGACACTGAGCAGCAGCACGAATGAATAGAAATGGCTAATTGGGCCAAATTTGGACATTTTCACTTAGGGGTGTACTCACTTTTGTTGCCAGCGGTTTAGACATTAATGGCTGTGTGGAGTTATTTTGAGGGGACAGCAAATTTACACTGTTATACAAGCTGTACACTCACTACTTTACATTGTAGCAAAGTGTCATTTCTTCAGTGTTGTCACATGAAAATATATCAAATATTTACAAGAATGTGAGGGGTGTACTCACTATTGTGAGATACTGAATATATATTTAAATGAATAAACATTTGAGTTAGAAATTCAATAATACAAATTTTATTTCAATTAATTTACTTAATTGTTTATTATTGTAATTAATTTTAATTAGAGTTTATTTTTCATTAAAATCTGTATATTAAAGGCAGTGCAACAAATACTACTATGATACATTTTAAATTGAATCAATGCAGAAAATTTGTAATTACAGTAATGATAAAATATATATATATATATATACAGACAATTTTAGTTGTAAATAATTTTTATATAATGGTAGTATTTGTATAACAGTAAAAACGTAAAAACTGTATGTATAACACTTAAATATAATGTCACAATGAAAAAATATAAATGTCCCTAAGAATAGATATTTTTAATGCAAAATAATATATATTTTTTTCAATTTGATTTTGGGGTGAATTGTGGACATGAGATTGACACTCCCAGATTTTCTTTTATGTTGAGGCGCATTCTGTAAAATCTCATTTGCGTGCTTTCTAACAAAAAAAATAACAAAAACGTTCAGAGCGGAAAACTCGTTGTAGGAGGTGTGGTCAAGCTGAAATGGTAGGTTGATGTGCATTTGTCTCATGTCTGTATAAATCAACAGAACTCAGTCTTTTATTTACATAAACGAGCAAAAACCACATGTGCCATGCATGAATGATAAATATGACTGCCCACATCCGTGCCACACACGCAGACAATATCAAGGGCCTCATAAGGGAAAATTACAGGTCTTTATGAAGACAATGGGCCCATTTAACTTGACAGAATGTAATAAGTATCACATAAGTATGGCCTCTTTACTGGTTGCTCTAAATAAACGGTGGAGCTTTAAACAGTCAGACGATACACCACGGAGAAAAAACCCTTTGATGTATTCGCTCATTGGAACAGCATGCAGTCTGGTGGTCATTTTTCCTAAATGACTTCAGAGAGGATGAAAATGCAAATAGCAGATATTTCAATATGAAATCAAACATTTCTCATCAAATTCTTTCAAGACTAATGAGGAGAAACATCTGAGATGAAGTTCATAATGAAACAGCCAAACTAAGAGCTCAGTTAAGTCTCAAGAGCAGTGGAGGATTTAGGTATGGGCGACATGGGCAGCCGCCCACGGCGGCATCCCCCTTCAGCAGCACAACTTTGGGTTTGGCGGCTCTCCTACACTAATAAAGCAATACGAACAGTCCGCTTTGGTCAGTTTCACCCACTCATTTCATTGTTAAACATGATGGGACAAAAAAAAAAGATAGCTGCCAACAGCATGTGCTAACACAACATAACAGAAACAAATGCTTGTTTGACTTGTCAAGCTAGCGAATGACTTAAGTCAGAAATAGTGTGCAAAAACAAAGCCAAGAGCAAACTGAGCGGCAGAAGAAAGCGTTGGCAAAGTAGCAAAGTCATAAATTTACGGTGCGAGTGTCTTGTTTGTCTTGAATTCCAGAGCTGTTAGCTAAACTACTTGTGTTTTCGTAATGACAAACGATGCAACTCGAAGGCATTTGACCTTCAGTGGGATCTTTCGAGTAGCATTATTCTGCCCTACAAAAGTAAATAATGCACATAAATTAATTTTATGACCCAAGCATACATATTTATAGGCACAACACAACATGATGTATTGTTCAGTGTTTTAATGCTCTTTCTCAGGTTTTAAAGAACATTAACTGTCAAAAATGGCCCTCTGGCACCCAGCAGCAATGATCTCACCCTTTTATCAATGATTTAATATGTTCAGAAATGTGCCAGAGATATGTACTGAGTTACATACACGCGCAATCTGAGAGGAGTGCATGCCTGATGGCTTACGTATACACACACCTGGAGCTGCACATCCATAGTTATGTTTCTAGCAACCCTAAGAATGGCTTGTCTTATCAATGCAAAGATACAACGGTGAAAAATGATGCCCGTGACCTCATTCACCACAAAATAACACCTTTGTTATTCTGTAGCTCAGCTGTGGAGTCAATAGTCTAAACACCAAATGGAATTGCAAAAATAATGACCGCTTTCAAAAAGGTTTCCCAAACATTCCCACCGCCCCCTGTTATCCAAAACTCCCTACTTTGTTCGGTCAAACTGGCAGTCACGCCCTAAACTCACACCATTGGCTGATACAGAAGTTTAAATGTTGCACTGATCAAACAAACCGAGCAATGTTTTGAAAGAGTCAAAATGTTCACAAACATTTAGATTTTATGTTTAGTACTCTTGACAATATAAACTTTAACCTTGTGCAACCCCGCGTCCACATGCGTGGACATTGTATGACATGACACTGCATGACACCGCGGAGACTCACAGCATGTGGAGACTCATGCTACTCTCCGTGATCCACACACAACTCACCACACGCCCCATTGAGAGAACCACTAATCACCACCACGAGGAGGTTACCCCATGTGACTCTACCCTCCCTAGCAACCGGGCCAATTTGGTTGCTTAGGAGACCCGGCTGGAGTCACTCAACACGCCCTGGATTCGAACTCATGACTCCCGAGGTAGTAGTCAGCTTGACCAATCTCGATCAAATAAATAGATTGTAAGCCCAGTGTCCCATGCTATGCTGCCTTAATGTCCTTTTTTGGAGCATGAAAGTGTTAGACCCCATTGACTTGCATTGTATCAACAAAAACACCTAATGTCTCCATCAAAATACCTTCGTAGTGTTTGACAGAAGAAAGAAAGTCATACGAGTCTTAGACACGATAAGGGTGATTCAGTTATTAAAGAAATATTATTTTGGGATGAACTATTCCCTTCAAGCAATTGCCGCTGCTCTAATAGCTCCCTCGACTAGTTAAAGCAAGTCGCAAATAACGGTTCATGACTGTGAGACACTAAACCCTGTAACCCTTTTCTTTTCTTTTTTTTTAATGAACGAGCAACAACGTCTGTTGTAACAGGAAATACAACCCAGACAAGAAAACTGTGCTCATCAAGCAATGACATGGGATATTTAACTAATAGGTTTTATTATTAAAAGATTATTCGGTCCCACTTTATTTTAGGCGTCTTTAACTACTATGTACCGACATTAATACATTATACTTATTGTGTAACTACATGTTGTTTTGCTAAATTCTCACAAGATTCACATTTGTTGCAACTGAGGTTGAGGTATGGGTAGGTTTAGGAGCAGGGGAAGGGTGGGTTTAGGGTTAAATGCAGGTGCTTTAAATGTTAGGGTTAGGTTAGGGTTAGTTGGGGCACAATGCAACAGCATGTATGTACATAATAAGTACATTGTATCATGTATCAAGCAGGGGCGTAGCAGTCATTTTAAAAGTGGGGGAGGCACAGCTGTCAGTAGGTTGTTCGCACAGACCCAACACTTACAGTGCAGGATTAATATATTAATATATATTAGTATGTTTTCATTATTTTTTACCCTGTGCATTGTGGGATAGAAATGCATCCAAGTGGCTCGAGTGTTTTGACTACATTCACCAAAATCCATTCAGATCCATTTAATGATTCAGTGACCATTTCTGGTGATGCCAGAAGGTGACAAACGAGCGTCTTGTGTGAAATGAGTCACTAAATCAACGATCAAACAGACCTACAAAGAGACTTAAGTATCATTTCTCTACCGTTTGTGAGCTGCTGAGCATGACTTTTATCAAGAGACAATAATAACAGTCTAATAATAATTATGTTTCAATAACATCCGTAAGTTTTCATGTAGAAAAGTGTCAACATATCTGTTGACTTCAGTAAAATGCACAAGTGTTGAAAACAGCAGATCTATCTTGATTCTTACAGTTTGTCGACTGCACACCAACATAGAGGTCATGTGTGTTCCTCATCTCTAGATTATTCATTTAGATAAAACATGGATAAATGAGCATTGTTGAAAGCAGTAGAAATGAACAGAGCCGTGTTGATTAGACGTCTGATTGACGGCCTGTTACGTAAGGTGGTTTCGGCTCATGAAAGTCACATGTGATTGGCTGGAGGGTCGCTCAATCAGCCCACAGTAACAAAACGCAAAGAATACTGTGTACAAATCCACCATTTTGGACTCTGTGTGGGTGTAGCTTGGAAAAGTGTGGGGGACAAAAATCACCTTTTTAAAGAGTGCGGGGGACGGGGTCCAAATATCTTTGGAGGTTTTGGAATGAGGGGGCGTGGCTAATTCAACGGCTCAGTCACGTGAAAGCTTCAGAACGCTAAAATCGCTTACAGCACCTTAAAAGATGCCTGATATAAAGTGGGTCAGATTTTTCTATCCTCGTTTAAATTACGAGAGGTCTTAAATGGTAAATGGTCTGCACTTATATAGCGCTTTTTTTAAACTTAGAGGTTACCAAAGCACTTTACACTGTGTCCCATTCACCCAATGTTACCCAGAGCTGCTATGCAAGGCACTAGTGCAGTTTTCCCGGGTTGCACAATGTATTTTTTGTATGTAGTTGTTATATGAATGTACATGCATGTGCATGATTACACCAAACAAATCTTATATTACTGTGATTATACTTATATTAGCACAGATTGTAGTTAGAATCCAGTCATCTCCCCACTTAACTCTTTACATTTTAGCCATGTGTTCAAACAAATGAGATCACTCTTTCTACTGATGCCAAGCGGAAGCATACAGGACTGAGCTGGACAAATATCAAAGGGTGTGTGTAAGTCTATTGTAAATATGCAGACATTATATGTCCATACGTAACTCTGCGTTCCCTTGGCAGACAGGAAAGTTAGCTAGTCGACAAGGGTTTGCTATGACTCATGCGAGTCTCAGTAACACTCAGACCACCGTGTTGATTATTTGACATTCTCTAATAAGGCTGAAATGTTCTCACGTAGAGGAACATGTTATTGTTCAGAGGTCAGTAATGAGAATCAGCTTTGTCACAAATGTTTCTCTGAAAATTCCTTATGAGACTTACACAAAAAGACTCAAATGAGGCAAATAACATTTGTTTTTTCGTTCTCAAAACACGAGTCAAGTACAGAATTATTAAGGCCACTCTTTTACAATAATAACAATTACTCAATACTTCAAATGCACAGGCCACGCTGATAACCATCTTAAACGTTTGAAATGAAACATCTGTAAGTATTGGAGCGGCCAAATGACGGAATGCTCTACTTTTGATTTGTGGTCAGACACGTAGACATTTCTCAAGATCATTCGCTCAGTTCCAAATTTAAAACAGGAACAATGTGTCCATTTACAATCAGCAGGACCGGAGGGGAAGAATTCAGACAACACGACTGCAGACGAAATAATGCAGCACTCAACGATGCACGAGCAGTCAAAGGAACTTTGTATCGTAAGACTGGTGCTTTTGTGTTACGTCGCTGGATCGAACCTACATTCACTTCAATCGGATGTCAGCTTCGGGTGGCAATTAGGCAGGGAGGAAATTGGCCAGTATGAGCTCACTTCATGTTTTGACAATGTTGAGTCACGTTTCGTGGTGTTCCAGTGTAATGCTAGAACAATGTGTCCCACTTAAAGGGACAGTTCATCTAAAACAAATGCAAATTCTTTCATTATTTACTCACCATCATGCCGTCATAAACTTCTAATTCTTCAGTGGAAAACTTTATGTTTTATTGTCCATATAATGCAGGTCAATGAGGTCCAAAATTTTAAGCTCCAAAAAGGACATAAAGGCAGCATTCAGGTAATCCATATGACTCAAGTGGTTTAATCCATGTCTTCTGAAGCGATATGTTGGGTTTTGGGTGAGAAACAGACCAAAACGTAACTCCTTATTCACTATAAATCAAGACGTCTACCCAAAAAGACAAAGGTGCAATATTGTGTATATAATGTCTTTAATGAGGGAATGAAGCTCGGCGAATGACGTAATTGAATTAATAATAGTAGAAAAATATAAAACAATTTATTAAAGTTGTTGATTATGTGTATAGAAACATCATAATTATTATTATATAATATTATTATATTTATAAATTAGTACCTTCAGTCGATTATTGAATCAAACCATGTTAAAATATAAAATTTTACATGACTTTTCATTGTCATCATCACTGTTTTTGAAAGCGCTGCAATTTGACGCTATATATACTTCTTTTCCAGTTAAAATGCATTTAGTTCCTTTTTCTACAAAAGAAAAAAGAATATATAACAATAATCATTGATTAACATTTTCCCAAACAAAGCCTTCCACAGTATAAAGATAAAAATGGACCAAAATAGCACCAATTCAAGTAAAATTAAACGTTTCCCAAAGTCTAAGTGGGAGTTTGTCTAATTGAAAGAACTACTTCCCCATATAGATTGCGCATTAAATCTCTTAAACTCTCATCTTCCACAATATTATAATGGCTATGCTCTTTGTTAGAGCAGTTGTGAAGCCGCATTAACATCAACATCACTTTGAACTCCACACGAAAAGCACTTGGAGAGAACATCTTGTTTTGCTTTTAGCGCTGGCACAGACAGTCCATGTAATAATACTTTATTACGAATACGAACTGTCCAGTAATGGAAGTGTAACATGATGCCGGGGAAATGCTGATTCTTCACTCCAGCAGGTCTTCTCTCCATGTGAAGCATATGTAGCTGGGCCACAGGCAACTGTCGGTAGTGTGCATACTTTCATAGGAAACAACGGTTCAAATTTTAGGACAATGTATGTCATCAGCCTCACGTGTGTGGTGTGCAATCCCCTTAAGGTCCCCCAGCAAACACCAAATGGTAAATGGCACTTATATAGTGCTTTTCTAACCGCATCAGTTTTCAAAGCGCTTTACACTGTGATTCATTCACCCATTCACACAAACACACACACCAATGACAGCAGAGCTGCCATACAAGGTGCTATCCTGCCATTGGGAGCAACTTGGGGTTCAGTGTCTTGCCCAAGGACACTTCGCCAACCCTGCGATTAGTGGACAACTCGCTCTACCGCCTGAGCCAGAGTTGTCTGTTGGATTCAGATTTTTAGGAAACAGAATTGCTATTTTCACACTGCCACAACAAACACCAACAGGGTCAACGCAATGATCCAACGAAACCCAACAACCATTGGGATTTTGATGTTTGTAGGGCAGTGTGAACTAGCCATAAAGTGCACATCATAACAGTGACAACACGACAGAAAACCAGAAACTGTGAGTCTTGTACGAGAGCTGTAGTGTGCACCTGGCCTTACTGTAAGCTGGGCTTCTTTTTCACCTCATTCAATCACTGTGATAGAGTGCTTAACCTACGAACCATGATGTCATCGCCACAGCCGATCGACTGCGGCCTTCATTATGTGGTGATGTAGCTCAAAGCAGAAGGTTTATTAGAAACATGAAGTTGTTTCATTACATACACGCACACAGCTGTGAGCACAACATCAACCAATCCTGCGAGTCGAAGTGCAAACTCAATGAGGCCTGCGAGCGCTTCTCGCATTTCTCACCCAAAAGGTATGACGTTTTAATCACAGGAAATGTTTACAGCCTGTTCTCTCTAATCAGAGAACTAGACACATTAGATGTTGATGTAATGGGCCATGCAAACATGGCAGCTCTTTGTCTTACTGCAAATGCCAAATTTAATTGAATTCTTGGTTTCTACAGTTGGCGGAAATTGGTATGGTGTCACTTTAGTAAAAATCATCATCGACATGTTGGTGTGCGTATTTATTGCACATATGTATTTGATCCTAGTTGAAAAGTCAATTATTGCTATCCACCAGCATACGGCCAACTTTTTGGTACCCGGAACATCCCGGGAGCGTGTTGCTCCCACTAAAAGTCCCAATTACCAAAATATCCGATAATGAAAACTTAGATAACTGTTACGTATTTTTGCATGTATTTATGATAGAAGTGAATTTTTTTAACTAACCCTGGTTTAACATTTTAAGATGTGAAAATTATATTTATACATTATAATGTTCATCTTATTATTTTAATGCGTTTTGGAAGCAAACTTTTCTTATTTAATTTTTTTTATTAAGCTGTCACACAAAACCTCCCTGCAACAAACGTTAAGTTTATGGTTTAAAAAAATAAAACCTTAAAATAACCCCCCATAACATTAGGTTGTCAAACAAACACCTTCTGGTAACATTCTGGGAACATTATTTCATGGTTATAAAAAAATTGTACCTAAAAATAACCATTCAATAACATATTGTTTAAGTTTTATTACTGTAGGTTGTCAAAAAAAATGTAGTTTGACAAAATGGTTATAAAACCTAAAACTAACCATTAGATAACATTCTGTTATATTCTTATATAGTTATAAAAATAGGTTGCATATTCATTGCAATAGACATTAAATCTTTTAAACTCTCATCATCCACAATAGTAATCTGCTGGTAGACTGTGGCTATCTACTTTTTTACAGCAATCATGAAGCTGCGTTCATAATTTGCATCAAAGTAGCATAGCAAGCATTGTGCGCTGCTTTGGACACACCATGAAAAGCGCTTATATTGCCAAGCCGGTTCTCGCCTCCTTCTTTCCGGGTTTCGGCACCAATATAAAGCGAGTTAAGGGAAAGCAGGAGGCAAGAACCGGCTTGACAATATAAATAGTTTAATGAAAAACTGAGCCAAAAACACACAAACATAAACACACAGAGCAGCTTCCTGTTATTCTCTCTCTCTCGAACCGTCATCACCGTCCACTTTTATCCCTTGCGTGCCCTCATCAGGCTGATTGGGGACCGGGTGTGCGCTGTTCCAGCCCTGCCTCTTCCTCCTCCACTCTACACTGTGGTTAGTTTCATAGAAAGGCTTTGTAATGGCGAGATAGTGGCAAGATCTTCCTGCTCAATATAAAACCAGTGAGGGGCTCTCTCAGGTCGAAGCGACCAATGAGCCAAATGTCTGCGACTGAACGCATAATAACAAAACAAAATCTTGTGTAGGTCTAGCCCACCTTTGCCAATCTGCCAATGCAATTTACTGAAATGTAATCTGGGATGTTTACCATCCAAATGAAGGACTTTGCTATGCTATCAAATTGCTTGAAATAAGAGAGGGGGACATCAACAGGGAGAGATTGTAGCAGGAAGTTGAATTTTGGAATACAATTCATTTTAATAACATTAACCTTCCCAGTCATAGATAAATGTAACTAAGCTCACCTGCCCACATTGCTCGAAAACCTTTTTATTAAAGGGTCAAAAAGCCATTACCGGGCAGTACTCTGTCAGAGACAAATCTTCAGATTTAGACCAGTTAACTCTGTATCCTGAAAATTTAGAAAAGGAATGAATAATTCTGTGGAGGCAAGGCATAGCTCTAGTAGGGTCGGAGATGAATAATAAAATATATTCTGTGTAAAGCAAAATCTTATGTGCCACACCTTCCTCCATCACCTCTGGAAAAACCTTCTCCTTTCTTATCGCGGCTGCTAATGGTTCCAGGGCAAGACACACCAATAATGGGGAAAGAGGGCAACCCTGGCGGGTGCCCCTATCCAGAATAAAATTATCTAAAATCTATCCATTAGTTTGAACCGCCACAACCATGTGTCTATATAATAACTTAATCCACTCAATAAAAGTATTCCCGAATCCATACATTTCAAAAATCTTGCGAGTAAAGATGCTGACTACCACCCCTGGAGTCGCAAGTTCGAATCCAGGGTGTGCTGAGTGACTCCAGCCAGGTCTCCTAGGAAACCAAATTGGCCCGGTTGCTAGGGAGGGTAGAGTCACATGGGGTAACCTCCTTGTGATCGCTATAATGTGGTTCGCTCTCGGTGCAGATGCAGAGGCAACTGAGATTTGTCCTCCACCAACCGGATTGAGGCGAGTCACTACATCACCAAGAGGACTTAGAGTGCATTGGGAATTGGGCATTCCAAATTGGGGAGTAAAAAAAAAAAAAAAGATATTCCCATTCATCCATATCAAATGCCTTTTCGGCATCAAGCGAGATGGCAGCAACCCAAGACTGATCGTTCGCCACTGCCTACATGACATTAATGAATAACCTAATGTTATCAGAAAAGTTATGGCCCCGAATAAACCCCACCTGATCTATATGTATAAGAGATGTCATAACTTTACTCAATCGGTTAGCCAGAATTTTTCACAATATTTTAACGTCTAGCTGGATCAGGCAAAATGGACGGTAACTCTTACACTCGCTTGGATCTCTGTCCTTTTTAGGTATCAGACTGATCTGGGCTTGTGTTATGGTTGGCGAAAGCTTTGCATTCTTTAATGATTCAGTATAATCTTCTAGCAAAAGTGGAGCCAGTTCTGTAGCAAAAGATCTAAACAATTCATCTAAACAAAGCCATCTGGCAGCGGAGCCTTGCCTGTAGGCAAGGTCTTAATTACCTAATTATCTAGCCAGTAGCTTCCCTACTTTGTCCCCCAACTCAAGACTGTCTTGCCCTGAATAGCCAAAATTCCACCTTCCGTGACAAAATAGTATTATATCTGTATCTGAGTCAGGCCATTAGATGACATTAAGTGTTTCAGCTCTGCCTCGGCACTTTTAATATTCCCTTCCAATTCCACAAGTTCTTGTACTTTGGATTTTTTTGGTGAATGCGGGATACTGTTTGATCCGGCCCCTAAAACCACTTTAAGTGCCTCAATACTGAGGACCAGTTGGTCTCCATATAGACATTGATTTCAGCCTTTAACATTTGTTGGAATTTAGGATTTTGCAAAAGGGATACATTAAAGCACTAATTATATGATTTCCTTTTCTTCATATGTGTCACCACCTCTAAACACACCAGGGCGTGATCTGAGACTAAAATGTTTCCCATTGAGCAATCAACAACAGATGGAATGAGGGACTTAGATATATAAAAAAAAAGTATTCTAAATTAAATCTTATGAACTGATGAAAAAAAATTATAGTCCCTCCCAGAATGGCTCAAAAGTCTCCAAATATCTGTAAGACCTTGATCAAGAACTGAATCCATCAAAAGATTAAAGTCTCCTCCCAATATTATATCATGAGGGGTGCCAGCGGCTAGCAACATCCCTTCAAGATCTATAAAAAAGCCCTGTCATCAACATTAGGTGCATAAATATTAGCCAAAATAAGACTTTGCCCCTGCATTTCAGCCAAAACAATAATGACTCCTTCCTAATTGATCTTTAATCTGTTTGAGGAATTTGAATTTATTTCTAACTTATCAGCTTAATGCCTCCCCTGCTCTAATTTGAGCCAGCACTAAAGAAAGCATGCCCACCCCATATCCTCCCAAATTTTTCAGCTTCCTGCAGAGAAAGATTTTTTGAAGAAACACTATCATATTTCTTTCGCTTAAGAAGATAAATAGCCTACCTTCTTTTTATGGGGTGCCCCAACCCATTCACATTCCATGTGGAGAGAGACAATCCACTCCACATTTGACATTTTGACATAAGAAAAATTAGATTGTGTTTCAAAAACAAGATTATAAAGATCACATTCCAACATTAGTGCATCCATCAAACCCTGAACATCCCCCAAAACCAAACAAACAAGAAAGGAATAATGTGCGCATTAACCCCACACATGACAGCGCCAACTGGCGTCCATCCCTCCAAACTCAAACAGCCCATGCACGTCTACAAGAGACAATGTGACAACTTTGCCGTCTGATTACTCAAGTCCGGTGTTTCTATACAAATTTTGTGAGACAGAATTACATGGTAAAAGATAATCTATAAAACAAATTCCAGCCAATAGGTGGAATAAACACAAAGCGTGTAGATTCATCCATAAAACTGTCCTGAAGGTGTGTTACTCTACAAAATGAACTCCAGCTGCAAGGCGAAACCAGCACAAGAAGAGCGTGCCAATTCCCCAAACAGTCAAGTGGATTTTCAGTGAGCCAGTCCACTCAGCTGCAACATGAGTGCAAAAAATGACTTAATCACTCAAATGTCTTGCAAGAAATACTCCACAAAACAAACTCCAGCCAATAGGAAGAATAAGTACAAAGATTCATCTATAATTCTGTCCTGAAGGTGTATTACATTACAAAATAAACTCCTGCCACTAGGCGGAACCCGCACAAAAAAAAAAGCAATCAGTTCTCAAACAGTCAAGTGCATGCTCAGTGAGCCGGTCCACTCGGCTGCAATATGAGTACCACAAGATATCTAACTCACTCCACTGACTTTATGAAGGACATCGCTTGCTGTGGGCATGTGAATGTTTTACGGCCATCCTTAGCATCTATTCTCAATTTGGCCAGGAATATCAGTGCAAAAGTGACCTTCCATTGATGTAAAGTTTCTTGTATTCCTTGAATCAATCACGTTTCTCTCTTATCAAATCCACAAAGTCTGGGAAAAAGAAAATGCTGTGTTTTTTTCAAGAAAGCCTTCCTTTACTCATCGCCCCGGGTAACATAAGATCTTTATTGGATGATCTCAGAAATTTGGCCAGAATTGATCAGGGCCTGTTTCCCTCCACAGATCTCCGAGCCAGAACTCTGTGAGCTTGCTCGATTTCCATCTTATGGCCTGCTATGTTGAGCAGATTCTGAAGGATCCCATCCAGGAATTTCACCATATACTGACTCTCTTCGGCCACAGGAATTCCGACAATACAGATGCTATTTTGCCGGCTACGGTTCTCCGTGTCCTCCAACTTCTCCCAGACATGCTCCATCTGCTAATCGCTAGTGGATTAGCAGATAATTCCCTCTCCGATGACTCCAGATAATCAATCCATTCTCGACATCCCCTGCTCTTGCAACCACCTCAGAGAACTTCGTCTCCATGGCAGTGATCAATTGACATATCACAGCAAGATCCTCCAAGTCAGCAACGACCTTCGTCAGCATTGCCGACATGCCCAGCATCTCTCACTGCATCTCTCGCACTTCTCCGATCAAATCGGCTCCCAGGCTCGCGGCCCATTTGGGGGTGTTAGCTTGAGCACGTAAGTGTCTTTTAATGTCTCCAGAGCCCGAGGAATTTGAAGAGTGTATCGAATCTCACTGGTTTATATCATTAAAAGTGTTAAAACTAGCAAAGTGTGCAGAGCTTGCAATTAACACGTCCGATAATTGCATGATGTCACGTCAGACATCTGACAGCTCTAGTTTTAAGTTAATATTAGGTTGTCACTCAAAAAACCTCCCTGTAACGTTCTGGGAACATTAGTTTATGGTTATAAAAAATAAAACCTAAAAATATCAATTAAATAAGGTTTTGTTAAAGTTCATATTACTGTAGGTTGTCAAACAAAAGCTTTAGTTTATGTTTATAAAACAATAAACCTAAAACTAACCATTAGATAACGTTCTGTTAAATTCTTAGAACCTCTCTGGAACTTTTTTAGGATGTTAGTTTATAGTTATAAAAAATAAACCATAAACAAAAAAAGTTACAACTTAAAAAGAACATTCCAAGTATGTTAGTAATTGGTTTCCAAAAATAGACAAATGGAAAACATATGCTAACGTTAGATTAACGTTTTGTGTTTGCTAATTATATGGTAATGACAAAACCTAAAAAGAAAATTCCAAGAATGTTAGTAATTGGTTTCCAAAAAAATTGACAAATGGAAACCATACACTAACGTTAGATCAACGTTTTGTGTTTGCTGGGTACACTTCTTAATTATATGGTTATAAAAGATAAAAACCTAAAAAGGACGTTCCTAGGATGTTAGTAATTGGTTTACAAAAAAATTACCAAATGGAAACCATACACTAACGTTTGATTAACGTTTTGTGTTTGCTAATTATATGGTAATTAACGTTTTGTTTGTGCTGGATGCTCAATTTTGTTTTCAATTTTGGAAGCAGGCTTCTTAAATAACCATCCTGGTTCATCAGCCAGACCACCATCAAAACCAGCATTAACCCTCCTGGACAAGCATGCTTGTCTAAGCTGGTCTTTTTCAGCAGGGAAAGGAGATAACGAGTAATTCTGGATGCACAACCAAACCTTTTCCAGATGTGCGTGTTGCAGTGAGCTCTATTGACTTGGAGCAGTAAGTAACCGCCCATAAGCACCACTCACATGTTTGAATTGCTATAAGAAAATGCTCAGAAGATTGTATGCATGAAAGGTTCAAGCCGTATGAAAGAGATCCTAAATGTATACGAGTGAACATTTGTTTTCTTTCTTCATGCATTGATGAACAATTGTGCGTGTTTTGTAAGGGAGGGGTGTCGTGGTCAAGCCATGAGGCAAAAGTGAACACCCCAGACAACTGTTGATGGGAGATGTGAGAAACAGAAAGTTTCACGTCTCAGCATTTGTTATCGTGCTGAAGTCAGTGTGCAGTTGCTCGTGTCAGATGTTTAAATGCCTCTAGCAAACATGAGGTGTGGTAGCTCGGATGACTAATTTTTGAAGGCAAGTCAGTCCACTCGTCCATCTCTGGAACGCTCCCGGTCAGGTTGGGAAGCTATTTTCTATGTAAACAAGTGGCATGAAAGAGCAGCTCCTATCTACTTAAATGGGGAAAGACGAAAATCTCCAAATTATTACGATCAAACAACATATTTCAAATCAGCAGACAACAATAGCATCATAATTAAATTGTGCTATTTTAGCTCAGGTCCTGCAAAAAAAACAACATTATTTTTCAGGCAGATCTAAATAATTAATATACTTTTTACTGTAATACAGTAAAAAAATATAATATTTTACAGTAATGAGAATCAAGTGAAAATCTAATGAAAATCACAGACGAGAATCATAGGAATTACAAAAACCCCAAAAAGTGAATTGGAGAGGGGGAATAATCGTGCCCTAAAATAATCACAATGCAAAACATTAAAGTGAGGTTTCGGGTTCAATACTAAGTAAACTCAACCGACAGCATTTGTTGCATAATGTTGATTATCACAAAAAATATTTGACATCCCACATATATATATATATATATATATATATATATATATATATATATATATATATATATATATATATATATATTTAATCAATATCACACAAGCAAGAGTGCGATATGGCCCTACATCAGCACTGCTGTGATTCGGCTGCAGGCCGGGTGCTGAAGATAATAACATCAGTGCTGATTTAGGGCCATATAGCACGATTGCGAGTGTGATATTGCTTATATACAACAGTTCAATGAACAAGTATGTACTTTTTAAAAATTAAGAAAAAAATTAGTATGGTCATAAAAACGCATTTGTGCATGGATATAATTTCTTGCACGATGGATCAGAATCTGCCATTGCTGGTTCAAAACAAATGATGTGTCCAAACATTCGTTAGTAATTCAAAAATGTCACTTTAGAAATAGTATCATGGCTTGTGCTGTTTCTAACAAGTTATTGGATAAACAAGGATGGATGTGTGTGTGTGTGTGTGTGTGCGTGCGTGCGTAAGAGAGAGAGAGAGAGAGAGAGAGAGAGAGAGAGAGAGAGAGCATGTGTGCGATCACCTGTTGCCACTCCCAAGCAGAGATGCTGTCAGCTTTCTGAAGATCAGCTTTCTCAGTGGAAAAATAACGTCCAATCGGGGGTATTTCTCCTTATATCGCAGTAGCCAGTGCGCAAGAGTCACTCACTATATAAACCACAATGTCCTCCGCCATTATAAACAGCACCCATTGTGTAATTAATCAGTCTGTTGTGTCTCTCAGCTGTGATGAGCCGTAATGCTGAAGTTGTTCGTTTAAAGCCGTTTAAAGCTATTTCCCAGCTTTAGTAGTAATACAAGCAATCACAAAGAGCTGCTGTATGTAAACGGCTGAAGCGCTTTCACATCACGTCACCTAACTGGCTCATATTATACACAAAAATGATCTTTTGCCACCACCTGCTGGCTAACATATGTAATGAAAAAAATAAAAATAAAAGACAAACTGTAGCTCTTAACACATCTGCACTGCTCTTACTCTTTAGATTAGAACGGCTTGAACAAAAGCGGAGTGACACACACAGTGAAGCGTCGGAGTGCTGATGATGTCAGACCATCAGTGCTCATGGAACATCTCTCGTCCAATCAGATTTGAGGACCGGAACTAACTGGTGTATATATATAAAATTGGTTACAGGAAGGCACTTACAATGGAAATGAAAAGGGGCAGTCCATAAACATTAAAGGGGTCATTACATGCCTTTTTGTTATTATTATTATTTTATGTTTTTCTTAAAATAAGTAATGTGTTTGTAAAACAGGATAATTTTTACCCTCATTCTGACCATCTGCCAGAAACGCTCAGTTTTTGATGCTGCTTCTCCTTTAAGACTTTACAGTACACGCCCACTGTTCTGATTGGCTCTCTGCTCTTGACTGACCTGCTCTGTCACCACTGCTGGGCGGGGCTACATAAAATCACTTACATGGAAACGGGGGTTGTTCTAAAATCATCCTAAAATCATGTTAGCACACATTTTTTACATCTTCTGGCTATACTTTTGAAACAGCGAGTATTTTAACATTTACAGATTGGCCCCCATTCTCTTCCATTGTAAGTGCTTCACTGTAACCCAAATTTTTTATTTTTTTTTTATCAGGTGCAAGTCGCAATTCATTTTTGTGGTGATCATTATTGTGCCACAAATGCTGTCGATTGAGCATAACTTGTATTGAACACAGAATTTTCCTTTAAACATATTTATTTTAATGTATTTATTTGCTTATATACTTTCTCTAAGAAAGGAATACAAATGTATGTGACTTACAAGGCTGTGGCTAGCATTCATTTGAAAAGAAGATTAGGGATTGGCCACAGCGTCCCTTTAGAATTACACTGTGCAGAAAAGGAGCACTGTTCATTTAATTACCCCCAAATTATGGAAAAAATATGATCCAATCGTCTTGCCTTAAAATAGATCATGAGTTACTTATGACATCATTTCCTGTCCTTCTCTCTCTATTGACAGTGTTTCTGTCTGTCTGACCAAAGCCTGTTAGATTAATAAATTAAATCAGTGGTGAAATGCATCTTAAAGTTGTCTGAATGCAACACCAAGACTGAAAATAATTTACTCACACTCATGTTGTTACAGACCTGTAGGGCTTATTTACCATTTCAAGAAATATTTAGAGTTGCCAGCTGAACAAAATTGAATAATATGGACAGAAAAGCACGATATTTGATATTTAAAATTCAGGTAGATGCTCATAATGGCAAAATAAACCAACAAGATGATCAAGCAACCCAAGCGCTACACAGCTCCTTGTGTTTTAAATGAGCCATTAAGACGGGTTTTCTGCATCACTTACTGAACAGAATGAAACAATTATAACATCAAATTAGGTAAATGCATTAAATAAAAATGTTATGGTGTTATACATAATGAATTAATCTCATGCAAGATTATGTTAACTTCAGGAACCACAGCCAGCAAGTTTAAACCAGCACACAACATATAAAAGCATCTGTTGGGTTTTTGCAGTTGTTATTTACTCACATTCTTTCAGCAGTTGTATTAAGGGTGAGGCAGACAAGAGACCAACTGCCTGCGCAGCCGTGACCTCTGAATGTGTGTGTGTGTGTGTGTGTGTTGCTCATTTTCCCAAAAAGTGTGTTGGCCACTTATAATATGATAACACTTATAATATGATAATTTTAGTAGTCAAATCTAAAATCAATAAATTATTAAATAAATAAATAGCTGGTAAAAAAAATTAAGACTATACAAAAAATGAAACTAATTTGTACTTTTTATACTATAAATATTTGTTAAAAATATTACAAATATATTTGAAAAAAAAATTATAATAATAAAATGGGAAAAAGTATATTTAAAAAACTAATTAAAAAAGGTACATGTGTGTGTGTGTGTGTGTGTGTGTATATATATATATATATATATATATATATATATATATATATATATATATAGCCTATATACAGTATAGTATCGTAACTTTGGGTTACGATAATTAATTTATAAGAAAGATGCTAGCATACATTTTTTTAGTAAACAGCAATTTAGATGACATAAAATACACAAAAAATGTGTATAGGCAGAATTTTCCACTTTATATAAACTCTTGCTTAAAACCAAATGTTCATTTACTACTGAAGTCAAATTTTAAAAGTGCCTTGTTTAGAAGTTGCAAATTTAGGTCTCAAACTTTATGTGTGCTTTCTCAACTAACCACAATATACATACTGTACATGCATATGTCTGATTATATAATTGTAAAGCTATATAATATTAAACACTTTAATCCTGAATGTATTATTAAAACTTAACACTCGGGTAATTTCGTTGGCACATGATTTGATGTCCATATTTGGATAAAAGTGTAGACATGCTTTGTATAATTAGTTAAACTCTGTGTGACACTGTGGTGAATATAGTGGGCCAAATGAAAGGGTTTAAAGGGATGTGTCTGTAATCAGAGTCGATATTTTGTGGAAAGTGTATGTTGATGAAGTACTGTCTAAACATTCAGGTCTAGGGCAGCTGTCTCAAAGACTAAAGCCCAACACAACCCCTCCATTGTGTTCCACCTCAACAGCTGGTACCAAACTTTAATACCTTCCTGGAAGCGGCCAATCACAACGCTGCTCAGGCATGCCAATCCCACCTGACGCAGGACTTTTAAAAGCTTATTGGACAGCTGAACACAAACCCTCATCTGCTTGTGCCGTCAGTCAAACCCATCAGCTGTTCTGGGTGAGGAAATATGCAACCATACTGTCTTCCAATCTACATCCAAACACAAACAGAAAGAGAGAGAGAGACTATCTCTTAACATGACTTGACAGAAACTTCCTTTCATAAACCAAGTGATTGAGTCTTTTTTACATTACAAAAAAAGTATGTATGTATCAGATGTAATACTATGGTACTAAATAACCACGACTCCACATGCCGAAGTGTCCTTGGGCAAGACGCTGAACCCCAAGTTGCTCCCAATGGCAGGCTAGCACCTTACATGGCAGCTCTGCTGTCTTTGATGTATGTGTGTGATTGGGTAAATGGGACACCGTATAAAGCGCTTTGGTAACCTCTAAGGTTAAAAAAGTTGCTATACAAGTTCAGACATCATCCATTTATTTTTCTCAGTAAAACTATTCCCTGGATACTCTAATATGTTTAAACTACAATATTTATTATTTTTTACGACTTGATTTAACTTATCCCATCATAAGTATTCCCGTGTAACTTTATCTCCATTCAATACAATACACAGTAGTTACATTTGTAAATTTTCTAAAGAAAATGTGACTGTCGCTTACCTATGCAAATGTCCTCTCTCCAAAACCCTGCCCTTCAAAGACATGTCAGCCAACCCGATGTCAGGAAACCCGAACTGCGAAATGATTGACAGTCAGAGAGTGTTTCTGATTGGCTACACACGCGTGGGCCGCTTCAACATTCTTTTTTGTTGTTTACAGCCATGGCCAAAAGTATTGGCAGTGACATAAATTTGGTGTTTCGCAAAGTTTGCTGCTTCAGTATTTGTAGATGATTTTGTCACATGTTTCTATGGTATACTGGAAAACAATGATACGCATTTCATAAGTTTTAAAGGCTTTTATTGGCAAAAACATTCAATATATGCAAAGAGTCAATATTTACAGTGTTGACCCTTGTTCTTCATAACCTCTGCAATTCACTCTGGCATGCTGGATATCAACTTCTGGGACAAATCCTGACTGATCGTCCATTCTTGCCTTATTAATGCTCGGAGTTCATCATAATCTGTGGGCTTCTGCTTGTCCACTCGCCTTTTGAGGATTGACCACAGGTTCTCTATGGGATTAAGATCCGGGGTGTTGCCTGGCCACGGATCCAAAATGTAGATGTAATGATCCCTGAGCCACTTCATTATCACTCTTGCCTTGTGACATGGTGCTCCATCATGCTGGAAAATGCACGGATCATCACCAAATTGCTCCTGAATCTTTGGGAGAAGTTGCTCTTGAAGGACGTTTTGATACCGTTCCTTATTCATGGCAGTGTTTTTGGGCAGGATTGTGAGCGAGCCCACTCCCTGTGATGAAAAGCAACCCCACACATGGATGGTCTCGGGACTCATGGTAGCGTTCACCTTTTCTTCACCGGACTATAGATTTTCCCGATGTCCCAAACAGTCGGAAGGGGGCTTCATCAGAGAAAATAACTTTGCACCAGTCTTCTGCTGTCCAATCCTTGTACTTCCTGCAGAATTTCAGTCTTTCAGATGTTTTTCTTGGAGAGAAGAGGCTTCTTTGCTGCCCTTCTTGACACCAGGTCATTGTCCAAAAGTCTTCGCCTCACCGTGCATGCAGATGCTCTCACACCAACTGACTGCCAATATTGAGAAAACTCTGCACTGGTGGTGACACGATCCTGTAGCTGACACCTCAGCAGGAGACCGTCCTGGTGCCTGCTGGATACTCTGGGATTGCTAACAGGAACACAATGATTGGAAGCACTTCTTCCCTCCTTTTATATCAATCAGTCTGCTCTTATAATCCAATCAGAATGATAGAGTGATGTCACCTGACTTGTGCTCGTTCACACTTTCCCAGGTGCTGCTGATATAGTGAAATTAGTGATTAGATTAGTGAAATTAGTGATTAGATTAGTGAAATGATGTCAGCTGGTCATTTTGTGCCAGGGCCAAAAAACTGTGAAATTTGTGTTTTTGTGATAAAGTTTTTTGCAATTATTAAAATGCATCTGATCACTCTGCGCAATAATCTAGAAACAATGTGAATCAACAACAAAACAACTTAGCGAAACACAAAATGTATGTCACTGCCAATACTTTGTACGGCCACGGCTGTACATAAACTTTACAAAGTTCAGTGCTGTCACAGATACAGGAGTGCTTTCTCAGGACACAAACTTAAATTATATTTTAATAGCATGCCTCCTCTCATACAAAGATATTGTTTTGTTTTCATTGTGGCATTAAATTTGAAACATAACCTTGATTTAATTAAAAGAACAAGTTGAAAAGTATGAAAAAGAAACAGGCACACATCACCATCTTGTGGCTCTGAAGGCAGTCTCACACTGGACGAGAAGAGCCACTGAACATCGCACGTTGAGGTGGTTCATGTGCAAGGCAGCACACACAAAAGTTAGCAAGGGTTTTTCCATCTTAAAGAATGAACAAGTCTAGAGTAAATAATATATGTCCAGTGATAATAATTAGAGTCGAATTTAATATTTGAGTTGCGCTCTGTGGCATGGCAGCAATTTGAGCAGCCTCCTGAGCTGTAGGTGGCAGTTGCCGACAGATGGCGAGTGGTGGCTGCTGTGTGCGTACATTCATAGAAAACAATTGTTTCAAATTTTAGAACGTTTAGAATGTTTAGAATTTTAGATTTTTTGCAGTGCACTTACTCAACCGATACAGAAAAAATATATAGACCTTCGCTTACCGTATTCAGTGTGACAGTTGAGTCTGTTTTTAAAACCACATCAAGAAAATCCTTGGTTCAATACTTGACACAGCTTGTCGTAAATCATCTTCTTTTGAAGTATGGAAAACGTGTTTTTGTTTATTGGTTTGGCTGGCTCATTATGGTGGAATTAAACTGGCTAATCTATCGTTGGGTATTTGATTTTTTTAATTAGTTTTATAGGTTTTAAACTGTTATTAAGTTGTTTGTACGTTAATGTAATCTTGTGTTGAAGCAGTAAACATATTTGTCTTGCTGTCTGTAAACTGGAGGGCTCGGAGCTCAAGACTTGACTCGAGTGCTGGTCACCCCCTGGCCTTTACTTAGATTGAGAATACATGGAGGTGGGATGTCAGGCGTGTTGTCACAGGAAGCGGGTAAGCAGCGGCATATATACTTCTGTTTATGGGCTGTGATTTGTCAGATTAAAATTAACATGCTCCTCCCGAACCTCTGTTAATAAACTCCATTTTGCATGCACCTTAGAACATACTATACACAGCTGACGGGATTCGTTATTTACCAGGACACATGGGAATCCATATTTGATCTTTTTAGCGTTCATTAGTGTGTCGTTCGTGAATGAATCTGTGTTTTTGAATGAATCTTCTATGTGAACAAATAGTTCTTGTGCAGTTCCATGGTTTCGGTCTTGAAAGACCATTAGTTAAAAAGACACGCTTTTTAACTAATCAATTGATTCAACTAATCATTCAAAGAACATATAAGACGCTCACTTGTCGCCACCCACTGGCGTAAAGATGAAAATAAAATAAAAAACGCAAAGGTGACTGAATGAATCTTTCAGGTGAACGGATTCAAAAGACCTGATTCACAGGAATGACTCTAAATCCCCACCACTATAAAACACTGTAATCTTGTACACATGTAGAAAATGAAGAAAAATATATCAAAAGTAAAATAAGTAAATAAATAAAACAAGTATGTAAGTATTTCGGATCTGTAGGGCTACCGTGATAATACAATCATATTCTTAGAAGTACCATTTTTTTGAGTTCCTTGGTGTTGCATGTCCCATGCATTCAGTCCTATATTTTAAAATGGTGTTGTGGTACCATCATCATAATCCATTTTGTTGATATTTATTGTCTAAAATAAATGCTATAAATTGAGACAATTAAAAAAAAAGAGGCACCTTTGGCTTGGTCACTGGAAGCCTAAAGACAATCATTTATAAGACATGGTCTTCATTCGCATTATTCATTTAAAGCCCTTTCAACAAATTTAAAGGGGGAGTTCACCCAAAAAATTGTTATGATTCAGCCATTGTTTACTCACCCCAGTGATGTTATAACCCTATATGACTTTCTTTCTTCTTCTGAACACATTGTGCTCAATGATGTCATACAATGGCATTTTATGGTGACCCCCTCTGCAAGCTTCAAAAGGACACAAAAGTATAATTCAGAAGTCTAATCAATTATTCCATGAGATTCTTGATTGTTATGAAAGCATACGATAAGATTTGGTGAGAAACAAACCGAAATCTAAAATCTGACCGTTGATCACCAGTATAGCGTTCATGAAGGGCATGAGAGCAACAGTTCATGAAGGCCCCTCGTGACATTGGGGCTTTCAAGTGAAAAATCGTTTTGCTTATCTAAAAAACAGGTCCACTGCTGCACACAAAACAGAGAACAGAACTTACTAAACATGTCTGAAGAGGGGGGTGTAATTAATATTAAGATCATTGGCAAGCATGGCAAGTTAAATTGCTTATTACAATTTTGATATGATCAGTATATTTCCAATTAACTTGTCACTTTTTAGAAAATTTTCACACCAGATAGGCTACTGAATAATACTAGATGCAACATTATTTGAATTGCCGACTTAAAATCAACATGAGATTTGTATTTTGGTTGTATACTCATGCCAACTGGATTAAGAAAGCAAAGCATTGATGGCTAAGCATCGGAAAGTGTAGGGGGATGCTGCTGTAATTTTTGGTTGAGTTAAAGTGAATGAGACACTGTGCCAATGGAGTCATAGTCTATTTTAAAAGCTGTTAATCTTCAACCAGTGAGTAAAAAACCCTACACAATATTTAAGCCTGAGAAATGGATTTGTTAATAAAGAGAAAGTGAGAATGAAATCTGAGC
This sequence comes from Moxostoma hubbsi, assembly GCA_032164185.1. NCBI lineage: Eukaryota > Metazoa > Chordata > Actinopteri > Cypriniformes > Catostomidae > Moxostoma > Moxostoma hubbsi. Next base: position 1,746,621 of record JAVLUX010000034.1, read on the forward strand.
ATCTCTCCATAGAACCTCATGAGTTAGTACATTTTATTGCCAGCAGATGGAGTCATTAATCCACTATTATTCCTCCTCTGGCGTCTATGGATCCTTTTAACACAAAACGGACAGCCAGTTTAGTAAAAATAACAAAACCCAAAATACCATGCAAATACTTTTGGTTTTCTTTTTTTTGGGGATATGGTACCATTAAAGGCGACTTTCACCACAGGCCCACACTCCACACTAATGAGTTTTCGTTTGAAAACGTGTAGAACTGATTCGCAACAGCGCCATCTTTGATTTTTGGCGGGAATTCCACGGCTGCGAGGGATAGACTACAGTCTCTTCAATAGTTTGTACAGTTATTTAAAGGGTTTATGGATCGTTCCGCTATGACGAAACATTGAAGCATATACGTTCAAGCCATTTCAGTAGACATTAAAACTGAAAGACAACTAGAGTTGTGGAATATTAGAAGTGATCTAGGCACAGGCGTAATTTTAGGTAGGGATGATAGGGACACGTCTGAAATCTGAAATGTCCCGACCAAAATATGGACAATTTTACCACAATGAAAATTCGTTATGCTATGTTTAATAGTAACAACCATAGACTGTAAAAAAAGATGGACGACGCCCCTTCGCTCTTTTCCATCGGAGAGAACTGAAGCCGCCAGTGTCCCGATATGGCGCTGACATCTTGGAACTTGAGTCTGCGCACTTGCGTTTTCGGGACCAGTCATGCGCAGTAGTGAGCAGGAAGTAAAGCCGCGAAAACAAGGCCCCGCCCTCACTCTCGCGGAAATCGCAAGCACACGCCCCTGCCAGATCGGTTAGCACATTCTACTGCAGAACAACCCATTATGTCGGTGTGAAATAATTAATTATAGAAATTTAGATATGTAATTTAAAGCTCCAATCTCCTCAATCCTCCGAATATCCCGAAAAAAAGTCCGTTGGTGCTTCAGTGACTACTTCGCTCAGAGAACCTGTCAATCACAGCTGTCAATCATGACGTAACAGCACCGTTTTTATAGCATCAAATAACTAACTAAAAACAAACTTATTTTAAAAACAAACACTTGAAATTACATCAGCGTGATAAAAACTACAGTAAATGACAGAAACTGTCTTTGGAAAAAAGATATGTGAAGTGTAATTTAATTGTTTAGTTGGTCTCACGTCCCGTTGAATAACATGGGGAGGCGGGGTTTATGACCTATACTAGGACCGGCCTCTGGGGGGCGATCGAGACGTTTTGGCTTCACTTTTGAGGGCTTGTGCGGCACGCTTGGTAACAACTATTAAATGTCCTTAGTACAATTATAAATGTGTAAATTATAATCCAGCCTTTTCTGAAGCAGCGCAAATACGGTGTTGTAACGTGACACCTGTTCCTTTTCTCAGCGCTGTTCAGGATGCACCAATCATGTGTAAGATTAACATAATAATAACATTCTGGAGATTACGCGGGCAGATTTCCATTGGTTCTTTACATCCAATCCTAAAAATTTGTAGATTTAAACAAATATACTTTTAGTGTACAAAATGTTTGCTGTCAAAAAAAAAAATACAATTCATGAGCTTTGAATGCAACCCAATGGACGATTCTGCTTATTCGGCCTGCAAATCTTGAGGAAGACGTCTTAAAAATGAATAGCCTACCTTTTGTTTCGATTTGCTGGATATTACATTTCACATAATGTCACTTTATTTGTCCATTGGATATTATTTTGTCAAAGTAAATCCTCTTGAACAAGAAACATTTGATTTCAATAAACCTTAGTTTTATCGAATCGCATTTCGCTGATCACATTTTTCCCCTTAATTTGTTTCATCTTTAGAAATTCTTAAAACAAAAGGCTAATATTTAATATTGTGGGGCAGAGAAATACTGTAACAAAAATGAGACTTGTTATATGAGGTAATAGTGTTATTTTGCCTATAGTACCATACCGACTATATTGCATTTTGAATATTATCCTTATTGTCCTACCGACTTTCAAACCAAACCTACTCCCTTGGATCTAGGAGCTTTTAGATAGCCTTATACAGTTCGTGTTATTGAAGAGATGGTAAATCTATCCCTCACAGCTTTGTTTTCTTTCCCACCAAAATCAAAGATAGCGCTACCGCGAAAAGGTCTATTGATTTCGCCAAATTTACGCTTCTCATCGACACTAGAACAGCATTTTCCACCAAAAACTTTGGAAAACTCTCTTAATTACCGCATACTTTGGAAAACGATGACGTTAGGCCACATCCACACCAATCCGTTTCTTTTGAAAATGCCATTTTCAGTTTCCCAATGAAGAGCGTTTTTGAAACTATGTTTTTGGTGGAGGAAAACGCTGTTCTAATGTGGACGAGAGGCTTAAACGAAGCAAATTTAATGCGTTTTCAAACTATAACGGATTAGTGTGGACATGGCCTTTAAAAGTGACCATATTTTAAATACGATTATGGCAATATACACACATCTGGACAAAACCATCATAGGTAAAACAACATGGTTTATTCAGTAATACCATATATAATGCAATTGCATATCTTTGGCGAAAATTAATTTTATAAACATTTTATTAACAGAGGTTAGCGTACAAAAAACAAGGAGTTTGTCTGTGTAACAGACGGGCAGACAGTAACAAACTGATACTGGAATGGCAGCTTGGGTTGGCAGAAAGTAGATCATAAATCAGATTTATTTACATCATTCAATGCAGATTCAATATTATGCAACAGGAACTCCAAGTAAGACATCATAAGGAAAATAAGACAAAAACATAACTAAGAATGGTGCGGTCAGTAGTCACATGGTCATTAACCCACATGCCCAGTCTTCAAGCTTAGATGAGTTAAATTCATTCACAAAGATCGTCTGAGATGGTTTAAAAGAATAGTTCACCCAAAAATGTAAATTCTGCTCTTAAGTCAAACAGGTTTGAAGCAACATGGGTTGAGGGTCACTAAATGGAACAATTTTATTTTTATGTGAACTATGCCTTCACTAATATGCCTTGAATATCTATTCATAGTTGGCAAGTAACTCTTACAAATGTTTTTCTGCCTGTGAATGTTTCATAGACAGGAATAGGTCATATTTATCTCCCTATGGAAAACTGAGAGGGGTGAGTTGAATACTGAAAGCTTTATGGGATGGAGAACAGTTGGTCTTGTGGCAGTGTCGATAATCAATGGCAGTTTACAAACAGAACACATTTAATTAATTGTATTTTCCTAATACAGCAATGTTAAAAGGTGTTACTTTTGGGGACTTTTCCCAAAATTCTTAGTTTTTATCTTGCTTGCTTTTATGGGTGAATCCCACCAAAAACATTTTTAAAAGATGAATAATTATATTTGACTAAATAATGCATATTTTAGGGCCATTAAGGTGTATTCTAACATAACTTTTATGATAATAAAGCACATTTTATCAAATTATCATTACCACCATGCACCAGGATGCTTTGCGTTTGAGTTCTTGTCATTTTTCCTGTGGTGATTCTCATTTATGGAAGCCCTGAACCGCACAATGAAAAAAAAATAATCTCTAGGCAGAATTTTTTATGTGTCTTAAGCTGCGTACACACTGCCAGTGACTTTGTCGCTGCAGGTCGCCAGTGGCTGGCGGTGAAGTCGCTAGTGGGCGTTCCCACTACTGGTTGCCTAGTAACGTTTGTAAATGACATTCCACGGATGTCATTCCATTGCTCTTGACAGCAAATCGCTTTTTTCTTGCCACTAAAAACAAACATTTTGGAGGGAAAAGACTAAATATATATGGAATCAGTACATAAAATGCTTTATATCAAAGATGAATGAGAAACAAGGTGTTGCTCTTTGCCATAGCGGCTGTTTATCTGCGGGGAAAACGCAAACGCCGGTCTGTCTCGGGTCCACAAAACCATTCAATCTCGGAGTCAGACACCTTTCCAAGCAGTATTTTTCTTAAAAATGTCCTTGTACGTAGGAAGAGACATATCATAGAGCACTGGAAAATTGCTAACAGCAAGAATTAGCCTTTCATCCATCGTTACTGCAGGAGCTGAGAGAGAGAGAAAGATCACGTGAGCTCTCCCGTCTTCTCTCCTATTGGCTGTTGCTCCTGTAAGTCGCTCTTCATTTGAATAAAGTTGAACTTGTCTCAACTCTGTCGCATCGCTGGACACGCCCACATCTAGTCGCCAACGGTCGCGACAGCTCGTGTCGCCGGAAGTCGCTGTGCTCTCATTGAAAATGAATGGGATGATGTCGCTGTCTCGGGCGGTGTCACTGGCAGTGTGTACGCAGGTTTAAACACTTCCTGACGCTATGTCCTACAAAAAAATAATAATAATACATTTCCAGAGTTTTTTTAATGACATAGGCTCAGGAAGGCACCTAGAAACCTAAAAAAAAATTCACCTAGTGATTTTTTTATTTTTTACGGTGTGGTTCAGGGCTTCTGTACTCATTACTGTAATAGGTATTTTTTATTGACTTACAGTTGACAAACAACGTACATTTATAAAGGCATTACAAATAATACTAGCATGATATACTGTATATATACACACACTATACAATGCAAATAATACATACTTTTTTTAACATTACAAGTACGGGAACGAAGGGGGTTAAAATGTGACTATTTTTAGGCTAAAATGGGTCATAAAATAAGCTTTGTTTCCTTTAAGCAAAGCAAAATATAATTCCTTATTCTTTCTTTTGTGTTTTGGGTGAAATATAGCATGTTTCTGGCGGGTTTTGTGAGATTCACCCTCACAGACTTGTCAACTTGGCAGTGTTATTAACATCAGTGAATAGTCTTAATAGTCTTAAACTGACATGAAACAAGATTATAAACCATGTTTGGCAGTGATTAAATCATTCGTGCATTGATATCATGGCAAAAGAGGAACTAAACAGCAGATATTAAATGTACACCTCAATAGCTCATCAAAAGTTTCATTTTCAAGAATACTGCGTCTTCTTTAAACTCATCTTAGTTTCTTACGACCCGAACATGTACTTGACAGGTTTCTAGAGATTCGCTCTCGAACATAATTACATACATCTGTGCATTTACACCTACAGTCTTGAGTTCCACAAGGTCTAAAATAAGAAAACTCCTGTTTTGACCTCTGCCATTCTGCTGACAAGTGCATTAAAACACGCATCAAACAGGCATGCATACATTAATTATACAGGCACATATAGACAGACAGGAAATACAGAGCTACCACGGCTTCCGTTATTGCATAGGCTCTAAACACACAAGGCCCGTTTCTTTTTCCACGCAAAGAAAAATGGGGAATAAAAACCAGAGATCAAAGTCAGCAGCAAATGAAAGACACAAGTCAAAAGATTGTGGAAAAGTGTTTTCAGATGTCCGTGAGTTTGTCTTTATGATCCTTTCGGTGACACTTTTGGGTCTTGATCAAGTCTTTGAATGTCTATGTTTAAGATGAGACTTGAGCCAGTCAGACGGGTTCAGTTTTTTTTTTTTTTTTAGAGAAGTCTCAACTAAGATTAAAAGTGGTAACTTTTAAGACTAATAGGGTTAATATCAGGAAACCTGTGAGGAACACGTCCAGGTCATATTTCACCATTAAAACAGCAAGAAAAACAGAAATGATATATATTATTTCAAGAAAACGAAGCCTAATTTTTTGTAATTTTTTTTTTTTTTTCCCATGACGTTATTTTGAAGCACATTTTCCTCCCAAACTCTCACTTCTGAAATGCAAAAACAAAGAAAAGTATTTTTTGTTGTACTGTCTTTATGCTGATTTAAACAATAATAAAATAATATAATAAAATACAAATATTTGCATTAATGAGCTGTTAGTCCCATTGAAAATAATGAGAATTATATCAAATAGAGGTTGACTCATATACCGGTTTTACCAATGAATTGGTGCTGATAGTTGCTTTTTTGAACTATAATCTATGCCAATCATTTTTTCATAATTTCATCGGTGTGTTTCGTGGTCGTTTATACATTAAAGCCCCGTGTTATGCACCAAATCTGAATTTATCCTGGTTATTATTGGGATTTTGGTTGAACAAACTGCATCTGGGATTTTATTCATTTTGGACTCTTTATCTTTGCCTGCCATAGTAAAGAAACAAATCTATTTATATTTTTTACATTTTAGAAATTGATTTTAAAAACTATCAGCCAATGAATCTGTTATCAGCCTTTCCCAACACCTTAGTTATCCTATCGGCAAAATCCACTATAGGGCGACCTCTAACATAAAGGGGAGGGGCTTTCATGAAAACGATGTCACATTGCAAAATACCTTTATGGTCCTAAAAATAAGCTTCATTTTCCTCATGCAAAACATAACTGATATTTTTTCCTGTTGATTTAAGAGGCAGTAATGTGACCTGGAAATATATTCAAAAGATTCATCCCATAAGCATTCGCCAAACAGCAATAGCATCCAAAGAAAACTGTCATCCGATCCCTTCTTCATGCCATCCACTCAAGACTACAATAAACATCCAACGAATATTCTGTTCCTTTAACAAAAATAAAACTTAATGCCAACCAGCTAATGATAATGCTCATTAGTAATATTCAATGATAATTATTGCATTTCTTTGTACTTAAAACAGTGAAAAAAAAATCGTCTTTTTTTTTGTCATCTTCTGAAATGTTTATAAAGGAGAGGTTAGGGCCTCAAACATCACAGACATGCACTCTTTCGGTGTATAAATACCACAGGTTCACTTGGAAGAGTAGTACACTCGCTTAAAAAGGAAGCATGCAAACGGTAAGGGGAAAAAAAGCTTGGGAGAAATACTTCATCTTGAAGCACAAAGTTTTGGGATGGGTACGACAAACTGCGTTTTTTCCATATTGACTCTAAAGTCTCAGTATGGCTTCGTTCTCCCCCGCGTGAGAGCTGCTATTGCCGTGGTTTGAGTCAGGGAGGAAAACTCTCTTGTATAAAAACTGAAACGTCACAGGGCTCAACAATAAGGATGTCCCGTTGGTTAGATTTGTTCCCGTTGATTGAACTTGTCATCTTACATTTGCTAATCATAGTCATGCGTTTTTATGTCGTGCAGACTTTTGGTCATCCGTGATGTAATGAACATTATTGTTGAGATTCAAAACGTTTATAGACGTAGTTCTGGAAAAATTATTCGCTTGGAAGTTTATTCCAAATAAATCAAACTATTCAAGGCAGTTCGGAAGCATCAGTCGAATGGATCGAACATTATAAACAAATCACCGTATGCCGTTTTCATGAATTGATGAATAGTTAAATTACCGCTGCAAAATTACCAGCTATTATTGCAAATTAAAAACCTAATGAATTATTTGTACATTTTGTTGTAAAGAAAAACGAATTGTTTAATGAACAAATATCAAATATTTCTTGTTTAAACATATATAAATGGACAAAATAGAAATGATCCCATACACTGTTTTAGGTTGCAAATTTGTAACTTTTTGGTATAAATAACGTTTTAATAACCATAATATCAAAATAAAACTATTATAAAACATCTATCAGGGTGATTCTCACGAAACCGGTCAAGAAAATGTTCTGGTCATATTTAACCCTTAAAATCAATAATATAAAATAAATAAATTAAATACATTTTGCATAAAGAAAATAAAGCCTACATTTGGGACCATAAATATATATATTTTTAATTTTTATATTATTTTCCAGATATTTAATAATATTTTGCCCAGCAATTTTCATTACTGGAATTACAGAAAACATTTTTACAATTATTTTTATAAAAATTTTTGGTATTAAAATTCGTGAAAATGAAGGGCAAGAGAGAACTATCACGACGTATAAATATTATAATATTTAAAATATTACAATATTGTAAAATTTCAAATGTAAATAATGCTCAAGAAAATAATGTCACAATATAGAAAATATGAATGGCCCTAAAAATAGGCTTTTTTGCTATATGAAAAATATAGTTTCTTATTTGTTTCTTTTAAATTTTTTTTGTAAAATGTCATTTTCTTAACAGGTTATGTAAGAATCACACACTTGAATCATGATCGGATTAGCTAGTTTATGTTTTAATTAAATATACCGGTTGAACAAACATTTTTAAAAATACCCGAAGAAGGTATTTTACACCTAATTTTTCAATTTGCAGGACTTTTTCAATTTTGTCCATCATACTCACATCAAGGGGCGTTTATGTATTTTCTTACATATTATATTAATGTATTTTTTACACATAAATAAATTAGATAAAAGACAAATATCATCCCATTCCATATATATACACACATATTACCAGGGCAGGTAAAATCCTTATTGTTCATCCCTGTGTCAGAAAAAGGAGAGATTTTAAGATTTTTAATGATCCAAAAAAATGAGGCACGGTCACTGATATACAGTTCAGGGGTTAAAAGGTCACTAAGGGCTTTTTCCGGCTTTATTTTCAATGCTTTGCCAGTTTTTTGCACTTGGCCTTTCGTTTCGATAGATCCAGACCGGATCGGATCCCGGCCAGATGTAAGAGTGACCCAGCCGCCTCTTTCAGCTCCTCATCTAATTCTGGCTTGGACTCGTGATGAGTCCGTTTACCCGGAATAGGGCACTTGACAGTGAGTGGGCGGCGGATGGGAAGTTTGGGCAGGCACAGGCTCCTCTCCTCCTCCGAATCCTCGTCGCTATGGAAACCCTCACTGCCGGCACGGCGGCCCTGGCCGGAATCGCAGCCAGCCTCATCCAGGGAGCACAGTGAAGAAGAGGATGACGAGGAAGAGCGAGACGAGCACCGCTGGAATGACGCGCTGCTGTAGTTGTGGTCTTGCTTTGGGTCGCTGCTCACAAGGACGGAGTCCGGATGAGAGAGGTCAATGGGGCTGTCCCGGTCACCTGCACGACAAACCATATGGTTTATATGGACATTGTGAGACATGTTAAGATCATTATCAAAACTGTCAACTGATATGGGTTTTAATGGCGGATGTTAATATCATAACGATAATGCTGATATGTACTGCATGTATAACTGATACCATCTTTATCAATTATACCAGTTAATCTGCCAATATTTGTCCATGTTGAGATTATTGGCCAAAGCATTGGTCTGTCACTCAATTTTATTCTTTTAATTTTAATTCCACATCTGAACTGTCAATCGATAAACTGACTGTCGTTCTGAAATGCATCAAGTGCTTTCATCCGTCTGCCTTAATAAAGAACTCTTATTCAGCTCCAAGTGATTAAGGCTCATTAGAGGTAGAGAACACTACAGTGACACGCTTAGAGGATAAAGATGTGTGAAGAGGGCAATGATGCACTAATTACCAGCAAGAGCTTTTAGTTATTACACAGATACATTTCGCAAAACTCTCTCCAGAAATACAGATGAAAACGTGTCTTTCTGTGTGAGACTGAACTAAACGGTCTCGTCTATTTGACGCGGTGCCTCGTCAGACTCGCAGAGCGTATCAATATTAAGGGGGCACAGGGTGTATGTGAGGGGAGGGTGGCATGCGGGGTGTTTTTGTGCTTGAACTGAATTCATGTAAATAATCATGCCTTATAGATGTATTGTTGTTTACATATCTTTAGACAGACAGACAGACAGACAGACATAGAGAGACAGGCAGAGAGATGACAGAATGACAGACAGGTAGAAAGATAGATGACAGACAGGTTATCAGATAGACAGACAGGTATACAAACAGCCAGACAGATAATAGACAGACAGAAAGACAAATAGATAGATCAATGACAGGTAGACAGATAGACAAGAGACAGACAGGTAGATCGACAGAAGGTCAGGTAGATAAATAGACAGACATGAAGACAGATAAATGACAGACAGACGACCACAGACAAACAGGAAGACAGACAGGTTATCAGATAGACAGACAGGTAGACAAACAGACAGATTGATAGATGAGAGACAGACAGGTATACAGACAGCCAGGCAGATGATTACAGACATAAAGAGAAATAGATGGAAGACAGACAGATATACAGGTAGATAGATAAATAAACAGACAGATAGACAGGTAGATTGAAGGGGTCAGATAGATAAATAGACAGACAGATAAAAGACAGACAGATAGACATACATGTAGGTTGCCAGACAAACAGGTAGACAGAAGGTCAGATAGATAAATAGATAGACAGATACGCAGACAGACAAACAGGCAGATAGATAAATAGGGAGGAAGACAGATAAATGATAGACAGACAGATAGATGTATTGACAGACATATAGATGGACAGACAGACTAATGAAAAACCCACGCTGATTGAAACCTATATTCAAAAAGCAACAGACAGACAGACAGACATATAGACAGATAGACAGACAGATAGACAGACAGATAGACAGACAGATAGACAGACAGACAGACAGACAGACAGACAGACAGACAGACAGGCGTGAATCTCACAAAACCTGCCAAGAACATGTTCAGGTTTTATCTCACCACAAAATCATAAGAAATACATAATAAATTATATTTTGCTTAAAGAAAATGAAGCCTCTTTTTAGAAGCACTGAATCCAATAAGAATCCACATTAAGAATAATAAAAAATTTTTTAAAAAAAAAGTAAAATGTCCAGCGTTGGGGGGGGGGGGGGATGTTCAAAATTGATGTAACAATGAAAAGGAATAAATAAAAACAAAAGCCTGAATGGTTCAAAAACAGGTTATGTTTTGTAAAAATTTATAGTTTAATGTCTTATTTTTTGTCTTTTGATTCTGTGGTTTGAAATGTGTCCTTGAGATTCACTCATTAAAGAGGGTCTTCTCTTACACAGGTCACTGTGGTGTCCAGGGGCCGAGTTTAAGAGCATCATAGAGGTGGCGGCATCAATATCAGACTCTGCAACAGAACACAACATACAGAGGGGTCAGAGTGTGTGTGTGTGTGTGTGTGTGTGCGCGCACATGGGGGAAAATCATGGGGCTGTAGGTTTCTCCGTTTCCATGCAACCCTTCAAGAGCTTTGAATTATTCATTAGCAACCAGACAGAGAGAGAGAAAACAACTGATGCCATTTTCAAGGTGAAAGACAGAAAGAAAGAAAATCACAGATACACACAAACCAAACAGTCCAGGATGTAAAACCCTTTACTAACCAATCCCCACCCTTTCCAACCAATGACTGTCCCATGACCATTTCCAGACTATTGTTATTACAGCATTCAGATTGATTTGTGGGCCGTTTTGAACCATCATTGACTCAAAATAAAGATTTTCTCACAAATTGGTTTTTAAGTTTTAAGGTCCGTTCATACCCAATTTGTTTTTCAATCTGTCCACACCATTTTTCAGTTGTTTTTCTATGTAAATACGTGCTGGACGGATGTCTTTGGCTGGTGCACCGTGTCCTGCTGTTTTTCAGTGTCTCATACAGGAATGGCACATTTTTTAGATGCCGTATCAGCTTAAAAAGATTGGCACATTTTAAAAATGCATATCAACAGTGCAAGAACGCGTCTAGTCTGAATGGCCCCTTATTCTGCACAAGAGCAATATCTAATTGATGAGATATTTTTAGAGCGGAGGAAAAATACAAAAATGTACATTCACTATTGAAATTTACATCAACTGAAAATCACAATTGAAAAATTCCATGATATTTACAGTTTTCCCTTGACCGTGGGAACCATATAAAAGAAAACACAGGGTTCATACAATCATCCATAACTTGTAGTTGTTTTTGATAACTGCATAATGACTTAAAAAATATTTTAGCAATATCATTTACAGACAGCAATAGCTGGTTAACCTCTAACTCTGGTGCATTTTTGGGCTGCCGCCAGCAATTTTTCACAAACAAATGTAAAAGCTCACCATTTACGCACACTGTGGACTAACTGCCAAAAATGTGTCTAATTTTGTTCAGAAACCCCCCTAAATAAAACAAAAAGACTCATAAATAATATACATGTATATGTTTACAATCTTAAGATGAATAGAAATATCTTTTTTTTTTTTCTTCCTAACTTTGTAAGCATGTAATTCTGGTTCTGTTCACCTCGTCTCCCTCCAGCTAGTCTTATTTTATTCCATTTGATGGCAGCAAGTACTAGAAACATTTTCAGGTATCACATTCCATCACAATATACAGATCTGAACTGTAGGTGGCGCTCTAACACATTTTAGCCCTCACAGATGTGCTCGTCCATAGACATTCAGTCTACTTTTCAGTTCATGCACCACCCCCATTATTACATTGAATATCTCGGCCTCTGAGTGGACTACAAGACTACAAGCATTTTATCACCAATAGTCAATAACATATATATCTGATGATTTCTTTTGCATGCTTTTCCTGCGACACTTCACATTTTGTTCTACATCTAAGATATAACATTGGATTATTTACACAAGCAAGTTCACAAACAAGTAAAAAATATATATATTTTAGAGAACTGTCTAAGGTAAAAGCAGATATAAAATTTTTAGCTATTTGGGGTTTACAGCAGCCGTGATCGGCATATAAAAAAGATGTTTGTATTTGATGTCTTACAGAAATCATACTTTGTGATTCTTTTGAAAATATTTTCGACTGTGGCATGAGGGCAACAAAATAGACTGTAAAGTTGCATTCCTGAGAACAAGAGCTTTAATTTGATATATGATTTGTCTATTTAAGTGTTATTTTAAAGACTTTTATATATATTAATATTTCTACCACATAACCACTAGATGGCGCTTATTTTGTTATTTTAAGTAACAAATGCAGAAGTGATTGTTATCAGAATTGTTTCAAACAATACCACATATTCTTGATTTACATATACGGGGACTTCAGCATTTTAAGTGTAAACATTTTTGCGACATAGCGCCCCCTTTTAGACTCGAAGGCGGGTCCACAAATAAATAAAAGAGCCAAGTGTAACTACAAAAATACATATTAAATAAAAATTCCATTACTTAAGTCGAAATGTGTAATATTTTTGACATTGGCACACAAAACTGCAAAAATTATGACTGTTATCAAACAGGTTTTCCAAGCACTCCCTTGTCTTCCATTGGAGGGGGTCAAACTGAAAGCCCCGCCCCAATCTCACACCATTGGTTGAGCCCGAAATGTCACTCAAACAAAAAGAACAATACTGTTACGAATGGCTTACTTATAGTTATAGATAGGAGAAAGCATTTTAACATCCAAAAAATGTATTCCAAGCTTGGAAATCACAATTTTAAAATATTTCCAGGTTTTCCATAAGCATGGGAACCATTGAGCATATCAAATGATAAACAATCGCAAGCTGTGATGAACGGTCACGTTGATGTGATGCGTAAAGCTGGTTTTCTAAACTCACAGGAAGTGCCCTCAATAGCTCTATCGACACTTTTAGGGTGTGTTCACACTTTTAGTTCGGTTTTCTTGGTTCAGACCTAAAAACAAAATGATACATATTGTCCTGGTTCGCTTATCGTTCACACTGGCATGTTTAACACCGAACCTAACGATACAAAAACAAAAGGCATCAGGGAAAAAGTCACGACCTGATGAGACAGCTTTTATGACGTATATCTTTTTCAGGAAATTGCCAAGCATCCAAAACAATGCTGGCTACTGGGCGAAATCCATTCGTTATATATATATATATATATATATATGGTGGTATTTTTACCAGCTGAGATCAAATGAAGAGTTAATAAAATGTGTAAAGGAGTCAAAACAGCTCCAGGAATTCCTCCGTTGTACACATAAATGAAGATATGCTGCAAGGACGGCTGATGGGCGGTTCCGACGCCTGTCCCGAACTGTAATGGGCAACATACGTAGCTCCTATAATGAAAAGGACCAGGTATGCTTGAGGTCAGTATTAGGCAAATTACTTCCTGTTTTTGGTCCATTTAAGACGTCTTTGGTCCATGTTGCGTTCATATATCAATCAAGTACGTTTGGAAGTGCCCACTACTCAGGCGGTCTCTGTCCGCTTGTTTGGTGCACACCAAGGTTCGGGTGACAGCGAACTTCACACTTCACTTGTTCAAATGAACCGCGCTAACAGAGCAATCACACCAGAGTTTGTTTTAATCTAACCAAACCTGCCAAGTGTGAACACACCCTCAGTCTTTTAGTCTAAAACCAGACATGATCAGTTTTCAGCTCACAAACATGCTTTTTTGTGTTCTGGGATTAACTAGATTTCTAACAGCAATTTTGACAAAGACTACAATTAACATCACACAAAGAGAACAGTCTAACCTTTCAGAGAGCAGCCCTGGAGGAAGAGGTGTCGCGTGGGTGAGAAGGCACTGTTGAACACACAAAGTTATTTTGCTTGGTTATTTACACTTATATTGTGCCTTTTACCTTTGTGAGTTTATACTGGAGTAATTGTGTGTATTTACCTGGGTGGGGAGGCAGGCGGCGTGCAGAAGGAGTGGGCGGTGGGGAAGTGCTGTTTCTTCAGGGCTTGAATCAGATTGGGTCTGTATTCGGGGTCCACACACCACAAAGAACCCTTTCCATTCACCTATAAAAACCACAGTTAGATGACATGAGCACAGCTGCAGGGCTGTTCACACCAAAAGGGTTTTGAAAAGTTGTTTTTCTACATAAACATGCACTACATGGACGTGTGAGGAGCAGGAGGGCATGGCCAGGCCGTAAGGATGGACACCTGGCTCTGAATCATCCTAATCAGCCAGAAGAGGGATAAAGAGGAGCCAGAGATGCCAGTTGGAGAGAGAGAGAGGCGCACAAAGCTGTGTGTGTGTGTGTGTGTGTGTGTGTGTGTGTGTGTGTGTGTGTGTCATTGTTTATGTTCAAAGTCTTCGTCAGTGTTTTATTAAAAGTCTTGTGATTGTTAATCTGGTTCCCAACTCCTCCTTTCCCTTGAGAAAGAGACGTTAGCTGTTACAGATCTCTCTGTTTTTAATGCCATTACAAGTTCAAACGTGTCTCGAGACACATGCGTTCTATCTGTTGTGCTGCGTCAAGCTTTTTAAGTGCAGGAACACGTTGGGTCTGAACCGCCCCTCAGTTATCATTTAGCAGGCACTTTTATCCAAAGTGACTAACAGGAAACTTAAGACACATTCAGTTCAACTGAAGTAACCTGAGGTTTAAGTGTCTTGTTCAAAGGTACAATAAAACAGTGATCATTCAATGAACACCTGTCTAAACAAATTTCTGCAAATTGTACACTGAAAAAAGACAAAATGCAGTACAAGTCGCAGCCATTACGTCGCTGAAATGGAGGTGTACAAGAAGGATATTTGTATATGTGTATTTGTATATACGTATCGCCCCATTTCACTTCAAACGTATAGAAAAAAAAAAGAAAGCAGGTGGACACATTAACTGCTGCCTGGTGGGAGATTCTACCTGCTAAAAAGCTTCTTAATGTGATCAGCCGAGCATGTGATTGGCAATATAGAGCCTGCTGGGAGTTTACAAGGGGTGGTTAAAAGCTGCCGATAAACATCAGAGTTTGGTTGTAAACAGCAGAAAAGGTGCAGTTTGGATGTTTATGACAGGATATGATGCATGAGTTGTAATAATAACTGTATCGGTTAAATACTGCAGCACTGAATGGGCGCAAGTGGATGGATTTAGTTGGGAGTCAAAAGTGTTGAAAGAAAGGGATAAATGTACAGTCAGCCGGTTGTTATTGCAAAATAAACTCCTAAACTATTATGCGAGAGCAAAGAAACTCGCAGAAAAGCTGAAATCCACCATCAGTTTGCATTGGATGTCTGTTAGCGTTTATTTTGCAAAAATGACTGACCGACTGCTCATTATCCAGCTTATTACAAGACTACTTGCCATCTAAAATAAATTGACATGAAACGTTGAAATTATGTGAAGAAAAAAAAAATGGCCGAACAGCTGATTTGTACCTTAGGTTTGCGTCAGAGTTCTGTTGGTGTTTATTTTTTTATATAATGACCATCTGACTGCTCATTATCCATCATATTACAAGACTACTTGCCAAATAACAAATAAATGGATATGAAATATACATACATACATACACATTTTTCATGAAAATCTTTTCACAATGTCAAAGAGAGAGCGAGAGAGAGAGACATTGAGAACTAGGTTGGAGGAGGGTGGCTACAACCTTGACTCAGATTACCAGGCGGCTCATAAACAGGAAGGAGGAAACATTGTCATGGCAACAGAAAGCAGGCAGTGTCATGTGAAACCATTTCTCTCTTTCTGTGTCTGTCTGATGAATGAGCTCTCACTGATGACCTCTCATAAGTCCAGAGAAGATCACTTCACCGCCGCTCTCTTACACACTTTCGCTCTCACTGCAGTCAGTAAATACAGCTCAACATTACAGCCGAGCAGCTGAACACATTACACCGACCATACATATGACACAGAGGCAGAAATGGTGGGAAAGTGATTTGGATTAGTGGTTTAGAAACAGTGAACTGTGGTGCTCGTGTGGACAACATGAGTTCAAATCCAGCTTGCAACATTGCTTGGTCACATACCCATGGTTGCTGGAAATGGGGACTGTCTAGATTTGATCAAAAATGATTTTTTTTTAAATAGTGTTGATGCTCTATTTTTACTTCATTAACGCCCTTTGTGATCAGTTGAATGCCACTTATCATTCACTGTCTCCTCCACAAGTGTCTGTATGTGTGTGCGAGGCTGAGATTAGTTTCTATTTGAGTGTGTTGACTTGCTCTCAGGAAGGGAGAGTAAAGTTCGACACAACACTCTTATCTTTGCTAGAACCTCTTTACTGTATGGTCACATGACCATGACAAGCCCAACACCACATCTAAGCATTTGCATGCCGAGTAACCAAAAGGTTGTCGGTTTAAGTCCCACAAGCAGGTCTCTACAGCGCGAGCATTTGATGCACATTTGCATGTAAAATATGTCTTTGGCACACTGGTGCAAGTGACACTGGACAGCTAAACTAATGAACTAATACAGCACGATAAGAACTAATAAGAACGCTATAACGCATAAACATATATGCAAAATCTTAGAAGTCACGCAATAATATTTTAGTACCGGTTAAATACTGCAGCACTGAATGGGCGCAAGTGGATGGATTTAGTTGGGAGTCAAAAGTGTTGAAAGAAAGGGATAAATGTACAGTCAGCCGGTTGTTATTGCAAAATAAACTCCTAAATTATTATAAGAGAACAAAGAAAATCGCAGAAAAGCTGAAATCCACCATCAGTTTGCATTGGATGTCTGTTGGTGTTTATTTTACGAAAATGACCATTTGACTGCTCATTATCCAGCTTATTACAAGACTACTTGCCAAATAACAAATAAATGGACATGAAAAACCTCTAAACCTCGGCTACCTCTAAATTTAAATAATTTAATTTGTTACGCATGTATGGATTAGGTCTAGAATAGAAAAAGAAATGCATCCAATGTTACAAATAAGAAATCATAAGTGGCCCATTTTTTTGGCTCCTTCATTTTTGATTTCGGGGTCCCTTTATGTCACTTTCAGTGGCATTTTTGCCCAAAACCCCTGTTAATTTCTGACCCTGGCTCAAACCAAATGCATTGTTGCACTAAAAAAAAAACGCAAGATGCAGCTGCGTTTTAACAGTTGATGTTAGGGATGCACCGATTGTGAAATTCTGGGCTGATACCGATGTTTAAAATAACAATTTGGCTGATGGCCGATTTTTTTTGTTTGTTTGTTTATTTAGTTTTTTGCTATTATTTAATCCCCCTTTTGTGCAGGTGAAACAAAGAAATCTTCATTATAAAAAATAAATGAGCTGTTTTTAAGTCTTGCAGCCCTGCATCACACTATCTTTGAATGAGCACAAATTCAATCATACAAATTAACGAAACAATGTTTAATATAACCTTCTTTCAAATAACAAAGATTATTTTTGTGGAAAATAACTTTTTCAAGAGCCTTCTTAGCCTGCTATACACCTGCTATCCAGCAGAATTTCTCACTAAATCACAGAACAGACAGTAAAAGACTCCCACACCAATGACATTTTCTTGCACTTGAAAACAAACCACACGTGCGCACGGCATCCGTTACCCTCTTACGTCATGGCAGTCGTGTCTAGCTGTAGGATGTTGGATCTTCTAAGAAACTGCAGCTGGGTAGACAACTGTTGTCCAAGTCGACCGCAAATAACCAAGACATATAAATGGAAAAACCTCGGCCACTGCCATCGGTGAATGACATCGTATTTGCCGATAGGCCGATATCAACCAACAAAGCGAATATCGGCCGATACTGATGTTTGGCCGATACATCAGTGCATGTATCCGATAAAGCGCTGTTTTAACTGTAATTGTCACATACTTTGAGAGTGCATTTGAATTATTAGGATTTATTCTTAATACATCAATAAATGAAATTAACAACATAACTGCAACCGCCCCGAGGGAATGCAGCTGCGCAAAAGGCAACACTCTGAAATTACGCTTAAATAAGCTGGACATCTGATTTTACAAATACGTATCACTTGGATTCCTCCGTCCTTGTATCCTTTCCTTGCATATTTTCCTCATATCCTAACAGGGAGCTGACAGGACGCAAAGGATGCAAGTAAATGGGACAGTTTTAGAAATGCAAAGGCATGAACGAGACAGATGTGATTGATATTAATCAGCCTTATTTTACTTTTTTATCAACAACTGAAGAACATATTCAAACATGCATCATAAAGCAAGTTAATGCATTACTAATAGCCAAACATTGTGGCAATTTTAATTAATTCTGTTTTTAACACTGCCAACGATACGCAGTGACAAAACGACCTCATCTCGTTAATTTTTCGACGAGAGCTTGCGACTTCCGGCAACATGATGAGTGACGGCGACCATTGGCGACCGGATGTGGGCGTGTCCAGCGACGCGACAAAGTTGAGAAATGTTTAAATTTATGCAAATGAAGAGCGACTTTCGGGAGCGACAGCCAATACGAGAGAAGATGGTAGAGCTCACGTGATCCTAATATTTTAACAATAATATTAATTGTAAAGAAACAGCGCGGTTTAGACTCTCCATACACACTACTAGCGATATAACCGCCAGCCACTGGCGACATGCAGCGATAAAGTAGCTGGCGATGTGAACACAGCTTAAGGATACCTTACCCCTAGATTGGAAGCACAATTAGAGCTTGTTGCCTGTCAGCCTTCAGAGAAATGCCCCGCATCTCTCAAATCCTTAGGCGGTGGTGTGCACGCATCTAGCTATGCTTGTGCTGCTCTTATCGTGGAGGCAATCAGCCGAACAAAATGTTTGTTCACCTAACACTGAAGTTTAACAAATTGTTCACAGGGATGTATAGGCTACATCACCCCCCCCCAAAACAAATTAATCGGATCTGCGAGAATCATGTAAATGACCTATTTTGGATTCAAAACGGCAAATTTCCCTGAAAGACAAATGTTTGCAGGTTTGACAACAACTTGGAAGTGTACCAACATCTGAATTAAATAAACGATGCTCACCTTCCCCAGGCTCATTTCCACCTTGCGGAAGCACTTGTTGAGAGACAGATTGTGCCGCACTGAGTTCTTCCAGCCAGTGGGGGCGCTAGAGAAGTATGGAAAGTGCTCCAGAATCCAACCATAAATGTCCTTCACCGGCAGAGACTTGCTTGGGGACTGTTCAATGGCCATGTATATGAGCAGGGAGAAGGAGAAAGGTGGTTTCGACTTGACAGAATCTCCATTAGAAGCTGCCGAGGATATGACCGAGTTCCCAAGTTTGCCTTCAATGTCAAAGAGTGGACTGGAGCTGGACTGTGTCTCCTGGACTCCCAGCGTGAAGTTCTGGAGAAGGTTCTCGTGGAGCCAGTTGAGGTTGGTAAGTTCTTCGTCTCCCGAGCTGGAGGTATGGTCCAGGCTGGTGGCCAGGGGGCTGGCGGCACACTCCGCTTCAGGTAGCGTCCCAAAAACTCCACTCCGGCCCGCCCGTTCCCCTAGCATGCCTGGGGATTCTGCTTTCTTATCTGGCGACATCCCAATGATTGGACCCATTAAATCAGGGATGTCTTCTGAAGGGAGAAGCAAATGGAAGGAAAAAAAGAGTGAGAAAAATAACTTGAACAAAAATACAGATTTTGAAGAAGGTGGTTAATAACTGGTAGCAATCATTTGAACATAATATGGAAAATAAATGTAACGTAGCCCTGAGAATGCGTGAAGAGAACTGGACAAATTCACTCCAACCACTGGTACAGTTGATCAAAGAGGTAGACAGATTAATTAATCTGTGCCAATAGTTGCCAATAGTTTTTTTTTTATGCCTCCATGTTCCTCTGTATTTTGATTAGATAATCAAGTGTTCTGAAGTAAGGGCATGTACATGGTTTCTGGACAAACGTCCATTAAGGGCATACAACAAAAAATCTATATGCAAATGGGCCCTGTCAGCACATACATAGTGTCTCCAACTTCATATCTTCTGAATAATAATAAACTTTATTCCTCATTCAAACTCATCTGGTGAAATATATATTATATATACACAAAACTTTTCTTTTGGTGATTATATAGGCTATGAAAAGCTACATTTGGTTAATACTTAAATATAGAGCTTAAATTATAATGAAGCCCCTTGTGTGTTTTGGGCTTGTTTAAATTTAAGTGCCACATTATTCACCAAACCATAAATGTTTTTTCCTAGGGATTGGGAACAATAATCTGTATCTGGGATTTTATATATTTTGGACTCTTGCAAGCCTCTACTTCTGTGCCTGACATAAAATAGAAAATTTTGAACATAGATTTTAAAAACTATCGGCCGATTAATCTCTCATCAGCCTTTTCCACCTCCTTAGATGTCGTATTGGCAAAATCCGCACCCAATTTATCCCGAATCACATATTAATATAATATCATAACCCCATGTCCTGACTGATTCCCACCCATATGAAGCATGTTGAAATCAAAATCCATCTGGTTTGGTTCGCATGTGTGTGAATGGAAAAATTATCTTTACCCAAAGAATTGGTGAAGCCAATGGATCAAACTTATTCCACATGCTGAAATCATTGTTAATCTGAACAAAATACTAAGGTCAATATGAAAATAGGGTCAATATGTTCACAATCATTTGAACGTAATGAGAAAGGAAAACAATAACGTAACTCAGAATTGATAAAAAGAATGAATCTTACAATGGGTGACAAATCAAACAACACGATTGCCTCATGCCACACTTTAATAGGGCATTTGCCCCTTCAAGCTGGCTTACAACCTTCTTTCCTTACATCAGTCTTTTCCTCAGGACGAGTTCTGAGACTAACGTCTTACTCAAATTGCTTTATAAAATCAGGTCTGCCTAATACCTTCCAATAATCTCTGCCCCCCCCCACCCAAAAAAAGTCTCTCTGAGAAAATGGGCTCTTTCTACCACTCATTGCAGTGCTTCTGCAATCTCAACTGAAGGAGAGGCTCTTGTGTCTGAGGGTTGTTGAGGTTTCTTGAGAGCGATTGAGATGACCCGGTCTGATTCTCATCACCGCCCATCTCCTTAAGGATCACTCGCAATTGCTCATTAGCCATCAACCAGTACGGCAACCAGCCGCAAGTAACCGCCAATGGCCACTGGCTTAGAACCGACTGGGCTGCTTAGAGCCTACCTAGAAAAAAACCGATCCGCAAGGCACTACGTCTCTGCTCATTCATTACCATGGAACCAGAGGTGACAGTGTTGCTTAGGCAACCTATTTCCTATAAGGGGCCGTGCAGCAGAGCATCCCTGCCAGTTGCCAGTTATTTGCATTTAAACAGTTCAGAGGCAATGCCATATCAAGCATTAGAGAATCATTAGACTATTTTAACTCACTTTATAAATACTTTATAAATATTCTAGCACCAAATCATCAATATTTGTATTTACATTTTTTACATCAATAGTTTGGGGGGGAAACGGCATTGATCATTGAACACCCTTGCAGATATCCATATAATATTGTGTCTCCAGGTACCTACTGATTCGCAGCACTATAAAGTATAGTTGGGTCAAAGGCGGGGCCTGGGGGGGCATTGCCACCCTGGGGGGGCATGGCCACCATAGGTTTTATTCTTGTTGGATGGCCCCCCAGTTGGATGGCAAAATGACCATGGGGGGACCCCCCCCCAAAGATGGCATCCTAGTACCGGCCCTGCCATAACAGATTTTTTATTGAAATTTTTTATTGAAATCTCTTTGGTTTGGATCCCATTTGTGTGGATGCTCTTGCTTTATGGACTGTTGGATTGTTCAACAGCAACCGCATCATATAATCCATAATGTGTGCCAATGGTTATATGGCACACTGTCAAGTCAAACGGCACAAATATATTTCTGTAGAATGGGCAGATGAGCTCTAGCCATGGCATTAAAGCAGAAAGCAGGTCATTGCCGTTGAGCGAATTAGCACACCCCTACCATCTAGTCACAGCACGCTGAAATCCATGCCCCCGATGTCACCATGACAACCATGCTTGTCAGTTCAATTAGGGGGGAGGATTAGACAGCGGATTGAATAAGAGTAGTCCAGTTAAGCCATCAGCCAGCATCACTTTCGCTTGCATCATCCGCACGCCACTCTTAGACTGATGGCACACATGCCAGTCTGGGGTGGGTGAGGGGTGGGGCAGCTCTCTCTCTGGAGAGGATGGAGCTTTTACTAGTGTTTTTAGAGATGAAGTAGGTCAAAAACAACCAGGAGGAGATTGTCAGTGGTCAAAGTCAAAGTAACATTGTTTAAATTTACTAGAAAAATTTGACATACTTTGGCACAAGAGCTACTTTGAGATCCATGTAAATATTAGAAACAAACTATATTTTGGAAAATATATTTTTTTTAATGTAAGTTTTAAAGTGGCAGCAGTAATGAGTTTGATCGAAGATCAAAAGGAGTACATGTCCTTCCAAAAATGAGAATCAACAAACATGAAGACACAGAGAGCCAACTGGCTAGGAGCTAAAGCAAAATGAGTGAGCAACTGAAAGGTTGAAAGGAGTGCCATGGAAACAGTAAAATTAATAAATAAGTCATAAGCAGTGCGTGATGAATCATAACTCTCAGAAAACTGGAGTGATCAGACATGTCAGACGGCACCAGAACTGCCTGTTTGTGTTAAAGCAAAGCTTCCTCCCCAAAGTCTAAAACACAAACATGAAAATCTTCCTTTAGAGAGTGTAACGTAGTTCAAGGGAAAGGAGGCGGCGAGAACCGGCTTGACAATATATAAATAAGGTTTTAATAATGAACTTAAAACAAAGGACAAACACACACTTGACGGACATGTCCGTAAACGATCTCTCTCTCTCTCGTCACACCACCGTCTGCCATTGGCCTTTATCCCTCTCGGAGGCCTGTTTAGCCTGATACGGGACCGGGTGTGTATCATCACGACCTGGCCCCGCCCTCCGCCCTGACACAGAGAGTTTACAAACCTATGACACAGCGGGTAGGGCACATGCTCGCAACACAAGAATAACTGTGTTGGAGAAGCAGGTTTGAATCTGGTCTGCGTAAAATTATTAGAAAACGAAATAAATAAAAATGTAATGATACATTTTAACAACAAGAACAAAACAAACCAAAACAAACTAAATCCAAACCAAAACTAAACAAGCCAATAAACAAAATAAAGCACAGGTTAGAATCTGGTCTGAGCAAAATTATAATAATACTAAATAAAAAAAATTAAGGTTACATTTTAACAAGAACAAAAACCAAAAAAAAAAAAAAAAAAACAAGAAACAAAAACAGGTTAATCTGGTTTGCGCAAAACTATTATAATACTTAAGAAATCAACATGAATGATAAATTAACAACAAGAACAAAAAACGAAACGAAACAAACCAAAAAAAATAAAAATAAACACCAAACTAAAACCAAAACAAAATACGGGTTTGAATCTGGTTTGTGTAAAATTATTATAATACTAAATAAAATTTAAAAAATTAAGGTTACATTGTAACAACAGCAAAAAACAAACTAAACAAAAACTAAAAAAACAAACCAAACCAAAAAACAAAACACAGGTTTGAATATGGTCTGTGTAAAATTATTATAATACTAAATAAAATAAAAACAATAATGAAATTATAACAAGAACTAAAACCCAAACCAAAACAAAAACAAGCAAACTAAAACAAACCCAGACAAAACAATCAAAACTAAACAAAAACCTCAAAACACCACCCCCCCCCCCCCCCCAAATAATAATATAAAACCAAGCAAAACATAAAAATGTAAAAAAATTTAAAACATACAAAAACACACCCAAGACAAAAAACACAAACAACAAGTAAAACTGTATTCTATTATTAGGGATACACTGACTTCATGTAGCTCCATTTTTACATAGAATCAAGGCTGCGAGTGTGCGGCTGCGAGTGTGCGGCATACTCATCTTTTGCATGCATGGATGGCAGACGTGCCATGATATCATAATTTTCACACCGGTGCAGTGTTCACGTTCAAACCAACTAACACCGGTATTACCGCTGGTTCGACATTAAGTAATGTAAGTATGGTACTATGGGTTAATTTTCGATAAGCAATAGCCTACACAATAATGCAAGGCAGCTTGATTTCAAACTTTGTTTTTATTTATTTTAACTACATTTTCAAATGATACTGAAAAAACTGAAGTGAAATTAAAATGTGTGTGAAAGATGGCCTTTCAACAGTTGGTGAAGGGCAACATCT
Organism: Moxostoma hubbsi; assembly: GCA_032164185.1. Taxonomy (NCBI): domain Eukaryota; kingdom Metazoa; phylum Chordata; class Actinopteri; order Cypriniformes; family Catostomidae; genus Moxostoma; species Moxostoma hubbsi. Next base: position 1,771,214 of record JAVLUX010000034.1, read on the forward strand.
CTTTGGCAAAGAACCAACTACATCCATGCATTCTCTCCTTCATGGGTTACTGGTCGGGAATTTCATATATATATATATATATATATATCACAATTTCCAATTACATTGTCAACCCTCCGGCTGAGGGATGTAATTTGATACGTTGGTAAAGAACATCTGGCTTTCAATGAGTTAAGTTCATTTATCATGGGTCGCAAACTCTTCATTTGGCAACTATTCTTTATTTAAGATTATTCTATTTGTAAGGCTATCGTATTGATATTGGAAGTTCCATTCATAATGTTTCCACCGGTATATATTTTCACAACGGTGTTGCCCCTCGTTACTGCGTAAAACCAGTAACACCGTGGCAACCCCAATGGACAGTCATGCACGCATAACTGTGTGCTTTAACCTGTTGACTTGTATTCTCTCCATTGCCTTTACTAGGTTGTAAATTGTTTAAGTACCCTAAACTCAACAGAGTCATTACAATACACACTGTAAACCATATATACTGTAAATCCACTAACTTCAACAAATGTCCACTTTACAGCTTCTGGGTAGTTCATAAAGCCCTATTAGCAACACAAACTCTGACCTAAAGTGAGCAGTGGAGCCATAATAAATCACAGGTGCTGCTGGCCCATAAAAGCACAGCATACTTCCTCTACGACCGCCACTACTTGAGCCCTGCAGTCAAAGAACCAGGGGAAGAGGTTTTTATGTGATTAGCTCATTGAAGATTATCATAATTATCAGTGGTCTTATCAAACGGCATCAAAGTGACAACCAGGTACTGGTACACTTGTGAGGGAGGAGGAGAGTGCTTATGAGGGACCATTGTTGTGGGAAAGAGACCAGGGCACCGATTACAGAGACGCCACTATCTCATCTGCAAGTTAAAATACTCATTGAATGCCAGAGCCTTTCATTCATGAGCGAAAGAGAGAGAGGCAGGTGTCGGACAGATTCCTTTCAAGCTCTCTCATCCTAAAAAGGGATAGTTTATTCAAAAATTGTATTTCTGTCATTATTTAGTACCCTTCTTCGATGCAATGCCAGAGGATCTTTGAAGAATCTCCAGTTTGTTTTTTGTTTTTTTTAAACGCAGTACAGTTAGTCCACGTGACTCATGTCCCTTCTGAAGTCGTATGATATCTCTGTGCAAGCAATGAACTGAAATTGAGGTCACTTTTCTGGATGAACAACTGTTCTACTCCATTTTGAACATACAGCTTATGGAAACTACCTGGTTGAAACTGTAAAACGTTTGTGCTCCACAGAAGAAAGGAAACTGTGTTTGGAATTACATGGGGGGTTTAAATTGGGCTTTGTTTCTTTAAAGAAACAGGCCGAAACATATATGTCACACAAGTACGCAAATGCAGACGTGCGCTTGACAATGCTTGGTCCCATTGTACATACAGTACATTACGTGCACTTTTGAGTTGCTCTGATGGTTACAAACCTCAGACCACATGGGGGGCAATATAATTTTTAGGTGACCACAAATCCGGATGTTGTAGATGAGTTGATACTTGAGGAGCGGGAGAGACAAGGAGAAAAAACAAGTTTGTTTGAATGGACTGGAGATAAAATGTTGTATATATATTTTTCAAAAAGGTTCGTTTTCAAATTTAGGGCTGACCCCTAACAGTCGACCAAACGTTAGTCGATGAGAAGAGTCTTGGTCGACCAAGATTTGATTGGTCATTGGTCGCGGAAAAAAAAATTAAAAATCACCACAGGAAACCGACGAACTATTTGGACGCTAGGTGGTACTATGTGGTAATTTTCGTTGAGTAGGGTTAGGGTTAAGCCTACACAATAAAGCAAGACACCTTGAATTCAAATTTTGAACTTTATTTTAACTAAAAATTCTGTTCAAATAAAAAAAGTGCAATTAAACTGCATGTTCAACTTTTTGAAAGATGGATTTACAAAAGTTGAGAAGGACAAAATCTCTGGCAAAAACCTACTTCATCTGTGCATTCTCTACTGGACAAGTATTTTGGGATGGATGGACGGGTGGACGGACGGATGGAAAAGGATGGATGGAGATGTAGGGATAGGTTGAAAAGGTTGGATGGATTGAAAAGGATGGATGGAGATGGAGGGATAGATTGAAAAGGATGGATGGATTGAAAAGGATGGATGGAGATGGAGGGATGGATTGAAAAGGATGGATGGGTTGAAAAGGATGGATGGAGATGGAGGGATAGGTTGAAAAGGTTGGATGGATTGAAAAGGATGGATGGAGATGGAGGGATAGATTGAAAAGGATGGATGGATTGAAAAGGATGGATGGATGGAAAAGGATGGATGGAGATGGAGGGATGGATGGAGGGATAGATTGAAAAGGATGGATGGAGATGGAGGGATGGAAATGGATGGAAAGATTGAAAAGGATGGATGGAGATGGAGGGATGGAAATGGATGGAAAGACTGAAAAGGATGGATGGATGGATGGATTGAAAAGGATGGATGGAGATGGAGGGATTGAAAAGGATGGATGGAGATGGATGGAAAGATTGAAAAGGATGGATGGATGGATGGAAAGATAGAATAGGATGGATGGAAAGATAGATGGATAGACGGATGGACAGACATATAGAGCAATATCCAATTAAATCGGCAACCCCCAAGCTGAGGGCTTTAGTGATTTTGCATTCAAAATCAAATACATAATTAAATTCAAATTGCACTCTAAAGTAACTACCTTTCCATTTACCGTCAAGCAAGTATCCGTCTAAACATCCAGGCAGACAATTACTTCCACAAATGAAGACAAACAATTATACAAATAAAAATTATAATTATAATGACGAAAATAATCACTGAAATATAAATCATGGTTCTAGATGAATGCGTTTGTGTATTATTTCATGATTTAATCTCAGATGTATAAACTGCAGAGTTGTGTTCACAATGAACTGCTCTGTGGAAAAAAGCGAACTGAACTAAGCGCACCTCCTGAGAGGAGATGTCTGAGGTCATTTGCAACACTTATAGACAGTACTGTTCTTGCAAAAAACCATAAAACAATCAGAAGACAGAAACAAAGAAAGAGTGAGAACCCTTTATATATGTGCGTGTTCCACGAGACTGCACGCCTCCGAACGAACAGCGTGTCATACATATGCATCGACGGCTTTTCTATCATCTGTTTGTAAAGAGATTTCGACGGGCAAGGAGGTGGCGAGAACCGGCTTGACAGTATAAATAATATTTGAATGGCAAACTTAACCAAACGACACAAACAAACACAACATGACTGACATGTCCGTAAATGATCTCTCTCTCCTGCACCATCTTCCGCAGTCGGCCTTTATCCCTCTCAGAGGCTTGATTAGCCTGATACGGGACCGGGTGCCCTCCGCCCCGCCACACTGTTCTTAATAATATAATAAAGTGTGTTTATGGGCAAATAATTTTTTTATACTCTATAAATTAACTAAATGTTATTTTTCCGACACATTCAGAATCACTACCACTTTTGCCGGTGGTGTCGCTGTGGCTCGCTTCGTGCATGCGCATGTAAAATGTATATTTTAAAGGCTCATTATTACGGTTTAGTATTTCTCTGTAATGTAGAACAGTGTTAGCGATGTTAATGATAACATTCTCAGCCCTGGAACTCCCCCAACATATAAGCAATTAAATGAATATCATAAACGTGCGACGACTAGTCAACTAATGGCTGAAACAAACGACTAGGAAAGTCTTTGGTCAGTGGCAGCCCTACTCAAATTGCTGCCCGAGTCCGCCATGACAGATGTTGATTGAAAGAAGAAAATCTGTTTTATCGCCCCTTGCGGCAATGCTGAGAATGCTGTACGTACTTGCGTTGTGTTATGAATTGAGCTCCGACACATTTCATAACACAATGTTGTTGAACTCGCCTAGCAAGGTGTGTCCGTACACCTACTTGCGTAAAGTACATTTGGACCTTTAGTCTGTGACACACAAATGCATGTACCAAACTGTGCAATCAAACAAATGTGGGTCTCCAAACTGTGACTGTGCTGAGGAATGTCAAAATGATGGCCTAAAATGCTGATCTTCACATCAGAGGAGTTCTGATTTGGGTTTGCAGAGAGATAAAACTGCTGGGGTGCAGTTTCACCCGAGTGTTTACTAGGAAACACTCCTAAGAAAGCAAGTCTTATGGAGGGACATCATTAAATCCAAGAAACACAGAGTTTGGCATTTCGTGTTATCAACTTGCCTCCGACCTCAGCCCTGAAACTGCACAGGCAGAGAACGACCGCGAATACTAAAGTCTGACATTTAAAATGCATTCTTCTGGTTATAGCTGTTAAATCAATGGCTAAATTAAAACTGAAACTGAGTGACATTACGTGCTGTAAAATAAGATAAGAAAAAAAGCGAATAAGCGGCATGATTTGAGTTATCGTTCACGTCTCTAGCACAAATGTGTGGGAAACGAACTAAACTTTTTGGTTTGTTCAAATCATACTTCAGAAGCCTTTTCAGACTCCAAACACACCAGAGCAGTTGTGCCTGCCGTTGTGCCCTGGAGGGTGTCCCACGCCCTTTGTCAACCAGGTGTTTCAACTTGTGTCTTAAATCTGTGTGCAAATATCACTAGTGACTGTGTGACTTCATTTAAAGGTCTTAAAAAGCATTTTGTTAAGAATTCGGGCTGGGCAATATGGCTATTTTTCAGGCTATTGACAATATTCAATATATATCTTGATAATTAAATATTTCATCTGTAATGGCTCAAAAGTTATTTGGTTTTTAATCGAGGAAGTAGATTTAATATTTTAAAGGCATTTATTTTTAGATAATAATAAAAGGCATGTTTCCCAATAGTTTTCCAATTAATGAACACAAAAGGAAAATGACATTTTCATTGATATACACTTTTTGATTTATATTAGTATTTTACATTTATAATTAAACATAGTAGCTTAATAAAACGCATTATTTACTTTCATATATTTTTACCAAAAAAATATTACGAATAATAATTTGTGAATGAACAAGGTGTGCAAAATTACCCAGTTGAATATTGCATAATACTTGATTATTACTGTGGGACCCAGTCAAGTTTATTCTTATAATATAACACTGAATTTTCATTATTATTTTAAGGATTAGATTTGTTTTATATCTAAGTATTTTTCTGTCCTACTTCAACTTCACCTGGAGCTTTTATTTTGACACTGAAAGAGGTGTATGTAGTTTACAATGTTCAGCATCTGGTAAAATGCTGTCATCATCTGTATAATAACTTATAGTGGTTACTAATGTTTGGCATTGCACGGATGTTTGAACATGCAGCACTTTTCTTTCACAATGCATGTGAACTACTCTAAAAGTGCTAAAACACGAGCCCATGAGCGCCACACCTGCATAGAACAGCGTGTCACCCATGTGTGCACCAACCATGTTTATGTAGAAGTCACAAATGACCATTTCGCCATTTTTGTTATTTTATTCATTGTGCAGCCCAGAAGGATTGTGAAATTAGCCTACAAAGAACTCTATGAAACTTATGGGGCTTTTCCACTGCACAGTACGGCTGGACTAGACTCTGGTTGCTTTTGGGGGGTTTTCCACTGTGGATAGTACCTGGTACTTTTTTAGTACCACCTCGGTTGAGGTTCCAAGCGAGCCGATACTAAATGTGACGTCAAAACCCTGCAGATCACTGATTGGTCAGAGAGAATCGTCACTATCAGCGTCATTGCTATAAGCTAGATGGCAGGTTAGCTTACCCTTGTGCATCGTCTTCGAGCTAACACACTGATGTCCTTGTCTGCACTTTGGTGTATGATTTCCCAAACTCTCCTGTTTTTTAGCGGTATTTTGTCTTGCTGTGTCAACAAAGTTTGTCGTCTTAATGTGAAAAACAAGTGATTAATGTGAGAATCAAGAACACCGTTCATTCATTGCTCCTTTGTCGCGTTTAAGATGATGTCAGGGCAGTAGACGTGGCGCAACTTTAACGATACAGTTGTCCGCCGCCTGAGGGCGCTTCAGCTGCATCACAAAAGAAGAACCACAATCAGTGTTGGAACGTTTCTCTATAAACTGTTTTCTGCATACACCGTGATAGTGTGTTAAAGTACAACATGACAACAAGCACTGTTGATCTGCTGGTCTCCCAACCTACAATTACGTCAGCGATCGCCGGGAAAGCATGAAAGCATATTCAGCCGGCATCTCACCAGCACCAGGGAAACAGTATGTTATGTAGGCTACCGTGTTATAAATAAAATAATAAGTCCAAAGGTCTGAAATATCCCGCGATCCACAATGTGACGTTAAAGAACTGAAATTTGTATCTTGTATACAAGTTCTTATCTACATTATGTCATACAGTAATTCAACAATTCAAAAGTGTATAAGTGTATACACTGACCTAGAAGTGTTTTAGGAGGAAAATGCCAATACTTGGAGTCATGCATGTGCATTTGATGTATTAATGCTGCCTTCACGTGCTATCAGAATATCGTAAATAACAGAGTAAAACTGTTCACGCTCACGGGCAAGGAAGAGGCGAAAAACCGGCCTGACATACAAATAATCGTTTTAATGAAAAACTCAAAAGACAAACACACAGGACGACGGACATGTCCGTAAGGATCTCTCTCTCCCGCACCACCCTCCGCGATCGGCCTTTATCCCTCTCGGTGGCTTGATTAGCCTGATACGGGACCGGGTGTGTCGAGTCACGACCTGGCCCCGCCCTCCACCGTGCCACAAAGAGTTTCCCCACTCGAAAGATGCACATGAACATCCCCTCAAGTCGTAAATACGAATAGGAAACTCAGAAATGGGAGTCGTCGTCGTAAACTCTCAATATGGCGGTGAAGAGTGCGGTTTCCGTAGTGAATGACAGGTTTTATTATTTTTGTTTTTAAATGCAGCTAATTGTTAAATGACCTAACACATTGTCAACTTATTCAGCACAATCTGTGTAAAATCGAAAATGTAAACATATAAAAAAAACAAATTACCTTCAGAGATTATAAATGATCATTGAGACAGTTTGCCAAACTCAGAAATCTAGCTGTTGGGTTCCTGAAAACCGTCACCCTGATATCAGCGCAAACACGTTCCAGTGGCTGAAGGTTTGTTGCTATATTAAGACGGACGTGTGACATTGTGGGGGAAGGGACATCATCTTCTCTTCGTGTCTGTGTTGGACGCCGTGTCCTCTGAGATGGTTTTACATAATAATAATGGACAATACATCATCTCACTCTGGTGTGTCACCGCAAAGTTTAATGACTTTCAAACGTTTTTCTACGCAGTGTGTTCCAGCTGTATTTTTAGTCATACCTCTGTAGCACTGAAGGTATTAACCTACTTCTGTGAAAGACTTTTGCTTCCCAACGGTAAACCATGGGAACAATTGTCAGAATACTTGGGAGTATTAGACTATATTCTTCCTGAAACACCACTGTGTCCTAAGGTTGTTAAAATGTGTAGTTTTAATTCTAGTTTATCCTTTTCTATTTAAGTTCGTTCTCACTGTGACTACGTTTTAGTTTGTTTTGTAGTTTAATTATATTATTTTTAGTTTTAATATTAACTAAAATGTTTACATTTCTCAGGACTGTCTGGAGTTATGACGATTTAGTGGCATGTTCATGTTTAATAAAGATGGGTTGTAAAGTTTTCAAATGTCTCAAGAACTAAAATGTATTTGTTGTCCTTTTACTTTTGGAGTCATGACAATGCATTTTAGTTTAGCCGTGGTCAACATTAATCTTGATCAATTTGAAAACGCATCTTTTTCTCGGTTTTGGCCTTCCATCCACACCAAAATGGTACCCTGCTACCCAATTTGATAGCGTTGTTAAAGATATAGTGCTACGAAAAGTATTTGCCCCCTTTCTGATTTCTTCTAAAAAAAAATTGTATAACAAATACACAAAAATAGAACTTCAAACGAGATATAACATAAAACAAAGATAACCCGATTAAACACAAAACACAGTTTTCATATATATTACACACACACACACACACACACACACTACTGTGCAAAAGTTAGGCTCATAAGATGTTTCACGAAAAAATGTGTCTAAAAGATATGTATTTATATGTTTAGCTTTAGTGTGTCAATAGGAAATATAAATGTTAGACTCTCAAACATTACTTTTGCAAATAGAAAAGACTAGAATAGAAGAACAGGGAGCCCTGCAACAGATGTCATGACCCCCACAGAGCCCCCCACTGAACATCGAGATTGAGACACCCTAAATATATAGAAGAACTGTGGTGAATTATCCAAGAAACACGGTGTCCAGGGGTATCTAGGAAAATTGGGGCTGTTTTAAAGGCAAAGGTGGTCACACCAAATATTGATTTAGCTTGTTTATGTTTACTGGACTTTGTATGATATTTAATGATAAATGAAAACTATTTATGTCATTATATTTGAAGACATCCTCACTATGTAACGTTTTTCACAAGTGCCTAAAACCTTTGCACAGTATTGTATATTTTAAGTAAAAAATGTATCCAACACATATATCAACCATGCGGAAATCTAACTGCCCCTTTACTTAATAGTTGGTTGTGTCACCTTTAGCAGCAACAACTGCAACCGAATGCTTCTGATAACTGGAGATCAGTCTTTCACAACGCTGTGGTGGAAATCTGGTCCACTCTTCTTTGCAGAACTGCTTTAGTTCAGTTGCGTTGATATCCTGCCACAGCATCCCAATCGGGTTCAAGTCAGGACTTTGACTAGGCCACACCAAAACTTACATATTTTCTTCTTTTGAGCCATTCAGAGGTGCACTTACTCCTATGCTTTGGATCACTGTCTTGCTGCATAATCCAGTTATGCTTGAGCTTCAACTCAACTTCGACTGATGACCGGATGTTCTCCTTTAGGATTTTCTGGTAGTGAGCAGAATTCATGTTTCCCTCAATTATTGCAAGTTGCCCTGAAGCAGCAAAGCATCCCCACACCATCACACTACCACCACCATGCTTGACCGGAGGTACGATGATCTTTTTGTGGAATTCTGTGTTTGATTTACGCCAGATGTAACGGGACCCCTGCCTTCTAAACAGTTCCACTTTCGACTCATCAGTCCACAGAAACTCTCCCAAAAGGTTTGAGGATCATCAAGGTCTGTTTTGGTAAAATTCAAGCCTTAATGTTCTTCTGAGTTAGCAGGGCTTTTTGCCTCACCACACTCTTCCATGGATGGCATTTTTGGCCGATGTCTTTCTAATAGTGGAGTCAAGAACAGTGACTTATATTGATGCGAGAGAGGCCTGCAGTTCCTTAGATGTCGTCCTTGCTTTCTTTTTTGTGACTTCCTGGATGAGTCGTCTCTGTGCTCTTGGAGAAATTTTGGAAGAACGGCCACTTCTGGGAAGGTTCACTACTGTGCCGAGTTTTCTCCATTTGGAGATAATGGGTCTCACTGTGGTTCTTTGGCATCCCAGAGACTTTGAAATGGCTTTGTAACCCTTCCCAGACGGATGTATTTCTTTTTTTAATCATCTTTTCTGGAATTTCTTTTGACCTTGGCATAGTGTGCTACTGGGTGAGACCTTTTAGCCAACTACATGCTACCGAAAAAGTTATATTTATGTATTGATTTGATTGAACAGGACTGGCAGTAATCGGGTCTGGGTGTGCCTAGTCCAGCTGAACACCATTACGAATGCAGTTCCATAGATTTGGGGATTTAGTAACTAAGGGTAAATACTTTTTCATACAGGCCCAGTTGGTATTGGATGACTTTTTTGCTTCAATAAATAACATTATCATTTAAAAACAGTATTTTGAGTATTTTCCACATTTCCCTTGTTTTATGTTAGATTTTGTTTGATTTTTTTTAAACAATTTAATATGAGATATACACCAAAACAGAAGAAATCAGGATGGGGGCAAATACTTTTTAACAGCACTGGAAATCATGCAAAATAGGTTAACATGTTAAAAAGTTGTACATTTGCCTGATTTCCAGTCTACATTTTCACCTGCCTTAGCCGCAGCAATGGACCCTTTTCACACTTCTGCATTTGAGAAGCGGAAGTCATCATAGTTGGGTTAACGTTGGGTAAACACTGCCGAGGTGTATGTGTTTTCACAGTCCTTAAATGTTTTGCCCATATTTACGTTTGGAGACATTGACCGTCAGAGGTTAAATCTAAACTCAGCAAAGGTTACAAGTTGTTTTTCTAGGGTTATCTGCATGAGATAATTAGGTACAAATAAATTACTATTGAGAGGTGAGGTAAATCAACAGGCACATATTATGTACTAAAGGATTGATCAGCAAATCAGTGGCACTGGTTATAACTGTTCGTCCCGATCGCAGCTATAGTTTACCCAGCTATGACGACATCTGCTTCACGAGCGCGGAAGTGTGAAAAGGGTCCATAGCTCCACCTATTTGTCCGCCCATTTGGAAAACTCTGCTATTCCAAGCTTTAAATACACCTGACGGAAATGATGCAGGGCCACGCTTATCGTGTTTTTACTTATTTTTTTTATGTTATGTACAACATGCATCAAATGGTTTCTGATATACATAAATGATTATGAATGAAACTGCAAGCATGTGTTCGAAGAAAGGTCAAACGGTTTAAGCAAACTTACATTAACATTAACATTCATGCATTTGGCAGACACTTTTATCCAAAGTGACTTACAGTGCACTTATTACAGGGACAATCCCCCCCGGAGCAACCTGGAGTTAAGTGTCTTGCTCAAGGACACAATGGTGGTGTGGCTGTGGGGATCGAACCAGCAACCTTCTGATTACCAGTTATGTGCTTTAGCCCACTACGCCACCACCATTGTGTCCACCACCAACTTAGGGATGAGTAAACGAGAGACATCAACAATTAACCATGAAAACGCTTCAATTGCGTGACATTAATTGCATCAAAACATTTAACACCAATTGAAGTCTAGTAACAACTGTATGCTGAAATAAACTTGCCAAAATGGGGCCTTAGTTTTAATTTAATGAGTTACGGTGGCATTTTGGGTAGTAACGAGGGCTGGACGATATGTAGAATATTTGCGCTATAATCACGATGAGTTTGCTGATGATGAATTTATAAAAGGGACAATAAAAAAGCATCGCAATGAAATTAATGCGCTTTTTATTTGGCCATTAAGATTCATAGAGCGCATAAGTAGACCAATTCCACGATCCTTCAGGGCTGCGAGATGAATCAAAATAACGATACGGTCAAATGTGAATTAATGTACGACATGCTTTTCTGTAAATAGGACAGAAATTTATAAAAAGTAAAAATATGTATCTTTGTATATAAAATATAAAACGTTTATTTCATTGAAAACGATTAGATCTCATTCTCCCTTCATTTAGTGAAAAACTGTGGGTAAAAACAATCCTTTATTATTTTTAAATATATATTTATTCAATGCCTACTGAATCTATTTGGCTACAATGGCTGTTTTTTAACCAATTTCAGATCAAATACATAAATAAAGATATATAGAATATCGTCAATAGACTAAAAACTATCGAGATATCGTTTTTGTAACCATATCGCCAAATCCTAGTAGTAACTTTTTTGAACAACTGGTTAGGAGGAGGACGTAAACAAGAAGTGTATACTGTGACTTTCGGTTTGGTAAAACAACAGCTCAACACTGTACAAAGAGGAATAGAAAGCACTGAGTATGTGCTCTTGCATTAAAAACAGGAGGCTGGTGTACAACTGAATAGTGCAGAATGCAGATGCATTTAAAAGTTTACACGCCATATTAAAAATGCAACACTCATGCCAAAAGATGCAAATTTAACAATGTTCAGGATGCTTTTGTTTCCAAAGTTTAATGTTTTGAACATGAAGCTACATGTGAATGCACCATAAAGAAAACCTTCAGTGAAACTGAATGAGGAAGTGATGATATCTGTGAACCGCTTCAACAAAGAAGTACCTCTCCATGGCAAAGTGAGCGTGAACGTCACATAGTTCCCAAATAAACATGGCAGGCCATTACCCCTACCATACATCCTGTTGACCCTTGAAGACAAGCAAGCCTCAAACTTAAATTAACTATACCTTAAAATTAGGCAATCTAGCATCTTAAGAGTTTTGTGGTGGTGTATGTTGGAGTTTTTAAGGGTTACCATTAAGGTGAAGATACGCTTCAAGGTACAAGGTACAAGTTAAGGATGTTCTATATTGCTTTACTCGTTGAACAATTGCAATGCTAATCAAAGCATAGTGCTACCAATCAGCATGCATTCAGCATGCTAGCATTAACTGTACTAGCTAATTCTAGGTAATACTAGCTAGGTATCCTCTACTAGAATTATTTAAATTCTAAGCGCAGCCAAACAAAAGTTAAGTTTAAGTTAAATTAAGTGCCATCAAAATGTACAAGATAGCTTATTCAATATTTAAAGTTTAGAGCAATTAACATGCATGTGTAGTACAAAAGTAAAATCGTGCATTTTATTAAAGGTGCAGTATTTAAGATTCAGAAACTCTTGTTATTAGTGACACCTGTGGCCGTTAAGTGAACTGCAGCAGCTACATGTTGCACGTGCACACACTCCATAAGGACGCGAGCTAGCATCGACCAAAACAATTGACGTAACATACAAAGAGACTGAACGTGATTCACCGACATCATGCTGACGGATGAGGTAGCATAATTAAAATTACGCCGTTATGATTGTTTTACTATAAACTTTGAAACTGTATATTATATTTGACCTTCCAGTGCTGGAAGAGGGCTAAAACAAAGTGTGGATATCGGTCTGACTATGCGAGACTGTAGTTTGAAGTAATCACTTTTCTTTGCATGATACATTGACTGCATTTATACGATAGCCTATGTCGGCGTTAGCTAGCTAGCTTTATCAATAGCTGTTAGCTAAATTTGGTGGATGATGACAGTAGCTGTTTATGAAATAGACTGTACATTATAAATATGTTGACACAGTTCAGTATTGATGTGATTCCATCACAACTATCATTTTGATACATCAATGCGCTATTGTTTTATAATAATATATATATATATTTTCTGTATAACCAAGTTACGTTACACTAATGAATGGGTCTTTTTGCATTATCTTGAACATTGTCTAGCATTCATTTCATGTGTTATTGTAGTTAACCTCGCTGAATAATTGCAGATTAACATTGTTTATGTCAGTTTCTGTGAATCAGCATACCTGACTTTTAGTATATGAGATCATTGAAATGATTTGGAAGTTATGAAGCAAGGTAGCGTGCAGTTCGTCAGCGTTAGCAAGCAAGATCAAGTTAGCTAAAATGACACCGATCAATCCTTATGGCACTATATTTCACATGCTTTGCATTTATGTAATCTTACCTGTCCAATAAGAACAAAGCCAGTTCATGGTCGGTTTTGATCCCCCAAAATCGTCCAAAGGTCCCTCCAGGAATCAAACGCCCTGCCGATATTTACTCTAATTTTCGCTCGAGCACGATCACGTTCCCACTTAGCCAGATGGGATTCAGTAGATAAATATTTTTGTTTGTCTCAGAGTTTGTGTTGGAGTCTGTTTTGTGCTGGGAGCCGGAAAAACCGGCTTTAATAGGCAACATAGGACGTTTGGGAAGGGATCATTTTTTTAAGTTGCGTTACAAGCCGTTCACACATTGGCAAAAAAAAAGGCAAATATTACATGAAAATTGTTACATATTGCTCCTTTAACTTAAACTTACATAAAAATAATAATAATAATGGGAGATGTAACTCCCACGTGTACAAGAGGAGCTGAAGACAATTGATTTTAGAAAAAGACCTACCCATCACGGTGTAAAACTTAAATAATGACGCTACTACCATTCTAAGGTTATTTCTGCTCCAAAATCATAGGCGAAAATTGTCATTTTGACCCCCTTCTACAACATAATGGATTTCTCAGTAAATATTAATCCATGTCATTTAATATTTTGGCTTATCATCATCATGTATGCTTATCTTTCACCAGTAAAAATTGAGCATGGGACTCTGGTTGAGTTGGCACAGACGGACCACATAGCGTTGTCCTGATCTTTTTGTATAATTCGTAAAAAAAATTTAAACTCAACCAATCAGACACAATTTATTGGTTTATGGGCTCTTAAGGTTTGCGAGCCATAAATCAGTGAAAATACTGATCAGAATCAGAAAGCCGTTGAATTTCTTGTTTTGCAATGGTGTGTGTGTAATCAAGGTTTGTCCGGACCGTGGCAAACAATGTTGCCCTATTGCTACAATTAAACAATTAAACAAACCGTATTTATTCAACAAGGAGTGGCCTACAAAGAGGGCCTTTGTTATCAGTGACACAAGGCACGTCTAGAGCTTCACTTTCTCCATCACAATCAGCCCAACAGTCACATTAGCATCGCTTTCAATGGGAGAACAACTGCTAATGGCGGCACGTCTCAAATCCCCGGTGCAGACCAGCGACAGACGTGGATAGTAAAGGGGGATGGATGTGCGAGATAAGGGGATGCCACGCGAGAGACTGTGAGACACTATATGTGACCAGCTTATGGACAAAACGGACACCCCCTCCTGGTTAATCCATAAAACACACTTAAGTGTATAGTTCATTTACCTCATGTTGTCATCACAAAACTATGACTTTCTTTATTCTGTGGAACAATAGAGGTTAATTTATGATGAATGTCCTGGCTGCTTTTTTCCATATAATGAACGTGAATGGGGACTGGGGCTGTCAAGCTCCAAAATGACAAAAAGCACCATGAAAGTACCATAAGTTGTCCATTCAGCTTCTGAAGTCAATCAAAAGCTACTGTATGTATAATAAACAAACAAAACAAATGAACAACATAACTTACATTTCTGTCTGTTCATCACATTAGCTATTGTAGGACTTTAGAAGACTTGGAATATAGCGAACAAATCCTATAGACTACTTTTATAGTGCTTTTTTGTCATTTTGGTGCTTGAGAGCCCTAGTCCCCATTCACTTTCATTATAGAGACAAGAGACAACAATTGTCATTTTTGGGTGAACTATACCCTTTAAAACCCCCATTGGAAAGATGAAAAAAGTGCTTCTGTGCACAAGAGGAAATGCTATTTTTACATTTGCAACCAAATTTGGAGCAACCATCTATATTAGATAAGAGTGTGTTGATGTCATGTAACCAAGACAACCGTGCATTCTGAAGCTCTAGGGGACGTCCCTACTCCTGGTCTTGTTGGGAGGAAAGAAAATAATAAATAATAGGGAGGGGTGCACTGGCAGAGGGCATTTCGCTGATTAACGTTGCGCAGCTGCATTAACAGACTTGCGCAACAAGGTGACACAATGGTGACTGAGTTCAGAAAAGGACGTAGGAGTTATGATACGTGTGTCCGCGGGACCCAAGGTGAACATGGTCTCATTTAGAATGGCAAAATGAAACTACGCTCAAAAATGCTGTGTAAAAGTAGGGGTCTGCGGTATGACCAAAATCATATGTCACGGTATGAGTAATGTTATATAAAGGTTATGGTTTATATCGCTATCTATCCATTTTTGGCTGGAAATTGGACCAAAAATGTTTGATATTTCATAATTATGTAGTCAAGACAAATCAACCTTTACAGAGTGCATTTAAAAACAACAGAAGTTGACCCAAAGTGCTTTACAGATCAAACAAACAAAATGAGAGTGATATAAAAACAGATTGATTTAAAGTTCAATATAAAATTAATAAAAACATTTAAATACACCATCATGTTTTTATCCATTTCAAACCATTCAATGATCCATTCAAAAGCTACAGAATAAAAATATGTTTTAAAAGAAGAGTTAAAAATGGCTAGAGATGAAGCTGACCTCACATGGAAAGGGAGAATAATCCATAGATCAGGACCGGTCACAGAATAGGCACGATCCCCTTTAGATCTATAGTGGCTACAAAAGTTGATCAGAAGACCGGAGCGCTCTGGTAAGGGAGTAGGGGAGAAGGTCACTGATATATTGGGGTGCGAGACCAGATTGTGCCTTGCAGACATAAATCTGAATTTTAAAATCGACCCTGAATTTCACAGGAAGCCGGTGTAGAGATGCTAAAACCGGGGAAATGTGATTTCTCATTCTTGACCCTGTTAAAAGCCTAGCTGCTGCGTTTCAGGTATCGGTCCATGAACGTAATCTTCTCTAACTTTAACAAATAACAACATATATTCATTCTGAAACTTGGGAAATAAAGCCCAAAGCGTCCTCTTTCAAAAGATACTACAACTGTGTCCATACTACAAAGGGTCCCATAAATACAACCATTAAAGTTCAGGTTTGTCATTTACATGGTTTGTGCTCAAAAAGGGGGTGAACATCAACAGGTTAAAGTCCAGATAAATAGGCTTCTTTTCTACAGAAGACTTTAAGACTGGACTGTTAACTGCTACATTATCCAGTAAACTAGTAAATAATAAAGTGTTTCTTTATAAGCTATACGTTTATATTGAAATAATGTGTAGTTAGAGGTTTGTGTTTCTTTACATGTTAAAGAGTACTAGTTCCACTAGTTCCAATTAGTTCCACACAATAATGAAAAGATACCCTAAACTGATTATGCAAAAAAACAACTCTGGTATCGGATCGGGATCGGCCGATACTGAGATTTCAGATAACGGAATAGAAAATTGGTATCTGTGCATCCCTATTTTATGCATTTGGCAGACGCATAAATCTAAAGAAAATTACAGTGCATTTTATTACGTTATGTTTCTTGGGAATCAACCCAAAAAGTTGTCACTGCTAGTGGCATTCAGTATGAGATGAGCTACAGGACCACAAAATAACCTCTTCAAATACTGCAACATTCAGTGCTGTAATGCCATACCGCACAAGAGTTTCCTGTGTCAAAACAGCACCACTGACTAAAAACACAACCGTCTTCTTGTTTTCAAGCTTTTTCCGAGTCATACAAGAATTATTCATCATGGTTACATCAACATGCATGAAATCAATGAAGCACCGTTGGAACCATTAACAGACTCTTGTGCTCTTTTCTTCGTGCTTCTTGTGTTTAGTTTCATGTGTAAGGCAGGACATCCCTCAATGTCTCCAACACCCATCCGGGGAAAAATCCATTCAGCCAATCCACATCCTCATCAATGAGCACTTCCGTTCTTAACAAGCACAAGCATTCCGAAACGCTTCCAACACATTAGACAAGTGTTCTGCATCAGAGTCTCCCAGGCAAGTAACATCATGAAGAATAACGTGACAAAAAAATCCAAGATTTCAACTCATAGGACCTTCAAACTCCAGTTCACCTTACATCTCAGTGTTGATTTTACACTTGATTTTATACACATGTATTGATTTTTTTTTTAAAGTTAATTAATCCCTCCATATCACTTTTCTCTTATGTCTATTTTTATCTGTATATTAATTATTTTAGTTTTTTCTTTTCTGAAAACTTGTGTCCGTTATTGCAATGCAATAAAAATGCAGCACAGTTTTTTTCCTGGTGTCTCCTCATTGGCCAACATCCACATCAGACACTCCAATAACTTAAACAACCGTAAATAACGGGCTTATAGGGCAGATTCGCTGTTTACCAGCATGTCAATAGCACGGGATTAATGTACCCTGGGGTTCACTTTACGGGCCGTTTTGGTAAAAGGCGCCATAATCTTTCATATAAAGTCTGGAAAACCTTCCATCAGGAATAAAGGAAATGTCGTTGTCTTTGATTAAACTGAGCAAAATTTGAGTCTCCTCATCGGTCCAAGTGTTCCTCTCCACTATGCTGTTTGTTGTGAGGGCAGATGTGATTGCTAAATTGTTTGCGTTAATGCCATTTTTCTGGACAAAAACTGTTTTCAAAATAGTTTTTCACAACTTTTGATGTGACGACATAGGATTTATGCACTAAAGTTAAACGGGAAAATATAATGACAATTTGAGTATCCGTCGGCTTTATTTTGATGGGCTAAACCTTTTTTCACACTAAATCCTTGGATGGAAACGTAGTTATTGATAGAAAAGAAAAAGCACATCCAATTTTCATTTAAATGTGACACAGAAACATTTACATTTATGCATTTGGCAGACGCTTTTATCCAAAGTGACTTACAGAGCACTTATTACAGGGACAATCCCGCCAGAGCAACCTGGAGTTAAGTGCCTTACTCAAGGACACAATGGTGGTGGCTGTGGGGATTGAACCAGCAACCTTCTGATTACCAGTTATGTGCTTTAGCCCACTACGCCACCACTCCACTCCATAGAAACGAATGAGACCAAGAAAAACGTAGAACAGAAAAACGTATACAGCATATACTACAAACTACTAGATGTCTGTTAAAAGTTGGCTGTTAAATAACAACAGGTTAAGCAGTTCATTCTCTCTTTTATCTCGTTGTCGTCTTTGTGAGCTGTTTATCTTGTGCCTTGCTGTCAGCAAACAACATCTGCTGAATGAATAGGACTGTCCGAGCCAACCCCCTCATTATCACACAATTAAAGAGTCTTATTTTAACTCAATTAATAATCCATTTGACATCAATGGGGTTCCAACAAAAACTCTTTTATAAGGAATACTCTCTAGTTTTTACCCATGCACAATTGCACAGCTAGTGCTATCTAAACCATTTCTTTTTTTTTACCAATTTCCTGTGAAAAGTGTCGTTGCCTCTTTTGTGTGCAGTCCGTTTCTATTTCCATTTTAGTTGTGCCAAGTCTAGTTCGGATTCATCTTCATTCCATTTTCCATTTCCACCCTAATCTGGCAATAATTATTTGCACGAAGTACCTCGTTACTTTTCTCAAACATAGACTGGCAGTCAAAAGTTTGGAATAATGTACAGATTTTGATGTTCCAGAAGGAAATGGGTACTTTAATTCACCAAAGTGGCATTCAACTGATCACAAAGCATAGTCAGGACATTACTGATGTAAAAAAAACAGCACCATCACGAGACGGGCCCCATTTCCAGCAGCATCACTCCAACACCTTATCCTTGAGGAATCACGCTAAATTGATCATTTGGTACTAGAAAAATCACTTATTACAACCGTTATATCAAACACAGTTGAAAGCTATTTGGTTCGTTAAATGAAGCTTAACATTGTCTTTGTGTTTGTTTTTGAGTTGCCACAGTATGCAATAGACTGGCATGTCTTAAGGTCAATATTATATCAAAAATGGCAAAAAAAGAAACTTGTCAGTCAATCATTGTTTTGAGGAATGAAGGCTATACAATGCTTGAAATTGTCCAAAAAACTGAAGATTTCATATAAAGTCTTCAAAGACAAAGCACAACTGTCTCTAACAAGGACAGAAAGAGATGTGGAAGACCAGATGTGCAACTAAACAAGAGGATAAGTGCATCAGAGAAATACAGACATTGGACAACAGATAATTGGAAAAGAGTGTTATGGATCTTAACCCCATTGAGGTTTTGTGGGATCAGCTAGACTGTACAGTGCGTGAGAAGTGCCCGACAAGACAGACACATCTATGGCAAGTGCTACAGGAAGTGTGGGGTGAAAGGTCACCCGAGTATCTGGACAAACTGACAGCTGGAATGACAAGGATCTGCAAAACTGTCATTGCGGCACACAGAGGATTTTTTGATGAGAACACTTTGAAGTAGTTTAAGAAGTTCTGAAAATGTTTTTCAAATTGTAACAGTAATTTTTCACATTATTAATGTCCCGACTAAACATTGTGATCAGTTGAATGCCACTTTGGTGAATAAAAGTACCAATTTCTTTCCATAAGTGCAAAATATGTACATTATTACAAACTTTTGGCCGCCAGTGTAAATCTCTCTACAACACATAAAAAATATGTGTCACTAAACCAGATATTTTATCATTCTGGCGGCTAGCTATGAACATATACTATATAGACTTAGAAATCAACTTGCTCGGCAAGATTCCCTTTAAACTGTTACTTCTCCATGACAGTTGTTGACACCAAAGAGAAAACTGACCCAGAAGTAAAAGGTTTAAGCCAATACAGACTATAGCACCACCTTGCAGCAACGCCAAGAACGCAATGCAAAACTGAGCTGCATTATGAATAGCGACTGGACACATTTCAAAATGTAACACACACAATTTAACTTGTGTATCTAAAAGGATTTCCCTTGCTCATAGAGCTGACATAAGTAACTAGAATTTCTGTTAATCGGCATAGAGAAAACACAGCTAATTATCAGCCAATGACGATAATCACAAAATGGCCAAATATCAGCTAATCGTAATACCAGAGAATTCACACAGCTGTTAACCTTTTAATGGAGCAAGGCCAGGCCAACAGAAAGAAAAGCTTCAGCACGTTAAGACATATTTTGAGGTTATGCAAAACAATGGGACAAAAAATTGGTCAATGAATTGTAGACATACTCATTGGCATAATCCAGGTTATGACTCAAGCCATGGGGAATAGCACCAAAGATGCCTCAAACACTGAGCAGACTTGCTTTGAAAGTGATTATCCATGAACAGATTGCAATATGTCAGTGAGGTCAACCTTCCAGTGAATGGGGTTCATATGGATCCCACAGCAGGCAACGGACAAGCCTCTTTTCAAAATGCTGCCAGAATGGTTCAATGTTCCACGTATGAATTGAGACGAGCCAATCAGCCATTGACCGTGTAAAGTTAACGAAACTGTTTCCACAGGTGGTATGTAAGGCATGCACGTCAAGAAAGATTTCTGGCAGTGTAGGTGTTATGACTCGCATAACCCATGACGGTGACTTTCAGTAAGTTGTTTGTGACGATTTCTACTTTAAAACAGAAACCGTGCTCCATCCATTGACAAGGCTGACGATGGATTTAGGATCTGACACTAGGCAGGCCGTTTCTGTAAATCAGTCCATGTCAATAATCTCAAAATGGTCAAATATCTGCAGATTAATTAGCCAGACCAATATACCAATCTATTACAAATAAAACCCACCTTAACTGTTTTCATTGATGCCTGAAAACGTTAAGAAAACCAATGGAGACCATCTAAATGATCACATTCTCTTTAAAAACTCCACTTAATGGCATACATCAATAATGAATAGCTTCTTCATAATGGATAGTTAGACATTACAAGCAGTGCAACATTAATTACGCCATCTAAAACAACAATTTTCTAATTCATATATATCATTTTTTTTTTTGTTAAACGTTTATTACTTGAGAAACCACATGGGAAAATATTTGTCAACACCACATGACTATTAAAGTGAACAGCAAAAAAGTGATTCATAATTCACACGACATTTTAAAAGAATTGGTGACCATTTACAGCACCTAAAATATAAACTTTTCTTTAGAACCATTACATTCAAATACATTTCAATTGAAATATTTGTTGATGAATAATAGGAAGTTCATGGCCATGTTTTTGGTCAACTAGACGTGTAAACAGACAATAGTGTCTTATCACGACATAATGGAACATTTGGAATTGTTGTATTGTTGAAGAATTCGATCTTTGTTCACTTGGAACGCGATTCCGCGCGAATTCGCGTTGGGCGTGTTGGAATGATATGATGATACAACGTAGCCATTCACAAAAGTGAAGCCCGAAACAATGCAAAATAAACGAAAACATCGTTATCTCGCTCCTCCAAAACACTTAAGCAAGATCACAAAAGAAGAAGTTTGAGAGGGTCGAGCACGTGGCAACAAGCGAAGGAATGTTCGCGTTTAAATTATTCAGATTATCGCGATTCCGCGAAATTCGTCATGTTAACGACAACAAACACGAGCTCGTGAGAAACAACACAGCACCCAAAGCTCAGCCTAATATCCGCCCATGCTTTCCACATTAACTTGCATGGTAGAATGGAACTTTTTGCGACTGTCATATCAATATAAAATGTCCATAAATCGGGTAAAAATTCCCAAACTTAAAAACGTTACTCACGTTCATGCAGGACGATCCGGTTGTTTCCAGTGAAGCGCTTCAATATTTGCAGTGTTCTACCTCAAACTGAGTGAGTGTGATCTGCAGCTGCTTCCTCCATCCGCGCTGCGCACGGCAACGCCACCAAACCCCTTTGCCGTTGCCAAGGCAACAGACCCACTTCAGCCAATCATAATCCCTCCCCTTCAATACCCCCTGGCAACTGCTGCAGCGGTAAAGCCATTCACTCGATTTCATATATTTTCCTCTTCTATACTACAAAGCGCCAAATTCTCAGTAGAATCCCTACAGTCCCACGTGAAGCTGGTCTGTTTTTAACCGTGTGTTAAAGTGATCCTGGATTATCTTGTGCCAAGTTTCACACTACCTTGGGTTAGTACTGAATCCATATTTGACTTTTGGCACTGCAATTCAAGTTACAAGGGTATCCCTGCTCAGGAGGAGGGTTTCATAACCCAGGGTTAAAAGTGGTGCTTACCAACTTTCAAAAGGACAAGTTTAAAATGGTGCTTAACCAGGAGTTAAAGGTGCACTCAGTCATTTTTTTCCTAATTAAAAAAGTTTTACTCATTAAAAAAATCTAATAATAATTGTCATTTTTACACATAGGCTATACAGGACTGGACTGGGAAGAGAAATCGGCCCGGGATTTTACTTGGCAACTGGCCCAAAACTTGTTGGGGGGGGCATTCAGCACATTTCGCGGCCGACACACCGGCCCGCTCGGTTCTCCCGATGGCCAGTCCGCCCCTGATCGGCCCCATAGTGAGTCAGCCCACTGGGAAAATGCCTGGTATGCCAGATTACCAGTCCAACCCTGAACATATATATAAAATCATGAGCACTCACATTATAATGAAAACTCCAGTCATAACAGAAACCTTATAAAAGCTGTTTTATTCTACATAGAGAGGGTCCCCTCATGGGGGCTGCCATTTTAAAATCACATGACCCGCCGAATACTTCTCGCTTAATCTCAGTAACCGCGCTGTTATTGGAAACTTTCACTCTTGGATTAAATTCATCATGACTGACTGTAAATGTCTACAGTGGCATATGTGATGAAAACTATTCATTTTAAATGATTGATTTTTGAATCATCCACGCCACAAGGTGTCACTGCAAGTCCTAGATGACACAAGCAAAAAGTTACTGAGTGTACATTTAAAGGTGGCCTTAACCGTTTACAACCTGGGTTAAGTGTGATGATAAATGAATGATAAATCACATAGATTGCACTTAAAGTACGTGTTTAATAAAGCAATAAGCCACGAAAGGTTAACATAGGAACTTGGCACGTTAATATACAATGTGCAGTCACAGGTGTGCATTTCTCTGCATTTTATAACAGCTTTGAATGCAACTCATCTAATCACAATTTAGTGTCAGATCTATCAGTTTTATATGGTGCCTTAATCTCGTCATGGAATAAATTGTGAGATATTAAGCCACAAATGTGTGCTATAATCTCACAATTGAGAGAATTAAAATCATATTTGCAAGATATAAAGTCGCAATTGCGAGATATAAAGTATCTATTGTGCAATATAAAATCACAATTGAAAGATATGAAGTCGCAATTGTGAGATATAAGGTGAAATATTGTGAAAGTCAAATTTGTGGGATATTAAGCTCCAAATGCGTGATATAAAGTCTCAAATGTGTGATAAAATTGCAATTCCGAGAAATAAAGTTGTAATTGCAAGAAGTAATGTCGAAATGGCAAGATATAAAAGTCGAAATTCCTGCAAATCGCAATTGCGACATATATAGTCGTAAATGTGTGAAATAAACTCACATTTTCTTAGATAAAAGTCGCAATTGAGATATAAATGCGCAAATGTGTGATATAAACTCATAAAACTTCAAAAAATAGTGGAAATTGACAGATGTAAAGTTGCAATTGCTAGAAATTAAGTAAAAATGTAGTTATAAAGCTGCAAAGATATGATAGAAACTCACAATTGCGATAAGTCGTAATAACAAGATACAGTATAAAGTTGCATTTGCGAGATATAAAGCCGCAAATATGTGATATAAACTCGCAATTGAGAGAAATCAAGTAAATTGCAAGATATTAAAGTCGCAATTGTGTCATATAAAGCTGCAAGTGCATGATACAAACTCACAATTGCATAATTAAAGTCGAAATAATGAGATATAAAGCCACAAATGAGTGATCCGGCATCCATGAATGTTATTATTAAACATATAACTATAAAACAGGCTGTGTGCATAGTTAAATTGGAAAAATAATAATGGGGACTGTGTTAACTTCCAACCTGTATCCCACCTATCAAGCAGTATGTAGGCTGAGGATTGGAGAAATAACTGCATTATGGGATGACCTTGTTGCTTGGAAGCATGGAAGCATACGTCCCATCTCACCCATCTGCTGCTCTCACACATGGTTGTAAAGGCAAGTGTACATTGCACAAATATCGTACCCTGACATTGCCTAAAAATGGAGGCAAACGTAACCTCAGACTGGATTTCCTCTGTTTCCACTACGTGCAAAGAAAACACAGTATTGTTGATAGGATGATTACTGATAATGAGCTTTCAAGCACCAGAATCCCAGTACTTATGTGCTATGAAACCCATTGTTTAGTGATAATGCCAGGGGATTTAACCTAGAGGAATTCAGGTCATCGTATTAGTCTCTCCTTATGAAATATGACACTTGACTGCTCGTAAAACAGGAAGAACCGGATATTTGTAGCCTTTTGCAAGCACAGTGGAAAACGTTTGAACAAAGTGTTAGTGTTAACCCAAAGCCACACAGATGTCTAAACAGGCAATATTCTTGACTCTTTAGAGCCCATGTGCCCATATTACTCAGCTGCTCGGTGCAATTCAGGCCATTTTTAATTCAAAATCTCCACCACGGCTTACAAATCCAATATGGCGCCTTAAGATGAGTCACATTTGACGTCGATGTAGGTCACAAGACACGTGAATTATCAACATTGAATGTGTGACGATTCTTCAAAAATGCACTTTTGTGTACATCTAAATTGACTTTACGTATATAAGGAAAGTATTTACATGTTTTGATGATCTTCTCCTTTTTAATGTTTAGGGTTGGGGTGAGGAATTGGGCTTGGATAATGCTTGTTTGACTGAAATGTTGTTCCAGCACCAACAAATGACGTTGGTCCAGGAACATGTTCTACCACAGCCATAAAACATAATTATTGTTCAAATGTATAACAAAGTGTGAAAGAACATTGCAGCACAAGGCATCTATCCACCTGCGTCATGTTCCTTCTGTTAACTCGAGGATCGTGTTACAGATCAGAGCTATTTTTAGAGCTTGGAGGCACTTTGTGAGATTCCCCGTTCTCCCATAAACCCTCCGGTTATTCCCAGCAATGATGAAGATGCAATATCAGCAGTTGGGATGTGAGTTACTCAAATCGACTTGCCAAGAGAGCTGCTTAAAAATCAGCTTTTAAAAGTCAGTTATTTGACTCTGTGGCCTGTTCTGGTCAGATTGAAGAACAATTGAATGAGACTGGGCATGAGCAATTGAGATATGAACAATGTTTGTTCCTGGTTCTCCAAAGGATGCTTTTAAGATTATGATTCAACTTTACTGTCATTGTGCAGAGTGCAGGTACTGAGCCAATGAAATGCAGTTGTTTTCACATATCCCAACTAAGCTGGGGTCAGAGCGCAGGGTCAGCCATGAAACAGCACCCCAGGAGCAGATAGGGTCAAGGGCCTTGCTCAAGGGCCCAACAGTGGTGTCTTGGCAGTGCTGGGGCTTGAACCCCCGACCTTTCGGTCAGTAACCCGGAGGCTTAACCGCTGAGCCACCACTGGCCCACTTTTGAGCAGTCATGTGAATAAAAGAGGAAGTGTTTCATTAAGGATGTCCAGGGGTTGTCTCTGAAGTAGAAGAAAGTACGAGAAGTGATGGGAATCGTAAGAAACGTAACAATTCCGATTCTGGTTCCATTAACAGTTATTTTAGGAAGAGTTTTTATGGAAATAATAAATTCAGTTACCTCTTTGACTGATGTATGTCTTGTTGGTTCACCTAAAAAGAGCCATCTTGTTAGAGTCATTTCTTGGGAAACCGTACTACACTAGTCACGCTCTACGTTTTTGATTCACTAAAAAGAACTGACTCAGAGTAATTTGTTCAGGATCGGACTATACTGGATGCGCTGTGTGATATATGGAGGGCTTGAGTTGAGGAGAGATGCGAGGGGATGCCAAGAAATACTAAAAAGCATCCCCCTTGTAAATCCACCATCCCCCCTTGCCATTCCCTTTAGAACAATTGTGTCATGTATTACTTAGAACTAAACATGAAAGTAAAATATTTTCTACGTTTTATAAAATAAGGGCGATTAGCCAGTCAGAATTAGATTGACGTGTTGCCAGATTTCTACAGCTGAAATCCCCCAATTATATCTAGACAAGCTCTCTCCACTGCGAAAAGACGCCGGTATTCTGAAAACACTGGCAAACAGGAATGTCGGAGTTTAGCGATGACTTGTCCTTCTTAGTGTTTGGGGTGGCTGTGGCTCAGGTGGTAGAGCGGG
Organism: Moxostoma hubbsi; assembly: GCA_032164185.1. Taxonomy (NCBI): domain Eukaryota; kingdom Metazoa; phylum Chordata; class Actinopteri; order Cypriniformes; family Catostomidae; genus Moxostoma; species Moxostoma hubbsi. The sequence goes on from JAVLUX010000034.1 coordinate 1,797,615, forward strand.
TTATCCACTAATTGCAAGGTTGGTGGTTTGATTCCTGGCCCACACGACTCCACATGCTGAAGTGTCCTTGGGCAAGACACTGAACCCCAAGTTGCTCCCAATGGCAGGCTAGCACCTTACATGCAGCTCTGCTGTTATTGGTGTATGTGTGTGAATGGGACACAGTGTAAAGTGCTTTGGTAACCTCTAAGGTTAAAAAAGGTGCTATATAAGTGCAGACCATTTACCTGGAAGTGTCTTGGAAACATGTATTTCCAATATTTTGTCTATTCATTTTGGTGTTGTTCCTAGAAATTCTTTGTTGGTCCTGGAACAACTTTTCAGTCAAACACTTATAATCCTATTCTAATCTGTAGCCCTAATCCTAACCATAACTCACCCCCTAAAATCAGAGGGAAATTATTTTTTAATTTCTTATTTTCTAAGCCGATCCCTAAAATCTGACTGGTTGTTCAAAATGCATTTTCGGTCAGAAATGACAATTAAAGTCAATTAAATCAAAACGAACCCTATTATATTAATTGATATTCAATTAAACAAATAACAATAATGAAAAGAAATCAGTTGAAACCGGGTCATAGTTTTTAAAAAGAGAATTGTTCGGACACATTTAGTGAATCCAGGACCGTCCCATTTTAACAGGGATGTCTGGTCACCCTAGCTAGACATCAACAACGAGGAAAGCGAGTCAGTGTCAGTGCGACTTGCTGAAGTCAGCAAAGGTTGATCAGTGGATTGATGTCCCCCAAGATGGAGATTTGGAAGGGTGTGTCCCATGCAGACTAGGAGTGGGCAGTCTTTGTGGTGGTCAGAAGCCCAGCTGTTTTAATAGCCCATACAGCTAAGCATGCTACTGTAGTCAGCTCACTCAGAGTCTCTCATGCAGAAAATGAATCAGACCATATTAAAGTGAGCACAAGTGCTCTGCTTCACACTGACCACATGTCTGGAGAGCCAATCGACACTATCCACTCCATTTCAGCCGGCTTAAAGCTCATAAAACACTCTATTAATGACAAGCCTGCTTTTTTCACTAGATACTTTACTGTGCTATAAGCTTAAGCTGGTTTGTTGATCTAAAATTGAATGCAAACATATTTAAAGGGATCGATCTGCCAAAATGTAGATTTACTCATGTTGTTCCAAACCCATACCTGTATGACTTTCTTCCTTTTGTAGAAACATCTCTTTTTGTGGTTAAAAGTTTCCATATTACATTTTTATTTGTATTTTTTTACATTTATGAATACAAATCACATAAACTGAAAAACTAATATATTAAATGATTTCTAAAACTGTAGTTTTTTATGAATTGAACCCTATAATGCCATTTGTATCAAATATGATACAGAGCGTTTGACATCTCCTGTTTCACTCTCTGTTCAAGCTGAAGAGCCAAACAACTATGGTGTGTAAGTTTTACATGTTTATGGCGCCATCTAGTGGCTATTTGTGAAAAAAGTGGGTTCAATATTTATATCGACCTATTTTAAAGGGTGCGAAAATGGACTTATGTTGGGATAAATGACAACTTATTTTAATCAAGTAAAAGTGACATTTAGGATTATATTGTTACTGATATTTAAAAATGAGTATTTGCTGAATACAAGCAACTCATGCTTGGTTACAGTTTTGTATATTATTTTATTGACATTTTATTGATATATATAGTAAATCTCTCAAACTCCATTACATTACATTCATGCCCACCACAAAAGAGAGAGAGAGAGCAAAGAGCTTTGAAAATTGTGACATAAACATTTTATAAGACATATTTAAAGTATTATAGCCTGCTCTGTCATTATAAAGATCTCGTTATTTTACGTTACGTTATTACGATGTCATCTGACCACAGGTTCCTGAGACCCAACGAATAGAGTTTTACAATTTCCCTTTTTAAATGTCAATGCAGTGTTTGGTGCATAAAAAGTTGTTTATTGAAAAAAATAATATTTATAGTTCAAGAAGAGGAAGTTGTCGTGGCCAAACTCTCAAACATTTGGTCTAACCCCAAGATTTACCCCAGCAGAAAAACTTTAAGAACAAATGTCATTTAAAGCCTAATGGTTAAAATATGATACATAAAAAAAAAAAAAAAAAAATTTTAAAATATGACTTTCATATGTCAAGCTTCACAGTTTTCAATTTGTGTAAATATAATATTTAAGCATTTCTCAATTCAATTTGATGAAAATGTGTTATGCTATTAAAACTTGTAAAAAAAATTAAACAATGTGCCTTAAATATGTTTTGGAGTGAAGAAAGAAAGTCGCACCAGTTTGGAACTGTATGAGGGTTAGTAAATTATGACATAATGTTTTGTTTTTGCATGAATTATCCCTTTAAATCACAATGAACGATTCCTAACATTTCTTTTAACTTCTGAACAAGAACATAATCGTTCACAATCAGTCGTGAACACTTCCCAGATTTACTTCAGCATGTTGAATTTATCCCGTCATAAATACAAATTACAATCGTATAAAAAGAGTATGGTCATATAAAAGAGACAAAGGTCAAAGTACACATGGTGGTTTGGATGTTACATCATGTTCAAAATGGCTTTAAGAGGTATGACTGCTGTAGTAGACACCATGCACCAGAGGGTTAAGCTGGTTTTCTTAGCTGGTTTAAGCTGGTCTTCCAGCCCGACCAGCTGAAAAGTACCCAAAACCCTTTTAAAACCAGCCAAAAGACCTGCAAACCAGCTTAGACTGGCTTAAGTTGTTTGTTTGTTTCAGCAGGGTTCTAACTGTCCCTACATGAATGGAACACACTTGTTGCTGTACTTCATCAAAACAAGCTGTGACACCGTATCTGGCAGTAGCGAGATATTGAATTATAGCAGCTCTTTAATGTACTCTAGTCTGTAAACCCATCTCTGCACTCTATAATATCACATTAAAGCAAGACGCATGTCTGTAGTTCTATCATTTCACATGCAAACTAGCTTGACCTACACACCATCCTGAATAAATGCACATACATTTACGCATTGCCTCTTTTTACATCCACAATGGGTTGAAAATGGCAGACTAAAAATGTCTTGACTGCCTTGATCTCTCTATTGTGATGAAGTGATAGACTACATGAATTGTGCTTGCCTGTGCAAAATTCACATTTTGCTATGGCGGTGCTATACGGTTGCTAAGACGTTCCGATAATCATGTGGCTATGTATGCGGTTGCTAGGGTAGTCTTGTGTGATTGTCAGGGCATTGCTACGCGGTTGCTAAGATGGTCTTGTTAGTGAACTATGTGGTTGCTAGGGTGTTCTGGGTGGTTCTTAGGGTTGCTATGTTGCTGCTATGGTGTTTTTTGTGGTTGTTAGCATATTGCTACGCAGTTGCTTGGGTGGTTAGTAGGGCGTTACAAGGTGGCTGAATGGTTGTTAGTACATTGCTATGTGGTTGATAGGGGTTTCTAGGCAGTTGCTAAGGTTGCTATATTGTTGCTACTTAGGTGTTTTGTCTGGTAAACAGTTTAAGGGTAGTTGCCACCCATCCAGTATTTAAAGATTAACTTATGAGAATTTGTCCCGTATTTAAGATGGTCAGATGGCGTCACCGCAAAATTCTTCCAGAGAGTTGAACACTGATATAAGTTGGGAATTGTGCCTTTGGTGGGTAAGGGGTTGTCTGAGAAGTCCACACATTGTGCTAAAAGCATGCTAATACTTTGAAAGGTTTGGTAAGGGACCGTCTGACATGCACACAAAACCCCGCCTTCACTCGTTGGCAGTTTGAGAGCATTTATATAGATAAAGGCGTTAGGGCGGTCAGACCGGATAAGCAAGAACTATTTGCATTCACCTGAGGGCAAGTGTCAACAAACTGTGGCACTCCCATTGGCCATCTGCTTGGCCTTTATTTCTAAAAATACAAATAAATCCAGTGTAGTACTGTAGTGTACAATTTTTGTTGTTTAGTGTTGCTATAATTAGCACTTGACATTTTTTTTAATATAACAAGTGTAATGGAAACTGTATTTATGTCATTGAAGCACATTAACTTTGTTCCAAAACCTAGTGATCTTCCTTGTTGTCTACTGTCTACTTAAAAGCAGCTGCCTTCTAAGGGGCGTCCTAACAGAGAAGAAAGCTCACAAGTGACTGATTTTATTGATTTTGAACATTGAGAATACTGCAATGATTTTAAAGGGGTGATTCACCCCAAAATAACAATTATTTAATCATTTACTCACTTTTATGTTGTTCCAAACCCATATTTCTTTCTTTCATGGAACACAAAAAGAGATGTGTTCACACCGCCAGCTGCTTTATCGCTGCATGTCACCAGTGACTGGCGGTTATGTCGCTAGTGGTGTGTGGAGAGTCTAAACAGCACTGTTTCTTTACAATTTATATTATTGTTAAAATATTAGGATCACGTGAGCTCTACCATCTTCTCTCCTATTGGCTGTCGCTCCCGAAAGTGGCTCTTCATTTGCATAAAGTTAAACATTTATCAACTATGACGCATCACTGGACACGCCCATATCCGGTCGCCAACGGTCGCCGTCGCTCGTGCTGCCGGAAGTCGCCAGCTCTCATTGAAAATGAATGAGACGAGGTCGCTTTGTCGCTGAGTGCCGCTGGCAGTGTGAACGCAGCTTTGGTCGCATTCACTTTCAGTGCATTTTTATTTTCCATATAATGAAAGCTTATGGCTTTCAGTCCATAACGTTTTGCCAAACATCTTTTTTTTTAATCTACAGAAAAAGTAGATCTGTTTAAACAGCCATCTCACGTATTATTATGTATTTCTTTGTGTTATCATTCAAAAAAATGTTCAAATGCCATTTTTGTGTCTTAAAATGTCAAAAAAAACATATAAAAAGTAAAAAATGGGAAAAGTGCAGGGGGGGGATTGCGTATCAACAGGTTAAGCTTAATCGACAGCATTTGCGACATAATATTGATTCCCACTTAAAATATAGGTTAGAGTGAGACACTTACAATGGAAGTCAATGGGGCCAACCTGTAAACGTTAAAGTACTCACCATCTCAAAAGTATAAACCCTCAAACAACTGGCCCCATTCACTTCCATTGTGAGTGCCTCACTGGATCCTCCATTTTTGCTGATCATAGAATATTTCTAAAAACATATTTTTGGATGTACATTCAATGCTTAAAGATTTTACATATCCATCAACTTCAAGTTTCCCAACACAACTGGGCATCTTCAGGACAGCTCTGTGCATTAACGAGCTCTCGGTTCGTCAAGACGTGCATTGTGGATGGGTCTCAACGGGTGGCGTTCGCCAGACACAGCGAGCCTTATTAAACACTGCGACAGTGGAGTGTGTTTGCTTACAGAAGCCTCGTGTTTGACAGCTCTTTGTGTGTCTCGCCCTTTATGAAATGTGTCAACAGCTCCTGCTTGACTCTTATTTGTGCTGATAGACACATGAAGGTAATAAAACACTCGACATGCAGTGGAAAATGTACAGAAGTGCTGCTGTGCGTTTAACCAGAAGGTTTGGTTTGATATTGCTTCGATATAAATATACACAGTACACTTATACATATTGTTTTTAGTGCAACATTGATATGATGGGTGGAGTATAGACTGGCCCTCGAAAGATATCAGTAATGACATATAAAACAAGCCCAGATGGGAGTGTAAACACTTGAAAGATATACAGAAAGTGAAAGCAAACATTTACATTGTAAAGAGATCTTATATGTCTCATGCTTTGAAGTGGAGTGAAATATGACTCAAATGAAGAGTAAAGTTTCATGTAATCGTGGTTTTTAATATCACATTCATTTCTGTGAGTGTCTGTTTGAGTGGCTGTCTTCATCTATTGTTCAAGTGTCTCATTTGAACAGCTGCCCGGTTCATCTAACAAAAGATATTCTTTAAACAGCTCTGCAACACGGTACACTGTTTGTCGGAACAATCGAATAAGCCTATTGATCTCCTGTTGTTTTATTGCAGCCGTATATTCTGTTTTTCTTCAGCAATGGCCGTTTCAAACAGGCAAATGAACACGTTTGGAAGTGTATTAAGTGAAAAGAGCATGAGTTTAAGTAGTTAAGTCTAAAAGGAACGGTATTTAACACATCTATCTGTCACATTATTGTGCTTAAGTATGTTTAGTGGTGTTTGCTAAGGCAAGAATCTCTAGTACTTAGGGTTAGGGTTGTGCTACAGACATGAATAATACCTTGTGACAAAGAGGAGGGCGTGGCCAAGCATAACTGCATAGGAATAACCAAGCAAGCACATATCAACTGCATAACAACATGGCAATAAAATCAGAACTCCATAGCAACAGTCTGACAATGCCACAGCAACCACTCAGAAGACCCTAGCAACTGCACAGTAATGCACTAAAAACCAATCAGGATACCTTAGACACCGCATAGCAACACCCTTGCAACCACCCACAACATCCTAGCAACCGCATAGCAATGTCTTAAAAACCTTAACATCCATCAAGCTATACCATAGCAACCAACCTAGCAACCCTATATTTACGTGCTTAAAACAATCAGAACACCTTAGTAACAGCATAACAACTGCATAGCAACAGCTAAAACAAAAACAATCAGAATGCCTTAGCAACAACCTGGCAATGCCACAGTAACCACTCAAAAAACCCTAGCAACTGCATAGTAATGCGCTAAAAAAACAATCAGAATACCTTAGTCACTGCATAGCAACACCTTTGCAACCACACACACCTTATATCAATGTACTAAAACCCTTATCAACCATCAAGTAATGCCATGGCATCCATCCTAGCAACCCTATTGTTATATGGTTTAAATAAACAGAACACATTAGTAATTGCATAAGAATGACAAGCAATGCCCTGGCAATGACTCAAAAGGCCCTAGCAACCATATAGCAAAGCACTAAAAACAAACAAAACACCTTAGCAATAGCCTGGCAATGTCCTAGCAACAACTTAAACAGCCCTAGCAACCGTGTAGCAACACAAAAAAAAACAATAAGAAACCCTTAGCAAGTACAAACCAGCAACAACATCCTAGCAACTGCATAGCAATGCACTTAAACAATAAGAAAACCTTAACAGCCATATAGCATAGCCATAGCAACCACCCTAGCAACACTAAAGTTTCTTGCTTAAAACAATCAGAAAACCTTAGTAACCACATTTGAATGTCCTAGCAACCTCCCAAAACCCCCTAAAAACTGCATGGTAACATGTCATCAGATCACATAAGCAACAGCCTAGCAATGACACAAAAGGCCTTAGCAACCACATAGAAAAGCACTAATAACCAAACAGAACACCTTAGCAACAGTGGGGCAATGTCCTAGCATTAGGTCATTACTATTGTTACTTATTATGTTACATCACATGTTACTTATTAAAAAAGGGGACAAATCGGATTTTACGTACTTTTTACGGATTATGGGCTCTAAATCCTTGTGGTAGAGTAGTGACTCGCCTCAATCCGGGTGGCTAAGGATTAATCTCAGTCACCTCCGCATCTGAGACCGTCAATCCGCGCATCTTATCATGTGGCTTGTTGAGCGCGTTACCACGGAGGCATAGCGCGTGTGGAGGCTTCACGCTATTCTCAACGGCATCCACGCACAACCCACCACACGCCCAACCAAGAGCGACCACGAGGAGGTTACCCCATGTGACTCTGGCCTCCCTAGCAACCGGGCCAATTTGGTTGCTTAGGAGACCTGGCTGGAGTCACTCAGCACGCCTTGGACAATGTAACTTTATAACATAAATAGCCAGTATGTGCCTTACTTTGAAGCTTATAATGATAATTCTCTTTGATTGCCTGGTCCAGTTCTAAATGTCAAAACTGGCCTGGCCAAATAATCAGTAAAGGAAGACGAATGAATTGAAGCTTCTTCGATGAGCAGACCCCTCAGCTGGTCAAAATAAACAGCACACGGTAGGCTTTGCTGCTCGGGCTTTCTTGCAATGTTTTATTTCACTATGAACGCTGTCTGGAACACTTGGGAACAACGGGCAAGCAATGTCCTAGCAACCACTCGGCATTTTAAACTGTACTGTTGTAGTTTTTCTGTATATACTGTATTTATGACAATCGCACATCCAAATAAAAGGTTTACTTTAAAGTCTATTCATAGCAATGCCATAGCAACCACTCAAAAGGCCCTTGCAACCACATTGTAACATGGCAAAAAACAGTCAGAACACCTAGCAACCACCTAGCATCATGGCTGCAAGTTTGCACAGACAAGCACCACTTGGACCAGCACTCACATTTTCTTCCAAAAATGTAAAAATCCAGTGTTTATGATTTGTTTATAGTAGTCATTGGTTGTTAGTATTTGTCAGTATGAAGAGTAGTGCTTATCTGAAGTAACAGTGCACTAGAGACTCTTTTTTTGTAGCTTAGCCCCTCACCCACCCACAGCCTCGGGCACAAGAACACTTTTGTCTTATGGGACAATTGCAACGCTGTCTGCCGCTGTCACTGGCACAATCATCGGCCCCAGTGTGGGCTGCAGCACATGCTAAAACAACGACCATTGTTCTAATGGAGAGGTTCACACCCCAGACAACCGCATGCATGCCTGATGAGTGTAAATATCATGTTTGCATGCGTATTTGTGTCTTCTATATGGGAAAGGTGGGGTCCAAAAGAGGAGGAATGTTGCATTTGTCTCAAAACTTTATATCTGCTTTTACCTTACGCAGTTCCCTAAAAAATAGCAATTTCTTCTTGTCTGTGAGCTTGCTTGTAAGAATAATCCAATTGTGGCTGGGCGGAGGGTGGGGACGGGCCGGGCTGTGATGCTGCACACCCGGCCCCTAATCAGGCTGATCAAACCTGAGAGGGTTAAAGGAGACCAGAGGCAGTTTGAGAGAGAGAGAGAGAGAGAGAGAGAGAGAACTGTGGGCAGCAGCCCTGCATGTGTTTATGTTTGTGTCTTTTTGTTATATTAAAATATTATTGAAATTGTCAAGCCGGTTCTCGCCTCCTACTTTCACTTTTACCCTGTTACACTGGCGCTGAAACCCAGGAAGGAGGAGGGATGCGCCGTAGTAGAGTCCTCGCCACGACCATCCACCGAAATCGGAACAGCCGCAGGGGACGGAGGAGCCCAGCCACCTGAAAGCCGACCGTGAGGGGAGGAGGGGCTCCTTGCTGACTCTCTGGAGCGGACAGGGCCACTTCCAGGGGCAGAGGAGACCCCTACCGGCTGCTAAAACGCAGCGGGGTCATGAGAGGACTGCCAACCGTGAGCGGGGAGGGGCTCCTGGCCGACCGCCTGGAGCGTGGGACACCACTACCGTCCACCAAAACTGTGACGGGGCATTCTGTCCGCCAGGCGCCGGAGGACTGCCTCTGATCCGCCAGGGGAGGTGCGGCTATCGTCCACTAGAGGGTGGAGGAGTGGCCGAGAATGAAGCTACGGCGTATCAGAGAACCTCCCCTTGTCCCATCCCAGATCCAGAAATGTAGGGATGACCTGCCATCAGACTGGGCCGGAATCTGGGGGTGGTGCATGAACTGAAAATTAGACAATGTCTATGGACGATCACATCTGTTATGCAGCGGTTAGCACTGTCGCCTCACAGCAAGAAGGTCGTGGGTTCAAACCCTGGTTGCCCCGGCCTTTCTGTGTGGAGTTTGCATGTTCTCCCCGTGTCTGCGTGGGTTCTCTCCGGGTGCTCCGGCTTCCTCCCACCATCCAAAGACATGCAGGCTAGGTTAATCGATGTCTCCAAAAATTGCCCTAGGTGTGGATGTGAGTGTAAGTGGTTGTCCGTCTATGTGTGGCCCTGCAATGGACTGGCGACCTGTCCAGGGTGTACCCCGCCTTTCGCCCAATGTTAGCTGGGATAGGTTCCAGCCCCCCCTGTGACCCTGTACACAGGATAAGCGGTTGACGATGGATGGATGGATGGATATTGTGACGAAAGGTGGTAGAGGAGAAAACAATTCAAGTACATGCATCCATTTAATGCAATAAAATAATTTTGGAGAGAGATGGAGTCAATATAATGACCACAGCATGATTTGGGGGGGAGGGGGTGTCTCCTGAGCAAATGAGACCAATTTGTGGCTATTAGTCCACAGTTTGAGTGAATGGTGAGCTTTTCAATTTGAGTGCAAAAACAAAGCACGCTCCAGAGTTGAAGAGGTTAAAGAGCTTCAGATTTGTAGTTTGTACTGTAGCTGACTACTTATTTAAAAAGGTAGCTTGACTGTAGTTTAACCTCTTAAAGTTATAAGTGACTTGTAGTTTAGGACGCTAGAGTCTCAAAGTAGCTTCCCCAACACTGGTAATATCAATATTGAGTCTGTGAGTTTGTTTGAATTAGTTGAGGCCAAATGTAAGAGTTAAAATGTACAGCAGAGTAAATACAAACGCTGAATGAGGCCGCAGGTGTGTTGATGTGTGTGTTTTCTTCTTGGGTGTGTGCGTGACCCCTCGCCTGCAGGCTCGATGGGTTCTGGGTGTGTAAGGGAAACTGCGAGCTGTGGAGTGTGTTTGTGGAGAACGCGTGCTGCCTCATTCTCGCCACCTCACTGAGCAGTGTTTAATGAAGCGAGGAGTGTGTCCGCAGGCAGGCTGGGCCTCGTGTTCCTACGCAACCAGGAGGCATGGGGAGACAGCGAAACGGGGCTACGACTGCAGCTTCTTCTCTTTTGCTTTCCATGACAACACACACTCTCCCATTGGTGCTGTTAATGGGATAGTTGACCTAAAATGACCATTTTAAACATCATTTACTCACCCTCATGCTGCTCTGAACCCATATGACCTTCTTTTCCTCCATGGAACAGTTACATTTGTCGTTCACAATCAGAATTCAGAGCCAAAACGATCTTTTTAAAAATAGAAACAAATTTTGAAAACTTGATTGATTATGAAAGCAAACCCCAAAGACTCTTTTTAGTGCCTTCTATCAGCCACCGTGTCACCTCTTGCATCACGATTGCGATAATAGTATGATTAAAGTCATCAGATGATGTTCTATTCTTAGTGTCTGGCTGACTCCCGGGTGTTGGCCCGCTCGCCGCTCTGGCTGGGCAAGAGGAGGTGTGATAACCTAATGCCAAAGTCCCATCGTGTTTGATCAAACCGTACCCAGCTGCGGGGACAGAGGGGCCCATTGGCCATCTGTCCCGAGGCCACAGAGCCACGCACGGCCCCGAGAGCAGCAAAGAAGGGGCGCTAACATTAATACAGGGAATGGAAGGGGGGTCTAAATCTGTTTTTCCCTTTCTCCTAATAACTGTGTCTTCTTTTACATGTTCTTTTTTAGGTGGGTGCAGCGTCCTTATAGTGTGGTCAGTACGGGTCACTGTCCTATTTATGTTAATGAGCCATCTGTCCTTTCTCCGACGGTAGCTTGAGGGGGAGGTATCTCCGGTGGGACAGATCAGGGCTGGCGGGACGTTGGTGTGTTGGTGATATCTTCCTCTTAGTAATGACTTAGCAGATGGACTTGTTGATTCATTGGAAATGGATGTAAATGGGTCAATATTGTAATGCTCAATTTTCGTGTCTGGACCTACTTATTTAATTTAAATAAATAATGCATTTAGTAACTACAACGACATGAATGCAACTCTTTTGTAAGGGTTTCCACATGTTTTGACTAATGAACTTTTGTGACATTTTCAACATGAATTTTCCAGTTGTTCATGATGGATAAGGATTTTTATAACTCATTTTATAGAGATTGCGTACTCACAAAGAGTGATTTATTCCAGATGACATGTTTAAGAGTTAAGAACAAGCAGAAAGATTTATATTAACTAATAAAATTAACATTACTTTTCAAAGCCTGGAAATCACAATTTTAATGATCCCTGAACCCTGATATTTCCAGGTTTTCCGTGACTGTTGGATCCCTGCATGATGAACATGTTTTTCATTTCTGAATTAAAATGCATTTTTGGTTAAAAAAAGAAAAAAAAAAAAACATTTAAAAAAGAAAAGAAAAGAAAAAAAAAAAAAGCCAATGTTCATAAAATTATTTATTTATAGAACATTATATATTATAATAATATAAACATATGTAATAATACATTAAAAATATTTAAATAATTATATATTATAATACATATAATATATAAATATATATAATATTATAATATTATAAATAGATTAAATCTATCATATTTATTAATAAAATATTAGTTATGTAATATTAAAAAAATTTAAATATATATTTTTTTATTCAAATATATAAAAATATTCTTATTGCATAATTTATAATTTTCATGGGATGTTTATTTTTTACAAATTATATATATATAATATTTAATATTTTTTTACACAATGTTTTTAGAGTCAGTAAAGTAATTACAAACAAAACAAACAAAACCAACAATAATACAAAGATTTTTTTCTTTTTCATTATCTCTGAAATACTTATTTCTCATTGACCAAAGTACAGAAACCTCACAGAATCAGCCTTTGACTCCCAGCATGCACCTTGGTTGGCGTGTTTGTGTGTGATGGGTAAGTGTGAAGGTACACTGATTTCACCGTTGTACACGCATGTACTAAATTTAATAAAAAATAAATGATACTTAGTTTGATATTTACATTTTAAAACGATGAAATTCAGACTACAATGTACCAAAAGTTGGACTTTTCCAGCTACTTTTAGAGCCACTGTATATCTGATCTTTTTAAAGAGGGGAATGATCTCATAAAAAGATCATTTGGCATTTGTCATAGATAAGTTTCAAATCAAGCCCCAGATGTCCTCACAAAAGAGATGCAAGATAGAAGTCAGGGTTTGGGTAAAAACATTAGATTAAGCAGAGTGAACAGTCATTATTTGTGTCATTACTGGTTTGTGAGCAACGGCCAGACAGACAGCATCACAAGGGCATGTCATTTTCACATGATACGGTTGCCATGGCAGTGGCCTACATCACATTAAGACAGTAGGATATAGGGAGAAAAAGGACAACTTGATTAAAGCAGAAATTTACGACCCCTGACACATAGTTTTTTTTAATAAGCTCAAATAAGGACTTACAAGAACACTTATACTGCATGGCGCTGCCAACACTAAGGTCATGGGTTCGAGTCCCATGGAACACTTCTTAAAATAATGTACCGTGTTTTGCAAAACGCTTTGGATGAAAGGCACATTTATGCAAAATTTCAACATGTAAACAATAAAATTATATATTTCGATAAAAAGTTCTACAGTTTATGGCCATGTCCACACTATTACTGTTTGTTTTCATTTGAAAATCCTCCATTACCGCATAATTAAAAAAACAATGGCGTTAGGAATGCATATTGTGCAACTTCACCCCCCTAATATGCATATGTGGGTCAAAAAAGGCCAAGGTGAAATCTAGATGCTTATTCTTTTTAAAATGACATTTTTTTTCAAGTCTCTGTGTACATAAGTCAGGCACATGAGGTATAATAGATAACAATCACTTCTGCATTTGTGTTACTTAAAATAACATGGTGTAGAAATATTTCTACGAAAATAAAACTCCTTCACATGGCAAATAAATGGACAAATCGTATATCAAACGAAAGCTCTCATTCTCAGAAATGTGACTGCACAGTTCATTTTGTTGCCTTATGCCACAGTTTGAAAGATATTCAAAAGAATCACAAAGTGAAAAATGCTTCCGATAACTGCTGCTGTAAGACCTGAATAGCTAAAAACATTATATCTGCTATATAAATAGACAGTTCCATAAACAAAGAGACATTGTTTACTTGTCTGCGAGCGTGCTTTACTGAATAATGATTGTATTGCCATCTCAGCTTTCTAATGACACCTAGATAGAGCTTCTGACCTACTCAGAGACCAAGATATTCAATGAAACATCAATGGGGGTGGTGCTTGAACTGAAAATTAGACTGAATGTCTATGGACGAGCACATCTGTGAGGGTGCATTAAAGCGCCACCTACATTTCACATCTGTATATTGTGATGGGACGTGATAGAGAGAAAAATCTTTTTAACATATGAATTAACAGAACCAAAATACCATGTTTACAACAATAGGACAACAACAAAAATGTTTTTCGTTTCCCAAAAAAAACATTCTGTTTATCATAAGATTAGAAACGCATACAGTGTTATTTCTAAATAATTGGAGTCTTTTTAAGAAGAATCAAATTGATCTTGTTTAAAGGTTTTTAAATATTTTTACAGGAATACAATACAAATATTATTGTCAAGAAACGATTATTTGACTCCAGCGGGGTCTCCAAAGCAACCAAATGGGCCCGGTTGCTAGGGAGGGTGGAGTCACATGGGGTAACCACCTCGTGGTTGCTATAATGTGGTTAGTTCACGGTGGGGCGCGTGGTGAGTTGAGCGCGGATGCTGCGGTGGATGGCGTGGGCCTCCACACGTGCTGTGTCTCCGTGGCAACACGCTCAACAAGCCACGTGATAAGATTCGGTCTCAGACGCGGAGGCAACTGGGATTCGTCCTCCGCCACCCGGATTGAGACGAATCCCTACGCCACCACAAGGACTTAAAGGCACACTGGGAATTGGGCATTAATAAAAATTATAATAAATAAAAAGAATATGATTTTTGCCCTAATATCAAAGGTCTCACTAGAAAAAAATTATTATAATCCAATGTGAATTTTCTTGATAATAAATATGATCGTGTCTGGTAACATGTGCATGTAAAATGGCTAGAAATAGCATTTTAGCTTAGCGTAAAGCTAACAATTTACACAAGTATTATTTCTATTTCTGCTGCTCCAAACTTACTTCAAACGTACTTCAAACGTACTCCTCTGTCTGCTCGTATGAATGTAACACATCATAAGAAAGTGTTTCACCGCTGTTCAAATGCACTTTGTATCGCATCATTTATATGTATAAATGTTTTCATCTGAACAAACTAAAGATTAAATGAAACAAATGATAATAAAATACAAAGTAATCTCTTCAGTAATCAAAATACTTTTAGAATGTAACAGTATTCTGATTATTAATGATTTAAATTGTAACTGTCGTGGAATGCAGTTACTTATAGTTTGTATTTTAAATACGTAATTCCGTTACATGTATTCCATTACATGTATTCTGTTACATGTATTCCATTACATGTATTCTGTTACATGTATTCCATTACATGTATCCCATTACATGTATTCTGTTACATGTATTCCATTACATGTATTCCGTTACATGTATTCCATTACATGTATTCTGTTACATGTATTCCATTACATGTATTCCATTACATGTATTCTGTTACATGTATTCCATTACATGTATCCCATTACATGTATTCTGTTACATGTATTCCATTACAAGTATTCCGTTACATTTATTCCGTTACATGTATTCCGTTACTCCCCAACCCTGCTTATAGTGTTGTAATTGCAGCAAATTATTGAGGCTTAATGCCATATTCTGATATATACTTTGTCAGTTGAGGGTGCTATTTCCCTACTGTTGTGTTTGACAGTGGTTAAGGGGTTGATATTTAATTTGGAAGAGTTTTAGACACATTGAAATGCAGTTTAGAGTTTTAGGTGACAGTATAAGATGGCTCTGTAACAGCAATATGGGCAATTTCCAAGTTTGGTGGTAAAATATGAAATGTCTCAACTCAAAAATGTCTTTTTACATGGAATACTATAGTAAATACATATGGATCATATATGGCTGACAAATGTATTCTATAGGAAGTGATGTAATCTTACTTATAATTCAAATAATATTCAACCAAATGTTAAAATGTCAGTTTTCAGTCATGCCCATAAAACCATTATAATTCAATTGAGTACCTCAGTGAGTGAATTAAATCTCAGTAGATCATATAGTCCTGCAAAATGAGCTGTCTGAAAACTGACCTCGAAAAACAATTCGTTTCAGTTCCTTTAAAGTCACCCATAGAGACCCATGCATTTGATCAACAGTTCAGCTGAGCTACATGCCACATCCTGCTTTTACACAGTTTCCTGTCACTGGCAGTACCAGCTGGAGTTCACTGATAGCCCGCTATGTGTATGCCACACCTCACACTCTCCATGTGTTGTTATTTCAATATTAATTGCACTACTGTGATGTCACAGCAGTTTTTTGAGATTAATATGATTTCATCGCTGAGTCAAATCAAAACCAACATCATACAAGACACAAAAAATATGATTATACAATATAGAATATGTGCAATATACAGTATAGTACTGTAAGTGGACTGACAACCGTGCATGGAAAAATATTGACAACTATGAAATATACAGCTTCATGTACATTTAAATATTATGTGAATGTAAAATAAAGTGGAGCAAAAAAGAAGACCTGTCCAAACAAACATGGTACTAATTTATTTATTTATTGGTTCTGGGTGGACAATACTTTTTGGATTTTAAAACTGGAGGTTTATGGGATACTTGTATGCTGCTTTTATGTGCTTTTTGGTGCTTGAAAGTTCTGATCAGTATTCACTTGTATTGAACCCTGAACACAGCCTTAATGAATTGGCGTATAGCGATATCTAGTGGTGCAAATCTATCATTACCGTTTCTGAGTCACTTTCAGTTTCCACCCGTGCCACAATAAATAATATAAATGATCTTCAAAAGGTGGGTCGAGGTTTGTTTGCTTGTGTTGGTGTACAAGTTTGAATGCATTTTATTCTGAAAGAAGACACGCACATTTTATTCATGCTGAGGCTTTAAACATCAACAAACATAGTGTTTATATGAGCATGCATGTATTCTTTATCATCTCTCAAACAGTGGTGGAGCTACGGGGTGGCCAACATGGACCGAAGCCTGGCCACCCCATTCGCAATTGCTGTTTTAGTCATTTTTCTGGTCATTTTTTGGCACAATTTAGTTCTTTAGAGGTGAAATCATCTCAAATGTACAAACTTAACACGTGCGACAATATAAAAATGCTGTCTGAACATTTCTGTGCCACCACAGACTGATCGCTTGCCCCGACCTGGCCACCCTTTTGAAAAACTCCTGGCTCCGCCCCTACTCTCAAAACATTTTCACTGTATTTGTGTGTTTAATTTTGTGATTCAGATTAGCTTGAGACATTACAGACACGAATTGTTCAGGGATGCGCTTTATTATTTAATCATTTATAAATAATGAAACTACCATGCGCAGTCTGCCTTCTTTCAGACAGCAGAAAATACACTTTAACACGTGCACGCAGAAGGTTTATAATGTACAGAAGCTATTATGATACAAATGACAGACACAGCTGTTAATGTGCCCTGTTATACAATTATTATGACATCTAGCCAGAAATGTCACTTCTCCCAACAGATTGCACTATTTGTGATTGTGAGTCTATAAAATGCATGACAATGGCTCTATGAACAGGTGTTCCACTACCAAACTACCACAGTATTTCAGACATGGTACCATGGTACTGTTATAGTACTTTGGACATGAATACTTAGATATAAAGATTTAAATTAGCATATTCATGTGACTAACTAAGAACACTCGTAACATATGTTTCTTATGTGTCTTGGCGTGCATCTCACAGCTGTCATTTACGAGAGCAAATGGTTACAATGGTTAAGCTAATAACTGATTTAAATGACAGCTCTGTGGATCTGATGCTAATTATATTAAGGTGATTTCTGATAGACTATACAGTATGATACTCGGAAATCTAAAAGTGTAACATAGTATTAACACATTTAATCCCATTGGTCAAATTTTAAGGGTCTAATACATAGTCCACTCCGCTAGTGGTGGCGGCGTAGTGGACTAGAGCACAGGGCTGCTAATCAGGAGGTTGCTGGTTCGATCCCCACAGCCACCACCATTGTGTCCTTGAGTAAGGCACTTAACTCCAGGTTGCTCCGGGGGGATTGTCCCTGTAATAAGGGCTCTGTAAGTCACTTTGGATAAAAGCGTCTGCCAAATGCATGAATGTAAATGTTTACATATGCAAATAGTCACTTGACCACTGAAAGATGATGTATGTGTGAAAGCTCCGTAAAAGTAAGCAAGTTAAACCTGTCATAATACACATAAAACTACCATATTTGGTAAAAATAATGTATTACATGTAAAGGATATATTATGTATATATTGCAAGACAAAATGTCATTATTCTTGGATTATAATTTCCTTTCCCACCATAATTGCATGTTAGTAAACAAATATGAGAAATACAATTACATCCAGTTACAAATGTGACAATATTAGATCACATGCTTTCAGTAACCTTTCTAAAAAAAAACTTTAAAAAAAACATTTTTTATTTATTCTTGGCATGTAGTTTGTTTCATTGGGCTATCCAAGGTGTAAAATGCATGTTTTTACTTAGCTGGGAACAATTGGGATTAAATGAGTAAACATGATGTGCAGTTTTCCTCAGGTTCATTTATATTATAAACGTTACATATAACATATCAATAATATAACAATTATGTAAGTATAAATTACATTTATAACTGGTAAACAAGACAAAGTTACTCAATAAGAGTATTTTTTATGTACATTACTAAGTAATTCATTACTGTAAATTAAATAACTTTTTCATTGAAAAAGTAGACTTAATTTTTTTAATTTAATTAGTTACTTCTGATGTAATTGTGTTAAATACTCTATAAACTCTAGAGCAATTCTATATAAAACAACAGTGAATTTAAAAGTGAAATTTAACGTCTAATGTTAAAATGTATGTTTTCTAATTGAACGCTGCCCCTTTAAATTCTTTGGCCAGTTCATGAATAATTTATTAGATTTTCTGTGATTTATTTGAAAGCATTAAAAGAACAGTTTCATGTCTGTCCTTGTATTTTTCATCTGGTTGAGGTTGATCAGGGTTTTAGAAAGTAATTAGTAATAAGTAATGCAGTTACTTTTCAGACAGAGTAATTAGTACAGTGATCTAGTTACACAGTAGAAGATGTAATTAGTAGTTATTAATTAATGACTTTTTTAGAGTCACTTACCCAACACTAGTCATGAGTCATGACAGTTTCCCAGTGACAGAGCGTGATGTTATTAAACTACTTCAAAGAGTTCTCATCCAAAAATCCTCCGTGTGCAGCAATGACAGCTTTGCAGATCCTTGTTATTCTAGCTGTCAGTTTGTCCAGATACTCAGGTGACCTTTCACCCCACACTTCCTGTAGCACTTGACCTTTCACCCCACACTTCCTGTAGCACTTGACCTTTCACCCCACACTTCCTGTAGCACTTGCCATAGATGTGACTGTATTGTCTGGCACTTCTCACACACCTCACAGTCTAGCTGATCCCACAAAACCTCAATGGGGTTAAGATCCGTAACACTCTTTTCCAATTATCTGTTGTCCAATGTCTGTGTTTCTTTGCCCACTCGAACCTTTTCTTTTTGTTTTTCTGTTTCAAAAGTGGCTTTTTCTTTGCAATTCTTCCCATAAGTCCTCCTGAGTCTTCTCTTTACTGTTGTACATGAAACTGGTGTTGAGCGTGTAGAATTCAATGAAGCTGTCAGCGGAGGACATGTGAGGCGTCTATTTCTCAAACTAGAGACTCTGATGTACTTATCCTCTTGTTTAGTTGTACATCTGGTCTTCCACATCTCTTTCTGTCCTTGTTAGAGACAGTTGTGCTTTGTCTTTGAAGACTTTATATGAAATCTTCAGTTTTTTGGACAATTTCAAGCATTGTATCGCCTTCATTCCTCAAAGCAATGATTGACTGATGAGTCAAGGATAAGGTGTTGGAGTGATGGCTGCTTGAAATGGGGCCCGTCTAGATTTGATCAAAAATATTATTATTTTTTTTAAAATAGTGATGGTGCTGTTTTTTATATCAGTAATGACCTGACAATGCTTTGTGATTAGTTAAATGCCAATTTGGTGAATTAAAGTACCAATTTCCTTCCGAAACAGCAAAATGTGTACATTATTCCAAACTTTTGGCTGCCAGTGCGTACAGTAATATAGTGCCAATTAATGGTGATATAGGCCTATTCGTCGGTACTGAAGCCCATGGTACTCTCACATAAATAAAATGAATAAAAAGATACATGATTTGATCCCATGGTATTTCTGATATTGTGTGAGGGCACTTTTTTTGTAAGTGTGATATATTCACATACCATGCTATTTACATGGTACTACAAGGTATTTTAAGGAATACAATGGTACATGTACAAAAGCATGATATTATTATGGTCAAAAAATAATATCACTATGCTACCGTGCTACTTTTTTGTCAGTGAAAGAAGAATATATGTTAAAATTGGTGTATGGCGGCCTCGTGTGATTGGTAATGGAACTGTGTGTGTGTGTGTGTGTGTGTGTGTGTGTGTGTGTGTGTGTGTGTGTGTGTGTGTGTGTGTGTAAATGACTTCCTGTCACTGAAATTCTGTTGCGGTTGGTGTATGGCGGCCCCGTGTGGTTTGGAACGGAACTGCGTGTGTGTGTGTGTGTGTGTGTGTGTGTCTGTGTGTGTGTGTCTGTGTGTGTGTGTGTGTATGTAAATGGCTCCTCCTGCCACTGAAAATCGAAATCGGAGCTCTAGGATCGGAGCGTTTGGACAGTAAAAACAGCTTCCTCGGAGCTCAGACCGAGCAGATTCCCAGTGCAATGCACGTTATTCGTTTATTTACATTTTCTGAACCCACGACAGAGTAAAGATCCAAAGGAACGGGCTGCAGCGGTGTGTGTTTTATCCAGAAACCCGTCAAATGAACTCCGTCAGAGCGACCAACCGCAGACCGCGGCGAGTGTCGAGGCCGCGCCCGGTTCCGCCGGACAGAAACAACGCAGAAAGAGGTGAGTATTTCTCGAACACACTCCAAACCGAGCTTGATCCACGCCGGATACCGATCCTAAAGGGTAAATGTGTTGATTCCTGGTGTTTCGTGCGTTGACTTGTGTTTTTCGAGGCGTTTCATGCGCCAGGAAACACCGAGGCTTCTGATCTCCCCGCAGGCCGCGCTTTGTTTGGCTTGGCTTGAACAGTCTTCTTGTCTCCTGTAAACCTAACTTATCATGTTAATTTATTTTCAGTACTGTTATCGATTAAATCTGTGGTGTTGTATCTGCTGCAAGTCTAAATAGTTGCCTAAAAGACAATTGGCCGCGGTCATTTGTTTTACGACGCTATGGTAGTTAGCAGCACAACATAATATCACACATATAGCATAAACCCATATAAACATCACTGTCAGAGCCGTTAGCCATTTGTATAGAGATTAAACTATGTAATCTTGTCTTGTTATGGCATTTAGGATTGTATATACTTAGCAAAGCAGTACAAAAATTTACCATGGTAATACCATGTTTTTGTAAACCTGAGATTCTTTAACACACATTAGGTTACCATGTTAACACCATGATATATGAATTTGTTAGTAATTCAGTACCATAGTACTACAGTGTTTTTGATAAGTATTATAGTACCATAGTATTATTTGTGGTACATTGGAGTGCCTTGTAAATACCATGGTATATGAATGTGGTACCATGGTACCATAAGGGCTTGATTTCTAACGTCTTCATGGTTTAATTTGGCATCTGTGTTTGTGCTTGTAAACTTGACATCCTCAGTAACTCGTTTATAGTTTGAGTTGTTGGTGTTGATTTGCTTTAATTGGGCGATTAATCATTTTTAATGCCTAGTTTGCTGTTTTAGGCTAGTTCTTAAGCATCAGACAGCTCTGGTACTGGTTTGTTGGGTTATAAACCCCTCTGATATACAGTTAAAATTCATACACAAAAATTCCCACTAACGAGGACCAGGCTTTGTGTTGTAAGTATGCTTTTACATATCTAGTGTTGGCTTTTATAGCTATGACAAATTTAATGTATTGTCAAGTTAGTTAACCATCCAATGCACAGATGTTTACAAATGTTGTTCAAATTCTTTCACACCTTTTGGTCAGACAACCACAAGCCATAACGGTTTGCCGGTTTGGCATGCAAATCTGACAGCTGGCAGTTTGTTTGGGTTTCTGGTAATCAAACACAAGAGCTTGTTAAACGTTTAATTGGAGTGTAGTCATGGGGTAGGGCTGAAACGATTAGTCGACGTAATCGACAACGTTGACAATAAAAAATGTTCATTGTCGGATTTCCAAGCTTATTATTAGAACTATTCATGATTAGCGCTGAATCGATTAGATGGCGTTATCGACAACGTCAACAATAAAAAAAAAAAATTGACAATTTCCGTTGTGAGATAGTCGTTTGATGTCATTTAACGTAACATGAGATCACATTAAACTATAATGATGAGAGCAGCACGTGTCTGACTGAGGAGAGGAAGAATTGCACAGATCACAGCCCAGATGCTCTCTAAACTTTCCAAACAGCTTCAGGTGATCACAAAGTATGAGGGGATTATAATGCAAAAATACCAAATACGTAAATACAGAAGTACTCTCGTTGTGGACTAAGCGGAGCCGGAGCTCTTTAAAGGAAACACCCCGGAGTTGCATTTTAAATGCAGTTATATTTAATGCATTATAGCTTTATTAAAGCTCAAATAATATGGAAGCAGATCATGTAAATAACTACAAACCCTGAAACTGGCATTTCTCTGTGCGGTCAGCGCCTCGTCTATGAGTTGTGCGAAGTGTCCTGATCTAAGGGGGAGAGATTGAAACTGCATCGGCTGATGCACACTCTGTCACGGGACACACGCTTGCCGCAGCTAGACTATAACGTGATGGCTCATGACTTATTGAATCATAATACTGTATATGGGTCACTGTGCATTTCTTATTGTGAACAAAATTGGCAATACGCAGCTTTAGTAATAAGAGATAGTTTGTGTTCTATTGAGTTAAAGATGGATTGAAGTGAACAGAAAGGTGTGAGAGGGAAGTATTCACCCCGTTATATACTGCAACAAAATACGTTTTTGATTGATTGTTTTGGCTTTTTTTTACAGTCTAAATATTTAAAACCATGTACATTTTCTTTAGCAGCTATACTGCAGGGCGTGCTGAGTGACTCCAGTCAGGTCTCCTAAGCAACCAAATTGGTCCGGTTGCTTGGGAGGGTAGAGTCACATGGGGTAACCTCCTCGTGGTCGTTATAATGTGGTTCTCGGTACGGTGCGTGGTGAGTTGTGCGTGGATGCCGTGGAGAATAGCGTGAAGCCTCCACACACGCTTGGGTCTCCACGGTGATGCGCTCAACAAGCCACGTGATAAGATGAGCAGATTGACATTCTCAGACCCAGTGGCAACTGAGATTTGTCCTCCACGCCACCACGAGCACCTAGAACGCATTGGGAATTGGGCATTCCAAACTGGGGAGAGACTTTTTTTTTCTAAAAATCCTGCATTCACCTGAGAAGCAGCATATGAGATATTTAGACTAGAAATATATCCTGAATGTAAGTATATTTTGTCTTTACTGCACTTGTAGAAGTATAACCAAGTGAAAAAATACACACACTACCGGTCAAAAGTTTTGAAACACACATTCTTTATTATAATTTTTTTCTTTTCTTCACATTTTTGAATAATAGTAAAGTCATCAAAATTATGGAATAACATAAATGGAACTATGGGAATTATGTTGTGACAAAATAAATAAAAACTGTGTAATATTTTAGCATCTTCAAAGTAGTCGCCCTTTGCCTAGATTTTGCAGACATGTACTCTTGACGTTTTCTCAAGCAACTTCTTGATGTTTTTACCCTGGGATGCTTTTTAAACAGTATTGAAGGAGTTCCCATCCACGTTGGGCACTTATTGGCTGCTTTTCTTTATTATTTGGTCCAAGTCATCCATTTGAAAAACTTTTTTTTTTTTTTTTTTTTTTATATACAATTTTAGTTTTATAAGGAAATAAATTAATATGGTGGCACAATTATATTTTTATCTACAAAACTAAATTGAAGCCTACGCCTTCAGATTAAACGATTTTTAAGATCACGAGACAAATGTCAGTCGTGTTTCAAAACTTTTGACCAGTAGTGTATACAAAATACACTTATATTTAAGATAAATATCTCATATGTTGCTTCTCAAGTAAATGTTTCTTGTTTTAAGGATTTTTAGACCATTTCAAATGGAAAAAAAAGACAAAAACACTTGATCACAATAGGATTTTTTTGCAGTGAATTTCTTTACTGAATTAAACTTAATGTATTTTTTTCCTTTAATTCAGTGAATGTCATTTAGAGGTATTTTAAAAAGATGATTTTGTCCTCTTGATTGTTTGTAAGAATGTTTAATACAACCTTTTAAGTCAGGGCACAAGCTGAATAATCGGTTAAGAGCTAATGATTAATCGTTGCAATAAGCGCAGTATGGTCAAATAATCGTTAGATTAATCGATTATCAAAATAATCGTTAGTTGCAGCCCAATCATGGGGCTAAACTAAAATTGACAGACATCTCTATTTAAATGATTTGCTGCTCTCTCATTGGAAATATTGTGGAAATGTTCTATAATCAAGGCGATGAGACAGGAAGCGTCATTAAAACATACTTTAAACAGCCTTATTTCAGACTTCAGTGCGTATCGCTCAAGGTACACTTGTTTAGATGCGTTGCAGATGTAATTTTATATTCATATGCAAGAAATCATTTCTCTGTGACTTCAAGACTTGCAAAACCAATCAGCTACATGGGAAAATTGAAGATGCAATTATTAAGAAATTCCAAATATTGGCCTCTGCAATACGTTTTTTGACCACTAATGGTTATTACTAATTCTTAGCAAAACTATATCTTACTGGCATACTCCCAAAACATTGAGATGATAAATGGGGCAGTTAGAGAAGGTAATTTATTGGGTGCTTTACCTCTTAATAAGCTATTTCTAGGTAGGAATGGGTACAAATATAGATTTTCCGATGCATCGCGATCTTTGTTTGAATGATCTCGAAGATCGATCTATCACTTTATGTGGCAACACTCTATAATGCAAGTAAATCGCTCGCATGCAAGACTAAATCGTGTGCTGTGTGACTAAAAATGACTATGATTAGACACTGACTGGTAAATGTCCAGATTTCACTCACCAGTTATTGAGTAGTACAAGTTATTAGTCTGCGTGTTGAGAGTAAAAGTTTAGTTTAACTCGTTCTGTGTATCCAAAGATGAGATCCACGGATTCATATGTCATATGTTGTTAATTAAAAACGATAACAAAAGAAACAAATCTAAAATATGTTCATTATTTTCTAAGAAGGTTCGCACAAACCACTGGCTCGCTGTCTCCGGAGGCTGTTAAATATTCTGCCGCGTGACACGTAGTTTTCCATTAAACACTATCTAAACCATTATAAAAGGACAGATTGTTTACTCTAGCCAATACTGGATTATATATTGTATATAAGCATCTTTCATAGAGCCTACACAATACATTTTCAGTAATAAGTATGACCTTATCCGTGCTTCTAGTGGTGGGACGTTCCACTCTGACAATGATTAGATTACGATTCTCAACCTAATAGTTACGATGCATCGTGAAATCTGTTGCGGGAAAGAGGCCCAAGGGGGCTTGTCAAGCTCATTCACGAGACTACAATCGCAGTTTCATGCAGGACTGTTTGCATCACGTACTGTGATCTTTTCGCGGCTGCCACATGTCATTGTCCAATCACAAGTGACTGTATTCAACTGTTTAGTTCCCATCAGAACAGTCTGAAATCGCCCCCTATTCTGTGACATTCACTATTAAGGGAATGAATGAACGGGCAAGTGCGAGTTCATTTTAGGGGTGTGACGTTTTGAATTTCTCACTGATTGGTTTATATCACGGTTTAAGGGTTACGGTTCTGTATTTTGCTTTTTTCAGATAAAAAAAGAAATATTACTGCCAAATTCAAAGAATAATCTATTTGGTAAACACGCCAACAGGTTTGTCCTTAAATAACAATCATTGTTTTACAACAGTAACCATAGTTTAACCATTATTTTTGTAGTAAAATCATAGTAACCTCAATATAAAATTGGTTACTATCATGGTTACAATATATAGTAAAATCATGGTTACTATATAGCAACTACAGTTAATGTTATAAAACCATGGTTAATTGTATCAAAAATAGGAATTCTGTTCTCAAAACTATGGTGACAGTAGTCATGGTTACTACAATATTACTATAGTAAAACCATGGTTAATATTTGTCCACATTTTTTTTTTTCTCTAATTACTAAATCAACATTTGAACTTAATACCTGCACTAATACATGCATCAACATTACATTTCAACTTGTATTCAATATTCAGAAGCTGTACATCACTATAAATGGAATAACCTTGCTATTAAAATGCATACGAAGAGGGATGTTGTGATAATGCTGCTTGAGTATTATAGTAATGTGTAGAAATCCCACATGAACACCCGAATTAGCACTGAGTGCCTGCTTAAAAATGGAAGGGAGTGTGTGCAGTTTCAGCTCACCTGCGGCTCTTTCCCTGGGTGATGTCGGCGTAAATGATTAATAATGTTTCAATGTATTACTATAATGAAATTAAAGCGCATTATTCGCTCGCGATAGATTACAGTCGCTCGAGGTAACAGGAAGAACCCTCACGCGCATTATTGACATGTATTACCAGCACTCGTGCCGAGCGACGTCTGCAAACTGCCTGTTTTGTCAATGCCTTTTGACCATTGCTGTTGTCATTGGTCAAACTGTAATTGTCCCCAGAAAGGATAAATGCAGGGGGGTTCTCTCTCAGTGTTTCGTTTTTTCTCCACATGCCATTATGAACTACACCCATTGTGTCCAGAACTGTGATATCAAGTTGACCCATGTCAAACACAGGTGTAGCGTATCCATTCAGCTCCATTAGAGGAGGTCATTTTAACTGTGCACATACTCTAATATATCGTTGGACCGCCTTTTAGCTTCGATTACAACGCAAATTCGTCATGGCATTGCTTGGACAACCTTATGCAATGTCACAACTTTTCTTTCTGTCATGTGTTGCGTTGATTTTTGGCCGAGATCTTTTATTGTTGATGGGAGAGTTGAACCACTCCGTAAAGTCTTTTCCAGCACATCCCAAAGACTTTCAATGGGATTTAGGTCAAGACTCTGTGGTGGCCAAATCATGTGTGAAAATGATTCCTAATGCTCCCTGAACGACACACTCACAATTTAAGCCTGATGAATCTTGGCATTGACATTCTTTTCCATGACCATGGGAGACGTCTTCTGATATGGTTGTTTAAGACATGAGAAGCTACACACTGCATCAGTTAAGGTTAAAAGAATTGTTGCCAGCTGAAACAGATTAATCACTGCAATAATGATCCAATCGTAAGCTCTTATGTATCTGCTTATTTAAATCCAAACAGCAACTTTTAGTTTGCCCAGGGAGTGTATATATCATAATCGGGAACGAAGGCAACAACAATGAACTTGCGTTTGTTAAATGGATGCAGATAGTTTTAAATAATGACACATAAAGCCAAATTCGGCAGCATCCATCCATCCATCCTGTAGGCTCGTGTGGTGAACTCTGCTCCTTGAACTTTATTTAAAAGTGCGCTAAAAGTGTAATATGAGATGGACACATTGGGTATTAATCTAAAAATAATATTCGATTCTTACATTCCTTAATCGATGCATCGAAGTTTCTTTGATAGATCAATGCATCGATGCATTGATCCACCCCTAAGTGCTTCATACAGGGAAATTGCATAATAAAAGTTGCCATTTCAAATGGTTCAGTTTGCACAGTTACCCCGGTTTCATACACTAACCTGCAAACTCATTGTCACTTTATTAATTCTTGAAGTACAAAACCCTTCATAACTTTGGACTGTCATCAGCTCGTAATGTGTGTGTGTGTGTGTGATCCCTTGTTCATGCTGCGACCGGCTTCAGTAAATGTTATATTGCCCCCGTGTGGTCTCCCAAAGCTATTACGTCAGACTACATTGAATGGACTGCAACTGGCAGTGAATTAAAAGCACACAAATTAGGCTTCTAATTTAAATGTCGATATCGATGCCTCAAATATGTATCAGTAAAATAACACGCAGATCAATAATCGATATTTATATTTTATGACATCCATAATTCGAATCACTCACGGATGCTCAAATAAAACATGAAAGTCGTCTTTTGTTACATGCGCTCACTGTCTGATGGTGGTAGTCTTAAAGAGACAGTACTGGTTTAGCACATGTTTTACATATCAATATAAATACTTGTAATTAGTACAAATTATGCAAGTAAACTATTTTCAATCAAAAAATTACAAATCCTAAAATGTAACCAATATAACAAAGAAACTAATGATAAAGTATTATTTGTAAAATGAATATATTCGAATTAAGAGCATTAGTTGAGAATTTCTTTTATGTTAGCAAAAATGCCCAGCCCTACCTCTAGGAAGACTAAAAGCTGAATTTACTTCTGAAAGTAGATTTTAATGGGTTGGATGTTATCAGCAGAAAATTTCTTCTCTTGGCATGTTCTTTGTTGGATATTACCTTAACATGGAGATATGTGTTTATTGCATTTGTTGGCATGCTGCAGCTCACCTCAGACACTTAATTTTTCTGAGTAACGAGAATGATGCTGCAGTAAGTCTCGCAAGGCACATTTAGGTGAGTCTGGAACATATTTTGTGCTTGGAAAGGATCCACAGAGGCACTAAAAACAAATGTTTTGAAATCTTTCTTACGAAAACTGGGTCAAAACTGTAAAGCTTTAAAACAGGATGGTCCAGGATTGGACTGAGAACTGGCCATAACTGAGGAGCATCATGGTGTTTAGTGACAGCTCGTTTTGCATCCAGGCAAGAAAGTTCTGCCATGATTTAGGCCTAATTACCCCATGGTGTTGGTCCAAACCTGTAGGACTTCCTTTCTTTTATGCAACATAAAAGGAGGTGTTTAGCAGAATATCCTAGCTGCTCTATCCATATCACAAAAATAAAAGAAGACTGAAGCTCCATTGAAAGCCAGATGTTCTTTACCAACGTATCAAATTACACTGGCAGCAAAGTACACGCACTGACAGATCTTGTTAAATTGCAGGTAGCGTATATAATGTGCATAGTAACTGTAAGACTTCTCAGATTCGTAATGACACAAGAAATGCTGTTAGACATGCAGACACATGCTTTAAGAAACACACTTTATTATATTTTTAAGAACAGATGACAGAAAAGCCGTCTATGCGCATATCTGATGTGCTGTTTGTTCGGAGGCGTGCAGTCTCGTTGAACAAGCGCATGTAAAGAGTTCTCACTCTTTCTTTGTTTCAGACTTCTGAAACTGTTTTGCAAGAATAGTATCATCAATGAGAACGCTGCTAATGACCTCAAACATCTCCGCTTAAGAGGTACTCTGAGTTCAGTTCATTTTATTTACACAGAGCAGTTCATTGTGAACGCAACTCTGCAGGGTTACTTTATATCTAGCCTGTATGTGATTACGTCATATAATAATGCAAAAACACGTTCACCTTGAACCATGAGTTATATATCAGTGATTATTATCATTATTATAATTATGTTTACATTTAGAATTGTTTTTGGCTTTATTGCCATGTGTGCTTACACGTACAAGGATTTTGTCTTGGTGAAAGACAATACTTAATATGTATTAACTTTCCACCTGCTGGCAGAGACGGATAGTAAATGTGGATATATATATATATAAATATAAATTTTTTTTTTGAGCACTTTGTTATTTTTATTGCTTTCTCATTTTGTTTGAAGTGCAATTTGAGTGTAGAAATGTCTTTTGGTTTAAGTTTTAAATTTGTTAAATAAAATAATACAATTTTCAATGCAAAATCACTAAAGCAAGGATATTCAGTTTGTTAAAGTTAAAGCAGAGACTGTTTCGGCTAAAAAGTGTGTGTGTGTGTGTGTGTGTGTGTGTGTGTGTGTGTGTATGTATGTATGTATGTATGTATGTATGTATGTATGTATGTATGTATGTATGTATGTATTTTTAATAACAATATTGTGAATGTATGTCCTTGGATGAAAGGTAATAAAACACCAACATTAAACCTGCAACAATCCACAAAAAGTGATGTATTTTCCCAGACAATGAAACACCCGATTGGTAGCCCATGATGTGAGAATGCACGGATGAAGTTGGTTCATTTGTTGCCCTTCACAACTTTACATTTTTTCATTTGAATTTTTAGTTAAAATGTTTCTATTACTTAACTAAAATTACCCCGTAGTACCCCATTCAAGCGTTTTTGACCCAAAATTGTGCTTAATAATATTTTATTATATTTAATTTAGCAATGCATTATAATATAGTAACTAAATATTTGATATAGATTTATTATATGTATGTTCCTTTTCATTTCGTTGGATGTTGGTAATATTAGTTCCGCTTTCACTTGTTTCCGCGGGGAGTGTAATAAGCGCGACACGCTCTATCGTGAGGTAAATAAATGACTGGAGGATGAGATGTTTCTGGACTCTACAGGTGTTACTGTTAATGCTGTTTGCTCAGCAATCATTTAATAAAGATGTTTGAATTATACCCCATCTTGTATTCTGTGTTATTATTATGATACCTGTGCCTTGCAGAGACTGAGATGCTGCATCCGCTGAGATAATAATAAAAAACGCTTCACTCAGGATGCGCCAGTTTAGTGTAAATAAAGCGTTTAGCGCATGTAAGCAAACGGAACCGAATTCGGAGCACTTCTGTCACTCTAAGCATGAGAGGGAGTTGTGGAGCACAGACCCGCTCTGACTTAATATAGACTGGACAGAGCAGCGAAAATGAACTTTGAATGGAGCAGACTATTTATTTAATTAAATCGCAGCCGGTGCAGTTTAATAATCACAAAAGGTCATATCGCGGTTTCGATTTCATTTCGATTTATTGTGCAGCCCTAGACATCATCTTGTCCTTTTTTTTTAAACCCCATTCTCCTTCTATTCATGTCTGTCATGTCTCTTCATGTCTTTGAAGCTTTGAGTCTATAGTGTGAATTAATTGATGATGGGGTGATCAAGTATTGTAATTGACTCTAAGCAGATTGCTTAAATGCTATTCCCGGTAACTTAACATGCTGTCAAGCTTATTTTTTTATCATATATTATATCAATGCATCACAGAATGAAAACAGTTTACCCTGACAGTGGATCTGTGTTTTTAGTCAGTTTGCTGTTGTGTTGCACTAGTTGGCGGGACACAGTGTTTGCAGTGGTTACTGGACTAGTTGCCCTGGAGAGCTCTTGATGCTACCAGAGCAACAGCGCTGCATTTGCAGGATGTTTCTCACATTCGCTGTAGATCCTCCGTGCAGAATGGCCACCTTTTCACCTAATGGTAAACAAGAGTCGTTACAGATTATAACACTTATTAATAACATCCACCCACGACAAGCTTGGAAAGATTAAGAGCGGGTTGTGTTACAACTGAGCCGAATTGCAGTATGTGTGAAGTCAGTTGAAGTTGATGCATTTGATTTATATGTTAAGACATTGTAAGCACTACAGGTTAAAGCTGCTTTGAAATAATGTGTTGTGTAAAGCGCTTTCCAAATAAAAATGACTTGACTTTATGCTAATTTGAAATGGTGTTTGGTGGGCCATAACTGATTTGAATATGACTTTCAAAATGTTCCGCTTTTTACAAGCTTTGTTTTTCTGAATTGATTTATTTGCTGCTTGAGATTGTGACCTTAAGGGTTTGACATCCCTCATTAGACTAATCTTCTGTCATTCTCAATTCTGTTCATCCTCATGATGTTCCAAAGCTTTCTTTTTTCCAAACATTGAAAGAAAATATTGTCATTTTACATTTATGCATTTGGCAGACGCTTTTATCCAGAGTGACTTACAGAGCACTTATTACAGGGACAATCCCCCCCGGAGCAACCTGGAGTTAAGTGTCTTGCTCAAGGGCACAATGCTGGTGGCTGTGGGATCAAACCAGCAACCTTCTGCTTACCAGTTCAGTGTTTTAGCCCATTACACCACGGTGTAAGAGTGGAGAGTAAATGACAGAAAGACAGTCCTACAGGTTTGAAACTATACGAGGGTGAGCAAAGGATGACAGAATATTCATTTTTGGGTGAACTATCCCTTTGATATCTGACTGAGATATGTTTTGCTTTCAGTTGTTCACAACAGTAGGTAGTTTCACTTTCAGTTCACAGAAAACTCATTTTTGTTGTAGTTCCAAATATGAAGCTGGGCCAAAATTAAGCAGCAACAAGCAGTTTTACTAGACTAAATGAAACATCCTGTTACAACCAAGCCACATTTAATTAAAACAATTCATCAAATACTGACATGGTGTGATTGCAGCATCACACAAAAGCATTGTTTTTAGAGATGCATCGATTTATCGGCCAAGAAAAGCAATTTTTTGCAACAATCAGAATTTGCTGATTGTTTAGAAACAGTTGCTGATCAGCCCTGATTAGACTATTTCCTGTCTAAAAGGGTAGGAAGAAACGCATCAGAAAATTAGCTTACAACTTGTGCCATGTGTGAAAGAAAATGTCTCTTGTGTGGAATTCCTTTCAATTGGGTGACAATGTAAACAAAATGCGATTTGTACATTTTGCACTGCTTGGATTTGACATGGTGGAACTACCGTTAACTTTTAACATAAATCATTTGATTACTGACCTTAAAGCTTGACAAAACAAGGATTATGACAAGTTTGTTAAAGTTAAAGCAGAGACTGTTTCAGCTAAAAGGAAACAAGCTTCATCAACAGAACTCTGCAGGATGGGAGGGCTCTGTATTGCCCCCTTGAAAATTGGCATGTAAGGGGGGCTCTGTACCACCCCCATTTTCACCTACAGTCACCAAATTTGGTACATATACAGGTGCTGGTCATATAATTAGAATATCATCAAAAAGTTGATTTATTTCAGTAATTCCATTCAAAAAGTGAAACTTGGATATTAGATTCATTCATTACACACAGACTGATATATTTCAAATGTTTATTTCATTTAATTTTGATGATTATAACTGACAACTAATGAAAACCCCAAAATCAGTATCTCAGAAAATTTGAATATTGTGAAATGGTTCAATATTGAAGACACCTGGTGCCACACTCTAATCAGCTAATTAACTCAAAACACCTGCAAAGGCCTTTAAATGGTCTCTCAGTCTAGTTCTGTAGGCTACACAATCATGGGGAAGACTGCTGACTTGACAGCTGTCCAAAAGACGACCATTGACATCTTGCACAAGGAGGGCAAGACACAAAAGGTCATGGCTAAAGAGGCTGGCTGTTCACAGAGCTCTGTGTCCAAGCACATTAATAGAGGCGAAGGGAAGAAAAAGATGTGGTAGAAAAAAGTGTACAAGCAATAGGGATAACCGCACCCTGGAGAGGATTGTGAAACAAAACCCATTCAAAAATGTGGGGGAGATTCACAAAGAGTGGACTGCAGCTGGAGTCAGTGCTTCAAGAACCACCACGCACAGACGTATGCAAGACATGGGTTTCAGCTGTCACATTCCTTGTGTCAAGCCACTCTTGAACAAGACACAGCATCAGAAGCATCTCGCCTGGTCTAAAGACAAAAAGAACTGGACTGCTGCTGAGTGGTCCAAAGTTATGAAAGTAAATTTTACATTTTCTTTGGAAATCAAGGTCCCAGAGTCTGGAGGAAGAGAGGAGAGGCACAGAATCCACGTTGCTTGAAGTCCAGTGTAAAGTTTCCACAGTCAGTGATGGTTTGGGGTGCCATGTCATCTGCTGGTGTTGGTCCACTGTGTTTTCTGAGGTCCAAGGTCAACGCAGCCGTCTACCAGGAAGTTTAAGAGCACTTCATGCTTCCTGCTGCTGACCAATTTTATGGAGATGCAGATTTCATTTTCCAACAGGACTTGGCACCTGCACACAGTGCCAAAGCTACCAGTACCTGGTTTAAGGACCATGGTATCCCTGTTCTTAATTGGCCAGCAAACTCACCTGACCTTAACCCTATAGAAAATCTATGGGGTATTGTGAAGAGGAAGATGCGATACGCCAGACCCACCAATTCAGAAGAGCTGAAGGCCACTATCAGAGCAACTTGGGCTCTCATAACATCTGAGCAGTGCCACAGACTGATCGACTCCATGCCACGCCGCATTGCTGCAGTAATTCAGGCAAAAGGAGCCCCAACTAAGTATTGAGTGCTGTACATGCTCATACTTTTCATGTTCATACTTTTCAGTTGGCCAACATTTCTAAAAATCCTTTTTTTGTATTGGTCTTAAGTAATATTCTAATTTTCTGAGATACTGAATTTGGGGTTTTCATTAGTTGTCAGTTTTAATCATCACAATTAAATGAAATAAACATTTGAAATATATCAGTCTGTGTGTAAAGAATGAATATAATATCCAAGTTTCACTTTTTGAATGGAATTACTGAAATCAACTTTTTGATGATATTCTAATTATATGACCAGCACCTGTATAGTTCTCATAAAGCCGAACAACTTTGCACACAGACATTATCTCCGCCCAACAGGAAGTTCGCCATTTGGATTTTCGGAAAATCTCTCTTGAATATGCCTAGGGAATTCATGTGACCGAGACCAAAGTTGTGCAACATCATGGCAAGACATTGTAGATGCCAAGTTGCAAACTGATTTTTTTTTTTTGTTTTGTTTTGAAAGGTGGCAAAAAATGGAAAACAGGGAGTGTCTTATATCTTCTGTGTGCATTATGTGATTTTGTTAAATTCAGCTGGATGTTTGTTAATGGGGGCTGATCACATTGATGTGGCTATTCTGGGCCATGGTCATAGCGCCACCAACTGGCAGCAGGAAGTATGGCACTTTAATAGACTTTGAAATAGCCCTCTTGTGTTTAGCCCTCTTGATCTGTAGTGCCCCTTTAAATGGGTGTGTAAGACAGCCTCTGTAGCACCCCCATTTTCACCTACAGTCACAAAAATTGGCACATGTATAATTCTCACCAAGCCGGACATCTTTCAAAATTATAGTCATTATGTCTGCCCAGCAGGAAGTCAGACATTTTTTTTATTTTTTGAATATTGAAGTCTCTAGGTGATTTGTGAGACTGTCACCACATTTAGACAACATTTTGCCAACACATCGAAGATGTTAAATTGCTAACAGATTTTGGATATATCAAACGGTGTTGCCATGGTGACACATTTAATTAATGTGATAAATGGGGAAACAGGAAGTGTCCCAGATCTTCTGTGTGCAATGTGTGATTTAGATCAAAATGTATGTATGAGATCTTGGAAGCTAATCACTTGGATGTGACTATTTTGGGTCACAGTCTTAGTACCACCACTTGGCAGTGGTTCTTACAACAGTCTTTAAAATAGACTTATATTTACTCAAATTGCTTAAAGTGTTTAGAATAATGTAAAATGCCAAAAGCATGAGTCCACATTGCATTGTTTTCAGAAAGCCACTGGGTGGAAATGGACCAGTTGTGCTTGGGCCCGTTGTTGTTGTTGCTGCTGCTGCTATATAAGAAGATGCTATTATGTTTTAATTTAAAAATGTTGCTTTTTTTTCCTCAGTTGGGCCCTCCTACTTCATTGCAAGTGCTATTATTAACTTTTGTAATATAGAGACAAAATAAAGAAATAAATTATATCAATAAAAAAATCAGTTTTCAGACATGTAAACATGCAAATAATCGGTATTGTATCAGTTGTAAAAAAAAATCACTATCAGTCGATCTCTAGTTAAATTGTAAATGTAGAGTCTAGACCTATAACTTCATGTGTGGATTAGAATACATTTCTGAGCCATTCAGACAAAAAATATTAAGACCACCCTATTTATTTTTGTAACTACTCCGATACCATTGTGTGATGTCTACTGTTACCTGTTTCAGAATGAATTAGGGTTGCACAATAAATCAAAAAGCCAATCGCAATTACGATTATGGCTCTCATGATTAAGTAACCGTGGAAACTGATTATTACAGCATTCAGTTTAGATCTACTCCTGTTGCATTAATGGTTTCTATTCAGAATGTGTTTTTGCGGCGGTTGAGTTTCTAACCAATCCCAGATGTGTGTGTTGAGCAATGAAATGGCAGTGGCCAATCAGAGACACAGAGTCTACAAGTACAGTCCTATCAGTAATGACCAATCCTTATGTGCAAGTAGGGTTGCAACGGTATGAGATTTTCAAGGTATGATAACCGTCTCAGAAAATATCACGGTTTCACGGTATATGCTATTACACAATTAGTATTATCGGTGAAAATATGATAAAAAATATAATGTAACTATAACATGTTATATAAATAAAGCATGTTAGTTTACATGTTAAATGAACTACTAAATGAAAAATAACATCAGCTGTGTGAGCTTTTGAAGTAATGTCCTATGATTATTAATAATGAACATATACAGTACTGTAGGTGTGCGACAGCACGGCCAGACGGCTCCTGTCTGTACCGTTAACTCAGCGCTTCTCAACTGGTTTTGCTTCAGGACGCAGATTTTACATTGGACATCAAGTGTCGACCTGCCATAGATTAAACATAACCTGTATTCAATGTATCCTGGGTTGCATTTTCTTTTGTTGCATAGTTTTGTTCATGGCTTTCCAGTACAAGGACATGCATCAAGTGACATTTATTTTTGTTGATGTCAATAACAAAATCTACAGGAAATTTTCTCTCCCCCTTTTAAAAATTGATGAGCATATTTTTATATCTTGAAACTTTCACTACAACTGTCACTGTTGATATAAAATGGGATCTAATAGATTCTACTTTTAGATTATTTCATATGAAACACTTTTGTAAAGGTGATGGTGTGGTGTTATTATTTTGGCACATAGCACAGTCGCTCTTCTCCTCAGTGCTGTTTGAGAGGTTCGACTTGACTTCCTCTGTAACACTAGAAAAGTCTCACTAGAATTGAAATTGGTCGCATCAGTTTTGATGTCTGCGCTCCGCAATATCGAGGGAAGCCCGGTTGTTGCACGCGCGCTCCAGAGAGAAGAGCAGATCATGATCGCGAGCTGGTTCCGTTACGCTCGTGCGAAAGTGCCGATGAGAAGCCTTTAGCTCAGGGGTGGGCAACTATTTTGGTTAATAATGAAGTTTATAGAACTTTTAATGTTTTTTTTGCATAGTGGGTGAGTTTACATGTTTTTTCTAAAACATTACCCGTTTACATGCTAAAAGTGTCATGATGTGGGTCTCCTCGATGGTTTGACTTTCAGCACACAACTGAATAACACCGGCTGCATGACTATGATAAATAATTACTGCAAGAGTTAATTAATATACAGGTGTGAAGGGACTTCAACATTTCTCAATTACACAAATAATAAATACATTTACATATTCATCTCTGGCTTGCTTTTGCTTGCATGTCAATGATGCCGAGATCTACTTTTATATTTAATTTAATCACTGAGAGGTTTACGTGCAAAATTAGTAGCAGCAAACATCACAAGCAGCCTCAAGAATGGACACTGAGTATCCGTATCACACTTTTC
The DNA here is from genome assembly GCA_032164185.1 of Moxostoma hubbsi. NCBI lineage: Eukaryota > Metazoa > Chordata > Actinopteri > Cypriniformes > Catostomidae > Moxostoma > Moxostoma hubbsi. The sequence continues at coordinate 1,834,920 of JAVLUX010000034.1, forward strand.
CTTGAGCCAGAATATTGCACTACAGATCGCTAAGTTTGTTCGAAGGGGAAAGCCAGATAGAAATGGCACGCTCGCGCACAAAATAAGTATAACATTAGGCAGAATATTTCCAATTTGCGCAAGTATAAATCTCAAACTGGAGTTGCATCTCTTATCTGGCAACCGTGAGCATGATAAACACTTGTGGAGATGCGTTAGGTCCCAATGCAAGTTAACTGACATATCTAATGAAAAAACAAATGTTTTATGATAAATGAGCCGCGGGCCACATTAAACCATGTGGAGGGCCTGATCCATCCCGTGGGCTGTAAATTGCCCATTTCTGCTTTAGCTGTTTGCGAGATTATCATTAAATCTGCCTCGGCAGTCCTAAATAGTCGATCACTTGTGCGTGCGTGCGTGCGTGAGAGACACAAGGTGACGAGTCTGACAGGCAGACAAGGAGGAAAGGAGATGCGCATGTGAGATTCTCCGTCCGGTTGCATTTTTTTCTCAATACCGTTTATAAGCAAATGTACATGGTATGATAACCGTCCATTTTCAAACCGTGGTATACCGTGAAACCGGTATACTGCTGCAACCCTATGTGCAAGTTTTGAATAGTTTGACGTAGGGCTGCACAATTAATCGAAAAACTAATCGCGATTACGGCTGCCACAATTATGTAATCGTGAAAACTGAGGATTACAGCCATCAATTTAAGTCTGCTCCTGTTGCATCAATGGTTTCTATTTACAATGTGTTTTTGCAGCGGTTGAGTGTTCTAACCAATCACTAGCATGTCCGTTGAGCAATGAAACAGCACTGGCCAATCAGAGCTGCTTGGATTAGTTCACCATCCTATCAGTAATGACAACTGATACTGATGCACAAGTGTTACACCATCTGAATATCCAGATGCTTGCTTTATGTTCTAGCTCTGTTCACGTGGCACACGAAAATGAATACTGAAGAAACATCACCTGACACTTGAATAGAAGCTGTAGAACAAGGGCAAGAAGCACTTTGTAATTATTTTGGATTCATTGCATACTGCACCGCTCGCTTTGAACGTAGATGTTGAATGCACTGCAAATGAGCAACACGACAAAACTAAAACGCTCCCGTTCTAATCAAGGCACAGATTCGGTGTAAATAATTGTTTATTATGCTGATTAGACAGCTTTGTTTTTAATGAGAGCATTCGTGAGAGTGCGGAACATTGTGCGGAGCGGCTTGAGCTCGCGCCGAAATGCAGATCTCAAACCTGCAGTGATTGACAGCTGTCATTGAAATGTGAGAGTTTGTCGCGTTGTTTGAACAGTTTTGTTTTGTCATGTTAATAAGTAGGCCAATGTGAATTTGATTTGTACAAAATAGTAATGAAGTAATAATTCAGCTTAACTGTTCTAAGTGTGTTTTGGAGGTGTAGACAACATAAAGAATATCTAACGGGATGAATGGTCCCCCGTCCCGCCACCTAAGGTCTTACTGAACAGAGTAAATTGGTCGATTTAAATCGGCTGTTAGTAAGTTTAAATATTGAATATGCCATATTACTTACTGTATGTGGACTAATCATTAAATTTATTCTATACCATATATCCATTTAAAATCATTTTTATTTGCCTTACCTTAACAAACATTATTACAATATCAAATACAACATAATATCATGCTTAAAAGAAACTGGAGCGCAGCTCATATCCACCATTGAAATCTGCTACTGTGAAGAACCGCAAGAATGAATCTTTTTTGTGTCCGGATTGTTTCAGCACTATGAAATGAATCCAATGTTTCTATTTGAAAAGGTCGAGTTTGACCCGCAGCAGTCTGAAGTGGAAATCTGGTATGTATTTGGGCTGAAGCAGCGGGTCGACGCTGTCTTCGGTTTCAGGACTGTCATCAAAGGGATGCCACACGGCTAATTCACCGGTGTCATGGCTTTCCGATTCAACCTCTGCCTCTGACCCTGTGTGGTGTCAAGTGTTTTTTTCACCACAGCTGCTGAGGAGATCAGGGTTGTGTTGAGAAGGTTTTTCAGCAGTGTGTGTCATGCAGTGCCTTGAGATTTCCAGGGATAGTTTGTTAAAAAATGAACATTTTGACATTTACTCGCCCTCATGTTGTTACAAACCATATGACTTTCTTTTCCACAGTGGGACACAAGTAGATGTTTTGGAGAATGTTGAAGATGCTCTTTTCCATACAATGAAAGCATACAGTGACCAGGAGATGTCAAGCTCCAAACTGAACAAAAAGCACCATAAAAGGATACTAAAAGTAGGGCTGAAACGATTGGTTGACATTGTGTGCGTTGTTAAAATTATAATAATACAGAAGCAGATCATGTAAATAAATACAAACTCCGAATATGTCCCGATCTAAGGGGGTGAGATTGAAGCTGCACCTGGCTTATGCACAATCTGGAGCGGGGACGTTCATCCCTAAAGCGTGCACACTTAATGCGGCTAGATTATATGTTACTTGTTATTCAAGGAGACAAAGGAGTCGGTGAAGAGCAGACCTGTCAATCAGCCACCACGCTAAAACAAGATTTTTATGCTATTCTGGTTATTGCGGCATTAAAAGAAACTAAACGTCATAAATACATAATGTCACAGATGAGAACCACACACATCTCTGAGGCTCTGATGCAGGTATGACAAAAATAACTGACAAGTTTGCTGTAAATGTCATGTTTGTGCTTAGATTAAAATTCAACTTAGCAGAAACAATGCGCCACTTTTTTTGCACTTTCATTTTGATATCATACTTTGCTCTTTATTGTAATAAAATAAAACACTAATCATGCAGTAACACACTAATGTAATGATCTGAACACAGTTGGTCAATTGCAGATGTTAATGATGATGACGCCTCTAAATGCACATCTTAATACCAGGCAATAAACGGGGGGCGCGCACACAGTGGGAGTGTACGTGAAAGAGTTAGTGAAGTCAAAACTCATGCTCTAGGCTAAAAAAATATTTGTATGTCAAAATGACAGACAGCATTTGGAATTATCCGTCAATTGTTTAAAAAATTCAGTAAATGACGGAGAATTTTTGGGTAACGCAACCCCTGGTGAAGAGCATGCGTGAGATGAAATTTGAGAAGTGATGTTTGAAAAAACAAAAAAGACAATTCAAGGTAAAAAATCACTTTCTTTTTTTTATTGGGCGCCATTTCCTGTAAACTTTTTTTTTTTTTTTTTTTTTTTTTTTTTTCAAAATTAAGCAAAAAGCGTGAATATTTTGTAATTTAGTGTACGGGTGACGTATCACGATACTAATAATTTTATATCACTTTAATGATATGCATCACGATATAGTACTTGTTTTTGCAAAATTAATAAAAACATTTTAGGTGGTTTTTTATTTTTTTGGTGGTGGCGTATTGGCTAGAGCACAGGGCTGCTAATCAGGAGGTTGCTGGTTCAATCCCCACAGCCACCCCCATTGTGTCCTTGAGTAAGACACTTAACTCCAGGTTGCTCCGGGGGGGATTGTCCCTGTAATAAGTGCACTGTAAGTCGCTTTGGATAAAAGCGTCTGCCAAATGCATAAATGTAAATGTAAATAGCCATATTGTAATTCCTTATTCTGGATAATCCAGTCAGTGAATTAAATACTTTATAAATGAAAAATATTAGACATGTATCATTTTATCTGGAACTTGACAAACATAGGCAAAGTAAAAACAAAAACAAACACTCAACTTGGTTTTAAATAAACCTAAACATAATAAAAAAAATTCTCATGTCACTTTTTTTAGTCTATGTTGTTGACCAATAGTATTATTATCTTACAAACTTTTCTTCAAGTAGCTCGCCATCATCTTCAAGCAGTGCAACAAAGAAAATAATATATACATAAATATCCAACAAAAATTAGGCTCTTGATTATTGAAGTCATCTGGTGATGATGTTTAATTTAATACCACGTTATTTTGTTACATGTGTTGTAGCGTTTTTTCCTCTTCAGTGGTGGTTCGAATGTCTAGCCGTAGATGTTTCACTTCCTCCATAGTGCTTTAAAATAAAAAACTCTCATAATTTAAATATCAGTATGAATCAAATGGGTCCTGAAAATTTGGTGGTCTGTGGCGCATTTTTCGAGAGAAGCCGGATTAAGTAGCACGATCTGTTTTCTCCTGTCTCTGGAGCAGAAATATCGGGAAGCATGCTGGACTTGCGCGCGCGCACACACGTGTGCAAAAGAGATAACACGTGCGCGCGATGTGAAATGGATATGTGTGAAAAGATGAGAAGCATATTTAACACTTATTAAGCTCTCAAAACACAAATTTGAATTTGCTGACATTTTCAATGCTGTAAAAAGCCTGTCCGTTTCTTCAATTCTTTCTGTCTCAAGTGAAGTCTTGCCCATTTATAGATGCATACACACCCTGCACACGTATTGCGATGTACACAATATAGCAAAATTTGTCAATTGTCACTTTATATCATCACCACGATATACATTGTCATATTGCCCAGCCATAATTGTGTGTATTTAAGATATGTAAAATGTTAGCTATGAAATTAGCCTTAGCAAGATGTGCCTCCTGCACACTACACGACTTTCAAAGACGTCGGATCATGATACTGTTCATACATTACACAACTGTCTGTCTTGTCACTGAAGTCGTAGCGTTTTCAAATTACACTATGAATCAGCGACAGGGGTGAACACATTACAGGACATTTCACTATTGACGAATCCCCGGCGACTCTGTTGTGAAACGTAATTTGGAGTCCAGGCAGAGTACACGCGAGAAGTGATGCGAGATATGAAAACAAATGCATGATCATATGTTCTGCGTTTCAGACTATGATGTGCATGTTTTTAATCATATATTTTATTGATTACAATATGAAAATATTAATAATACTGCCAATGTTCCGCTAATTTTCCCTCCATTTCTTCGGTCCAATGAGACTTTCTTGATACCGCAGTCATGCTAGTTGATGTTCTGTTGCAGGTACATCAGGACTCCTCCCACTGAAACTTCCCGCTCGTTTCTTGCTCTCTCATTGGCTGTAGGTCAACGCTGCAGTTGTGTTCAGTCAAAACATGTTTCACATTGCACGATTTGGAGTCACAGACGGGTCCAGATATATAACATGCTAGATATCTTGCTGACATCGGCGACGTGCCGGCGCTTCTCTCAAATCGCGTCTTTGATAGTTCACACATTGCGATCGTCTGCTCATGGACGGATAGTTCATACACTGTGGTCGTCGCTCACGGGAGCGAGCTCCACTTTGTCCATGATTTCAGGCTTTTGTCGGAGAGCGAAAATCTGGCTTAAAATAGTAAAAATCGGTATAAGAAGTGCATGAGTCATAGACTAATTTTGTGGTGCTTTTTTGTCCTTCGTGTGTTATTTCGTTGTATGGAAAATAGCCTGGACATTCAGCTTAACATCTACTTTTGTGTTCCACAAAAAAGAGGAAATCATATGAAGGTGAGTAAATAATGACAGAAACGTAATCTTTGAGAGAACCGTTTTAAAAGCTGAAGTCCTAGTTGTTCCACCTTTCGTCGAGCTGAGTATTTATCACAGGGAAGTGCGCAAACACAAGGACTGCAGTTTCCAGAGCTTTCATTAGGTTTGATTTATGGAAGTGTCTCTCATTTGAGCACCTTTCGCCACTTCAGATATTATTGGTCTCTTATAATGGACTCGAGGGATTTTCATCTGAGCAGGGAAATGGAAAAACATGAGCTGAAACTATTATGCAAATATTGATTACATCACCAACATATGGCGAATTCCATGTGTTTGAATGCATTCTGGGAATATATTTAGTAGGTTACAAGCTGTTTGTCATTATCTCTAATGACACAATCTTTAAACTGGTGTTGAAACACAACTGGTTGAGGTTATTTTCTGTGTTGGAAAAGCCTCTGGGATTTTATTAGTTTATTCCACTTGTCGTATGCTAGCGTTATGCTTGCCATGGGGTTGTATCTTACTTAGCATACTCCTATAAAAAGTACCGAACTAGCAACGGCAAAGCATGCACTTTTCGGTATGAAGTATTGGTACTAGTATACTTGTATTAGACTGTCATATATTGTGTCTTGATTCTCTCACAGATGAGGAAGTTCCTGCCGAGATGGTCGCAGAAGAATCTGTTCAAGGAGCTCAGAATAGTCCGTACCAACTTCGAAGAAAATCTCTGTTACCGAAGAGGACAGCTTGTCCAACAAAGACCAACATGGAGGTGTGCAAAATCAAACTTTAGTGTTTGAGCTTTAGATGTCCAGTATAAATAAAAGATTAAACTCATAAGAGATGTTTTACTTATTTATGAACCAAGCACTGCAAATCTTTGGAATTTAATGCTTCGTCTGAAATATTAATTTAGGCCATTTGGAAAAGCTACAGCAAGTTTTCACACATGAAATAAATCACATTGACCATGAATGTCTGTCTTGTTCTCGTTTTCGTCTTGTTTTAAAGGGTGCTTCCACGTCGACAACAGAAAACTTTGGGCATCGGGCGAAACGGGCCAGAGTGTCGGGAAAATCACAAGATCTGCATGGTAATGGAAATCTGTCTTAAATATTATGATGACTTGATTACATTTGCTAGAGTTGTACATTTTCAATAACACCATTTCTCTTCTGTTCCAGTCACTCCAGCAGAGCAGTACCTGCAGGTGAAGCTTCCTGATGAGGTGGTTTTAAAAATTTTCTCTTACCTGTTGGAGCAGGACCTTTGTCGAGCCGCATGTGTGTGCAAACGCTTTAGTGAATTGGCCAATGACCCCATCCTCTGGTGAGTTCCTCATTACATTTAATATGATGGTATATCAGTTGATTTAAAGGAATGGACATGAGTGAAGACTATCTTTTGATGCTAGTAATATGTGCATAAATAGGAGCACCATGGTATATGAATATGGTCATCATTCAGTACTATGGTATTTATCAAAGTACCAGTGTATTACCATCTGATGCCACTGGTGTACTATGGTCGCTATATTTCTTTAAGGGTCAGTTATTTTGATCTTGTCTGCTCTGTAGGAAGAGACTCTATATGGAGGTTTTTGAGTACACACGTCCCATGATGCACCCTGAGTCTGGGAAGTTCTTTCAGATTAACCCAGAAGAGTACGAGCAGTCCAATCCCTGGAAAGAGAGCTTTCAGCAACTGGTAATGTGTTTCACCACAGGTGGCATGAGATACACTGGCTTTGTATAAAGTTGCTCACTTTTATATTCTTTGTGGTGTTTACATCTTCATTTGAATGCAAGCAAAGCAGAAGTTGTTTTGTCAGGACTTTGCATCACAATATCATAACTGTTGCGCGATTGAACCTGCACGTCCGCGAAAGAGAGTGAATCAGCGGGATCTGTTTTGTTAAATTCTCTCATGCTGTTTGCCAGTATGAATTTGATTGAAATAGATATGATATAGGGATATATGATTGTATTGACACTGTCATATTTTGAGACTACTTGTGCATTTTATGGTAAAAAATTAGGGAGAAAATACAAAGCAAATCTAACAATTTGCAATTTAGTCCCCCCCTAAACCCATAAATGAACAGATGGTGTGGTAAAGTGATGAGGGAGATGTGAGTGTGTCAGTGAGGTTGATGTGGGAGCATAATATTGACAAAATACTGACTGATTCGTGACCTTTGTGTTTGTAGTATAAAGGCGCTCATGTGAAACCAGGCTTTGCTGAACATTTCTACAGTAGCCCAGCCAGATATAAGGGTCGAGAGAACATGCTGGTGAGTTCTGGGTCTCTTGCATTTTATAATCTAAATGCTCTGTTTTTCATGATTTGGATGAATTGTATAGTTCATTGATAGATTCTGGGTGTTGTTAGGAGTTGTGACTCAAATGTGACACTTAAATGTGTCAATCGCTGTCACACAACTGGAAAAGAAGTGTCAAAATAAATAATTCTTCCATGCAAAGTTCATTAGTTTAACTGTTGGATGTTTATGGATGCAAGCTACACTGCCTGGCCAAAAAAAAAAGTTGCATACTCTAATATTTAGTTGGACCATTTGATTACGGTTTGCATTCGTCGTGGCATTGTTTCAACAATTTTATGCAACAACACAACATTTATTTCCATCCATAGTTGCACACATTTTTGCCCAAGATCTTGTATTGATGATGGGGTATTCAAACCACTCCATAAAGCCTTTTCCAGTACATCCGAAAGACTTTCAGTGGGGTTAAGATCAGGACTCTGTTCTGGCCAATTCATGTGTGAAAATGATTCCTCATGCTCCCTGAACCACTCTTTCACAATTTGAGTTGATTAATCTCTGCATTGTCCTTCTGGAATATGCCAGTGCCGTCAGGGAAGAAAAAAAAATCCATTGATGGATAACCTGGTCATTCAGTACATTTAGGTAGTCAGCTGACTTCATTTTATTGACCCATAACGCTGCTGAGCCTAGACCTGACCAATTGAAGCAACCCCAGATCATAACACCGCCTCCAAAGGCTTGTACAGTGGGCACTTATGCATGACGGGTGCTTCATGCGCTTCCCTTCTTACCCTGATGCACCCATTGCTTTGGAATAGGGTAAATCTGGACTCTTCAGACCACATGACCTTTCTCTGTTGCTCCACAGTCCAAATGTATAATAAAACAGTCGTGTTTTCTGATTAACCTCACTAACAAGTGTCTTTCTTGTGGCCACACAGCTGTTTAGTCCCAATCCTGTAAGTTCTCATTGCATTGTGTGTGTGTGGAAATGCTCTTACTTTCACTATGAAACATAACCGTGAGTTCTACTGTCGACTTTACACGATGAAATTGATGATGGTTCATCACTATCCTTCCAGGTTTTAATAATGCGTTGGACTGTTCTTAACCAATTCCAGTGATTTCAGCAATCTCATTCGTTGTTTTCTTTGCTTGATGATGGCCAATAATTTGCCCCTTCTGAAACACAGTAACATCTCTTCCACGACCACTGGATACGTCTTCTGACGTGGTTGTTTAGGAAATGAGAAGCTACACTGCATCAGTTAGGGTTAAAACACTTGTTGCCAGCTGAAACATATTAATCATTGCAATAATGATCCAATCATAAGCTCTTAAGTATCTGCTTATTTAAATCCAAATGGCGACTTTAGGCCACGCAGTATTGAATTCAATTGATCAGTTGTGCAAATGTGTGTTTGTTTATATTTTATAGTGGGTTAAATTGGCTCATTCAATCAGATTTTACTGCCAGAAATATCTGTTTTTAATCCATCTTTAAATTTTTTCCTCAGTATTATGACACCATCGAGGACGCTCTTGGAGGAGTTCAGGAAGCCCATTTTGACGGTTTGATATTTGTCCACTCTGGTATCTACACAGATGAATGGATCTACATAGAGTCGCCGATCACAATGATAGGCGCTGGTAAGCCTAAACTGTGCGATTATAAAATGTTTAAGGTCAACATGAAATTGCATTCACATCCTCTTTTTCATCATAATGTGATCTATTTCCAAGTGAAAACATTCTGAGTGACAAACATCATTCAGACCACAATACAAAATGTATGGCTTGGTAAAAAGTGGGCCTTATGTACCCGAATGGTGCTAGGTGTTTGGAGGGGTGGGGTTATTTCTAATCACACATAGCACAGATGTGGTAAGGAAACCGTGCCTAGACTCTCGTTAATGTGCGCTCAACTGCCGATATTCTGAGAACATGCTGATTTAGCACTTGTTCTACATGCCAACGTAAATGCTTACGTATAGTACAAACAATGCATGTAAACAATAAATGTAACAAAATATATTTATATACATGTAATTTCAAAACATCATATTTATTGATGGAATACTTGGAATTTGTGCTTTTTTAAAAAGTTCAAATCTGACCAAAGAAAGTTTGTCAAAATAAATTGATCCCGGACGAGCCCCCACTTGTTACGTCCTCCCCATTTAGAAGGTCCACTGTTAAAAAAAAAAAAGTAACATTATAATTTAAATGTACCTAAAGGACTTGGAAGTGAATCGAGTGGAGCCTGGAGAGCTTGTGAATCAGAATCTAAACGAATTAGGGAATCTGTATCAATACCCAGCCCTAGAAAATGCGCACTGATGGAATCGTGCATAATTAGACCAGGAATCTGTATTAAGAAAGTAGATTGGGTCAAATTTGATTTCATGTTGACTTTAAGCAGATCAGGACAGATTTTCTTGTGTGTACAGTAAATATTAATCGCACATATGCTTTCACAGCTCCCGGGAAAGTAGCAGATAAAGTCATCATTGAGAACACTAGAGATTCAACGTTTGTGTTTATGGAGGGGTCAGAGGACGCATTTGTAGGCTACATGACAATTAAGGTAACCGCAATAAAATATGTTTAGTAAGATATAAGTGATATAATGCATAACCTCACATGTGATGGTTCTGCGTTGCAGTTTAATCCTGATGATAAATCAGCTCAACATCACAACGCTCATCACTGCCTAGAGATCACAGTCAACTGCAGTCCCATCATTGACCACTGCATCATCCGCAGTACCTGCACAGGTGACCAGAGACCTGCTTGCTACATAGTGACCTGTTTGGGTTTTATTGCATGTTGAGTAAAAATCTCAACCGAGTCGAGAGCCATGCAGGTCAAGCCATGCAGCTTTCTCTTTTTAAAATATTATTACTTTTAAATAATTAATGTGAAAGTGCCAAAATTATAGTTGATTTGTCATTAGTCAGTCTGTGACGTTTAGATCCTCTCGCAGGTTAGAGTTCAACAAACGTCTTTGCATATGCTTGTGTACCCACTTTCCAATGATTGCATAAATATAAAAGGAATTAAAGTGAACACAAAGGCTGCTCTAGTTGTCTCTGATGCTAACAGTCATGTCTTGTGTTCCTGCAGTGGGCTCAGCTGTGTGTGTGAGCGGTCAGGGTGCATCACCCACTATCAAACACTGTAACATCAGCGACTGTGAGAATGTGGGACTCTACATCACCGATCATGCACAGGTAATAAGAAACTCATACACTATCACATTCCTCCTTTCCTGCATTCTGGAGCAGAGGAATCATGCTGTGTTCGATCTCTCTGTGTTTCTTCTGCAGGGCATTTACGAAGACAATGAGATATCCAATAATGCTCTAGCTGGGATCTGGGTGAAAAACCATGGCAACCCCATTATCAGACGGAACCATATCCATCACGGGAGAGATGTTGGGGTGTTCACGTTTGACCACGGAATGGTAAGAAAACGTTTCAGTGTCTGCATGTTAAGAATATTAGTGGTTGCGTCTTAATAACTGACTTTACTCTAGAGATTGGCTGATAATTGGTCATCTGTTTTTCAATATCGGTTAACTGATAAACGGTAACATCTGATGCTTATGCATAGAGACACCATTATTGTACTGTGCATTTAACAGGAAACGGTGATGTTCACAGGTAAACTGACTTTGTTAACCTAATGTTATTTTTGGCAACATTGCATAATGGAAAGCTGAAAGGGCAGCGTGTTTTTGACAAAATTAAAAATCCAGGTGAAGCTGAGGTAAATAGGTCAGAAATATATAATGCTATTGTGCATAACAATAAAATCCTCATAATACTAATACAAATGTTTATAGTGTATTATAATAAAATTCAACTGGGCTCCATGAAGTGAGTATTAAAACGGACCATTATATTTAAGTTGTTTTGAAAATGTGTGTGGAATATGTTTATATATAGTGTTATTTAAACCAATATTCATATGTGAATGTTATGTTTTAGTTTTGCAGTCTACTTACTATTTTGTTACCATTGTGCAAAAATAAAAATTATTAAATATTGTTTCTGCATATCAGTTTTCGAACATGTAAACAAAAATGATCAGTATCGATTGTTCAAAATCAATATCGGTCGATCTCTACACCCCCCTTTTTTTTTTTACTCTTTAAGCTCAGATGGGCCCGTGAGAGAAAAAAACTACACTCTTGACCAACACAAAATATGTATTTTTGAAAGCTTAGAAGCTGTACTTTATAATGCATGCAGGTGTTATGACCAGAAGTGCTTTGAAATTTGCAGACAAATTGTTCTGTTTTGATCATTTATAAAAAATAAATAAATTGCGCTGCACATATTATTGCAGTCAGTAAAAACATCAGATTGATCAAATATTCATGTGTCATGATGCTGGAAAGCTCTCAAAGAGTAAAATACAACCAGCATATTTGTTTTACTCAAAAATAGAGCACTGTTGGTGTCACTTAAATGCCACGTTTTCACAAAAAATAAAAGGAACAAACTATCACATACAGTTACTTGGAGGAGGTGATTGCCTTTCAAACAAGCCCACACAAGGTAATCAGATGTATAGATCATTAGATAATCCACATGAAGCACAATGTTACATATGGCCACCAGGAGATGGTGCCAAATACATGACAGAGACTCAATGATGACACAAATGACACAGAATGAAACTCATTCTGTGAAATCTCATGACTAAAATCATGTCTGCATGCTATGCAAACCTTTAGTCATTGTTGTGTTTGCATGTGTAATTAGTTCTTATGTACAATGATGATTTTTTTGTTTGGAGAGGACATTATTTGTGTAATGCTTTAACTTTTTGATTGCTTTGTCGTAACAACACAACATTCAGAGTCTCAGAATGAATCATAATCTATATTTGAATTGTTATATTAAAGTTTTCTTTATAATGATACCAAACACTTGACCCTCCTTGTTTTTTGTTTTTGTTTGTTGAGTTATAAGCCTTTAATTTTGGATATGCCTCCGAATCAGGAAATCATTAAAAACACCTTCAGAACTTTGAGTTAAACGTTGGAGACATGGGGTGGATTCAGAATGCAACCTACTGCATGCTGCAAAGTGTATACTGAGTGTAGCATACTATTTTTTTTAATTAGGGTTCCCACGCATTTTGGAAAACTTGGAATTTTGCAATGCAGTTTTCCAGTCATGGAAAATGTACGTAAATGCGTAAATGTCCTCGGAAAGAATTATTTGTCCTGGAAAATATTTTGGAATAATGAAATTGTTTGACTAACTAACAAGGTTTGTGCTACGTGTACAAAAACAGAGTAATTATCAGGACTCTGGATAAGTGTCTGATATAAACATAATACATACAAAATTCACACCCAGAGGTGGTAGGGTAGTGATGCGGCCTTTACACCTCTGCATGTGAATTAATTTGTTAGAATTCAACGGTCTGAGTCCACTTATACCACCGTTACCACATGTAGGTCCCCCCGATTTCTGTGATACAGACAGAGTCATAACTGCATTATAAAACTATAAATCATGCTGTATAACATGGAATGTCAAGGAAATTTATATATTTGGGATGAAAATGAAAAATGAAAATTTAAATGCATAATCACATTAAAATCGCTATATGTACTAGTGAGATTAATAAACTGTAAAATGCTGCGATTTAATTGAATAAATATATAATCTGCATGTGCTGGGGACTTCAAAATGAATGTGTGAAGCCGGCCGCTCGTACACTAAAAATACATCATCATGAGCACGCTCTTGTGTGTGTTTAGTAGAAGACAGTGCACTCTGAAGCGTGCAGCACATACATACTATATATTTATTTAATTAAATCATGGCTTTTTGGGGTTTAATAATCACACTAGGCCACACTAGTAGTGAACAGCTTATCTGGAGGTGAGAAACTACTGTCAAAAACACGCAGAAACCCAAACAATTTAATAGTAATTAAACGTAATGCATAATAACAAAGCACTTCATTTGACAAAAATATCTCCAATGTTGTTTTTGATTTTGCTGTCAGGATTTTTTCTAAAAGCATTTGATTTGATAAAAATTATGTAATGTTAATAATTAATAAATTTGATTAGACACAAATTTTGATTTTGATATAAAATTAAACCATCAAATACAACATTTAAATGTAGTTTGCCACAAAAAATAATTCTCAATTTTAATTTTTAAATCGAATTTTTGTGTAGAATTTTCTGTTTACCTGTTGAGTCAAATATTGCATACTATGCTTGGTATATATGTATATATACTGTAAATATGCCATTCTGCACATGCTGCACAGTTGAGGCCTTTATTTCCAACTTTCTGGCTCCCTCTGCAGGGCTACTTTGAAAGCTGCAACATCCACAGGAACCGGATAGCAGGTTTCGAGGTCAAGGCGTATGCTAACCCTACTGTAGTACGCTGTGAGATCCATCACGGTCAGACGGGAGGCATCTACGTACACGAGAAGGGTCGAGGACAGTTCATCGAGAACAAGATCTATGCAAACAATTTTGCGGGTGTGTGGATTACCTCCAACAGCGACCCCACAATTAGGTAGGAGATTGTCCACAAGTGTCATACGATTTGGACATTTTATAGAAAGACAACTTTGTTTTTAGGGGAGGATATTTAGAACTTATTCAAACATTCTTAATTTGTTTGTAGCAGCAGTTACCTAAAAGACTGGTGCCATGACAACTTGAGTAGTTGTAAACTTGTATCTTTACTAACGCAGGGGTAACGCAATATTCAATGGCAACCAAGGTGGTGTTTACATTTTTGGTGACGGCAGAGGTCTCATTGAAGGGAATGACATCTATGGCAACGCTTTAGCTGGGATTCAGATCCGGACAAATAGCTGCCCGATTGTCCGGCACAACAAGATCCATGACGGACAGCATGGAGGAATCTATGTGGTGAGTAAAGAGAGAAAATCCTAAACAAACCACATCTATTTTACCATGTTTAAATCCATTCCAACGGGTTCCTGAATTTCACCTAAAATCAACTCTTAAAATGCAAAAATACGAGTCTACAGATTCTGCCTGGGCCTGGACTTATCGCTCAAAACCAACCATTGATGAAGCTCGTGGTGTATTTTTCTTAGAGAGACTTCATGTATTCTGATGATTGTTTTACCAAGCTTTCAGTATAGACTCATACCTGATGTTCTGATCTCTCTGGCTTTGTAACAGCATGAGAAGGGTCAGGGAGTGATCGAGGAGAATGAGGTGTACAGTAACACACTGGCTGGTGTCTGGGTGACCACGGGCAGCACACCTGTTCTCCGTAGAAACCGAATACACAGTGGTAAACAGGTATGTATATCTGTATTCAGTCCATGCTGAAACTATAATGAATCCATGATGATTGTGTCAAATCAAGATTCATCATGTAATCTTAATTCATGTCATGACCTAATCTGCAAGAGCCTTTTTGACTGGGTTCCCACAATCAGAAACTTTCTAATTATGCTTAGCTCAAAAATATCTCAATGACTAGAATCTGCTCTCTGTGAGTCCAATTCTTTGGTCAAAGGGTGTTGCGCTGATTGATATATTATGTCTGTCTGTTTGTCTTCAGGTTGGTGTTTATTTCTACGATAATGGTCATGGTGTATTAGAAGACAATGACATCTACAACCACATGTACTCTGGTGTTCAGATCAGGTCAGTGGCATTTTTGCATCATGTAACTAGGGCTGCGTCCCCATTAAACCGGATAAATTTGAGAAAGGCGTTTTTGTTCTAGAAGGCGTTAACCTTTTCCAGCTCTAGAAAGAGTCCTGGTTATTCCAATCTTCCATTTAAGAATAATGGGGAACACTGTGCTCTTGGGAACCCTCAATGCAGCTGAATTTTTTTGTAGCCTTCCCTAGATCTGTGCTTCGGCACAGTCCTGTCTCTGAGCTCTGCAGGCAGTTCCTGTTCAGCTGTGTGACCTTGTATAGACTATTGTGTGCCTTTCCAAATCATGTCCAATCAATTGAATTTGCCACAAGTGTTATAGTGGATAGCAGGTACAACAATGCCGCCATCTTGATTGTTGTGGATTGATGGCTGCGTCACATGACAACAAATACGTTTTTTTTTTTTTGTTTGTTTTTTACATTTAAATATAAAATCTCTTCCTCTCCACACTTCAATGCAAAGGTGCCATTTTCAAATTAATCAGTTTGGTGAGTGATTTCGAAAAGCTCAGTTTTCACTGGACAAAAACGACCGTGTGGACAGAAGGCCAAAATATAGAGAAATTAATGTGTTTTCCAACATAAACTTATTGACGTGGCCTAGGTTTAGGAATCAAATTGTTTACAAAAACTGTACAGGGGAAGAGTAGCTTAACCTCCTGAGACACCGTGTCCACATGTGTGGAGATTATGCTTTGGTTTTGCATAATTATTTTAATTTAAACCGACTGATCTCAGTTCAGGAGACTCTGCTGTCATTAAAGGGTTAAACTTATGACGCACTGAGTCATGTGACAAAACAACATGGCGCCAATGAGTTTTTCTGTGGGAGAAACGTCAACAAAACTACTACTAGAAAGAACCTGCATTATGTTTTTAAATTAAAACCTGTTTGAATCAAAAGAGAGTCTCTAGTTTCATCAGATGTGCCATTTATAAAAAAAAATATCTATTTATCGCAAAACGGCACAATATTAAACAGTGACCACATACGCGGACTATAGGCTAATTTTACTTAAAATATCCTATATTCACGCCACGGTACATTATCACATTGAGGATCAATGCGTTCATACAAAAACTGGAAAATGTAGCTTTCAGAGGCTTTATATGGAGTTAGGATAAAGATACGGTCCATTTCTACCTGTTCTGAGACCAGTGCAGACAGACAGTCACTGGAGGTCAAGTCTTTTCCTAATTAAGGAGCATTATATTGCTTTCCTCTGCAGCTAAGTGCATTCACTCCAAACATCCGACCAAAAGTTTAGGCTGCAGATGATGTTTGAATGTCCGACATGTTTGTCAGACATGGGGCAATGGTTATCAGTATATATACAGTGCATTCAGAAAGTATTCAGACCCATTCACATTTTGTTATAATAAATTATTTTTCACATCAATCTACACTCCATACCCCATAATGACAAATTTACACCATTCAGAGTAAATTCTAGAGACTGTTGTGTGTGAAAATCTCAGAAATACTCAAACCAGCCCGTCTGGCACCAACAATCATCCAATCAGCTAGTCATGTGGCAGCAGTGGAGTGTATAAAATCATGCAGATACGGAACAGGAGCTTCAATTACTGTTCACATCAGCCATCAGAATGGGGTTAAAAAGTGTGATCTCAGTGATTTGGAGCGTGGCATGATTGTTGGTGTTGTTAAGAGTGTATCACAGTGTAAAACATGTCATTTCCTGTTGCCACTAGGTGGTGCTATGACTATAACTGAATATTAGCATTTAGATGTGTTCAGGCCGGGACTCTTATCAAACATGTGATGTTTGGAGCAGATTGGACATTGTATGTTTGAGTTACAACAACTTCTGTTTCATGGCGAAACATCAAATTATGCCAAGACGCCATGGATGCCGTTCAAAGAAAACTGAAAAGCTTCGCATTTTAGCATCGCAAAGGCCTTTTGATTAGACTGACCGAATATGATGTTGATCTGATTTAATCTCTAGAAATTGAAGAGAAAGATCACAATGGCTGACTTCCTGTTGAGTTTAGGATATGGTTCTAAGAGACTTTTGTGCGTGTTGACGAAACGTGGCATGAGGGCTGCTTCATTGAAATTTTGTAGGTGGCGCTATCGAGCCATTTTGCCACATTAATTCTAAAACCAGCATCAGATGTACATTTTCACCACTTTTGAGATGTGTGTAAAGTTTCATGAGTGTTCGTATGTTTAGGCACACAAAAATGCGATTTCATTTGGGAAAGAAAAAAAATAAACGGCTAGAAGAACAATAGGGTCCTCGCACCATTGGTGCACGGGCCCTAATTATACATCTGGAACACCTGCTATGACTTTCACCGCTCGTGAGTTTGCATCCCTGAATATTCCAGCAGATATGTGCTGTTCATTTCTACACAAATCAATTTCCACATCATCTAGTTTTTTAAAATGAACAATTTAACCTGTAAAATTACTTTTTTGATTGTTCTTTTGCATTTGTCTTGTAGAACCGGAAGCAATCCCAAAATTAGGAGGAATAAGATCTGGGGTGGACAGAATGGAGGAATCCTTGTTTACAATTCAGGTAAAATGTCCCCTCTTGCTGCCATCGCCTTTTGTTGTTGTATGCTGTCATGAATCAATTAATGCCAAAGGTCACGGCCTCTCTATGTGCACTTCTGCAGTCATCTCGGGATGGACGTCAAATACACTTCATCATTAAGCTTACATTAAGCTTGTACATGCGCATGATGTAGGACTTCTCAAAGCTTCCCTTCTGTTTGTTACCGTTGATACCTGGCTCTGTCTGAAGCCCCTGTTCTGTGAACGTGTTCTCAGGTTTAGGCTTTATAGAAGACAATGAGATCTTTGATAACGCCATGGCTGGAGTTTGGATCAAGACCGACAGCAACCCAACACTCCGCCGAAACAAGATCCACGATGGCAGGGACGGAGGAATCTGTATATTCAACGGAGGACGAGGTGAAACTCAGTCAAACCCAGAATTGACCCTCATTAGTATAGTTCCTACGATCTCAGTAAGTTCTGGAAGTTTAACATCATGGTGTTGCAGGTTTGTTGGAAGAGAATGATATCTTCAGGAATGCTCAGGCTGGAGTTCTCATTAGCACCAACAGTCACCCTGTGCTTCGCAAGAACAGGATATTCGACGGGTTTGCTGCTGGTACGTTTTTAAAGGAAGCTGATTCTGTTACTCAACCTACTCTAACAAAAAAGGGACAATTATCTGGTATACTTTATTCCAACTGGCATTATGGCAGTCAAATATTTTTTCAAAACTAAATGATTGACAGTTTCTTCTAGCATGTAAAACTAACTCCAAAATTGATATTTCATGTTCATTTATAGATTTAGTTTGCAAGTAGCATTTAGTAGTATGGTGGTGGCGTAGTGGGCTAAAGCACATATCTGGTAATCAGGAGGTTGCTGGTTTGATCCCCACAGCCACCACCATTGTGTCCTTGAGTAAGGCACTTAACTCCAGGTTGCTCCGGGGGGGGATTGTCCCTGTAATAAGTGCTCTGTAAGTCACTTTGGTGGTGGCGTAGTGGGCTAAAGCACATAACTGGTAATCAGAAGGTTGCTGGTTCGATCCCCACAGTCACCACAATTGTGTCCTTGAGTAAGGCACTTAACTCCAGGTTGTTCCGGGGGGATTGTCCCTGTAATAAGGACTCTGTAAGTCACTTTGGATAAAAGCATCTGCCAAATGCATAAATGTAAATGCAAGTAGCCATGAGTTTGAGTAAAAATGACTGGCTGACCGTGCACTGTCCCTTAGATATAAGATTTATGTGTAATACTTGTAAATTGATTTTATATGATTAATCTGTCTGTTATGCAGGTATTGAGATTACCAACCATGCAACCGCAACTTTAGAAGGCAATCAGATCTTCAACAACCGTTTCGGCGGGCTGTTCCTTGCATCTGGTGTCAATGTCACAATGAAAGGTAAAATGAAAACGCAACGATTAAGTCATTCATTTATAGATCAAGTGAACTTAACCTGACAGTAATCTTCTGTTCTTTGTAGATAACAAAATCATGAACAATCAAGATGCGATTGAAAAAGCTGTGAGCAGAGGTCAGTGCCTGTACAAGATTTCCAGTTACACCAGCTATCCAATGCATGATTTTTACAGGTAACGTCTCTTCTGAACACCCTTAGAAATATTGATGTATTTGTTGCCTTTTTTGATTTTTGACTGTTTCAGTACTTTTTCCACACAGGTGTCACACCTGTAACACAACAGACCGTAACGCCATCTGTGTGAACTGTATCAAGAAATGCCATCAAGGACACGATGTAGAATTTATTAGACATGATAGGTGAGTCTCACATTCTGGAAATGTTACTTTGAGATTGCATCGATTAAAGATTTGTTTACAGGTGAATGAAAACATGTACAGGTCATATTTCACAGCAAAAAAAAGAGCCACAACATTAAAACCACCTGCCTAATATTGTGTAGGCCCCCCTTGTGCCACCACAACAGCACCAACCCGCATCTCAGAGATGATATTCTTCTTAACACAATTGTACAGAGTGGTTATCTGAGTTACTGTAGACTTTGTCAGTTCAAACCAGTCTGGCCATTCTCTGTTCACCTCTCTCATCAACAAGGTGTTTCCATCCGCAGAACTGCCGCTCACTGGATGTTTTTTGTTTTTGGCACCATTCGGAGTAAATTCTAGAGACTGTTGTGTGTGAAAATCCCAGAAATCCTCAAACCAGCCCGTCTGGCACCAACAATCATCCAATCAGCTAGTCATGTGGCAGCAGTGGAGTGTATAAAATCATGCAGATACGGGTCAGGAGCTTCAATTAATGTTCACATCAGCCATCAGAATGGGAAAAACATGTGATCTCAGTGATTTGGACCGTGGCATGATTGTTGGTGCCAGACGGGGCTGGTTTGAGGATTTCTATAACTGCTGATCTCCTGGGATTTTCAACCATTTTTGTTTTCAGCATTCTGTCGAAGATATATTATAATGGTTTGTTTAAGAACTTGTCAATGGACACTTGGAGTGTCTCGGTTGCATCATAAACATACTGTTTATAGATCACTAGGTCATGTTAAACAAAGTTTGAAACATAGAAAAGCAAGACTTTGTTGACTCCAAGCTTTGCTTGAACGCGAAAACGTTTTCTTGTGTTCTCTGTATAAGCTGCGTGTTGTCAATACAGCTGGAGTTTCACTTACTGCCCCCTGCAGAAAACCGTTGGTACTACAAGCTTGAATTGCTCAGATGGAAGGAATATTCCTTAATGCGGGTCCAGGGACATGCTTAATTACATACGTTATCAGTTTTTATATAATTAAATCGATGGCCTTAATCCAAACAGCTGTACAAATCATGGAAATGTATTGGTCAAAATGTGTGGGAACCCCAAAATACAATTGAAAAGTTACATTGTAAGTGTACATCATGGTAGTACTTTTAAAAATAGTAATTTGATTACTACTGAACTAGTACAAAGTGTAGCACAATACATTTCAAATTCTTGTAATAAGGAGTTACTGACTTAAGTTAATATGACAGAAAATAAAATGTCTGATTTTGTCTAGTAGTATGACCCAGGCGTGAGTTTCACTCATACAGTTTTTCCGCTAACTGACATTTCCTTTATTTATTGCAATCTTTTGTAATTGCTTCTTGCAGGTTTTTCTGTGACTGTGGCGCTGGGACTTTGTCGAACCCTTGCACGCTAGCCGGAGAGCCAACTCACGACACAGACACGCTGTACGATTCGGCCCCTCCTATAGAGTCCAACACACTGCAGCACAACTGAAGCAGAATGCATCAGCGAACAGACTCTGTGCTCAGTCCAGTGCTAACGAGATTACACGCTAGAAATAATTCAATTTTATATATATATAAAAACAGAACTCTGATAAACAGAATTAATGCATTATTGTGTACACTTGGACATGTGGAGAGGAAACATTTCTATTTAAACGAATGGAAAAAAAATGGACATTCTGCTGTGGACTTGGCGACCCTTTTCCCCCCCCATACCATTTTTTTTGCAAGCGATTGTTTTAAGATCCGGACAGTTGCAATATTCTTGGCCGCTCGTATCGCGTACCAGAAGGTGGTGACTCAGGATTTACGGCTGGCAGACATGGACCGTACAGTGCAGTTCTTCAGAACCTCGCACGAGTCTAAAGTCAGAGCCATACGAGCATTACGGCTGCTTTGAAACCAGACCCAGTCCGTACAGACTCGCAATGCTTCCCATGCAACGGTCACCGCTCTAGTGTAAATGTACGGAGAGAGAGAGAGAGAGAGAGAGAGAGAAAAAAAAGACCCAGCACTTCAGTTTTGTTTTTTTAAAGACATGTTATTAAGGTTTGATTTTAATGCTTTCTAATGTAGTTTTGTATTTTTGAGCAAAAAATCTTAAATGTACTTGAATGTCTTTTTATTTTATTAAGTATATTAATTTCGGGGTTGTTTATACCTTAGTCTTGCTGTTATTGTTCTCATGTCGCAGGATGTATGTTCTTTCTGTGAAAGAGATTTGAGGAAAAACACATTGAGAAACAGTATTCTCCAGTAATGTTTTGAGTTGAAAGGAGTGTTGACGTGATGTACAAAAAAAAGTGCTTTCACTAGGCTGGTGGCGCAATTATTTGGGAATTAAAACGGTTTATCACCACCCCTCTATTCTGAATTTTCAGCAGGAAAATTTCAAAACAGTCCTAGAGTTTGTGGCCGTTGTTTAAAAGACGCCAGACTTGTGAAAGCATCACGTTCTCGTGTCATTTCACTCTGAATGCTGTGAGCGAGGTGACGTGCAAGAGAAAACGACATTGCTGGAGACGTTAAAAAGGCTTCTTTCTCATTTGAAGCTCTGATGTTTATCTGTACAGCTTTTTTGCGCTTATTTTTTGCCCCTCCATCCATCTGTATTTGGTGACTGTGGGTTCTCATACAGCCTGAATTGTATGCATGTTCCATGACATCTAGACTTAATATATTAAGTAATCAATAACCATTATGTAGCTGTTAGTACTTAATCAAAAGGTTTAATTTCCTAGTCAAAGAGGAACATGTTACATTTTTAAAAATAAACTTTATTAGATCATTTCAGTAGTGAGGAATGTTTTCTAAGTGAACAGATACAAACAAACAAACAAAGGTTTTCCCATTACTTCTTGCCAATCATTCGAACCAATGCGGCGAACTGTTCACGATCAGCTCTGGGGTCTTCAAGGAATGAGCACAATTTCCTGTGGAGACAATGTCATTAAAACCTCTGCAGATCAAGTATAATGGTACATCAAATTCTACAAATTTACTGGAAATGTTTGTCTATAATAATTAGAGGAAATGGGTGAAAAAAATACTCATTTACACATCATGTTAGTAATGGTTGTACTGCCTTTAACCTCTTCAACTCTTGGGCAGTTTTGGACTGTCGTCTGCAATTGTTCACATTCAAATGTAGACTCACCATTTACACACACTGTGCACCAATTTGGTCTCATTTTTTATAGACATCCTCCCAATGCAAAACAATACTGTATATGTTTACAATCTTATGAATATATGAGTGTATATTCAGGTTCTGTTCACTCCATCTCACACAAAATAAGTCTTATTTTAGTCCAATAGATGACAGCAAGTACTAGAAGAAAAATTCCTCTTATCACCTTGCATCACAAAATGCCAATCTGAAATGTAGGTGGTGTTCTAATGCATTTTAGCCCTCACAGATGCGCTCATCCATAGATGGTCTAAGTTTCAGTTCATGCACCACCCTTGCCGTTTCATCGAATATCTCGGCATCTGCGTGACTAGAAGCTCAATCTAGGAGTCATCAGAAAGCCGAGACCCTCCCCTTTATGTTGATGTATAAATGTTTAATGTATTTAATCATCGATAACATATTTTGATGATTTGTTTAGCATGATTTTCGTGCTGGACCGCACATTTTGTTCTGGACATCTAGGATATAACATTCGATTATTCACAAGCAAGTAAATGTCTAATTTAAGAAAACTCTCAGAGGTAAAAGCAAATATAAAGTGAGCCGATCACTGCTCCTGAAAGTCCCAAATAGCTAAAAGACATTTGTGTTTGAAGTCTTACAGAAATTATATTTCGCTTTGTGATTCTTTCAAACTGGTATTAAGGCAACAAAATAAACTGTACAGTCACATTTTTGAGAATGAGAGCTTTGTTGATATGATTTGTCTGTTTAAGTGCTATTTGAAAGACTTTTCTATCACATGACTTCTGAGTGGTGCTGATGCACAGTGAATGTTTTCAGGCCTTATTTTATTACTTCATGTAACAAATGCAGAAGTGATATCTAGGAAAGTTCCGATTCTAAGCTTTGAAATGACACCACAGATGCCTGACATACACTGGCGGCTAAAAGTTTGGAATAATGTTCAGATTTTGCTGTTTCAGAAAGAAATTGGTACTTTAAATTCTCCAAAGTGGCATTCAACTGATCACACAATATAGTCAGGACATTACTGATGTTAAAAACCATCACCATATGAAAAAAAAATATATACATTTTTGATCAAATCTAGACAGCAGCGTCACTCCAACACCTTATCCTTGAGGAATCATGCTAAATTGATCATTTGGCACTAGAAAAATCACTTGCCATTATATCAAACACATTTAAAAAAGTTATTTGGCTCGTTGAAGCTGAACATTGTCTTTGTATTCATTTTTGAGTTGCCACATTATGCAATAGACCGGCATGTCTTAAGGTCACAAATGACAAAAAAGAAACGGCTTTCTCTAGAAACTCGTCAGTCAATCATTGTTTTGAGGAATGAAGGCGATACAATGCTTGAAATTGTCCAAAAACGAAGATTTCATATAAAGTCTTCAAAGACAAAGCACAACTGTCTCTAACAAGGACAGAAAGAGATGTGGAAGACCAGATGTGCAACTAAACAAGAGAAGTACATCAGAGTCTCTAGTTTGAGAAATAGACGCCTCACATGTCCTCTGCTGACAGCTTCATTGAATTCTACCCGCTCAACACCAGTTTCATGTACAACAGTAAAGAGAAGACTCAGGAGGACTTATGGGAAGAATTGCAAAGAAAAAGCCACTTTTGAAACATAAAAACAGAAAGAAAAGGTTCGAGTGGGCAAAGAAACAGACATTGGACAACAGATAATTGGAAAAGTGTTACGGATCTTAACCCCATTGAGCTTTTGTTGGATCAGTTAGACTGTACGGTGTGTGAGAAGTGCCCGACAATACAGTCACATCTAGGGCAAGTGCTACAGGAAGTGTGGGGTGAAAGGTCACCTGAGTATCTGGACAAACTGACGGCTAGAATGACAAAGATCAGCAAAGCTGTCATTGCTGCACATGGAGGATTTTTTTGATGAGAACACTTTGAAGTAGTTTACGGTCTGAATTTTTTCCCCCAATTATAATTTTTCACATTATTAATGTCCCGACTATACATTGTGATCAGTTGAATGCCACTTTGGTGAATTAAAGTACCAATTTCCTTCCGAAACAGCAAAATCTGGACATTATTCCAAATTTTTGGCCGCCAGTGTATGTATTCAGAGACTTTAATATTTGAAGCATAGACTTTGTGACAGTGCCGGCAGAGTTGGGTTCACTTTGTGGACCCACTGGCAGAGTTGAAGAGGTTAATTTGTGTTGATGTCAATCAACGTAATGCATTTTTTTTTTTTTTTTTGCAATACAGTACAAAGTGATTATGACAGTAATGAGAAACAAACGAGACTGGGCCTAATTTCAAAAGCATTGTTTTGTTGTGAGATTCACCCTCTTTCATTACACACAAAGTCACTTACTTGAATACTCTGAGGGCCACGGTGCTCCTCTCAAACTCTCTGGCCTTCTTATGGCCGGACTGGATGACCTCCTCTGGAATACTAGCCAGTCGAGCTGCATTAAAGCCATAACTCTTGGGACATGCACCACCAATGAACTTATACAGGAAGGTGATGGTCTCCTGACTCGGGTCCTCGCATTCATTCTCCACCATGCATGCCTGAAAGAAGCAATGTTGCAGATTACTTCACTAAATACCAACATTCAAACAGTAAAAAGTCTTGCAAGTCTGCTTCACAGTACTTGACCGTTTCTGAACTGATGGGACTCGCACATTAAAGATGCGCCAAGTAAATGAGTTTTACACCTTAATGACATCCCAGATGTGTGTGACTTTCTTCTGCAGAAAACAAAGATTTTTAGCAGAATATCTCAGCTTTGTATTTCCAGGTGAATGGTGACCAGAACGATGAAGCTCAAAAAAAAAAAAAAGCACAAAGTCTGCATGAAAGTAATCCATACAACTCCAGTGGTCTTTTGAAGCATTCCAGTTTGTTTTGTGTGAAAAGACCAAAAAATGACTTTGCAGTCTCATAACACAGTTATGATTTCAAGCTCTACACTTCCTAGTGCTTGACGTGTGTGCAGAGCGCTAGATGGCACTATAGGAAATGTAATCAAGCTTGAAATCATGAATGCCAAGGAGACTGCTGTCAACATGTTCAGGTAACAAGGACTTAAATATTGATGTTTCTCACACACACACACACATATATATCAAATCACTTCTGAAGACATGGATTAAACCACTGGATTTTTATGCTGCATTTGTGCTTTTTTTTTTTGTTTAGCTTCAAAGTTCTGGTCACAATTCACTTGCATTGTATGGACACATAGCTGAGATACTCATCTAAAATATGTGTTCTGCAGAAGAAAGAAAGTCATACACATCTGGGATGACATGAGGGTGAGTAACCGATGAGAAGAATGTCATATTTGGGTGAACTATCCCTTTAAGAGCATCATATCAAGTCATATCAGTGTCTAGAAAAATCTGTTCTATACTACATAAGGGTGGCATGAAAACGCTATGCTAAATAAACACATATATATCCAAGCCAGTAGTCAATTGTTTAGGGATGCAAATAAGAACCAGCAAAACTGAGTTACTTTAGAGCACCTTTAAAGGGATATTCTGGGTTTAATACAAGTTAAACTGAATTGACAGCATTTCTGGCATAATGTTGATTAGCACAAAAATGAAAAAAGCAAAAACGTGTTACAGAGAGGCACTTACAATGGAAGTGAATGGGGCCAATCCGCGAACATTAAAATACGGCTTTGAAAGTATAGCCACAAGATGTAAACAATATACATTAACATGATTTGAGTGAGATAAAAATCACTTATTAACCATTTCTGTACAACATTTTACAACTTAATTGCCATGATGGCGTAATGCCATAAACCCTAAAACAACCGGCGATTTAAACAACTTTACAGCTCAAATAATACACACGTTTTAACAAAAGGATTAATGTACTATAAGTGCTTTTATAAAACTATAAGCTTCACATTTCTGCCTTTAAACACTCCAAAAACCAGCCCAATTCACTTCCATTGTAAGTGCCTCATTGTAACCTCAATTTCTGTAGTAAATCAACACGATTCCTGTCGACTGAGCTGAACTTGTATTGAACTCTGAATATTCCTTAAACAATACAGTAATTCAATTCTCCTTAAATAATAATGCTGCAGATAACCAACGATAATGATTTTGTAAAAAGTAAAAATCATGTTTACAGTAATGGACTTACAATGCATGCAAGACATCCCGTAGATTAAACGTGAGGCTTGTATTTTTGTTGAATCGCTTATGTTCTTCCATATAAAAATATGATATCTGAGCCGTAAAGCTCTAAATTGTCCTTTCATCAGCAGGACTACTTTTCTAGCTGGATGACCTTCTGGTTATAACCGCTAAAATACAGGTGGGTGGAGTTTTCTCAATGTAAACAGTACTTTGCATGTAGCTACGTCATAATCCTTTCTGGCACGAATGTTACATACAGACTTTATGTGGTCATGACAATACTGTACACTATTGCAATGATACATTATTGCAAATATGATTTTTGATTGTTCTTACAAACTGAGGTCCACTGAAATTATTTCCATAGACCTTAATTAAATGTATTCATTCCTTTCAAGTGTTTAGTTTTTGTTTGTTTTTTGGCTCTGTAAATTTTCAAGTTTACAGTGATGATGTAAAAGATGAAACTGACCATGTGTCCGAGTCTCACAGCTGGATCTTGCACGTGGTCCTCCACCAGTGAGTGGTAATGGGTGGAGAACAAGGTACGGCAGCAGATCTTCTCGGACAACTCCTTCACCACTGCGCTCGCAATGGCTGTGCCATCGTACGTGGCCGTACCTCTGCCTTTAGTTAAACAGAAAAGGTGGTTTGATCATTAAAGGAATAGTTCACCCAAAAACTAATTTACATCCACATTAGCCAAAAACATTTAAACTCAATTTTTCACAATTCCTGACATTTAATCACAGAAAACGTTCCCGGTTTTAGGTCAGTCAGGATCACTTTATTTTTAGAGAGAATTATTAATTTCAGCTTTTTTTTTTTCTATCATCACATTCCCAGTGGGTCAGAAGTTTACAGACACTTGTTAGTATTTGGTAGCATTGCCTTTAAATTGTTTAACTTGGGTCAAATGTTTTGGGGATCCTTCCACAAGCTTCTTACAATAAGTTGCTGGAATTTTGGCCCATTCCTCCAGACAGAACTGGTGTAACTGAGTCAAGTTTGTAGGCCTCCTTGCTCATATCAGATTGAGGTCAGGACTTTGTGATGCCACTCAAATATCTTGACTTTGTTGCCCTTAAACCATTTTGCCACAACTTTGGAGGTATGCTTGGGGTCATTGTCCATTTGGAAGACCCATTTGTGACTGAGCTTTAACTTCCTGTCTGATGTCTTGAGATTTTGCTTCAATATAAAGCAACATAGTTTTCCTTCCTAATGATGCATCTATTTTGGGAAGTGCACCAGTCCCTCCTGCAGCAAAGCACCCCCACATCATGATGCTGCCACCCCCCCATGCTTCACGAATGAGATGGTGTTCTTCGGTTTGCTAGGCTCACCCTTTTTCCTTCAAACATAACGATGGTCATTATGGCCAAACAGTTCAATATTTGTTTCATCAGACCAGAGGACATTCCTCCAAAAAGTAAGATCTTTGTCCCCATGTGCACTTGCAAACTGTAATCTGGCTTTTTTATACCGATTTGAGCAGTGACTTCTTCCTTGCTGAGGAGCCTTTCAGGTTATGTCGTTATAGGACTCGTTTTACTGTGGATCTAGATACTTGTCTATCTGTTTCCTCCAGCATCTTCACAAGGTGCTTTGCTGTTGTTCTGGGATTGATTTGCACTTTTCACACCAAACTACGTTCATCTCCAGGAGACAGAATGTGTCTCCTTCCTGAGCGGTATGATGACTGCGTGATCCCATGCTGTATATACTTGCAAATTATTGTTTGTACAGATAAACGTGGTAACTTCAGGCATTTGGAAATTGCTCCCAAGGATGAACCGGACTTGTGGAGGTCCACATTTTATTTTTCAGAGGTCTTGGCTGATTTCTATTGATTTTCCCATGATGTCAAGCAAAGAGGCACTGAGTTTGAAGGTAGGCCTTAAAATACATCTTGGTACACCTCCAATTGCCTTAAGTCTTGACATCATTCTGGTATTTTCCGAGCTGCTTAAAGGCACAGTTAACTTAGTGTATGTAAACTTCTGACCCACTGGAATTATGATATAGTCAATTAAAAGTGAAACAATTGTTGGAAAAAGTACTCATGTCATGCAAAAAGTAGATGTCCTAAATGACTTGCCAAAACTATAGTTTGCTAATATGAAATCTGTAGCATGGTTAAAAAATGAGTTTTAATGTCTTAAACATATGTGTTTGTAAACGTCTGACTTCAACTGTACAGGATTAGAACAAAATGAGGCCGAGTAAGGGATAACAGAATTGGCATTTTTTTATGTGAACTGCCCCTTTAAGTATTAAAGTTCAACAATGAAGGATTAATTACGAAATTTACCCAATTCATCAAGAAGTACAAGGGAATGGTTGGTGGCATGCAGCAGAATGCTTGCCGTCTCACTGAGCTCTACAAAGAATGTGCTCTCACCTAGAAAACAGAGTGGATGTGAGTATCCGGAGTAAAGTGTACTTATGGAGCAAACAGAAATTAAGAACGAAGAGGTAACCTACCACTCATGATGCGATCAGAGGCACCAAGGCGAGTGAAGACTCGGTCCACAGGGGTAAGACGTAAACTCTCAGCCGGCACATAACAGCCCAACTGGGCCAAGATCACCACCAGACCACACTGAAAGAGACACATCGTTTAGGGATGCACAGATCTGATTTTGTTTTGGCCAATACACCTTTTAACCAAGAAAAAAAACTATAAGCCAATACCAATTTATTATAAATAAACTATTTTCATATCCGTGTTTTAATGCTTATTACGGATATGCCGATGGTTTTAATTTGGTCAATAACTGGCTGCTAAACAATTGGCAGCCGATACATTGGTGCACCCCTAACATTGATATAAGTGGTTTTTAATTATGGTCCTTTGGACACCCAAGTTATACTTGTACATGTCTGAATGTCATTGCATCACCTACAAAATGTCAACCAAAGTGGCATATAATTTAGAAAAAGAGAGCACACTTTTCAAGCAAAACCTTTAATAAAAAGTGTAATGTTTACAAAGATGACAAAGTATTGTGGTTGTCAAACGTGTCCATAATGTGGTGAAATCCACCAGTGTGAAACAAAGGAAAACTGGCTTCATACATCCACTAAACATCAAGGAACCAGTATATTAAAAGGCATTTAGCAAAAAAATGGCTCTGAAAAGTGAAGTTCTGAGAAAAGATGTTTTGCTAACTAATGTAACGACATTCAGACATTTATGAGAGGCTTCAGCATATAAATACTCCAAGAACAAATGTCTAAAAAGGTCCTGCATAATATTGTATTTACACTTGGTGATAACTTTAGTTGGGTTAATTTGGTTGCAAACAGTACAGAAACCTGCATTTACTTAAAGAGGAGTCCAAACCACATCCTACTTCCTGCCTAAACATCTGTTCATTAAGCGGTTAAGTTTTCCTAAATTATTCTCTCATATCATCGCCAGTACAAAAAAGCATTTTGGTGGTCGTGTGATGCTTTGCTGCTTCAGGGCAACTTGCAATAATTGAGGGGAAATAAGAATTCTGCTCTCTACCAGAAAATCCTAAAGGAGAACGTCCCGTCATCAGTCCATGAGTTGAAGCTCAAGCATAACTGGATTATGCAGCAAGACAGTGATCCAAAGCATAGGAGTAAGTGCACCTCTGAATGGCTCAAAAGAAGCTAAATTAAAGTTTTGGAGCGGCCTAGTCAAAGTCCTGACTTGAACCCGATTGGGATGCTGTGGCAGGACATCAATGCAACTGAACTAAAGCAGTTCTGCAAAGAAGAGTGGACCAGATTTCCACCACAGCGTTGTGAAAGACTGATCTCCAGTTATCAGAAGCATTCGGTTGCAGTTGTTGCTGCTAAAGGTGACACAACCAACTATTAAGTTTAAAGGGGCAGTTAGTTTTTCACATGGGTAATATAGGTGTTGGATAACTTTTTTGCTTCAATAAAAAAAATATATACTTGAAAACTGTATTTTGGGTTTACACAGGTTGCCCTTGTTTTATGTTACATCTCGTTTGAAGATCTAAAACAATTTAGTTTGAAAAACAGAAATCAGGAAGGGAGCAGATACTCTTTACAGCACCATAGAATGGCATTACAATGATACCATGCCTAAAAACTATCATTGTATTAAAAGTGCCCTGGTGATTACCCACACTCACCTGTCTCATTAGGGTGGACTTGCCTCCCATGTTTGGCCCAGTGACTAGTACACAAGGAGCGAGTGCTTTATTGTTATCATGACACTCTTCTTCCTCACTGCCAGGGCAACCAATGAAGATGTCATTAGGAATGAAGTCATCACCGAAGAAGGTCTTGGTGACACAAGGGTGACGAGACCCTCTCAGATCCAGGAAAGGGGAAGACTGAGACCCATCCCCTGGGAGGACCATCTCTGGTCTTGTCATGGGCCCATCACCGCTCTGACTGTACCGTGACATGCTCAACAGCACATCTGCAATGATCAAAAGGAGTATCATTCGTCACATTTAAACTCACAATAGCCATTTAGCCATATAAAATGTTCTGGACAAGTCAAGTTCAATTGACAACATTTGTGGCATAATGTTGATTACAACAAGAAATAATTTTCACTCATCCCTCATTTGTAAAAATAGTCAAAAATTACAGTTACAGTAAGACACTCACTAAGGAAGTGAATCAGACCAGTCCATCAACATTAAAATACAGTTTCAAAAGTATTGTGTTTTAACACTATTTTAGTATGATAAAATCCGGGATTTACTGGCGTTACAGCATTTACCAGATTACAAGTTTTATCAGCGTTCTGTCGTTATGGCAACAAAGCTGTATTACTTAAAGATAAGTTTAGTAAGCGATTAAACTATAAATATTGGTTTAAGAGGGTGCAATTAAATGCTTTGTGCATTCAGTTGTACTCAATTAGCCAAGTACATTGTCAAACCAGCCACATTATCAAAATGGCTAAACAGCTAATCTTTTGGAGAAGATAAAATTATTTTTTTTAATCTTTCTTAACAATACCAAAATAACAGAAGTCATTGTACATTAGAACAAAACAGGAGTGGAAAATATCCGAATAAATATGCATCTTACCAAGTACAGCCATGCACTCCACAGCAGTTTGCCAGTCTTTGTAATTCTTGTCGAAATTGTAGAAAAGTCTTCTCATGCAGTCCTTCATTGCAGCGTCTCGTTTGTCCTCCCAGCTCTGAAGCTCTGAAAACAGCCGCTCGATCTCTTTGGTCGAGTACCTTTTCCAGCCTTTCTTAGTGGATCTCACCTCGTACTCCTCAGGTACACTCCTCTCGGAAACACTGTCGGGAACTTCTAGTTGGTAACGGTTCTTTCCTGTCCCCCAATAAGCCAGATTCTTACAACCCAATCTCTTCTTCTGTCGGTCCAGGTATTCCTGCAAGCCTCTCTCACAGTCTTTAATTCCATTGAGGGCCTGGTCAAACTCTGGGTCGAAGCCGGGTTTTGGAGTGATGACGCCTGTGGTGCGAGCTTTCTGATGGTCAAAGGCAGTGTCCCAACGTTTGAGCTCTGGCGAAAGGTCTGGGAAAAGCCCATCTTCATTTTCCAGACGCACCACCTGTCGTAGTAGTTTTGATTGGAAGGCTTCCGCAACAGGATCCATGATCGACACAACTTCTTTCATGACCTTGAAGCCCTCAAGTGCTGAGAGAAAGTCGGCAATCTTTCGCTTGCTGTAGACAACCTCCTCATACAGAACGGCACGGGAATCAGGGTGATCCTGGCCTTTCAAAGGGGTACCCATGCTGTGGATTTTACTCAGTAGTCTCTCAAGATCCGGAAGCTTCTTCAGCAGGTCTGTAACTTCGGTAGCTTGAGATGGTGCTCCCATCAGATCCTCAATAGCATCCAAGCGATCCCCAACAGAAGATGGATTGCAAAGAGGGGCGCAGAGCCATTGCTTTAGCAGCCTCTTGCCAAAGGGAGTGCAACACGTGTCCAATCGTTCAAGTAGTGTACCCTCTTGACCCCCAGAGCTATTCTGAAGGATCTCAAGGTTAGCAAGGGTCACTCCATCCAAAACCATGCGTTGACGTGTCTGAGCAAAAAAACATGAAGCCCCTCCAGCCTGCTCCATCTCCACATCCACAGGAACATACTCCTCAAAGTTGCCCATGGAAAGAAGCTCCTGATCCACAAGACATTTCTTGAGGTAGAAGATGCAGCCACCAAGTGCTGAAAGGGCAAGTTCGTACCCCTTCTCTGGAGTCAGACTTAGAGAGTCACTCTCAGACGCCATTGCTTTGAGAGTTGGAGGAAGCACAGATCCGCCATCATCATTGCCCGTCCCTGGACTTTCTTTGAAGTAGTCTTCCTCAGCAAGGACCTTGAGGGTCTTTTGGGCATCCCAAAACTGTGAACCAGCATTGAGTCCTTCCTGTAGAGCAGATGCCAAGATGGCCTTAAAGATTTTGTGTGTCTCAGCAGATGGGTTGCCCCTCTCAAACAGAACCTGGGCTGGGGAATAGTGTGCCACCAGGGTACGCAGGCGGGAACAATGTCGGTCATCCTGGAATTGACCGACATGGAAGCGTCCCACTGAGGTATCGATAAAGCAGACTCCATAGATATGCCCATGACCTGTGCTGTCTTCCTCACTCTTCTCTTTAATGCTCAGAAGATACTTGCTTTGAGTTTCTGATGGGGCACCATCAAGGACGCTGTAAGTCTGAGTGCCACGCGTGATGATTCTGCAAACTTCTCGCTTGACTACGCGGTCGAACTTAGTAGGACGTGCCATTGATTTACATCGTACCTCCATCATCTCGGGGGTCTCCGTTTGCTCCACGCGAGCCACTTTATAGCCCTTTTGCACAAGTACGTCTGAGAAACGTCCAAAGCCAATCTCAGGGAAGCCAGAGTGGGCCCATGTACCCTTCATGAAGGTCAAACCCAATTCGTTGACGCCAATCACAGCATCCATGTGGTAGAGCTCATAGAACTTACCGACTTTGTAGAACAGAACGGCATCAAACATCTCAGACTTTAGTTGCCACCAACGGCGCATTCCAGGTGTTGTTCTGTTAAGAAACTCCTCAGGTACGTATAGAGTTGTAGGGTCGTAGTTTTCATCAGACTGACGTTTGCGCAGTGCATCCTTTCTCCGGCCGTCCTTAAGCCAGTCAAGTTTTTCATGGTCCCACACGGTGGAACCACCATCCATTCCACCCGTACTGCTATTTTGACTCTCAAAGTTGTCTGGAGCAGAGAACGTTGATAATCGTGACTTGGTGTTAGATGCCAAAGAGGGAAGAGCAGCAGGTGCTCGTTTAGGGGTGTCTGAGGAAGTCAAATTCTTTGATTTAGCAGGCTTCTCGGTAGTGCGTTTGCGCTTCACCGGTTTCACAGGGCTGTCTGGTTCGGTCTCAGGCTCACTCTCTTGCTCTTCCTCAGTGCCATCACTCACTCCATCCTCTTCCTCCTCCTCATCCTCGCTGCTACCTCCTGCCTGATCAGGTTTGAACTCTTCACCAGAATCGTCGCTGTCAGATGCCACTACAATTCTGCGGCGTTTGGACTTTTGACCCTTTTCAGCTGCAGCACGAGGTGTACGTTGGCTGGGCTTCACCTTTTCCCCAAACTCTTCCTCAGACATTTCCTCATCTGATATGGTTGATTTCTCAACCTATAACAAAATATAACATTTCATGCTGCAAATATTATTATTAAATGATTAATATATTATTAAGTGAAGATAAAAGTGTATAAATAATCTGGTAAAATGTTCCATCTAATGACATGTATCATTTACATGTTCAGGAAATCACATGTCAAAGTTTCGATTGTATGCTTTCTAAAATGATGACAGAATGAATTTTTCAATCTACTACTGATCTTTCCTAATAATAATATTTGTTTTTTTTAATCTAGTGCTGCTCACCTCCATATCCTCTTCATCCTCCTCTTCCTCATCTGAGGGATCCATGCATACTGGCATCTTTAGCCTCTGCTCAAGACTGTCCTTCATCGAAATATCTGCCAGCTCCATCGCCTTACGGATCACAGGCTTACCGCTGAAGAACACACCGCCTGATTTGGCATCTGCGCTATCAGAGCCTTGAAAGAACAGCAAAATATATTTTAAAAGGTCAGAATGAAATGTTTACCACATTTGCACAATACAAGATATTTCAACTCTTTTGGGGAAATGTTGCCAAGACAACATTCCTCAGTAAACAAACGGTTATTCACCTTGATACTCCCTTATGTACTTTGTGTTAACCCAGCCTCGTGTTGGTGGCTCATCAAAGAAGTGAACATGAAGTCTCTGGTCTCGACCACGGCCCCTCATCTGCTGTCCGCTCAGAGGTTGAGGAACAACCATACAGGGCCACCAAGGATGCCCTTCCATCTTGGCCCATACCAAAGAACCAGCATTAAATTTGGAGGAAGAACTACAGGAGAAACATTGAACTTTAATTGTGAGGTTCATTCAAATCAAATTTACAGAGGTCGTTATAAATGAAGTTCTTTTGGAAATTAAAATTATTATAAATTATTCCAACACACAAATACATGTAGTTGACCCAAAAAGTAGGTCATTTTGTGTGTGTATATGTGTGTGTGTGTATATATATATATAAAAAGCTAAATTCGATGTTTAAGTGAGTCACATCAATAAGTTATATACAACACACCTATTTTCTGTATTATAGAGCACAGCAGGCCAATTTAATACATGATGCAGCTAAAATTGTGTAGGTGTGTTTGTATGTATGTCGGAGTGTGTTTTGAGTAATGTGTGTGTGTGTGTGTGTATGTGTAAGAAACAACAGTGTGGCATTATGTAAACAAACTGACATTTAAAGGGTTGAAATCCTGAAAATGAATGAATATTTGACTGATGTTGGTCCAAGTCAGTGAAAGTGGAAAAAAATAATATATATATATATATATATATATATATTATTTTATGGCAGTTTGACACAGACATTATTGTCCTCTAAGGACCTCTTGAGTATTTTAACAGATATCAGAAATAAACATTGCCACTAATGTAAAGCAAATAAGTGATATAAAAAAAATAGCAGTTTTACCTGTTGCAATTCAGATCTTGATATACACTGTTTTAGATAACCCTTATTCGTTTATAATTGTACAGTAGTAACCATGTAATTTTGATGTCAACCATTGTGATTGTGTGTGTGTGTGTGTGTGTGTGTAATTAATGCTCCTATTGGTCAGTTTAGCTTGGGGTGGGGAATAACACGAGGCGCATTGAAATTTGACCCATGATGCCCTCCTCCATACGATCTCCCGCCAAAACACACATCCCCCAAAAATAAGAGGCAAAATTATATAATTACCAGTACATTAAAACACCTCGAATCATACCAGGGTCAAAAAGTTCATTTGCTTTTCACTATTTCCATGTCAAGCAAAAATGGTATTATGCCCCAAAACAACGGTAATTTTTAGGTATATTTATGACATAATCCCGGGATTCAATTGAAAAAGATCAGGACTGTTTCAGACTAACAAATATATATACACACACACACACACACACACACACACACACACACACACACGAGTTAAATAGGCTTTGCAATTCTTCTCAAACATGTTTATTTACTGTACCTCTCCTTTGCAGGGACCGCTTTCCCTCCGAACAGTTTTGCATGTCCAGTTTTTGCAGGTTTTTGAGATTTAACAGGTTTTGAAGCAGTTTTCTTGCTGTTGACTTTCGCCTCTTCTTTAGGCGAGGTGTTAGCCGTTCTCACTGCTGAGGGCAGATCTGCTTCAACGGGGGATGATTTGGATTTGTCCTTCACAGCGGGAGGAGGCGACTTCGTGAAGAAATTAAAGAGAGAGCTTTGCTTTGCCATGACTTCAAAAGGCTGTTGTGCAATAGAATGTTTAATTAATCCAAAAAAGAACTGCTACATTCCATTCCAGCAATGCCAGTCCTGGCTGGGTTATTATGGAGCTGAGAGAGTTCGCGGGAAAACGCTGCCACAGCACGGAACGGGAAGAGGCGGGCTATAAGACGTCACGTGTGCATGGGCAAATAGGACTACACTACCCACGTGGCTGATATGTCAATGTTTTTGCGTGTATGTGTGTGCGTGTGCGCGCGCAACTTCATTGTAAACTTATTCACAAATACAAAAAAATATATAATTTTTCAAATTTTCAAATAAGCACAAATGCAATTGAACTAGGCTTGCGGTTATGTTTACAGATTAAACCAACAACAAAAACAGCAACAACAAAATCTTCTTATTCTTATTTTAGGAAGTTTTATTTTCTCATTTGAGACATTTGTACATTAGAAAGTATACAATTTTAATAGTATAATGTATTAATTAATTAAGTATTCTTATACAAAATACACAAAACCTCCAATAATTATTATAAAACGATTACAAAAACGCTAATCCAGTAGACGATTGTGATTGGCCGATCTTGATCAGCGCGGAGAAAAGTAACATATACCACGTGATAACACCGTTTCCGCTAAAACAAATACACATTAAACGGTTAAAATTATATATATACGAACAGACTTTAGGATGAGACTGTAAACGTGTATTAATAGTTTTATAAATAGTTTTCCCCGTAAATTTCACGATGCAGCCTATTCAGATTTATGCGATGGGCCTGGCAAAGAAAGCGGTTACAAAAATAACATTATGTTATCCGGTTTCCCCTTTGCACCAGCAGGGCGCAGCTTTCGCCTATTTTAAACCCCACATCAAATCTGCCAAAGTGGCAGGACATTTGAACGTGCTTGAAAGTAATAATTGACAAAATCATAGTAGACTTAAACGCATTAGACCTGCTCTCTTTTGTTACTATTTTTAAGCATTTTAGAAAAGTCATCAAAACTGTGAAATAGCACAAATATAAGTATGGAAACTATAAAGTGACCAAAACATATTAAGCAAAGCTGAGCTATCTTATATTGGAGCTTCAAGTGTCTAGATTGTTCAGATTTTAATTAAATTTTTTTATTCAGTTCAGTCACCATTTCTGCATCTTTATTAGGTAACAAATGAGCCTCTTTATTTGTATGTATCTGAGTCATTAAATCATCTAATTCATTAAAATAAGAAAACAAGGTTTTTCACAACCGAATCAATGGAAGTGAGCAAGAATGACTCAAAAGCATGTATTCCTTAACAAATGACACTGACTGGGATGCTTTTAAAGTGAATCATGTACCTTCCGTTCATCCCATATACGTTTTGAAATCAAAAGAAAACTTTTTTTATATATCAATTATTTGTCTTGCTAAATTATTCATTTGACATTTTGAAAAATGACCTAATTACTGATTTTCAGGGGAGTGGGTCATTGTATTCAAATTCTATTCATTAATTTGGTTAGACAATTTTTTATGATAAAATTTAATTAAACTTTAAGACCTGGAATTCGGACAAAAACAAAACAGAAAACATGGAGAGAGAAAAAATACAACTGGATTTCTGGAAAAATTTATTTCATAGGACTCTATGCTTGAAAGTGGAGATTTATAGTAAAAGAGGACTTAAAATATATGTGTTTCTCACCCCACGCCTATCATCTCACTTTTAAAGACATTTATTTTAAAGCCTTTATATGCTTTTTAGAGCTTCAAAGTTCTTGCCACCATTCACTTGCATTGTTCAGCAGAAGAAAGAAAGTCATGCACATCTGGGATGGCACGAGGGTGTGTAAATGACGAGAGAATTTTCATTTTTGGCTAAACTATTCCTAGGCTTCTTCTCACTACTTTCCCCTCACCAAGGAGTTTTTCTTTCGTGACTTATCAAATATTTTTCTCGATTTCTACTTGGCGAGAAAGTACTTTGTGTCTCCTTTTAACCTTGATTCTTTCACACATGCAAGAACATCTTAATCCCTTAATGTTCCATTTGGCAAATTAATAACTGATCCAATTAAGTAATTCGTGTCTATGGGAAAAGCACATTCCCAAAAAATGAAAAGGCCCGCAGAGCTCCTGGCATATGGATATGAACACTCCAATAAGTGTACAATGGGTAAAAATAACACAAGCCCTGCTGAGTCATCACAATAGCCTGAATTAGCAACAAATCACAGTGTACTGCATCTTTATCTCTGGTTAGATATTAAAGTATGCAAAAAATATTGAA
The DNA here is from genome assembly GCA_032164185.1 of Moxostoma hubbsi. Lineage (NCBI taxonomy): Eukaryota > Metazoa > Chordata > Actinopteri > Cypriniformes > Catostomidae > Moxostoma > Moxostoma hubbsi. Next base: position 1,874,041 of record JAVLUX010000034.1, read on the forward strand.
ATAAATCTGAAAGTTTCAACTAGTTAATGATTGCAATATAAAGGTTTATATCATTCTAATGAATAAATAGGCTAATACTTTATAGGGGCATTATTTATATATATATATATATATATATATATATGTAACCGGCCCTGGTCACCCCGCTCCGAGCGGGAATCGAACCGGCATCTCCAGCATGAGAGGCAGGTGTGCTAACAAGGAGGCTAAAGGCTACAGCCTCTAGCATCAGATATCTAATGATGCAGACACAATTTTATTTGTTTATTTATTTTTTAAAGGATAGTGTAATTATATTTTGTGGTTATTTGGGTGATTTATGTGTATTCTTATTTGGTGATTACCACTTGCACTATCAGTTAGGATGTCACAATTCTCTGCCAGCAGCAGTAATAATTCACAGTGCTAGACCAACAGGGAGAATATTTAATTTCACCTCGCCCTAACCTACAATACTTCATCATCGAAGCATAATTGCTGTTTGTTTAATATGTTTCCCTGTAGCAGTCAAAGTGACATATAACGGCTGGCGAATGTTGTGTGTGGTAATGTTTATCAGAGAGAGTTCCCTTCTCCCTCTAGCTGGTGTCTTCCACACATTCTTGTTTTAAGCATTTTGGCACTGTGACTCATTCACCCATTCACACACACACACACTCATACACCAATGGCGGCAGAGCTGCCATGCAAGGTGCTAGCCTGCCATTGGGAGCAACTTGGGGTTCAGTGTCTTGCCCAAGGACACTTCGGCATGTGGAGTCATGTGGGACGGGATTCGAACCAACCCTGAGATTAGTGGCATATAATATAATTACGGAGCAAACTGAAGTAATGTACCACCTTTTGAATTTGCGGTTCCTAAATCATTAAACTACAGTGATGTGGTAGTACTGCTAAAGCTTGCGGAAGATATTAAGGGGCTTACAGGAATAGTTCACCCAAAAATCTCATCCTCATGTCATTCCAAACCCGCATGGCTTTCTTACTCCCATGGAACACAAAATGAGATGTTTAGCAGAATGTTCATATTGCTCTTGTCCATACAATTAAAGTGAATGGGGATGTTGAGCCCCGCGACCCTGTACAGGATAAGCGGTTGATGATGGATGGATGGATGGATGGATGGATGGATGGATGGATGGGGCTGTTGAGTTCTAAAAGTGACCATTAAATTAGTCCAGACCGAAATGTATGTCATCATTCGCTGCTAATCTTGTCCTTTGCCATAGCACTCAAAAATCATTTACATTCATTCACACTTGCCACTTCAAGGCCTGTCACACCAGGTTTGAACTCCATGATGATCTGTCATGACAGAGGCATAGATTCCAGGAGGATAGTGGGGGAGGGAGGTAACCCCCCAATAATCAAAACAAGCCAGTACAACCCCTCCCCCCCCCCACACCCCCCAATATTTATACAATGGAAACCATGTTCAATGTTCAAGTCAAATCCACACCCTTGAGTCACGTAAACAATGTGAAGTGACCCCGTTTCCATGTGGTATTAAGATGCATTTCGGTTGATCTGAATCGGATCACAAAACCCACATACGAATGTGGCCAAAAACGCATGTGAAAGCATCACATTTGAGGCACAAATTCTAATCCGTCCTGTTTGCATCCCAGCAGCAGTGAAGCACCACCCCTCACCAGTCAATCAACCACTGCGCTCAAACAAAAGTTTCAAGTTTGCCAGTTACGAGCAGGTTTAAAAGGAAATATCCGTTTGTTCGGAAAATGTAAAAAAGTGTATACACACTGTATGCAATCACGAAAGCTTCACGGATCTACTTTAATAACTTTAATCATTTTGCTCCAAGTCCTCGTGGCGGCGTAGTGACTCGCCTCAATCCGGTTGGCGGAGGACGAATCTCAGCTGCCTCCGCGTCTGAGACCGTCAATCCGCTCATCTTATCATGTGGCTCGTTGAGCACGTTACCACGGAGACATAGCGCATGTGGAGGCCCAAACCATCCACTACGGCATCTACGCACAACTCACCACACGCCCCACCGAGAGCGAACCACATTATAGCGATCACGAGGAGGTTACCCCATGTGACTCTACCCTCCCTATTATATTACACACTACATGAAAGGTAATATTTGAAAAACCATAATAGGTGCTGTTTAAAACTCGATAGAGCATTAACCTGAAAAACCTCATCAATTTGGGAGAACATTTAACTCACTTTTAGTGCCACACAGTGGACATTTCCCCCCTGTATTACCACGATACACGTAATGAACCATGTAATGTCACTGTGCAAAAATGTCGTTCATGAGATCAGGCTGAAATAACAACATTCACATTTTGGTATAACCCGGAGCAGAATGTTCAAAGCAAGTTTTAATGTATGATCCGTTCCTCACATGAGCTATTTATGGCTTCAGAAGACTTGGAATATTTCATGCTATGGTGCTTTTGTGGTCCTTTTTGTCTTCATTAGAGCTTGACTGCTTTCGTGTATGGAAAAGAGAACTGTAAACTTTCTTCATAACTTCTCCTACTGTGTTCAATGGAAGAAAGCAAGTTAAATGGGTTTGGAACGAAATGAGGGTGAGTAAACGTGAGAACTCTTAACTTTAAGGGGCTTAACAACCAACTGACGGATGGTTTCTGCTTAAGTGTTCAGAATTAGTATGCATACTTTAACAAGTATGCATGTCTTGTCTCTCGTATTGATTGAAAACATCTCCCATACCACACACACCGCTGCCTGCTAGGCAGCAAAATCAAAGAGATGTTTAATTTGAGCAAGAGAGTGAAGTGACTGAGCGCTAATCTGTCCATTAATTGGAGATCTGAGAGTTGGGTGTCTCGGCAGAAAGAGGGTAATTAGGCATCAGCACCTGAGGCTGCGGACGAGGCTCTTTCAACCCTTTGTTGATGGAGCCTTGGCTAATAGTTCATGTTTGCTTATTTGCTTTTCAGTTGATATTTAAAGGCTGTTTTCATCACAAATGGCATGATCATGTCAGTAGCACAAACGTATGGGACAAGGTATATCACAAAGCTTGATACTTCGGTTTAGGGGTTTGTTTAAATCCCTAATCCTAATTATGAGCAATAGCTGCATCACTTCTTTCACAGAAGACAATTAGAGCTTCGGCTATGCTCTATAGCTTTGATTTGGTCTCTACTTCAGTCATCTATAGAGTCCGTTGAATCATGTTTATGGTCCTCTGAGTCTGAGGCAGCTTTTTTTTTATTGTTTGATACATGCTGAGGATTGAGACTCCCTGTAAATACACCAGACATTTATGCCACCAAAAACATCTAATTAGAGCTGCAAAGTTTGTGCATTTTGTTGTCTGACTGCCGACATAATGAGCACATAGTATAGTGACGGTACAACGAAACGACTCGCTGGACAATCATTAAAATACTGTTTGTTGTCAGACTTTGCATTGTTGTGTTATACAGTATATTCTTCTCCATTGTATTGTAACTATTAAAGTACTTTCTCCTTACTTGACTTCCGTAGGAATGTAAACACTGTGACTCTTTGATGCTTTTAAAACATTGCACTGTTTAGTTGAGCTCATGGACTAGCTTGATTTTAGCAGCATTGGCTTAACCAGTGGTATGAGTTTGGGGCGGGACGATCTAGTTGTCCCACTGATGACAGATGAAGAGAGTGTTTTGGAAACCTATTTGAAAACAGTCCATTTGGTGACACTTGTGGCGCAGACATTCACAACCCAGTTGTCTTCCGTAATGTGGAGTATTTTAAAGAGTAGCAGGATATTCAACAAGAAGGGCAGCTATTGGTGGTGGTGGCGTAGTGACTAGAGCACAGGGCAGCTAATCAGAAGGTTGCTGGTTCGAACCCCACAGTCACCACCATTGTGTCCATGAGCAAGACACTTAACTCCAGGTTGCTCCGGGGGGATTGTCCCTGTAATAAGGACTCTGTAAGTCACTTTGGATAAAAGTGTCGGCCAAATGCATAAATGTAAATGTATTTAATGTGGGGTGAGACTTTAGAGGAGGCTTTTTGAATGGGTTGTGGGGGTATTCCAATTGCTATGTGTTTTTTTCTTTTCCAAATCTATCGTTAATTGCAATTATTGTGTTAAAGAAGTATTTCAGCTTCAATACAAGCTCAGTCGACAGCATTTGTGGCACAATTTGGGGTGGCTGTGGCTTAGGCGGTAGAGCGGGTTGGCCACTAATCACAGGGTTGGTGGTTTGATTCCTGGCCCACACGACTCCACATGCTGAAGTGTCCTTGGGCAAGACACTGAACCCCAAGTTGCTCCCAATGGCAGGATAGCACCTTGCATGGCAGCTCTGCCGTCATTGGTGTATGAATGGGTGAATGAGTCACAGTGTAAAGCGCTATGAATACCGCTAAGTTTAAAAAGGTGCTATATAAGTGCAGACAATAATGTTGATTACCACAATAATATTTTTGTCTTGTCCCTTCTTTTTTTAGTTATTTGTCACCGATGTTATGGCATCATGGCAAGCAAGTTGTAGAATTAGGAACTTTACACAAGAAGGTTAGAAAGCGGTTTTAACGTTTACGGAGTGGCCCCATTCACTTCCATTGTAAGTGCCTCACTGTAATCCAGTTTTTTACTGTTTTTAAAGAAAAGAAAGGATAAGTCAAAATTAATATCTGTGGCAATCAACATTATGCCACAGATGCTGGCGATTGAGCTTAAGGTGTTTTGGACCTGGAATATTACTTTAACTGGCATTAAATATATATATTTTTATATTTAGAGTAACTTGCGCTAATAAATTGTGCACAACAAGGCCAGAAACATGAAATAACATGACAGTAAATAAGGGTTAATTTCGAATTTATGCTTACTTAAAGCTAAATCAATGTTTCCCTTAGTATAGCAGGGCCTTTTGCATTAGCAAAACAAAATGAATGATATTCATCGCGCATTCTGCACTTTATACATGAGATGTGAGACATTGCCATCCGCCAAAATAAAGGTTATTCAAATACATCACTCTTGCTAAAGTGATTTTACAGCAGTAACAGTAACTGTGGTATTTTGCCAAAAATGTTGCAATTTCATATTAAATATGATTATCTATTATGTGGAATCTATTAGACTTTTTTTATATAACTATCTGGAGGCAAACAAGGCCAGTTTATTCCCTAATGTAAAACACAATTCAATCAGAACAAAAATTAGACAGGAGGAAAACGTTGTCTATAATTTGTCAATATCTCATGGAGGACAAGACTTTAAATCCCTTTATGTACTTGCCCTTATATTCACAGTGCAATGACATATAGCTAAGACCATTTTAAAAGTCTTTAAAATAAATTATATATATATATCTGCACAATGTGAAGGGTAAAAATGAGCTTTCTTGTTAGTGTTGGGGACAAATACAAATATTTTCAGCCTTCTACGGTGTTATATATCTTGCTACTTTTATTTACTCATCAATTTAGCCAGTGTGTTTTTTCTATCAGAGGAACCATCATTTCAACCAAACAGCGATTGCATCACACTGCTTTCATAATTTAAATGCATGAAGTAAAATATAGTCAAAATCTTTCTGGGAATAATCAAGGCATGTTTTCCACACTGTTTTTAACTAAATGAACACAAGAACGAATGTTATGATATTATTTTATAATGACGTGCTCTTTAGCAAACGTAATGGCCAAATTAAAATCACGCCGATAGTCAAAATGTTGCTTAATTTTATATTGTCAGAAAAATCCTCTTGAATACTTTACGCAGGTTTGCAGACATGAATGCTTGCCCTGCGTATTACACTATAAGTGCGCTATGGGAATGAAATGGTATTTTCTAATTAAATAAATTACTTAATTAATTGCAAATGTGTCAGTGACGGGACACCATTTGTTCGCCCAATCTATTCTTCTTCTTGGGCTTAAAGTAAAAATGTCATGTGGTGTAACTGTCCAGACACGGACAGGAATTAAAAGCTTACATTTTTGAATAAGGAAATATATCTTGTATTAAAGTTTCTCGTGAGACAATGTGAAACAATTTTGTTTTAAAAGATGATTCATATTTAAAAAATGTTTGTCAACCAAATGTGGTGTAACCAACATTTACATTTATGCATTTGGCAGTCCAAAGTGACTTACAGTGCACTTATTACAGGGACAATCCCCCCGGAGCAACCTGGAGTTAAGTGCCTTACTCAAGGACACAATGGTGATGACTGTGGGGAACGAACCAGCAACCTTCTGATTACCAGTTATGTGCTTTAGCCTACTACGCCACCACCACTCCCAACCAACATATAGGTAACCATTTTGTTAATAAGTATCCCTTTATTCCCCAAGCCTGCTTTCAAAAATATATTTGATAATTTTTATGAAAAGGCACATTGTTTTCAGGTCATATGAAGTAATCCTGAGAAAACTTCTTGATATTCTGGAAAAATCATGATATTTTACTTAATGGACATTATACTTAAATATGCACAAATTAATCAGAATTGAATCAAATCGGGAAATCTTTATCAATACTTAGCCCTTAAGCGTCTATAATTTAGTAAGCAACCATGTTGAACAACCTGGTGATATTCTCTAAAGACTGACAACAGAATCAGTGCAGGGCTTTAATTTTATGCCGGCTTTTGTCAGTGTGTTATCAGCTGTGAGCTGCACTGAGCTGCATCGTTTTCCATTAATTTGATAAGTAATTGCACCTTTAGATCAATGCAATCCTTTTAACCAGTTAGTGAAACCATGGTGGGAAAGACCACTCAAACTCTATCGGTTACGTTCCTGCACTCATGTCTTAACTCAAAATGTCAATGCTCGTAATTGTAATCTAGAATGTTCCAGCTGTGACAACTCCATGCCTCATTGTGACCTCACAGTGTGTGTTTCAGACTGCCAATCAAAATTAATCAGCAATTTCCTCTATTGGAACTTAATGGTTTAGAAGACATAATAAAAACAAAAAACAACTGCCTTGTAAATCACAGCTAGTATTGATTGCAAAGTCATGTGAACGCTCTTGTGCTGCAATTTAGACAAATGCAGTTCCCTTAGAAGAGAGTGAATTATATTGAATGTGCACTGTAAACTATATACATTTCAATTGATTAATCCCAGTCATATATTTGTGGATTATCACTGTGCTTCCCTTGGCGATAATCCTAATGCTGGTGAAGTTATTGTAGTATTCACAGAATAAAAAAAATGCACATCCATCCATCCATCCATCCATCCATCCTTCCTTCCATCCATCCTTCCTTTCATCCATCCATCCATCCATCCATCCATCTACCTGTTCATCCATCCATCTACCTGTTCATCCATCCATCCATCCATCCATCCTTCCTTCCATCCATCCTTCCATCCATCCATCCATCCATCCATCCATCCATCCATCTACCTGTTCATCCATCCATCCATCCATCCATCCATCTACCTGTTCATCCATCCATCCTTCCTTCCATCATCCATCCATCCATCCTTCCTTCTATCCATCCATCCATCTATCCATCCATCCATCCATCCTTCCATCCATCCATCCATCCATCCATCCATCCATCCATCCATCCATCCATCGACCTGTTCATCCATCCATCCATCCTTCCATCATCCATCCATCCATCCTTCCATCCATCCATCCATCCATCCATCCATCCATCTACCTGTTCATCCATCCATCCTTCCTTCCTTCCATCATCCATCCATCCATCCTTCCTTCTATCCATCCATCCATCCATCCTTCCATCCATCCATCCATCCATCCATCCATCCATCCATCCATCCATCTACCTGTTCATCCATCCATCCTTCCTTCCATCATCCATCCATCCATCCTTCCTTCTATCCATCCATCCATCTATCCATCCATCCATCCATCCTTCCATCCATCCATCCATCCATCCATCCATCTACCTGTTCATCCATCCATCCATCCTTCCATCATCCATCCATCCATCCTTCCTTCTATCCATCCATCCATCCATCCATCCATCCATCCATCCATCCTTCCATCCATCCATCCATCCATCCATCCATCCATCCATCCATCCATCTACCTGTTCATCCATCCATCCTTCCTTCCTTCTATCCATCCATCCATCCATCCATCCATCCATCCATCCATCCATCCATCTACCTGTTCATCCATCCATCCATCCAAAGTTATGACTGGCATTCTAAAGTTTTGAATGAGATGTGATTTCCTTCATTTAGAGGACCTTTAAAACCTTATATTTTACACTGTTCCACACATGGTGCTATCAAATGGTTTCAGAAGACTTTAGTGGTTTTGAATACTTTTATAGTATTTTTTTGGAATAAATGATTGTGACTGACTGTACTTTATCTGCATGTTACATCTTTTATACTGTTGAGAATTAGGTTTAGGGGTGGGTTTAGGTGTTTTAAAACATCTGTACTATAGTTTAATGCTACTAAAATTATTGTGATCAAATTTATCTGCCTGTAACATGTTTTATATATGGTCTGCACTTATATAGCGCTTTTTAACATTAGCGGTTTGCAAAGTGCTTTACACTGTGACCCATTCACCCATTCACACAGCAATGACGGCGGAGATGCCATGCAAGGTGCTAGCCTGTCATTGGGAGCAACTGTCATTGGGAGCACATTGAACATTTACACTCCCTATCGAATCATATGCAAAGCAGGCTGGAAAACATTTATCCCTTGCTCAGTTTCATAAACTCTACATTAATACCACAAAAAGTTTTTATGTAGTCCCAACTCAAATGGATTAAGTAAACTTCCATTTGGGGGCCTGGGTAGCTCAGTAAGTAAAGACGTTGACTACCACCCCAGGAGTTGTGAGTTCGAATCCAGGGCATGCTGAGTGATTCCAGCCAGGACTCCTAAGCAACCAAATTGGCCCGGTTGCTAGGGAGGGAAGAGTCACATGGGGTAACCTCCTTGTGGTCGCTATCATGTTGTTCTCGCTCCCAGTGGGGCACGTTGTGTGTGGATGCCGCGGAGATTAATGCGAAGCCTCCACATGCACGATGTCTCCGTGGTAACGCACTCAACAAGCCATGTGATAAAGATGCGTGGGTTGACGTCTCAGACTGAGGCGTCACTACACCTCCACAAGGACTCATAGCGCATTGGGAATTGGCCATTCCAAATTGGGGAGAAAAAGGGAAGAAAAAAAAAAACTTCCATTTTACAAATTTAAATGGATTGAACACAATGAAATCAAGTTGTGACAAAATATTCTAGAATCATGTCGCTTTAGTTGAAGTAAATTGAACAAGCAGCAAACATTTTTTTTTCTTTGAGTGCACATAACTTTTAATTGTCAATGTTTTATCTCTTTGCGGTGTAAATTGTAATGATGAGTTATAGTGGTACCTGTTATTTTTTGTTAAATTTGCACACTGTAGTTCTGTTCCAAAACATTGTCCTGCTGTCTGCAGCTGCGTTTAAAGTCTTCATGTTGGGAGTGCATCTACGATGCCTTAAATTGGTGTCTAGGAAGACAACTAACTAGGTTTTGGAACTGAGCCTCTGTGTGTGTGTGTGTGTGTGTGTGTTTGTGAATATGTGCAATTACAACCTTTCTCTGCACCCTTTTGGGGGAGCTTTTCTTCCTTTATCGGTTTTCATTAATGAAACTTTTGCTGTGAGGAAGGATTTCAAAGGTTTAATGCTTCGATCCTCCATTTTGGCTTTCTCCATTCGGCCTGTTCAGGAATTAGCTACAAACATTTAAACCAATACCCTTCTTGCATAATGCACTTTTGGACAATTAATTGATTTGTGCATGCTTTTAACAATTCCATTGGTCTCAGAGCTGGTACTGAGGTTTCGCGATCTCAAATCAAGTATCCTTGGATCGAACATTTATAAATGAGAAATATACAGAAGAATAGTTAGTCAGTTTTTATTTTAGTTCTCACCACCTTGGTATTAGAAATTGCCACTGTAGCCCAGAATTCATTTAAATTCCACACTCGTTTGTTTATTTGTTTAGCAGGTTTCAAGAGGCCAATGTCTAATGGAAATGTATTTGTTGTCTGTTTCCTAGGCTCAGTGGCTGCAAAAGTGCTATTTTCTGTCCTGATCTAATTTATGGGTCACTAAAACCATTCAGAGGCACAGTACAATGTTTCATCTGCAATGTCTATGGTAATAGCTTTGATCAGGACAATTTCTGTTAACTCACCAAGTTTTAAAGGGGTCAAATGATGGGACAGGGTCTGATTAACCATGAAAATATAGTCAAAACCAACTGGGCTGGTTGTGATGTCATCACAACAACATTCCACAGAACATTCCACATTCCATGATTCAAATCTGCTTCCACCCCGACAAAGAGAGAGACCGCATTATATTCACAGTTCACACATACCTGTGATGAGGCAGTTGTCTTCGGTTTTGTAAACTACTGGAACACTGTTGGTTCAACTGCATGTTCTTCTGTATGGGTGCCTATTTATGTGTCATTTAAATTGTTTGACAGTGGTTTTATTGTTTGTGTCTGCATACAACAGCATTACACAAGCACAATATACCGTGTTTTATAGTTTTTAAAACAGCATTTTGCATTCGACATTATGTGACTCTAAGAGGTAAGGGTTAAAGTTATTTCCTCATCCCCAACAATAGGATACAAAGCAATGTTTGTTCATTATTCTACTTTGTCTAATGCTGCTGATCTTTGATATCAATCTTGTCTTACTGTGAATTAAGTAAAAGTTGCATCTTGAAAGAAGAATATCACGAAACACACATAGGTTTTAAAACTGTTATTTTACTTGATAAGCTTGTTCACATTGTGCAAATAATCAGTTTAGCTTGATAACATTGTGGAACCAGTATATGGTCATTTTACGACTATCATACAAGTCATATCAAGCAAGTTATAACTACTTACATAAACATCTGGACTTGTTGAGAGCAGGAAACATCTCCTTATGGTTCTACACGCATCTAAAAACAACACAGAATAGAAGTGACAACCATCCAGCACACCCTCATCCACTTTCATTCATTTCTAGCTTGTTTTATTCATGTTCCGGGGCGTTTGTAGATCAGTGGTTATGGACCGATCAGATTTGTGCAAAGGGCAAAATGGCATGTTTACACATTTAAATGAATATCAGATGCTAAAACTGCATTGATTTAATAGTCCTTACCAGGAATTTACTTTAAAGTCTGTTGTTGTTTATGCTTGAGGACTTGCTATTGGCTGTTGTCATTGCATAATTAATGAGGACTGTTTGGGGGTGTTATTTATTAACATTTAAATGTTATTGGGGGTTATAGTTATATTATATGCTGCCAAAAACGTCATTCTGAACTAATGAATGGCCGGCCCTTTACTCATCTGTTTACATGTTAAAAAGTAATATTATATATATTTAAAAATTAGCCGACTATATTTATATATATATATACATACACCATCATTGTGACAGATGTTTATCTTCATATCCTTTGGGAGAGAAGAAAGGGACTCAAAATTATATTGCTGACATACAGTAAGAGTGAAGAGCTAAACATAGTGTGGATTTCATTACTCGAATCAAGACTTTGATGACAAATGTTTGAGCTTATATCAAAATCTCTGAATTTGAATTGCAGATTTTGGGATCGTGGTAAATCTGAGCACAGTTTAAGGTATTGTTGAGAGCTCTTCTGAAACTCTATGGAGGATCAGTGGGGTCATTTCCTCATAGACTTGAACAAAAGTCTCTATTTTGTCTACATTTAATCTCATTGCTGCCTAGGAGAAACAACTGAAATAGTAATAACATTTGTTATTTTTCTTTCATATGGACGTTTGTCAAAATATCTCCATGAGTGTATTTTAATTCAATTTACAATTTAAACCCCTGAGACCCTGCGTCCACATGCGTGGACATTATTTCACTGATCTCAGTACAGGAGACTCTAGGCTGTCATTAAAGTCATGTGACAAAACAATATGGCGCCGATCTCAGCGGAGTTTGTCTTTGGGAGAAACGGCAACAAAACTACATCTGGTAAGAAACCTCATTAAGAGTCAAAAAAATTCTGTATTTTTATCAATATGCCATTTTAAAAATGTAATCGATTAATCATGTTAAACACAATGACTACGTACATGGACTGTAGGCTCATTTTCCTTAAAATATCCCATATTCACTGTACATTATCACATTGAGAATCAATGGATGCATCCAAAAGCAAAATGTTGCTTTCAGGGGCTTTATATGGAGTTAGGATGAAAATAAGGTGCATTTCAAACTGTTCTGAGACCAGTACAGTGGAGGTGTCAGGATGGAGTTAGGATGAAAATAAGGTGCATTTCAAACTGTTCTGAGACCAGAACAGTGGAGGTGTCATTCCCTAAATAGGGAGCAAGGGAGCATCCTATAGCTTATCTATGCAGCCAAGTGCATTCACTCCTAACATCCAATCGAAAGTTCAGTTTCAGGCTGCAGATGATGTTTGGACCACTCAACATGTTTGGCAGACACGGGACGATGATAATCAGTGCATAGATTCAAAAATGTTCATGTAAAATTTTATTTTAACATGGTTGTCAGTGATTGGATGATGCTGGCCAATACTTTGAATCATGCTAATTTCTTAAGTAATGCCTGTAACGTCTCAAAAACATGAACAACCAGCATTCCTGGAAACATTATACATAATTTGATAAAAAGAAAATCTGTCTTTCTATAGCTTGAGATATATATATATATATATGCATGTTTTTTAGGGGCTACTAGTTACAAGTCAAAAAGGGGAATGGAAAATGCACACAGCTGTCATGCTCAGGTCTCAGGAGGATAAGGGCTAAATCGCTAGTTTAATTGCTTATGACTGCACAGCAAATGTTATTTTAAGACATGATAGTGTATGTTATGATTTCACAGTTGTGATACATTAGTGTTGTAGCTGCTTACAAGATCAGTTTAACAGTTACAGTAAAGTGAGTTATAAAAACATGTATAATAGTGTCACTGCTATTAGATATGTATATTAGATTTCAGAACTCCTATTAACACCATACAATTGTTAATGGGATTGTTTGCTATATACGACACTTTCTAACCCATCCAATGTTGTTTATGTAATAGTTTGAGGATTAACTAGTTTACTGATTGGTTACTTTTTAATCTGATTAATGTTGCAGCGTCTATGCTGAACTCACTGTACACAAATTTGACCGTAATATATCAGTCCATGCACAAAATATTAAAGGGAAGGCCATGAAATTCATATATCGGTCTCTACAGGGCCATTGGCAGGGTCGCTGTTGTTCCTAGTGCCATCCTATCATGACACCAATGATACAGTTAAAATGCATTTTTATCCAGTGAGAGTGCCATTTATAAGACATTCCTGTGGAATGATGGTTCACTAAAGACCACGGTTATATTCCCCAAAGCTTTCTTCTACCCATGGTGCTCTTGTCATTATTAAACGTGTTCTCCTTAAAGCACAATACTGTATACAATACATTTGTGCAATGAGGCAGTGCACCTGTAAACCACAGAAAAGCTCATTATGTGGATGAAGGGAGTTATGATACAGTGCAATGATTGTCCATAATTAGATCAAGAACATGTCTTGGTCGTATTGAACCCCAAAATTAAAAGAAATTAAAAATAAATGATGGTTGCCTAAAGAAATTGAAGCCTATTTTTAAGATGTTTTGCACTATTACAGCATTTTCATGACATGATTATACACATTTCCTCCCCAAATACTCATTACAGTAAAAAAGCACAAATATAATTAAAACATGTTAAAAATATAATTAAAATGTATTTAAAAAATGTAATTTTCATTATTTTCATATGAACAAAAATATCTATCATATTTTAGAAATTATTATTATTGATAAAAATTATAATTATGGTGATTTAAATACAAAGTAAGTGATTTTTAAGTGTAATATTGAAAAAATGGACTGTTTTACAGTAATTATCTAATTGAATCATTTAATGGTCATGCAACAACTTTACGCTGATAACTACCAAAAATCAGTTTTTTTTTTACATGAGATTTGATATTGAATTTGAAATTGAAATTTTCTCGGTAAGCCAATGTAAGTATGTTGAGAAAGGCGTTTGCATGCAATGTGAATGCAGGGTAATGGGTTATCTTCTGGTGTTGATCGGTTAATTATTTTTTTCTTTCTTTCTTTTTCTTTTCTCCCCTTTTCGGAATGCCCAATTCCCAATGGGCTCTAAGTCCTCATGGTGGCGTAGTGACTCGCCTCAATCCGGGTGGCGGAGGACAAATCTCAGTTGCCACTGCGTCTGAGACCGTCAGTGCGCTCATCTTATCATGTGGCTTGTCGAGCATGTTACCATGGAGACATAACACATGTGGAGGCCCCACACACAACTCGCCACGCACCCCACTGAGAGCAAGAACCACACATTATAGTGACCACGAGGAGGTTACCTCACGTGACTCTACCCTCCCTAGCAACCGGGCCAGTTTGGTTGCTTAGGAGGTCTGGCTGGAGTCTCCTAAGGCACTCATGAATCCTGGGGTGGTAGTCAGCGTCAATACTTGCTGAGATACCCAGTGCCCCCCGATCGGTTAATTTTTAAGCCGTTCATGACCTTACCCTGATAAACAGTTGGACCTTACACATTGACATCAGAAATTGAATCTGAATGTATTATGGTAATGACAATTCAGTGGGAAACTTTGCTTTTTTTAATTATCTTTTGATTTTGGGGTGAAATGTGGCCTGGATTGTATCTGAAGTTGTCCAGCCGGAAAAAATATATATATATAATATGTAAATATGCCTTAATTTAAAGGTTTAGTAGTCACTGCAGGAATAAAGCAATTTTGACTGTTAGTGTTCAGTAATGCCTCTTCTGTCACCACCAGTGGGGAAGAGGGCCATTGGCATGCCGCAGGCCAGCATGCCAGCTGACAACCTTAGCCGGACATTATGGAATACGTTTTTCCACAGTGTCCCAATGGACTTCAACTGACCAGCAGTGCTTACGACCTTCCAGGGACCAGGATCAAATCTTTCCCATCACCATCCTGCTGAAGAAACAGCTTAAACCATCCTAAGCATGTTTTCTAGTCTTAGCTGGTCTCCCAGACTGGTCTGGTTGCTTGTTTTAGAGGAATTTTGGGGTGCTTGTCAGCTGGTAAGGCTGAGAGATGGTCTATATCATTTTAAACCAACTAAAACTAGCAAAGTGTCTTGTTTAAGGCTGGTTTAAGCATTTAAAAATAAGTCGTTTATTTTTTAGCAAAACTCACATGTTAGTTAGTTAAGCTGCTGTACAGTGACCAATCTGCACTAATGCAAAAGAAAATATTTTTTATGTGTTGGATGTTACATGACCGCACAATATTGTTTGTTGAGTTATACGTTTAATCTAGAAGCACCTTTGAGGCATATGGTTCACCATAATCACAATGCTTCATTTACCACCTGTCCCTAGTAAGCTGAACTTGTTATATCCAGTAATAACCACTAGAACACTGACCTTCGTTACAGATCTCCAAGAGAAGGTGTTGCTCAATACAGAACATGTATATTTATGTGTGTTTTTATGCATTTTTAACTAATTATGGTCCTTTGGTGATAGTCCTGCTGTGTTGCACCCTCCCTGTACCAATATTATCTATAGTAAAGAATAATCCCAGATTTCTTTAATAATCTTTTGCTCAAGTCTCCCGAGAAACAGACAGGAATATCATGTGCCTCTTCTAGCGTTTCAGAAGATAAAACTCTAAGACATAGCAAAATCTGAGAAATCGAAATGTCCTACATACCTACCTACTTACTTCCTTCCTTACATATATACAGTACCTACATACTTTCTTACCTTGTACTGTGGGGTGGCTGTAGCTCAGGTGGTAGAGCGGGTTGGCGGTTCGATTCCCGGCCCACACAACTCCACACTCCGAAGTGTCCTTGGACAAGACACTGAACCCCAAGTTTCTCCCAATGGCAGGCTAGTGCCTTACATAGCAGCTCTGCCACCATTGGTGTGTGAGAACGGGTGATTGGGACACAGTGTAAAGCGCTTTGGTAACCTCTAAGGTTAAAAAAAAAAAAACGCTATATAAGTGCAGACCATTTTCCATTTAGTACCTACTTAACAAACTTGCCTTCCTATTTACCTTCCTCCCTACCTACCTACATTACTAACTTACCATCTTGCCTATCTACTAACTTGCTTATTTATCTACTTACCTCCTTCCTTACCCATGTACAGTACCTACCTGCTTATCTACTTACTTACCTATCTATCAACTTACCTACCTACCTGCTTAACTTACTAACTTACCTATTAAGCAACTTAACTTACTTACCTTTCTATCAACTCACATACCTACCTTCCTACCTACCTACTTAACTTACCTCATTCCTTACCTACATACAGTACCTACCTACTTGCTTATGTGCTTACTTACCTATTAACCTACTTGCTTATCTATCAGCTTACCTACCTACCTTCCTACCTACCTACTTAACTACCTACCTGCTTATCTACTTACTTAACTATCTATCAACTTACCTACCTACCTACTTAATTTACTAACTTACCTATCAAGCAACTTAACTTACTTACCTCATTCCTTACCTGCATACAGCACCTATCTACCTGCTTATGTACTAACTTACCCACTAACCAACCTACTTACCTTTTTATCAACTTACCTACCTACCTTTCTACCTACCTACTTAACTTACCTCTCAAGCTACTTAACTTACCTAATTCCTTACCTACATACAGTACCTACCTACCCACCTACCTACCTGCTTATGTGCTTACTTACCTACTAACCTACTTACTTACTTATCTATCTATTAACTTACCTACCTACCTTCCTACCTACCTACTTAACTTACTAACTTACCTATCAAGCTACTTAACTTACTAACTTACCTATCAAGCTACTTAACTTACCTCCTTCCTTACCTACATACAGTACCTACCTGCTTATTTACTTACTTCTAACCAACCTACTTACTTACCTATCTATCAACTTACCTACCTACCTTCCTACCTACATACTTAATTTACTAACTCACCTATCATTCTACTTAACTTATCTCATTCCTTACCTACAGACAGTATCTACCTGCTTATGTGCTTACTTACTTCTAACCAACCTACTTACTTACCTATCTATCAACTTACCTTCCTACCTACTTCATTTACTAACTCACCTATCAATCTACTTACTTGCATACTTACTTGCCTATCTACCTACTTATTTCCTTCCTTACCTACATACAGTACCTACCTACCTCCTTATTTACTTACTTACCTATTTACTTATTTACCTATTAACCTACTTACCTACCTACCCACCGATTTAGCTTACTAACTTACCTATCAAAATACTTACCTGCTTACTGTATCTACTTACATACCTATTTACTTACCATCCTATTCACTTACCTACCTATCTGTCAACTTACCTACACCTACCTAACTTACTAACTTACCTTTGAAGCAACTTAACTTACCTACATACTTACTTGCCACATAATTAACCTTACTTACTGACTTTCCTACCTACATACCCACTTACCCATATGTTTACTTAATTATACTTACCAACCTACTTTACTTACTTACCTACCGAAATGTTTACATTTGTGGGCAGATCAAATTTTCAAAATAAGGAGATCTTATCCAAAGGGAAGATTTTGGCTCATACTGCTTAAAACCTGGTAACGTGCTGCAGACACTCTTATCTAGTTCCACTGCAGACTTCAGAAAGCATGTCATATCTACAGTTTACGGCATTCAACTGTGTTAAATAAAACCTGAAGGGGTATTGAACTGAATCTCAGGATTCTCTTTGTTCTTTAGACCTTCTCCACATGTCCTTTCATTTTCCTCTGCGCTCCCTCTCTACAGTCCCCAAAAATCTAGACATAATGGATAAAATAAATGCATATATTCAGACACATACTGTATACAATGATTTCCAACATTATGATGACTGTGGCGCAAAAGCATAAAATCTTTAATCTTCACATGATCACACCATGATTTTATACTCATGCATAATCCATCATAGAGGCACTGCATTCATTTATATGCACATATACAGCAGTATTATATAAGTCTGTATTTTGCTGACGCTGGATGTAAGATTTCACTCTTTTGTCAGTTTTGTCTCTCTTCTCTTTCTAGTGCTGAAACATCTATTTTTGCTACAGATATACAG
Organism: Moxostoma hubbsi; assembly: GCA_032164185.1. Lineage (NCBI taxonomy): Eukaryota > Metazoa > Chordata > Actinopteri > Cypriniformes > Catostomidae > Moxostoma > Moxostoma hubbsi. Next base: position 1,892,191 of record JAVLUX010000034.1, read on the forward strand.
TATGCTGTGGTCATCTAAGACGACTGAAGGTGTGGTACAACCTTGAAGGATTGTAAATTCTTAAGTGCATATTATTCCAAAGACAAAAAAGGGTTTGTCTGCCTCTTAAACACTTTTGGAGATGAACATTTTTACAGTCCAATTTGAATAGGATAAAATCAAGTTCCACCCTATTTTGCGTAACACGCTTTTCTTACACTTTTATGTCATTCAATACTGAAAAGTAGTAAAGAGTTTGTTCACCCATGAATGAAAATGTTGCAATCATTTAATCACACTCATTTTGTTCCAAACCTTTATGACTTTCTTTCTTCTGTGGAATACAACATGAGATGTAAGGCACATCGTTAGAGACTGACATGTCTAAAAACCGCACGTCCATTTACAATGAAAAACAATAGGAAAAGAGTGCTGACGGACACAAATGGTTTGCACTTATATAGCGCTTTTTTTTAACCTTAGAGGTTACCAAAGCGCTTTACACTGTTTCCCAATCACCCATTCACACTCACACACCAATGCAGCGTCTTGCCCAAGGACACTTCAGCCTGTGGAGTCATGTGAACTGGGAATCGAACAGTCAACCCTGCAATTGGCAGCTGACCCGCTCTACCACCTGAGCCACAGCCACCCCTGTGCAGAATGCACAAAAATGCGTTTGATGTGAACGGCCCCCTTAGTCATCATTTACTTTCACTGTATAGAAAAAATAAAGTGCAACAAAAATGAATAGTGACTGAGGCTAACATTATGCCTAACATCTCCTTTTGTGCTCTACTGTTAAAAAGCAAGTCATACGGGTTTGGAACAATGTGAGGATGAGTAAATGATGACAGTATTTTCATTTTTGGGAGAACTATCCTTTTATCCAAACCGTAGAATCAATTATGAGTCAAGTCTACTAAATGCTTCACGCGAGAAGTGCAATGTGACTTATTAAATAAATAATGGTGTAGTGGTCTAAAGCACATAACTGGTAATCTGGTAATCAGAAGGTTGCTGGTTTGATCCCCACAGCCACCACCATTGTGCCCTTGAGTAAGGCACTTAACTCCAGGTTGCTCCGGGGTGTTTGTCCCTGTAATAAGTGCACTGTAAGTCACTTACAGGATAAAAGTATCTGCCAAAATGCATAAATGTAAATGTAAATATATATACTTTACACAGCAAATGACAGATTCAAAGAACAGTCTGTGCTCCTGTAGTGGTATTGTTGCGGGGCATCCATTTCAGCAGGGACAAATGCTTTTTGACTTATATGAGCCAGCCTGTGCCAATTTTTCCCAAAGACACTTCCAGGCAATTGCTCTTTCAGTTTTATCTAGCCAATCTGAGTTAATCTGCATATTGTGTAGTGCAACCAACATGCAAAAACTTCAATAATCACTGCAAGAATAGACCTAAAAATAAGGTATCATTTCACAGTGTTGCATAAGAAAATGTATAAACACATCATCCAGTTCTTTATTTGATTTAGTAGATTTTAAGATTATTTTGCCCATGAGAAAGATATATTAAACCTCTTGTTGATTTGTTTAATCGGCCACATTTAGACAGAGCAATGATATTTCTCGTTAGCTTTACAGTTGCATTGTACAAACTATAAATTATGTTACTACACAAAGGTGTTATTATGCTTTATTTTTTTAATAAATGTATTTATTTTAAGGTGTTTTTCAGATGCATGAACTGCTGAGACTATAACATATCGGTTGTTTTACAAAAGAATCTTATTATATACTTACTAGTACAAAACATGTTAATGCTCGAATCCTATCTCATCTGTGTAGTAACCATGGGGATTTCAATTAAACCTTTTAGCTCAGATGGGACCGTGAGAAAAAGATATAAATATTAATATAATTCTATTCAAACGTTCCATTGTCCCTATTCATTTAACCCCTGTGCGTCAATTTAAAAAAGATACTCAGAGGTCATTAGCGGACAAAAATCTCTTAAAAACTGCCTTAAAAATATGATATAATAATATTATTTTCCACTTTCACTGACTCTTTTTTAATTTTTTAACCAACATCAGTCCTGATCATAACTACCAAATATTACATTTTCTGTATTTTAACCCTTTAAATGCCCGTTGTTTACATGATACCACTGTTGTTTTTCTCACACACACACACACACACACACACACACACACACACACTTCTCTACTCAGTCTGTCTCACACACACACACACACACACTTCTCTACTCGGTCTGTCTCTCTCTCTCTCACACACACACACACACACACACACACACACACACACACACACACACACACACACACACACACACACACACTCAATAGGCACATACAAAACACACTCTGATATCCATACCAACACATACACAATTTTAGCTGCATCATTTATTCAATTGGCCTGCAGTGCTATATAATACAGCAAACAGAGAATAGGGGAAAAGCTTGTATTTGCTCCGTAGGCTAAACATGAGAAAAATGGTGCCATCTGGTGTATAATATAAAGAATTTAAATTTTGAAGCCAGGACTCCAGAATCAAACATAATTTCATAGAATTCATTATTTATGCTTTGATGTCACTGGGATCAAATATAGCCGTTTTAATGGGTTTCAATGGGGACATTTTAGTCCTGAAGGTCCTGAGTGTAACTACACAGTGTATTATAGATGTTTTACAGGAACTGAGGTTGAAATATCAAAATTACCTAAAAAATAAGCACATTTGGCAAAATGTATGCTGTTGGCTTTAACACAGCCAAAATTGTGTTAATTGTCCTTTCACACACACATTAACACTTACACTCATACACCAATACAGTGTCTTGCCCAAGGACACTTCGGCATGTGGAGTCATGTGGACTGGGAATTGAACCACAATCCCTGTGATTGGCAGCTGACCCGCTCTACCACCTGAGCCACAGCCACCCCTTTGATGTGAACGGCCCCCTTAGTCATCATTTACTTTCACTGTATAGAATAAATAAAGTGCAATGAAAATGAATAGTGACTGAGGCTAACATTATGCCTAACATCTCCTTTTGTGCTCTAAAAAAAGCAAGTCATACATAATGGACAGAGAAAATGACAGAAATGTCCAGAAGGTTGCACAAGGGTTAATAGGAAATCACCTCATTTCAGTGAGTAAACATTAGTTATTCAATCACGGATTTTATATCTGTAATCTGCATGTACATCCCTACAATGCAAACGTCCAACACATGCAATTATTTATTTATTTAAAGTCAGGAGTTTTTCCCGCTTCTTGAAAGCCCAAGCGAGTTATGTATATCTGAATCAAACCGTATCCTAACAAACTTCATCGGTGAACAGATCAGCTGAATGTAAAAAGTGAACTGAAACTGAGGTAAGATATAAACAGACATTTTCAAACTGATTTACTTGTTTTTAGTTTTTATCAAAAAGTGCCTTGTTCTGAATATGAGTGTGCATTCACGCAAAGTAAAGCTGGTTAAAATTAAACTGATATGCTAGGTTTATATGGCAAAAAACACGTAGCATTTATAGCATGTATCCATGTATGACTACAGAGAGAACATCACTATAAAAACAAAAACAATCCTGGGCATTTAAGGCAAATTAGAAATCCCAGTCTGACATTTTTAAAGTCCCTTTCAGAGGTAAGGACATATTGTCACCCTAAACAAGCAGATATTACAGCTTTTTCTACTTGCAATACAACTTGTGGACAGTTTTGTTGCACCCTTTTTGGTGATGCTGCACTGACAGACTGAACATCAGGGCAAGTTGCTGTTCTGACATCACAATCTGCGTATTTCTTCACCCTCGTAATGAATAATATCCATAACGAGCAAATTAAACTTTAAACATAATTGTAACTAGAGGGAGAAATGCAACTGTCCTATCCGCAGGTAGGAGATGGAGAAATGGGGGCTTTTTCGGCTGTCAGTCGTTGCTGCTCTATGAGAGTTTGGGCATACCAAGATGGCCGCTCGAACGTTTCCGGTGGCTTCAACTGCTGAAGGCAGTTTACCGTTGCGTCAGTGATCCAGTTCTATGTATAAATCAGTGGTTTCATCCAACGGGTCCAGGTGGTGTTTCAGGATGGGAGGAGTCTTCCACAATAGCAACAAACTCTGATAGGAAAATGAAAAGTGGGCATTACATACAAATTACCAATGGCTAAAACTATGTCCCGCCCCTCATTTTTCACGTTAAATATCCCATTTCACTAGGAAATACTGCACATTACAGTGGCTTGTAAAAGTTGTACTTGAAGGCACTCAAGATTTTCCAATATAACCAAAATCATTTTTATTATAAGTTCCTTATTCTAGTTGCTTTTTGTTTGGTGGATTTGATAGGCGGTGATTCAATGCAGAAGAACATAATATATATCGCTCATTTATCATGACCTCTTGAGGTCTAAAAACGAAGCCTAAGTCACCAAATTGATCCATTTTTTGTCACCAGAAACTATGCCAGTGCTGAATCACTGTGAAACAAGATATCAGCTCTGAAATACCAAATTGGTGTGAATCCCACCATTTTCCCGACAAGATCCTCCTGAGCTATAAGAGCTGCGATCCACGTAAGATGAATGAGACCGCTCTGTATCTCTCCAAAAGGAATGTCATCATGCTTTTGTCCCCTACTTATCTTTTATTGATAGTAAGATGGTCAAAGGTCAGTTTAATTGGACCCTCTGAGAGCATCTTTCTCACAGTGAAAATGAGGACCCACGAGCAGGAGAGAATCGACAATGGATGTGATTCGAGATAATGAGTTGGCTTCCTCATTCGTGGATAATTTCGAGGGTGTTTACAATTATGCTATATTGAATACCCGCACAGTTGTGTTTTGCAAGTGGGATATTGCTTGTATACAACAGTCTATAATCAAGATGTTAATACTGGCATTGCAGACACAATACGGCTTGTTACAATGTTTATGTTTGATACACCAAAGGAAATGGTTCCAAAAGTAGCCAACCATAGATCAAGCATTGAAACATTATAAGAAATATCAGCACATTTGAAATGCTGCTTGTCCAATTAAATTAGTGGACTGGGACCGTTTGAACCAACTATATGTAAGTTACAACTTGGCCACTAAGTCACGATTCACGTACTACTAAATATTTGAGCGTTGCACCATTAAACTTAGGTAGAACGTAATCCTACGTGTAAACGAAATATTTACGTAAGACTCCTACCAGGAGTAACGGTTGGAATTAATAAGCAGGCTGATTTAATGACATCAATGAGCTCATGTTTTGCGTAACAGACTTCAATCCTTTAGGCATACAGTATATGCTAATGTTTATTTATTTATTTATTTATTTGATCCCCTTTTCTCCCAATTTGGAATGCCCAATTCCCACTACTTAGTAAGTCCTGTGGTGGTGCGGTTACTCACCTCAATCCGGGTGGTGGAGGACAAGTCTCAGTTGCCTCCGCTTCTGAGACCGTCAATCTGCACATCTTATCACGTGACTCGTCCTGCATGACACCGCAGAGACTCACAGCATGTGGAGGCTCATGCTACTCTCCGTGATCCACACACAACTCACCACATGCCCCATTGAGAGCGAGAACCACTAATCACGACCACGAGGAGGTTACCCCATGTGACTCTACCCTCCCTAGCAACCGGGCTAAATTGGTTGCTTAGGAGACCTGGCTGGAGTCACTCAGCACACCCTGGATTCGAACTCGCGACTCCTGGGGTGGTAGCCAGCGTCAATTCTCGCTGAGCTACACAGGCCCAGTATACGATAATGTTGATATTTACGCTCGTTTACATTTACAAGAGAGAACAAACGTTCTTCTTTGCAGCTGCTATTGCAGTTAGTTTGCTCAGTTGGAGAAAGGTGTGTGTGTGTGTGTGTGTGTGTGTGTGTGTGTGTGCTGATGAAAATGACAAGCAAATGAACTGTTTCTACATCTTTCTCCATTATACAGCTGACTCCGGCTCAGAATGATGCAGGATCAAAGGAAATCCCCAATGTCGACCGCTCCTTGGGTCTAACTCCGCTCCCTCACATGCTGTCAGGCCCCTGAGACGCACCGCCAGTTAATCTCTTGGGTAATTATAGACAGCAACTTTTCAGGGCGAATCTTTGACAAGTTAGTGATAGATTCAGTCATTTGCTTTCTTCCTGTGCTGCCTAAGCATCATCAGTAGAGTCGAAGGAGAGACAGAGTGATTTTGTCATTAGCTATATCCCTGATGTTTTATGAGCTTTCTCAGTTTATTCACAGCCATTTTGAAATATATATGCATGACAATTTGATGGCTTGTAGGCAGCATCCAAAAAGGAACTCTTGTCAAGTGCCAAATGCAAGTAAAAATGAGCTTTGGTGTGTAAATTAAGCTCAGAGAGTAAAATCAATACAGTATAAAGTCAACATGGAATCAGAATGAACTCTATTTTCTTTCTTCTTAATTCTCTTTCTCTCTGATGCACTTTATTTCAAAGAAAAAACATCTTTGTAATTCTTCATCAAAATGTCATAACTTGCTCCGCCTCTCAAATGACTGTCCTGTTTGGCTGATGTCCACCTCACGTAATTCTGATATCGGTTTTACCGATTAATCGGTGCCGATAGTTGCTTTTTGGACCTATTGGTTAACAGAAAAATCTATGCCAATAGCTTTTTTTATTCCTCATCAATAAACCCCATCTGGTGAAATATTTATATACACAAAACTCTTCATCTGGTGAATACATTGGCTCTAAAAAGATTAATTTGGTGTATATACTTGCATATAGAGCATTGTAATGTAGCCAAGGCTCTGTCATTACAAAATAAGTGTCCCTGTGTGTTTCAGGCTTCTTTATGGTTAAAAGTCTTGCTCAATGCAACACATTTTTCTGGTTATTATTTAAATTTTGGTTGTACAATAAACTGCTTTTGTAAATGTATTTATTTTGGACTCTTGTATCCTCAGTATCTGTTCTCTTTATAGTAAGGAAAGACTAAGAAACTTTTAGAAATATATATTTTTTTAATTATTCAGCTATCTTCCTTTTCCCCCCAACTTACTTATCGGTATCGGCAAAATCCACTATCAGTCGACCTCTAAATGTAACACCCTCTTTTCATGAAACCAAGTCTAACCACGGGCGGCTGTGGCTCAGGTGGTAGAGCGGGTTATCCACTAATTGCAGGGTTAGTGGTTTGATTCCCGGCCCACACGACTCCACATGCTGAAGTGTCCTTGGGCAGGACACTGAACCCCAAGTTGCTCCCAATGGCAGGATAGTGCCTTGCATGGCAGCTCTGCCATCATTTGTGTGTGTGTGTGTGTGTGAATGGGACACAGTGTAAAGTGCTTTAAGGTTAAAGTTGCTATGTAATTGCAGACAATTTAAAACAAGTCCAACCCTCCATTTTTTTTTCCCATGTTGAATATCCTGTTTCATCACATTATGAAAGTGTAATGAGTTGTGAACGCTGTTTCTGTTTTTTCAGGATTTGCAATATAACACCTGGTTTAATTAGCAATGCAAGAACATAACTTTTTATTTTATTCGTGCATTTGAGGAATAAAATTAGGATGGGTCTCGATTTTTTTTTTCTGTGAGGTGCTGTTTCAACATCAGCAAACAGCCACCACAAATGGAGCAGTTTAGCAGAATATATGTCTGTTCTTTTCCTTACAATGAAAGTGAATGGGAATGGATGCTGGAAAATTGCAGCATGAACATTCTGCCTAACGTGACATTTTGAAGCGTGAAGCATTTAAATGTTTCCATTAATCATAGTATAAATATTGGTGGGGGTTTTACTAACTTGTTTTGACTATTGGGGTACCCCCGGGTACCCCTCCTCCCCTCCCCTCTGGAATCTACACCCCTGAAAACAAGGCAGATCTGTCAAAAGTAATGTAGTATAATGTGACTTTCTCTAACGCTACAGACTATGTTTAACTTGCTATGTGTTAAAACACGCCGGATGTTACTCTAGTGTAAATGTACAGTAATACTCAAGCGCGCACGGATCTGATGCTCTCAACCAGATGCCTCATTTGGACTGCGGGCATCAAACATCCCACAGCGTTTTATGCCATAAACTGGATATCCGACTTGCAAAAGTAAACAAATACCTTGCTACGCTGGCTAAATGTATGTATATGCATTTACCCCGCTGTATTTTTCATCGGCAGCGAAAATTGATCATGTAATCCACGGCGCGAGCGATTTTGCGCCGCGACCCAAAGGATGAGCTGGATGCTTCATCCGCATCATGGAAAACCAGAAGGACAAGTGGCTCTTCACAGTGCTTCAGCCTTCCAATGAAACACAATCAGGAGTCTATATACCCACGGATATTCACATTTGGCTGAGTAATGGATTTTAAGATGCAATTGAACACTGTATAGGTGGATTTATCTGGATAAAGAATCAATGGGGTGCCCTGGATGGAGCACTACTGTACTGACCACGAGGGTGAGTCCAGTTATATATAAATAATAATAATAATAAAACATTTCACTTATGTAGATCAACAAGTGGTGTTTGTTTGTAATGCATTTGTGCATCTGGCGTTATGTGCACTAAAACTTATCTTGAACTTATCCAAGCTTGTTTGATCAACATTATGCAATATCTTAGGAACTTGCGGCGTCTTGGAGAGTCCTGGAACAGCAGCTCCATAGTGATCCATGTCATTTCATTGGTCGCTGTCCACTGCGCTGGTGGTGCTGAAATCTGGATGATGCCGGCGCAGCGACTGCAGGGCTGCCGCTCCCTTCACTTTAACGAAGACAATGGCCGCTTTCTGCTGCTCGCCGTGCTCATCATCGTGTACCTGCTGTGCGGCGCTGCGGTGTTTTCCGCCATCGAGAGGCCGTCCGAGCTGCGAGCCCACGGGCGCTGGAACCGGACGCTCGTGAACTTTAGCGACACGTTCAACATCAGCTTGCAGGATCTGAGCGCCTTCCTGAAAGAGTACGAGGCTGCGATCGCTGCTGGAGTTCGGGTCGATTCTCTTCGACCAAGATGGGATTTGACAGGGGCGTTTTATTTTGTCGGGACAGTGGTGTCCACTATAGGTAAGTTACTACATGCATAGTTTTTCATTTTCTTGTGATTCTCTCCCGTGTTATGCATTAGTATAAACGAGTTTGTTTATCTCTACTTTGGCTAAACTATTTGAAAAAACAGTTCTGTTAAATTCTGTTTTTGGAGAAAATGTACCCTGCTCTTTTCTATATAAGTGAATGGAGAAATGTCAAGCTAAAAAAAATGGCAAAAAGCACCATAAAAGTGCCAAAAAGGTAGTCCATACCAATTGTGTCCTGTGTTTCAAGTGTTCTGAAGCAGCATGGCAGCTTTTAACCAATAGAGTGAAATATCAATATATTGTGGTACTTTTTCCTCACGATGCTGTTTCGATATTTCCAATCTTGTATTGATGCTTTGTAGGGGTGTAACGATTTACTCCTTTCCTGCTGATCTATGTGCATCGATCTTGAAATATGATCTTTAAATCAGAATTGTTAGTGTTGGTCAATAATCGATATAAAATGCAAAAAATTTAATGAATCGCAATTCAACAAAACAGTGTAGAATATTTGAAAATACATAAATATTTAATTCGTTACGTATGTGCGATTTATTTGAGATTCATTTTGAAAAACCTATGAATCGTGAATCGAATAGATTCGCTTTCAACCCAAAGATTCACATCCCTGATACTTTGTGTTTTCATATCATGTCCAACATGTCCAATAGCGATGGACCAGAAAATGTAAATATGTGCAAACTCTGAGAGCGGAGTTTTTAATTTTCAGATGCAATATGAAAGTCTGAGATGGCAATATGTGGCAATAAGGTGTGGTGGTGGCGTAGTGGGCTAAAGCACATAACTGGTAATCAGGAGGTTGCTGGTTCGATCCCCACAGCCACCATCATTGTGTCCTTGAGTAAGGCACTTAACTCCAGGTTGCTCCGGGGGGATTGTCCCTGAAATAAGTGCACTGTAAGTCACTTTGGATAAAAGCATCTGCCAAATGCATGAATGTAAATGCATAAATGTAATGCAATATATGCAAAACACACATATGTGAAATATACACTACGTGACTGACAAGCAAAGCTGTACATATATGCAACTTGCCTGTATATGTATTTCAAAATACTCCAAAAATGGATGTTTCACATGTGTAACATATTTTACCAAATACTAGCAGAAACAGTATTTTTCCGTTCCGTTCCGGCATTCCGCAGCCTCCTTTCCAAATGGTAGCCGGTTATATTTATTTACATTTTTTTATGACAATACTATGTGCTAAAAGTGGGAGATATTCCAGTTGCACTGTTGCCAGATCTCACAAGAGCAACAACACACCTGTTTAAGCTCAAAATAAGGGGCCTCACCAAAATTAAGCAAAAATAAGCGGAATCATAACAAGCATAGCATACGGTAGCCTATATAAATTTACTTCTTTTCAATAAACGTATTCTTTTTTTTTTTTTTTCTTCCCTTTTTCTGGAATGCCCAATTCCCAATACGCTCTAAGTACTCATGGTGGCATAGTGACATGCCTCAATGCGGGTGGCGGAGGACGAATCTCAGTTGCCTCCGTGTCTGAGACTGTCAATCCATGCATCATATCACATAGCTTGTTGAGCGCATTACCGCGGAGACCTAGCGCGTGTGGAGGCATTGCGCTATTCTCCACTCACTACCTGCCCCGCTGAGAGCGAAACACATTATAGCAACCACAAAGTGGTTACACCATGTAACTCTACCCTCCCTAGCAACCGTGCCAATTTGATTGCTTAAGAGACCTGGCTGGAGTCACTCAGTACACCAATAAATGTATTTTTTCAGGCAAAATGAAGTGGTGTAAATCTGAAAATGTACTGTGGGTACATAAGAATTTGGTTTTAACCGGTCATTAATATTTAAAAATAATGTTTACATTCTGGAACAATCGAAAGGGGATTAGTTGCCATTTTCGGTTACGTTCTGCAAAAATATTGGTTTGTGTTCATATGCTGTGTGGCCATATGCAAGATTTAACCATTTTTGCGAAGCATGAGAGAAATTGAAACCAAACCTGCATGATTCACTTTTTCTCTCACCGACACAGAGTCTCGCATTTGGTGCCGTTTCAGTCGTGATCCAATAATGAAATCGTGATGTATTGCGAAATATTGTATCGTGATATAGTGTTTCGTGAGGTTGTCTGCAACACCCAGACCTGCAGTATTTGTGCAACAGACCAAAATAAAATTTTCAACCAAAAATTAAACTTTCCCTCCCTTATAGCACTCTGCCATGTCTCATTTGCACATATTTAAACTCTACTTATTACGTTATGAACGTGACGTGCCAAGTTCGAATATGTGGAAGCACAAGCAGAGAAGCTACTGAAGATTTACAGTAAATAACGACCTTTACAGGATAACTTCATTCAGTTTCCGTTGAACACTCACAGAACACAGAAATGTTTCAGATTCAAAACGCGTTGAGCTCAATCGACAACATTTGATTACCACTGGAAATATTTTCGACTCGTCCTTCGCTTATAAATATAAAATTAAAGTTGTGGTTACGGTGAGACACTTAAAATGGAAGTAAATGGGGCAGTCTATAAACTTTAAAATACACGTCGTTTCAAAAGTAAAGTCCACATGAGTTAAGTGTGATAAAAGTTTACCGCATTGTGTCGTCATGACAACAAAGTTGTAAATGGTCTGAATGGTCTTATATAGGGCCTTTGTAATCTTAATGGAATTCAAAGCGCTTTACACTGTGACTCATTCACCAATTCACACACTGATGATGTCAGAGCTGCATGTAAGGCGCTAGCCTGCCATTGGGAGCAACTTGGGGTTCAGTGTCTTGCCCAAGGACACTTCGGCATGTGGAGTCATGTGGGCCGGGAATCGAACCACCAACCCTGTGATTAGTGGCCGACTCGCTTGAACACCTGAGCCACAGCCGCCCCAATTGTTTTATTGGATATAACTTACAGTGTTCTGGTAAGTGAGCAATTTTAACACATTAAAATCATGTTAACACGTATAATGTTTCCAAGTATTTTCATGTATATTCACTTCCATAGTACCTTACTGTAACCACGATTTTTGCATATTTTGTTAAATAAGCTTGGGACGAATTGACAATATTTTTGGTTGTTATTAACATTATGCCACAAATGCTTTCGATCGAGCTTAACTTCTTAGTTATAAGTTACACAGGTTTGGAACAACATAAGGCCAAGCATAATACATCTGGGTAAAGTATTCCTTTAAGAGTGTGATTCATGCTTTTTTGTTTCTGTGTGCAAATGTTTCTTTTGTCTCTGATTTACAAAGCTTGAAAGCCTACGCATAAAAGATATTCCTTCCAGCAACCCTAAAGATCAATATAAAACTCATTCTGTGTCTATTCATGTCTGTATTAAAAAGAGAAAGATTGAGCAAGGACATTTCGGGTTTGTCTCGTACAGCTTTTTGCTTTTGTAACAGTTTATATAATATCATTTTCAACTAAAAGAAGCCATAAATGCACAATAATACAGCGGCAAAAAAGTAGTGTTTTTTATTTGTTATTTTTTAGCAGCAACGGCTTCTGGCGCCTTGGTTGACTTATGACCTTTCACAGAACTCGCATCGCTCTTTTGCCTTGCTGAGAAAACATTTCCTTGGTCTCAGCAGAGATTTAACTTTTTCCATTGGCATTTCCTCAGCATGCTTGATAGACCAATTCACACCCTGCAGTGTTCCCTGGGAGGCTGGGAGGAGAAGAGCGTCCAAGCCAACTCCCTGCTGGATTTTGCATTCAGTACCAACCCTCAGGCTGGCAGTTTGCTGTAGGGTTCATGTCCCAAAAGCCAAATGTGCTGATGCCCACATGTCCTGGATAACATTTACCCTGTAATAGGTCACTAAAGAGCAAGTATCCCTCCGAGACAGCCCCTTCGTTACTGTACAGTATGTATTTGTTCCTACAAACTGGCGCCTGTTTTACACTTTCCATCTGCGGTGAATAATCAATAGCCATGCACTTTGTAGTTCTTACAGCTATAAGGGCGCTTTCATGCTAGAGCAATTGGTGCGAACCAGAGTTTTATTTGGTTGGTCTGAAAATAGTCTGCTTTGAAAAGGTGTTAAAATTCAGGTGAACTCTTTGGTATGGTTTGTAATTGACTTCGCTAATTTCGGCCCCTTGATTTCCATTGCTCACTGTGACAAGCTTTGCAGAATAAGAAAATAGTCTAGTCTAGTCTAGTCGTTTATGTCTGTTTTGTTTTCACATTGGATTTACAGTTTTGGATTTCACATTGTAAATAAACTGCACTTGGGTCCTTCACACTTCATCGTCTTCGTCTGCCTGTCATTGCTAAGCCGAACGTTACAGCATAACCTACAAATGTGACATATCCTATTGAATTGACTAATCGGAAGACTTCTCTTTAAACGGGTAGGGTGAAAAGTATCATCATGTAAAATTGTGTTTTAATCAGTAGGTTTTCGTAATGGTTCAAGAATGGGCAAGGAGGAGGCGGGAACTGGCGGAACAGTAAACATACGTTTTAATGTCAAACATAACTTACAGTAATACAAACATATACAAACACAGACAAACATGCAACGCGGCCATGTGCATCTCTCTCTCTCTCTCTCTCTCGAACCGGCGCCTCCAGCTCCCCTTTATCTCGCTCTCCCGCTGATCAGCTGATTCAGTGCCGGCCGTGCATCATCACGGCCCTGCCATGAACTCTTCCTCGTCACACTCGTTTCAGGCCGGGGTGCCGTCGGACTGATCAACCCCCCCACACCATCTCTGGAGGGGAGATGCTGCCCTTCTGGCCGTTCTGTCAGCCGGTGGTCCACAGGCAGGTGTGGTGAGAGGGAAAGGGTTAGCGGAGACATAGAGAGAGAGAGAGAGAGAGAGCAAGAGAGAGAGAGAGAGAAAGAGAGGGAGAGAGAGAGAGTGAGAGAGAGAAAGAGAGGGAGAGAGAGAGAGAGAGAGCGAGAGAGAGGAGAGAGCGAGAGAGGAGAGAGAGAGAGAGAGAAGAATTTGCTCGCCGCTCCCATACACGCTGTCACCCGGTCGTCAACAACTCCTCTGCCCTCTGGCTGATGCCAGCTCGCTCCTCCCCGATGGATGGCAGCAAGTCCTCCAGCCCCTGGTGGATGGAACCACTCCTCCCCTTCTTCAGCGGACAGCAGCGGTTCTTCCATGTCTCGGCGGCCGGCAGCGATCCCTCCGTCCCCAGGCAGACGACCGCGGCTGCTCCCCTGGCGGATAGCAGCGGTGAGGACTCTGCGATAGAGCATCCCTCCTCCTTTCTTGGTTCGGCACCACTATAACAGTTCAAAGATGGGTAAGGAGGAGGCGGGAACTGGCTGAACAGTAAACATAAGTTTTAATGTCAAAATTAAATGAAAACAAACATAAAAAGAGACACATGCAATGCAGCCGCTTGTGTCTCTCTCTCTCTCTCGAACTGGCGCCTCCAGCTCAGCTTATTCAGCGCCGGCCATGCATCATCACGGCACGGCCACGCCCTCCTCCTTGACACAGTTTTCTAAAAAGATCTGTTTCTAATCTCTCCACATCCTTTATAATGAGGAGGTCAAGAAAACTAACCTGAAAATGATTGTAATTGACGCTAGATTTAAGTAGCTGAACTTCAAGAAGCTTGTTTTCAGTAGCAGTCCATCAGAGGAAAATGTCATCAATGTATCTACACCAGATAATAGTTTTATCAGAGAAATTGATTAACTTCAGAGTCACATAAACATTTTTGTTCAAAGAGACCCACATAATTAGGGGCCAGTTATTTTGTACAGAAATAATTTTTTGGTAAGTACAAGTTTAGCAAGTTTCTTTATACAGTCAATACCAGGAGTTTTATTAGAAAAACAGTCATATATATAAAAATCAATAGCATCAATGCCACCATCATGGGGAATATTGGTATGCAGTGACTCAACATCTAAAGTGGCATGTAAGAAGTCATTGCTCGGGAGTTTTACAGACTGTAATATCTTAATCATGTCCACAGAGTCCCGCACAAACGAGGGAAGGTTTTAAAAAAAGAGTCAATGAAAGTAGATATTTTTTCAGGTAATGTGTATATCACTGGAGTTATTGGGAAATCGACTTTCAAAAATTGATGTTCGTTCTTAGTGAAGTCTCCCCTTTCGAAAAAATGCAATAACACTTCATGTATCTCCCTTTTGGCATAAAAAGAAGATTTCTTAAATTATCTATACATTTCTTGGTCATAGTATTTAAAATCCGTCACAACTATTGATCCACCCTTATCAACTGGTTTTACTACCGATGATTTGTCATTTTTTAATTAAAGTAGAGCACATCTTTTTATCAACATTTCTGGGAAATTTTATATAAATATAACATCATATATAACTTATATGAACATCTAATTTGATATTTATTAGTAATTTGATTGGATTTAATACTACTCATAACTGCTCAATACAACTTGGTGGTCAAAAGTTATAAAATAAACGTACTAACTTCATCAAACAGCTGTACAATCAAGTATACAACATGAATACATCTTTAATATGTTTTTAAGATGAATCTATTGTATTTACTCTCATGAAATGTTGAATGCTGATGTGTGAGTGTGATGTAAGCTGGTTTGGCATCAGATGACCGCAGAGTAAAATGTGACAATTTCCTCTTTCAAGCCCAATTTAGACTAATGAGTGCATGAACAAAATCTTACTACACCCTCTATAGACAGTAGTACATTTGATTTAGTTTATTAGTTATGTTTGTTACATCTGTCATGTGTGTTTTGGATCATAAATGTGTGTGACTATGTCTGTATCTGTGTGTGTGTGTCCCAGTGAGAGACAAAAAAAGTGTGTGAGAGAGTATGGGAAAGAGGTCAAATACAAGTGAAGTGTTTATAAGACAAAATCTAATTCATAGATCATGTGAAAATTAATTTCCAGGTTAAAATTGACCCACAAACACAAAAGATGCAAAACATTTTTTTTTAAATGGTTATACTGCTAAAACAATTTTATTAAAACATCTGAAAAAAATTAATAAAATATAATTATGATGTGTCTTAACAAAGTCACAAAGTTTGGTTCCCGTATTAAAAATTATGTGGCATTTTAAAATTATTATCTGCTTGCAGGTCAAAAACTACTCAAATGCAATAGGAGGGTTAAAACTACTCACACACACGACTCCCATAGACTCACATTAGAAAAAGAAAAGGCTTGTCAAATGAAAATGATGGGACAGCAAACATTGCTAAAATAGGATTGGGTCAATTATTGTGAATGCAATACATATACATTAACATTTATGCATTTGGCAGACGCTTTTATCCAAAGTGAGTTACAGTGCACTTATTACAGGGACAATCCCCCCGGAGCAACCTGGAGTTAAGTGCCTTACTCAAGGACACAATGGTGGTGGCTGTGGGGATCAAACCAGCAACCTTCCAATTACCAGATTACCAGATATGTGCTTTAGCCCACTACACCACCACCACTCAAGTTCTAATACAATACAGTCTAACTTGCATTTATATTTAGAATTTTGTGCATATTACTGGTCACACTTAATCATTAATTAGACTAGACTGGACTACTGTAACGCTCTCATTGCAGAACTCCCTGCATATGCTGTTAGACCTCTGCAAATGATCCAGAATGCAGCAGCACGTCTGGTCTTTAATGAACCAAAGAGAGCACATGTTACACCACTCTTTGTCTCTCTCCACTGGCTGCCGGTTGATGCACGTATTAAACTCAAGGCTCTGATGCTGCATACAAAACAGTCACTGGATCTGCTCCAGCATACCTAAAAACATTTTTGCAGATCTACACGCCCACCAGAAGCCCGCGGTCGGCTAATGAGGGGCGCCTTGTTGTACCAACACAAAGAGGCACCAAAACACTTTCCCGGACTTTCCACATTCATGGAATGACCTTCCCAACTCTCTGTGAAGCTGACTCACTTAACCAGTCAATAAAAAAAAATTCTTGTTGCACTTTAATCTGTTTTGAACACTATTCTGAATCTTTGTAGTATGGCACTTTTTATACCAGTGTCTCCTTAAGATGATTCGCTTATGTTTTCCTCTTTTGTAAGTCGCTTTGGATAAAAGCATCAGCCAAATGAACAAATGTAAATGTAAATGTAAATGTAAATGAATTAATTCACCAATTAATTTCTCATAGTTGCTTGTTTCCAGTGAGTTATCATCTTCTTTAGTAGTAAACAGCAGCTGCTAGCACTCTTTGTGGTACTGACATTGATGATGCAAGTGTGCCGTGCTTCAGATCTAGAGACCTGCATTGGCAGGAATCGAACTCTAAACTCTCCAAGTGTGAAAGCATCCACTCCTTCAAGCAGATGAACCCCCTCCCAGGCGCTGTTGATTCCCAGAGGCTGCTTTCGTAATTGAAAATCTGAAGCAAAGGGGCTTCATTAGAGAGCAAAATGATTGCGTGCAACAGAGA
This sequence comes from Moxostoma hubbsi, assembly GCA_032164185.1. Classification (NCBI taxonomy): domain Eukaryota; kingdom Metazoa; phylum Chordata; class Actinopteri; order Cypriniformes; family Catostomidae; genus Moxostoma; species Moxostoma hubbsi. The sequence goes on from JAVLUX010000034.1 coordinate 1,909,642, forward strand.
AAGTGCAGATATGGATCGGTGTGGCTGTCAAAACCAGGTTGTGCCTAGGCTTTTCTCTGGGGCTTTAAATGCTATCTTCCTCATAGATTGGACATTCCTTTACCCTCAGAAACCAGGATATGGTATGTACATGTGTGCATATATTGTTTTATAGTTTTATTCAGACTCAGAACACTCTAAAGGATTTATGGGTAGTATAGAATCCACATAAATCCTCATTTACAACATTCAATCACTTACTGTCAATATGCACTGAATGCATATCGTACACAACAAGGCAAAAGTGAAAAGCAGCAGTTCCAATCGGATTGGCCGGCTTTACGCAACTTGCGGGCCCTCATTCATGAAATGCAAGCATACAGTATTGTGCAATATTCTTAGGCACATTTAAACATTTGTCTTAAAAATGATATTTTAAAATGATATATTGGGATAATAAGGTTCAAAACTGTGTTTATATGAGTGCAAGCTTTAATACAGTGAAAAAGACACTCTATTAGCATAACATAAATATATATAAATAAATAAATAACATTTTCCAACATTCTTTTGAATGCCCATATACTAAAGTAAAATGGTTGATGCCATGAGTTTACCATCATTAACTTTTACTATTATTTTGAATGGCCATGCTTAATTTTTAAGCAACGTGATAACAATTTTACCTGGTCGCAAAAAGTAGTCCGTCAATTTACCTGATGAACTTTCACCTTTTGCTGACCCTTCATGCGTCGCAGAGCTAATGTGTGTTTCTAAATCACGTGCACCTTTATTAGATTAGCCACTGACACATAAGTGGCAGCTTTACATGTCATGCATTCTGCTTCCCACGGATCTCGACCTGGACGAAAGCATGGGAATATTTGGTGTAAATCTTCTGTAAATTTGCACTTTTGTTTGGGCATTGTTTCCACTCAGCTGTCATTCGCTGCCGTTTGATGCCAAACACAACATCGCTTCATGCATTCACGGAGAGATTGACAGGCAGGAATTTGGCCAATAGTTGCTGCAAGCCTCTTATAATCGACCAATTGGTGTGCGAGAAGGCGGGACTTACAAAGAGGGGTTAAAACGATGCAAATATGCGCACACACAATGAAGTATCAGACCAGATGCGCATCATAATGCAACTAAAGCCGAATCCTGGACATTTTCCCGGCCGGATGCGTTTTAACGTCTGAAAAAGAGGACGTATGGTCACCCTACTTATTAGTCATCATTACAAATCTACACACAATTCTGCTCAATGCTTTGGTGCTTTCTATATTGCTAGGTTTGGATAATTTTCTCCTGTGTAATACATTATTGTAACTTTTTTTTAATCTAAATGTCACTTAAAAAACAACTGTGGTTGGTTAATTAACATGTCCTCAGATAGACCTTTCCTGTCTAAGTGGGCAACTCTTGGCCAGAATTAGCTAGCAAAGTAGAACAGGCTTCATGCCGGCAAACCGAAGTCTGGTTCTGTGAGATTACCAAAAAGGCAACACAGTCTAGCCAGCATAATTCTGCTTCATTAAGCGACAAATATTAAAATAAGGCGTTCTTGATGCAATTCTTTCTTCTCCGCCGCCATATGCAGTACCTTTCATCTCAGTGTGAAGTCTCTGCACACCTCCCAGCTTCAAAGATAGCAGAGATTGCGAGGTGCCTCGGCTTTGTCATGATGGGAGCCTTTTAGGGGCAACCCAGACACTTCCGTCTGCATCTCACGGAACCCCCTACCATTTCACACACAGTGAGTCACAATCAGACTCAGACACAGCGCTGGCACAAATTAAGAACTTGTAATCAGTATAGCTTCATCTCAGCCCAAGGGGAAACTTTATCTGAGACAGACAGAAAGTAACATGCTCTTAGTTCTTGGAATTTCTCTGATGCAGAGTTCTGGAGACGCTTCTGCAAGCTACAACCATCACTCATGTCAGTCAGATAGGGACGCTTAATCAGCACCAGGATGCTAACGACCGAGAATCTGTTCGATGAACAGATGAGCTATTAATAGAGCCACTGTTTTTGGATTACTAACTTTCATTTCATGCATACATTTGTTCAGTTCACTGAGAAAACACCAACTAAAATATGCCACACCATCAATGTGTGGCATATTTGTTTACCATAAATGAACCATACCATTTAATAAATTATTAGAATAATTAGAGCCTGGATGTAGCATTCATTATAACTGGGTTAGACTCCTTCTGTCCCACTTTTTTGGAGATAATCAGTACTTTTCAAATACCCATGCCTTAATTACCTTGTTTACACCTTGTTTACATATCTCGATGATCTGATCACAAATTAGTGGATAATACAATTTTAAAATAGGAAATCAGGTGTACACATAATTTCTGAAATGAAACAAACACGATACAACATTTACTAAAATTCACTTAAACTGTAAATATTAAAACCTTGAAAACTAAAATTGTTTACGATTATTTGCAAATGTCCAGGGCTGGACTGGTAATCTGGCATACTGGCCATTTTCCCGGTGGGCCGACGCACTTTGGGGCCGATCAGGGGTGGACTGTACATCGGGAGAACTGAGCCGGCTGGTTGGTCGGCTGAGAAACGAGCCGAATGGGCTGTGATAAGCTCAAATGCACCGCCGCGTTATGCAGAATGGACCACAAAGCGGCGCCGCGATATTCACAAAATGACAGCGAACACCCCCACCTCGACAAGTGCTGGGCCAGCTGCCATGTAAAATCCCGGGCCGATTTCTCTTCCAAGTCCAACCCTGGTCACGACTGTTTCCTGAAACCGTAGTAACTATGTCACCATCCATCGTTGGTTCAACAATATAGAGCTGTGGTTAATGACGACACGTACACCAGAAAGCTGATTAATGCGCGAAAAGCTGCTGAAGACACGAAAGCATTGTGCACTGTGTAATGCAACAGATAAATTGCGCTGCAATAGTGAGGTTACCCTCTACACCAGACTCCGGGATTCCCCCGGTGCATTTGAGCACATGCGCGCTCTTCAAAAACATATAAGAACTTCACTTATATGATGTGTTATCCGACAGAAACCGTGTATGATAAAGCTCTTTCTCTTAAACAGTCTTTAATCTCTTGAATGGCTGCATTCGGAATTGTTTCAGAATGCCGCTTTCTGAAAAACTTTGGTGTAAAGCGTTTTCTTATATGCATGTAAACATTGTCCAAGTCTGGACAGAATGAAAAATAAATATGGAATGAACGATATAGAAGCCTTAGCAAAGTCTAATGATGTCCAAATAGCAAACTAACAAGAAACTATGCTTCTAACCACAGGTAAAGAGCTGTAGTTTACGGGAAACACCAAATCGCTGAACTACGTATGCTGGAACTTGCAACCATATTTGGCTAACAGTGCTTTTGGGGAACACACCTCGGGTCGATATATAAGTATGCCACTACTCTTTGTTATACCTGACACCAACATTCAGTAACATACTGTTTATGTAGAAAGTAGGGCTGCTTGATTGTGACAAAAATCATTGACGATTGTTTCCTTTTATTGAAATTGCAATTATTTATGTCCATTAAATAAAATACATTAAAGACTTATTTGTTCAACTTCATACAATATCTTTATCAGTATCTTTATGTAGGGAACACATCCAAAATGAGCTGAGAACTGTTGAGTAGAATTACTTTATTGCTGTCGGTGGTGGCGTAATGGGCTAAAGCACAAAACTGGTAATCAGAAGGTTGCTGGTTCACAATCACCTCCATTGTGTCCTTGAGCAATGCACTTAACTCCAGGTTGCTCCGGGGGGGATTGTCCCTGTAATAAGTGCACTGTAAGTCGCTTTGGATAAAAGCGTCTGCCAAATGCATACATGTAAATGATTTGTATATCACAACTTCACATTGGCCCACTTAGTAGCATGACAAAATTAAACTGTTATTCAGTTTTTTAATTACATTGTGCACAAAAACTGAGCAGTCCCATTATAATGACTGAATCTGTCCACCACTGCAGGTTTACACAGTTTGTGCCCTGCAGTTCAGCACACGCTCACTGATGCTTCGCACTGAGTTCATGGAGTTCTGCATCCTCGTGATTGCTCTCGTTATAAATGAAGCTGACTATCTGGCTCAATAGATCCTTTACACCGCATCTACGCCTTGTTGAGTGTAATGGAAGCACTCTAGTTTTGCTGCTTGCTCATTTGCAGTATATATATATACAGTCTAAATAGCAAGTGTTGCTGTGCGACGTAACAAATCCAAAATAATTCCAAATTATTGATTTAATGATAATTAATATTTCAGACCATGCTTTTCACTTTGCTAAAAGCTTCTTTTATAGTATCAGGTGATTTCTTCAGCACTTTTCACGTGCATTGCGAACAGAGGTGAAATGTAAAGCAAGCATTTGGCAATCAGACTATTTAAAACTTGTGCATTAGGATCGGTTGTCATTACTGTTAGGATTTCAGATTTCTGTAAGTGTCTGATTTGCCATTGCCATTTCATTGCTCAACAGACATGTCTGAGATTGGCAATAACACATTTGACGCAACAGGAGTAGACTTAAATGGAAAGCTGGTCTGTTTTTTGGTTATTTTTCTAATGTTATTTTTTCGATTAATTGTGCAGCACTTGTGGTAAGTGACGTGTAGTCACAAAAGTTCATATTTCTCTCCAATTTCCCTGCCTTCGACAAAATCAGATCACAAATGGTCACCAGAGATGCTAATTTCGGGTGTGAACGTCAATCTGTTTCGGGTGTGAACCAGTGGCGGCTGCTGGTCTTTCAAAGAGGGGAAGCTCATTTTCAGCCTACATTATAAACTTGTCCATTTATTGAAAAGTAAATTCTGCCCTACGTTCCTTTTCGAGAAAATGATTGCAATGATATCAAGAAATAGGTTGCAGCAGTTTGTCTTTCGACTACACTTGAGAAATCCGCGATGGGACTGAGCGCGAATAGCTTCAGCGACTTCTTATAGTACAGATTCGCTGTCAGTCAAAAGGAGATGCAGTCTTTCGACAGATCCTCCAATCAGTACGCGGAAGCCCGGAGTCCGGGCCAGCCCACTCCTCATTCACCCCCAGAGGCGCTGAGTGTCCGTGGGCGGGACATAATCGCAGCATTTATCCAATGACCGTCTAGTTTCGGAGCACTGAAAAAAACTGTTCAAAGCAGCCCCACTAAAGTCAATGGACGCTCGGCTTCAACAGGGAAATGCACTGTGACGCTACGGGAATGTATGAGAATCGAGTCAGCCGACCTGCTATATGCAGCTGATTCTGAACGAACTCGTTTTCGAGATGAACATGTTCTAACGCATTTTTAGTCAATAAATTGTTTACACAATAGTACATATTTGACCATTATTTTTTTGACATTATAGGGGAAGCCGAGCTTCCCTTGCAGTCTTAAAGAAATCCCCACTGGTGTGAACAGATTATTCTAGATGGATGTTAAAACCAGGTGTTAAGTTGGCAATGTGTCCCTCTTTGCCCCTAACCAAATATTGTCTTGTTTTCTAACAAAAAATATCTAAACATATTTAAAACAAGTTAAATTTACTTGAGAAGCAAAATAACAAGATATGTCCTTGTTTACAGAGAAATTGAAAAAATTTCCCCCCCTATTATCCCTTTTTTTTTTTTTTTTTCTTGATTTAAGCGCAACCACCACAACATTTTGCTTGATTTCTCCAAAAAACAAGACATAATATCGTCTGTCATTTTGCTTCTCAAGTCATTTTTAAGGATGTTTTGATATTGAAATGTTCCTGAAAAAATAAGTCAAAAATACTTATTTTTAGCAGTGTGAGATTTAATTGAATTCGGGTTAGGGTTACTGAGTTGATACTTATGATTCTTTTAAATGTCAACTTTGTCTCTGATGTTTCTCTCAAAGGTCCTCCTGAGGAATGAAAAATAGACACAAGTGAGATAATTGTTGACATGCTGTTGAAGACTTGTGAAGTCACGGAGTCACACCAGTTAAATTTGCCAAGGAAAAGTATGTTTATTAAATCTTGTAGTTATCAGACATAGGAGAGAAAGCAACATTTCAATGTAAAATGTGCTGTCATACAGAAGGTTTTCAATCGTCCCTGAAGGAGTTACATTTGCAGGGTGTATTTAAGCATACCATAGCAGTTTAAAATAACTTCCCCTTCACTTATAATGTAAAACACAAGTCAACACATGCAACTCCAACTCATATAAGGCATCTCATATACAACCTATCAAAAGCTTACACATACAACCTACAGTGTATAAAGCTTACACATGGCTGTAAGAGCTTACACATACAACCTTGACTTACACTAGGCTTTAGGCATGCCTTGACTTACACCACATAAAGACATAAGTTTAATAATGTAATACAAATGATGGATGTTAAGGCTCTGGGTTACTGAACGAAAGGTCGGGGGTTCAAGCCCCAGCACTGCCAAGATACCACTGTTGGGCCCTTGAGCAAGGCCCTTGACCCTATCTGCTCCAGGGGCGCTGTTTCATGGCTGACCCTGTGCTCTGACTCCAGCTTAGCTGGGATATGTGAAAACAACTGCATTTCATTGGCTCAGTACCTGCACTCTGCACAATGACAATAAAGTTTAATCTTATCTTATGATCAATAATGCTACTAAATGATTATGAACACTAATAAGGTGTCCTTTCGCTGTCCTTTTCTGCATATCGCGGCGGCTCATTTTAGCTTATCGCAGCCCATTCGGCCCGTTTCGCAGCCGACCCAACAGACCCCTCGGTTTTCCCGATGGCTAGTACTCCCCTGATCGGCCCCAAAATGCATCGGCCCACCTGGAAAATGCCCAATATGCCAGATTATCAATCCAGCCCTGCCCATGTCCATCTCAACTGTGTAAGGTCAAAAGACACACGAGCCACACAGCGCAATATTTGTTGAGGAAGCTGTTTTAAATGAGTGTAGATCTGACCATCTTCTCGCTTTGACCCGTGTGATGACATATTGTGCTTGGATGAAGGTGGAAGAACAGCAGTGGCTAAAGATGTCTAGCGAGCTCAGCCTATTACATGCTTGTCTGAGCAGAGACTGATTCCCAGAGACTCGCAGGAGAACACAAACCTGAGCGTCCCACAGCCGTGTTGGCTTCAGTAGCCTTGAACCCCACCGCTTTTGACTCTGCAAGCAGACGCGTGTTCTAGACTTTCACAGCTTCTGCTGGTCATTTGTTCCATGAGTGCGTCAGTGTTCATGATGGTGTTCACGAAGACAGTCTTGTTCCAAATTTGCTCAGTATTGTTCCAAGAGTTTGTTGACTTTGTAAGAATAGAGTGCAACAGCCTTGTTGCGTAAGTAAAAATCCCATTCATTTTTCCATAGGAGAATTGACTTTTAATTATAACTTTCAAACCTTTAAAGACAGGCCTACCGTGAGCTCCAAGGTTGTTAATCAATGGTATACACTCCTGTTGAAGCCATCTGTCTGCCGTATTTCATCTTTATTCAAAAAACAACGTGTTTAATAGTGGAATTTCTGTAGAAGAACTACACAACCCATGATCCTGAAGAGAAAGATCCACCAATCAGAGTGTCACTGCACACAAAGTGCACTAAAAGAGCTCTGCAGAGACCGCCCACTGCCACTGTGAATGAGGAAATCGAGTCTGAATATATTGATTCTGTATAAAAAAATGGATGGATCTTATTATCTAATTTGAGTTTTTAAAAGCAACCTGAGTGTGTGTGTGGCTTTAAGAGAACAACAATAAATCCAGCCTGATCTCATGAAAATTAAGTGACAGTGGCAACCTTAATAAAATGAAATTATGTGCTTCATTACATGTTTGGCTGCAGTTACCAGTGAAATATCCAGCAGGGGGCGCCAAATGTGAGTTAAACGATGTCATAATTAGAAGGTTTTTAAGGTGAATGTTAGATGGAGGTTTTAATAAGTAAATCATACCTCCCTAAAAATGTTACCTAAACCTAACCGATAGTGTCCTAAAAGCAAATGAGATATAAACAAATGGCCATCCTTACCCTTAACCAACACCTAAACCTAACCGATAGTGTCCTAAAAGCTAATGTGACATTAAAAGCACATTTTCTGAAGTGAGGTACCGCGGAAGCTAATCACATTGGGATAAGTGTGTATATGTATGTCAATCTGTAATACAAGCATCAAAACGCAAATTTTTCAAATGATGCTTTAGAGTTTCGCTATCATATGATTATAGCAGTGTGTGAGTAATAGCATGAAAAATAAGTGTTTATGAAATCATAATCAGTCTGTAAAGGGAGTTAAGGGCAAGGAGGAGGCGAGAACCGGCTTGTCAACATAAATAAGGTTTTAATAATAAACTTTAAAACAAAGGACAAACACACACATGACGGACATGTCCGTAAATGATCTCTCTCTCTCGCACCACCGTCTGCCATCTTCAGGAAGGCTACCAACCAATATCTCAGTTATTGTAGTAGTGTCTTCCCTTCTTGCGTTGTAATCACTGCAGTCAGCTCTTTTTAAACCACAGTGAGCGGGACACTTTGATTAGATCATGCATCATTGTCTCCTCAGCTATTCTCTCGCACTCATCTATCAATATAACCCGCTTAAATAATGCAGAGGAATGAATTCCCCCACTTCGCTCTTCTGTTTCTCCCTTTCATTTAATTTTACTCCGTCACACTTCGTTTGGCCTGATGGACTTCACTTTAAGAAAATGCTTATAATTACAGTCTGTGAAATTATGATACATTCATTCCCCGTCATTATACATTTAAACATCATCTGGGTCAGTGAAAGTCAGTGTTTTTTGCAGAAGGGACAATGTGGTTACTATCAGATTTACACAAGCTTTGTTCAAAATTTGCATACTGCTTACTGCATACAGTGTGGATGAATTTCACATAACCCACATGTTAATCACATAATCAAATGTTAAGAATATGTTTCGGTCATATTGCACCCCAAAATTAAATGGAAGAATTAATAAATAATATATACTGTAGCATCAAGAAAATTAAGTTCCCCGTCTGTCGCTCACTAGGGGTCTCTCTTGAGCGCCGAATGTGCCTCTGATCTATGAAAAAGGCCAATGAGAAGTTGGCAGACAGAATTTGCACGTCCCGCCCCGGACATACGGATATAAAAGCGGAGAAATATGCAACTTCTAGGCACATTAATTGCCTAGAGTTGTTGTCTGTATTCTTTGTATTCTTTGCACTGTGGAGGTTTCTCCCTCTGGTTCATGGCAAACACGTCTTGATCAGATCAGACAGCACCACCGCGGTAGCATACATAAATCGCCAAGGCGGGCTTCTCCTTTGGAGCCAGCAGCGACTCAAGTCTGATGGAGGGAATGAGACGTTGTGTCCTCCCGGCCATGTTGCTGAGCCGAGCCACTGTTGTGGCCGGACCAGAAAAATCCTGAATGAACTCGACGTATTTCCCTGCTTTTATACCCGTATGTCCGTGGGCGGGACATGCAAATTCTGTCTGCCAACTTCTCATTGGCCATTTTTCATAGATCAGAGGCACATTCGTTGCTCAAGAGAGACCCCTAGTGTCGCTTCTTCGACACAGCGTCTCGTTCCCTCCATCAGGGAACAGAGGTTACATCCGTAACCTAGACGTTTGTTTTTAGGAATATAAATAAATACATATTTTCATTTTGACCTCATTTTCTAGGACAATTAAGCACATTTTCTCCTACAAGTTCTCATTACCGAAATGCAAATAATAATGATATGTTATTTAAATTGGAAATATTTATACATTATAGTAGTATTTGTTGCACTGCATGTAGTTTATACTGATTTTAATATAAAAATCTATCATAATATTCATTTATTATTGTTACCATGTAAAACCTGCCCCTACTTTTCTTTAAAAAAGCACAATTCTGGAAGTGAATGGGGCCAATCCATAAACGTTAAAATACTCACTGTTTTAAAAGTATAGCCACGAGACATAAACAATATGTGTGTATGATTTTAGTGTGATAAAATCGCTTAATAACCCTTTCTGTGTAAAGTTATTTACACAATTTTACAACTCCATTGCCATGACGATGTAATGTCAACAAACCCTAAAATGACTGTAAAAATGGTGATTTAACTACTGTTAAGCTCAAATAATACACACGTTTTAACAGAAGAATTAATTAAGAAGTGCTTTGATGAAATTGTATCATTTTATTTTGTTGCAAACAACATTATGCCACAACTGCTGTCGATTGAACTTATTTTGTATTGAACCCAGAATTTCCTTTTTAATTTTAAATAGCTATAGTTTAACAAATCATATGATTCACCTGTGCATTATACTACCTGTAATTAAAACACATTGTGCAAAACACATACAATAAACAATAAATATTTTGAATGTGAAAAAACTGTTTAGGTTAAAAATGAAAAGTGATGAGTCAAAACAATGTTGTTGTTGTATGCTCTGGTTGTTTAGGGCACATTTTGTCGAATGCCATCCAGGTATTTCATGCATACAGACAATTAGCATATTGTGTACATTAAACATAATGTATACTACATAAACTGTATGAGTGGTATGCTAGTATTATATTCCGACCACCGTCAAAGACAGTAAATACTCTTGACAGACATTTATAGTGTTGCTCAGATATCCTGGAGCAAAGAGCGGCACCTTCCTCTCTCATTCTGTTCAATCTGTGTCTTGCTCTCTGTCTCTCTCACCTGCTCGTTCACTCTCTCTATTTCCCTTTCTGATCCCATGGGTCGCTTGGTAAAAACAGAGGGCTGTAAAATGTCAAAGTTAAAAATGGAAGGGGGCGTGTGGCCACATAAAAGGCAAGTGTGCTGTTCTCCACACCGCTACTGAATGAGGCACACAATGCTATCTTTTGACATCTAAACACTTTAACTATAGCGCATGACTTGTAGGGTGAGATGTTTTTACATTTCCATTACATAACCAACTACATTTACAAGCTTGTTCCAGTTCGCTCAAATTGCACGGAAGCTCGACTGATATAGTGTTTCACTTGCGATGCAAAGGAGGGAATACCTGTGCAGAAAGTGTCCTAAAAACACCACAAAATAGCTTTCTTGCATTTTCCATCTCACATTTGCATTTTGTGACACTATTGGTTAGGCTTAGGTTTAGGGTAGAGAGGTAGGGTTGATTTAAAACCCATTATGGAGAACATATAGCTCGGGTTATGTGCCACAGTGGACATCTTACCTCGGAACTGCCGCGATACGTGTGAAAAACGATGTAATGTTATTTTAGCAAAAATGTCTCCACAGTCATGTAATTTTCATTCGATTCTGGTCTCCAGTAATAGCTCAGTTCTCCCCTATACGTCTATGTTTTTTTTATTTTGCCTATTTTATTGTTCGCCAGGTGCAAATCATAAATATGATCTCTTAAAAAGTAATAATACAGCTCTCCTCAGCAAGCCGCATGATTCATGTCTGTAGCACAAGCAGGGCAGGATGAGTTATGCACCAAAGTTTAATACTTAGGTTTAGGGATTTAAGCAAACCCCCAATTTGACTACTTGTAACAGTGATGCATCTTTGCAAACACCTCTAATATCTGTGAACCCCCTAGTCTAAGCATGACTGCTGCGTGCATTTTCCATTTCCTTTTTTGATTTGTAACTAGTAGCCCCAAAGAAACAAGCAAAAAAAAATAAAAAAACATATATATATATATATACAGTATATATATATATATTAGATATATAGATATATATAGATATATAATAGATTTTAGACCAAAGAATTTTCCTAAAAATTGTATTCTTCATATGTGGACAGCGGGACTAAGTTGTAAATAATACCATCGTCCAATCACTGTCAACCATGTTCAAATAAAATGATCCATTATAAATTGTGAATCTATGTACTGATGATCATCGTCCCATGTGTGTCAAACATGTTGATCCAAACATCATCTGCAGCCTGAAACTGAACTTTTGAATGCACTTGGCTGCATAGGAAAGCTATAGGATGCTCCCTTGCTGCCTAATTAGGGAATTACTTAACCTCTAGTGTGCTGTCTGTCTGCACTGCTCTCCAAAACAAATGCACCTTATTTTGAACCAAACACCCTATAAATCCTCTGAAAGCAACATTATCCCGCTTCTAGATGCATCCATTGATTCTCAATGTGATAATGCACAGTACAGGTAAATATGGGATATTTTTAGGAAAATGAGATTACAGTCCATGTACGTAGTAGGTTCTTAGACTCAGAGGTTTTTAATGTAAACACTTAATGAGGTTTCTTACCAGATTGGTTTCTTACCTTGTTGCCGTCTCTCCCAAAGACAAACTCAACTGAGATCGGCACCATGTTGTTTTGTCACATGACTCGGAGTGTCGAAAGTTGCAGTCAGTTTAAATTAAATTAAATTAAATTAAATTATGCATAGCCTATAGCATAGCCGCGGGGGTCTCAAGAGGTTAAAAGTGCTACAACATATACTTAACAGTGGTCTTTGGCCTCATGGCCTAAAATGTTTAATATACACACACACAGATTAATGCACCCACATAGCGGTAGGTCATCTTCAGCAAAAAAATGGACGTTATCCTCTGTGTCACCCCTGCGGCCGCCCTTGTTCCATGTACGTGATCTGCCCTGGCAAACACACGAAGACTGGGCATAAATCTCTATGCAGAGTGTCCCTATCTGAAGAGTATCCCACTCGCAGAGCATAAATCACACACATACACACACACACACACACACACACACACACACACACACACACACACACACACACACACACACACAAACACAGAGACTTTCCATTGCAGACCGCAACTGTTTTAAGTAATGTCATAGATTTGATGTTGTCTCGCCACGTCCTCCGTTTACAAATTAAATAGTATTGCCCACAGGACACAACAGCCTCATAAACATCCCTCCCAACACACACACTCCTGATGCTATATCCTTATTACTTTTAAGACTGAAAAAGAAACAGAAACACAGTGAATCTCATTGATATTGGTTGGATCAGAAAGGTCAGAGCTGAATTTTTACACAGTGCTAATATGTTGAGCGGCAAGCCAACAATCCATCATTAAAGGGAAGGTTCATCCAAAAATGAAATTTCGGACATCATTTACTCACTCTCATGTCGTTCCAAACCTGTATGACTTTATTCTGTGGGACACAAAAGCAGATGTTTTGAAGAATATCGACACATTCAGTAAAACGGATTGTGTCTTGATTAACTGTGTGCAAGCTTTATAGCCCACATCGTTAACCATTAGATCATTTTCAGTATTTGTGTGAGTGTGTTTGTTTAGCAATGTTCACCTTAGTAGATTTTCTTGTTAGAACCAAATCCTTGATTGAATTGGAAGTGACATCACAATATTGCCAAGTTACACTTGTGGGGCTTCAAGCCCCTCTCCCACCCCCCCTCTCTCTGTCTCTCTCTCTCTGTCTCTCTCTCTCTCTCTCTCTCTCTCTCTCTCTCTCTCTCTCTCTCTCTGTCTCTCTCTCTCTGTCTCTCTCTCTGTCTCTCTCTCTCTCTCTCTCTCTCTCTCTCTCTCTCTCTCTCTCTGCAATATGGCACAAGGACTAACAGCAGGAACTTTGCAGACTTTGCACTTCTGAGCTATCTCTGAGCGATCTCTTCTTCAAATGAAAGATTGTCCAGTGAGCTAGCGTCAGATCTCTGCAATGCATCAGCATCTTTCTAATACTCTCCAAATTTGGACATGGTGTTCCCTCTCATGCGGCAGACTTCTATGCTTCCGGGGTGGGGTGGGGGTGTCACTAAGAATGAACTGCACCGGGTAAAAGCGCCTGTTATTTGCACATGCTGTCTGCGCTGGCTTACATTGCATTCATTAAAGGAGTTATGTAGATTAGGCCAAATCAGATCAGAACTGAATAGCATCACTCCAGCATTACGCTTTTGGTGCATCTTATTGTTTTTTGACAGATTTAGGACAACGTGTCAAGTCTAAGGATGCGTCGATGTACACCTGCATCAGACGGATGCTTTTTGAGCATCTCGGTTGTGTCGTGTCATAAACATAACAATTTAGGCCGCTGTGTCGAGCTAAACGTAGATTAATACTTAGAAAAACTCGTCTTGAGATTTCTACATTCGTATTTGTGCATCAAGGTGTGATTGAACGCACGTTGTCTATAAAGCTGAAGTTTCACTTACTGCCCCCTGGAATGTTGCACACCCGGTCCCCAATCGGCCTGATGGGGCGCACGTGGGATAAAGGCGGCCGTGACGACGGTTCGAGAGAGAGAGAAAATTACAGGCGGCTGCCCTGGATGTGTTTATATTTCAGTGTTTTTGTTTAATTTTGTAATTAAATATTATTTATATTGACAAGCCGGTTCCTCCCTGCCCATCTTAACCCCCTTACAGACACTTTATATGTCATTTCTACAGCCCCTTCCGGTCTAAGTGGGCGATTCTTGGCTAGAATAAGCTGCGAAGTGACCCAGAATTTATACTGATATTCGAGACTAGCGCAAAGCTCACCCCAGACCGGTTCTAAAAGTCAAATGCACCATTATGAGTCAAGTCAAGTCATTTTTATTTGTATAGCGCCTTTCACAACACACATCGTTTCAAAGCAGCTTTACAAAAGATTGTGCATTAACAGAAAATTAAACTGTAATATCTATAATATCTTAAGAGTGATCATTGTGTTGTTTAATCAAATACGATTGTGAATTGTGTCTAAAAATATGTATGTTAAGTATGCTATGACAACATGCTAAAGGGTTAGGTGGTATCTATATTAAGATTTAAATGATAATGGATCTTTATCATTTAATGTGGTACTACTACTAGCCATCAGCTTTGACCTTTTGCAGACTCTCAATCACTCAATCATGTTAACTCAACCATGTCTCTGTGCTAATGCGTCTGCAGCCTCTTTGCAAAAATATATCCGCCTCTTCTTAATTTATGGACCAAGTTGCAGATTAAGTGCTCTCTACTCCTGCTAAAGATGTGGACTGAGAAAGAGCAGAACTTAATGAGTGTGTTATGAGCTCTGTCAGAGTATGAATGACTCGAATTGGTTCTCTAATGCATGATGTGTTTTGTATGCCATGCTCATTGGGTCATATATACATTTTATGTAGATATAAGTGCCTTTGTTCAGCCTTTAGAAAATACCCAGGGAGGCAGGTCTGTTTGTTTGGAGAAACAGATGTGCTTTGTTTTGCAGATTCTCTGTTTAAACAAGGATTTCTGTTTATAAAATGCCAAGTACACAAAAATGGACTTGCACAAAGTTTAATTGTGCAGTGCACAAGCCTCGTAAAGCATTACTGGGCTTTTACTGTAACAGATCAAACGTGCACAGACTCTAAATACTGTGTATATGGGTGTTTCAACTTCAGGCACTTTTAGCACTGTGAACTGTGAAACGACACTGATGGAAATTACATTTTCAATGTTTTACAAATAAAATGTTTTAATGTTTTCTTTTGTCTGGCTAAGGCTCATTTCATACTGTAGCTAACACTTGTATCCTAAATACCTAAATATATATTTTTTGTAATTTGACTATACAAATATTTGCCCACTAGAAATATTCTGCTCACAATTGATATTTAGTTTAAAGGGATACTGTAGTAAAAAAAATTTTTTTAGAAGTAAAATCACATACAGACAGTCCATTAGTCTCCAGTGTTGTAATATATCAAGTCAAGTCATTTTAATTTGTTTAGCGCTTTTCACAACACACATTGTCTCAAAGCAGCTTTACAGGAAATCACACTTTATCAGAAAATTCAACTGTAATATCTATAAAGTCTCGGAGTCATCACTGTGTAATTGTAAATTGTGTAAAAAATAAATAATTAAATAGTTAATTAATAATTGTATGTATAACCCCAGTGAGCAGCTGAAGGCGACTGTGGCAAGGAACACAAAACTCCAGAAGATGTTGATTAATGGGAGAAACCAGACTCACTGTGGGGGCCAGTTCCCCTCTGACTAACATCATGAATATAATGACAATATTACTCATGTATAGTGTAAGTCATGGTTTAAACTGATTAAACTAAGTAAGTGTTAAGGGTCAGTGTTTAATACAAAGATTGTGTATGAACAGTAAGATTAATGACTAATGTCTTTGAAGTTCATCCTGGAGTAACTGCAGAAGTTCACATACTGTACATGCAATTGTCCTTGTTAATTGGCTGATGAAGGTGTTTGTTGGCAATTAATTGATAGTCTATGTATTCCATTTCAAGAGTGTGGTCCATCAATAAACAAAGGTAATGTAGGCAGAGATCAATGAGGTGCATTGCGGTTCAACTGGCAGGTCATTTAGCTGAGGTTCGGTGGGGTCCATCCTAAATCCAAGGTTCAGGAAGTGGCATATGAAGTATCTGATGTCTTATAGTTGGAGTTGGCATCAGTTTATCCTCTGAAGTTCATCGTAATGGACTGAAGTGATGCCTGACTGGCACCGGCTGCAGCTTGTTCTCATCACTCAGCGCATGTAGCAGTGGAGCTGGATCTGGCTGGCTCCCGGGGTTGAGAGTTGAGAAACAAATAGAATAATATTAGTGTAGATGACATTCAATTTATTGCAGTGTTATAGATTATGATATATATATCCGGCAGACCTAACTAAAGCAGCCTAATTGTGAGTTGAAGGATAAATTAGGTGTATGCCTGGCTAAATAGATGAGTCTTTAGTCTAGACTTAAACTGAGTTTGAGTGTGTCTGCATCTTGAATAGTGTTAGGGAGACTATTCCATAGTTTTGGAGCCAAACAGGAAAAGGATCTACCTCCTTTTGTGGATTTTGATATTCTAACAGTTGAAACTTATTCCACGATTCCTGAGAATATCTCCGAGGGGAAGCATATATAAGGAGAAATGCAGAGGCCCTAAATCTGATCTGATAAAGCTGATATCATTATTAAGACTATGAGCCAAATTACTAGAGAGGAGAGCGGCACCTACCCTGGTGGGATGGAGTCTGTCTCTCTTAAGCAGGTCGGGTCTACCCCAAAAACTCTTCCAATTGTCTATAAATCCCATGCTATTCTCTGGACAGAACTCAGACATCCAGCCATTCTGTGACACTAATCTACTATAAACCTCATCACCACGATGAGCAAGGAGGGGGCCAGAGCATATTACAGTGTCTGACAAAGTTTTTGCAAGTTCACACACCTTTTTAACATTATACTTTGATATCTCAGACTGGCGAAGCATACATGAATAACAATATTAGAAAATCTACGTTTAGCATTAGCCAGCACTTGTAAATTTGATCTAATGTCAGATGCCCAAGCCCTTGAAATGCATTTCACAATAGTGGCTGTGTATATATATATATATACAGTATATATGTCTTCTGAAGTGACATGATAGGTGTAGGTGAGAAACAGATCAATATTTAAGTCCTTTTTACCATAAATCTCCACTTTCACTTTCAAAATGTGGAAAGAAAGTGAAAGTGGAGATTTATGGTAAAAAGGACTTACATATTGATCTGTTTCTTATCCAAACTTATCATATCACTTCTGAAGACATGGATTTAAGCACTGGAGTCTTATGGATTACTTCTATGCTGCCTTCATGTGATTTTTTTATTTTTTTTTGTGAACTATCCCTTTCATTTTTCTTTGTTTTCTTCAGACATCACTTGACTTATTTTTAATCTCAAGCATGCTCTTCACTGACACTTTTGTAACCTTTGTAAACCATTACACTAATTGTTGTAAAAAAAAAAAAAAAAAAAAAACATTATTAGGGGCAAAATTGCTTGGTTTGGTTTAAATGACGCCACAAGATAAGTCGTAATATTTTAATAATATTCCCCACCACAAATATTTTAATGTTTTATGTTTATTTCACTCTTTGTTTAGATTATAATAGTTTTAAATGTAAATCATTTGTAAAAAAAATAAAAATAAAAAAAGATTTACAAATTTACAAATTCAATTTTAAAGAGACCTTTATATAACAAAAAGTTGAAATCTGTTTGTTTTAATAAAAAAATAAAAAACTCAACCCCTGGGACATTGAAGTGCCTAAAGTTGAAGAAACACCCATAAGCTGATGAAAAACAATTTAGCACTCTAGCTAAGGCAAGTGTCAATTCTGTTAGTGGTAATTTAGGCGTGTAACTCGTCCCACACTATTTGTGCTAGGAACATGCTTGATACCTTACATCAAGTGGCTTGTAGAGAAGATATTTGCTATTACCTTTCTAAATAATCAGACTCACTTTTACATGGTGGACGATAAAATAAAAAAATTCCATAGGCTTACATTAAAGAGCCAGTAAGCCAGTATTTTCATTATATAGAAATGTGTCATGCACCTGAGTGACCCTCACACAAAATACTGCACAAACTCCTGTAAAGTGTCTACGGAAAACTGAGAAAACAGACAGAAATTGTCAATGAGGAAACAAATGTAGAGGTGGACACATTTTTGTTGACAATAAATCAATGGGAGGAATGGGTGCGATATTGAGCACTCCTCTATACTGTTGTATGAAAAATGACATACTGACTGACATTTGAAAAGACAGGGTTGTGTTCAGGCCTCATGATTACATGCTTAGTTAACTGGACAGCTTGACAGGTTTGTGCTTCTTCATAAGGGCATGTTAAAGTCAACATAAAACGCTGTTCGCATCCGTAACTGAGTAAAATGGGATATACAACGAGAAATAAACATTTAGGGCAGGACTTTATTTAATTCATAACAGCATTTTTATAGTGATGTCATTTGAAATGGAAAGTCGTTTAGAGGCGGAGCAAGTTATTACATTTGATACGATTAGGAAGTTTTGATAAATCATGCACATTAAATCCCATAGGCTTTCAGTGAAAAATGTAACATAATTAGTTACTTTTTATAATAAGTAACACAATATAGCAGTGCATTACTTTTAAGAGCAACTTTAGCACGGATACTCAGCAAAATAGGCAGTCACCCAGGGCGACAGTGTTTAAAAGTTATTCAACTATCTAACTGCTAACTTAATTACATTATACAGAAGCATGACTGACATGCTTTAAACTATTTTAACAATAATGTAACTTTTCCTTTAATGCGCTACGTTATCATTTGTCAAAACAAACTATTCAACAATCCTCTCATACTGTATGTAGTTTTGTGAAGTCATTGCGTCTGTTTTGAAGCAAAATATTTAGGTAATTGCTGCTGTTAATCCCTTAATTTTTTTAGTCTTTGTTAATATAAGAGTTTGGTAACAATTTGTAAGAAGCCCATATTTATAATGCATTGTAAAGGCATTATAATGCATTAGTAATGCCTCATAATACACCTTATAATAATGTTATAATTTGTCATAAATAATTGTAATCACAATTATAATACGTTATAATATTTACCTATTCATGGTTAAACTTACAGTGTAATGCATGACAACACAAGCAAAATCCAATTTTGTTTGCAGAATTTCAAATTAAATATATACATATATATAGATATACAGTATCTCACAAAAGTGAGTACACCCCTCACATTCTTGTAAATATTTGATTATATCTTTTCATGTGACAACACTGAAGAAATGACACTTTGCTGCAATGTAAAGTAGTGAATGTACAGCTTGTATAACAGTGTAAATTTGTGGTCCCCTCAAAATAACTCAACACACAGCCATTAATGTCTAAATCGATGGCAACAAAAGTGAGTACACCCCTCAGATTCTTGTAAATATTTGATTATATCTTTTCATGTGACAACACTGAAGAAATGACACTTTGCTACAATGTAAAGTAGTGAGTGTACAGCTTGTATAACAGTGTAAATCTGCTGTCCCCTCAAAATAACTCAACACACAGCCATTAATGTCTAAACCGCTGGCAACAAAAGTGAGTACACCCCTAATATTGATCTGTTTCTCACCCAATGTGGTTGCATCGCTTCAGAAGTCATACATTAAAGCACTGGAGTCATATGGATTACTTTTATGTTGCCTTTATGTGATATTTGGAGCTTCAAAGGTCTGGTCACCATTCACTTGCATGGTATGGACCAGCAGAGTTGAGAAATTCTTTAAAATTCTTCGTTTGTGTTCAGCAAAAGAAAGTAAGTCATACTTGTCTGGGAATGCTGAGGGTGAGTAAATGATGAGAGAATTTAAATGTTTGTTTCATGAGGCATTTTTAACTGCGTTGTTCCTGTTATTCATTCATGCTAGAAGCCAGAACAGGCCAAACTGGTCAACTCCAGATATTTGATTCAGTAGTAAAGATTGGCATCTTGTATGTATTTGTTTGTCTTTGCTTTTGTGCCAGATAAACCCTGCTCTAACTTATCTAAAAAAAAAAAAAAGATTTTATCTAATAGTTGATATATTGGGAAGCAACAGTTTCATATTATCTTCTCCAACACTGGCTTCAGTAGGCTCTCTAGCACCATGCCAAACTTGATCTTGGTTTTATTTTTAATGAAATAATGTCCTTACCCTGAAGTCCTGCTACATGATGTGCACATTTACATCTGTTAATTACTTTCCTGATCTCCTCACAGTATCTTATGGCTTCCATCCCACACCATCAGAGATGCATCTGTTTGTTTAATGCTCAGTTATGATTCTGTATTTCCTTTTTTCTTCTTTAAATCTGATTCTGTATGATCAACACGACCCCTGGTTGGCATAACAGTACAGCACAAGCTTTTATTGACAGTTTATAGGTAGCCATGACTAGTGTATGAAGAGACAGTCTGAATTAAATGCTGCAAGTATCGATCTGATGACCTCTATATGGCAAGTCACCATAACTATCTCAAAAACTCAGAAACTTCATGGTATGAAATCGATAAATAATGCACTTGTTTTCTCGCTTGCAAGGCATTTTTCAAAGTGTTAAAACAATGAGTGCAAATCAATATTTCAAGGATGTTTTTGAGCTGATATCTGAAAAATGATGTATTCGCTTTCCTTTAGTTACACTCCAAACACTCATATCCCAGCTTAATATTCAAAGTCAAACATAAGTGTGTCATTTGTAGGTTGATTTCACCTAAATGTGTCATATATTCTACCTTGATTTGCACTTGAACGCTTGTGCGTCCTAATCGATTTACACGTGTTTATTTGTGTATGCTTAAATTATGTGTCGTGATGTTTACTAGGGTGGCTGATGGGCAGATGGTGATGTTATGTAGGGAGAGGACCGGATACTTCCCATCTCACTCTTAGGCCCGGTCTCCAAAGACCCCCTGCACTCCAGCCTGTGACTAATGATTTCCTGATCGTCACAGGCAAAAATACAATCCCTCCTCATCATCTCTGTATTTCATGAGTCTTGCTGAAGACTCAAGTAACAATCTTTTTATGTGCTTGCAGTGTGTGTTATTTCACAGAAGGTGCTAAATAGCTAGATTGTGCTGGCGTATTGTGAGGCAAAGGTTGCTGCCCACTGCATTGTGTTTGGAAATGTGCTGAAACCATCTGTCACAGTCAGATGCTCGTATGCAGCTCATATGCTATGAATTTTTTAAGAGCACACTGACTTATACTGTATACTACAGTAGCATGAAAACTGCATCATGGAGAGCAAATTCACAATGTAATAACCAAACTGGTTTCGTTTCAGTGCTTTGGTTAAATATTTTTGGCTGTGATTTTCAGAGGTTTATACTTAAAACAAGGGAAAAATACAGTATTTGCTAATTGGTTTAGAAAATTAAACTTAGTTAAACGGAAATACAAGTTTATTTTCTAACCCCATTGCATTTACATTCATGCATTTACATTCATGCATTTGGCAGACACTTTTATCCAAAGTGACTTACAGTGCACTTATTACAGGGACAATCCCCCCCGGAGCAACCTGGAGTTAAGTGTCTTACTCAAGGACACAATGGTGGTGACTGTGGGGATCAAACCAGCAACCTTCCGATTACCAGATTACCAGATATGTGCTTTAGCCCACTACACCACCACCACTCCATTGGCAAATTTTAGTTATATATTAGTTTAATACATTGTGTCAGATTTATCTAAAAACAAGAGAAAATATCTTATGCCATTTTGCTTGTCAAGAAAATATCTCTTGTTTTAACCTCATACAACCTCGTATCTATATTGTATTTTGGATTTGCTATACGCAACGCATAATTTAAATGAATAAAAACTGATTGAATACTGGCCTCTAGATGGTCAATTTAGGGTTAAACTTCTGCCACATCGAGTCACATGACACAAGTCGATTTCCATGAAGTGCTCCTACGGACGCAGCACCAACAAAAGTGCCTCTGGTAAGAAATCTCTTTATGTTTCTTCATTGAAACCTGTTTGGATGTAGAGTAGAGACTCTAGTTTCGTTTGACATGCTGCTTCAAATAAATCTGTTCATTTTTCCAGCACAGCGCACTGATAAACATGATGTCCACATATGTGGAAACTTGCACCGCATTTCCTCAAAAGTAGAAAAAAACATGTTATTTATTTTGAATAACTTTCAACTCTAACACATCTGTGGGTCATTTAGCTTCAATTTAATATACATTTCGTTTTATTTTATTTTGTTATCACTGTGCAATACAGTCATATTCATTAACATTAGAAAATGCATTCTTATTTATTTACTGTGTATTATCACATTGAAAATCAATGGGTTCAGACTAAAGCAGATACATGTTGCCTTCAGAGACTTTATATGGAGTTAGGATGAAAATAAGGTGCATTACGAACTGTTCGGAGAGCAGTGCACAGCACAGGACACTGGAGGTTAAGTCATTCACTAAATAGGGAGCAAGGAGCATCCTATAGCTTTCTATGCTGCTAAGTGCATTCAATCCTAAAATTCGACCAGAAGTTCAGTTTCAGGCTTCAGATGATGTTTGGATCACTCAGCATGATGGGATAATGATAATCAGTATAGATTAAGAATTTATAATGATACATTTTATTTTAACATTAACTAAATACATTTTTATCAGTATCTAGTACTTACATAGTAAATAAGAGTCATATAATGTTTTCCTGTTAACATGTTTAATTCAGATTTTGATGCATTATGCACTGCAAAATAAAACAATAAAAAAATAATTTCTTAATTAGTATTTTTGTCTTGTTTTCTAGTAAAAATGTCTAAAAAAGCTTAAAACAAGAGGCAAAATGGCATGAGATATTTATTTATATCGGATATGGACTCGAGGCGGGTGTGCTAACAAGGAAGCTAAATGCTACAGCCCCTAGCATCAGTCGCTAGTGCACCTCTTGAGGGCAAGAGAGTGAGGTTTATACACATTGCACATCTATCTATCAGCTGGCCACCGTACACTCTCCCCCCTAAACTTCACTCCCATCCGGGTCACGGCACCACTGTGATGCTCCTGTCCTACCCGCTCGGCACAGGACTCGAAACGGCGTCTCTGGCATGGGAGGCATGTGTGCTAGCAAGGAGGCTAAAGGCTACCGCCCCTAGCATCAGTCGCTAGTGCACCTCTTGTCATAATGTCTACAAATGTAAGATACTGTGTTTCTGGTGTTTCATAGAAATGGCACAAATGAGAAAATACAAAACTATGAGTATAAAAAATATAGGGTTGCTAAATTGGTTAATAGAAGATAGTTATTAAAATGAGTACTGTAGCATAATCCATTGCTAATGGACAAATGCTAATGAAAATGTTTCAGTTGTATCTTTTCATATCTGCTAAACTCCCCTGAGAATAATTACATCTAATACAATCATTAAACACTTCAGGACACTTTGATTAAAGTGCAGATCTGAGTATGTGATAATACTTTCTGTGAGTTTGGGAGTGAATAGGAACTTTATTACCTTTGTAATTAGCTCTACCCCGGGGAAAATGTAATTGCTAAGAGATTACTCTTTCATCACTCTGGAGTCTTAATGACATTCTTACTTATGTTTCATTTAAGTGTCATGTTTTTCAGATTTTCCCCCTAAAATTCCTTAGGAGAAGTTAAAATGGACACAAATTAAATGACAGAACTACAGTAAGATTATAGAGCAATTAATGTGTATAGCATTGCTCAGATCATTTGGAAGAATTTGACGTGAGTTCATATGTCTTGTGCTATAGTAGTGTTTATATGTCATAAGATAGCATTGTGTGAGGAACAGAATGAAAAGTACGTGTGTACAAACTGACAATCTGCTGTTTTACCTGTTATTTGTATGAACGTGAATAAAAGTAATTGTTGTTGTAGCACCTCTAGTGTTCATTTCACTAGGAAACTGCCACGATATGTACAACGAGCCACGTAAAAATGATTTAGCAAAAAGTATGTCAGAATTAACGCGTTAGCATGTGTAATTAATTAAAGTTTAATGTGTACATTTTTCTTAATCGTGACTAATGCTTTAATACACCATAACGCTTTAAAATTAATACACCATGTACTGGTTACTAGAATTGGTGCTATTTTAGTGCATTTCTATCTTTATACTGCGGTAGGCTTTGTTTTGAAAATATTAATAAGCATTATATTGTTATGCTAAGATGGAAATAAATGCATTTTGACAGGAAAATAAGTATATTTAGAGTCAAATTTCAGCACTTTCAATATCTGCGATTAATCGTGATTAACTACAAAAAATTATGCGATTAATCGCGGTTAAAAAAATTATCGACTAACGGCAATAATAATAATAATGTAATTCTTTGAGACCAGGATATTGCTTATTTTCAAGTACAGATACTGAGGTAGTAGAATATATTGCCACGTAAACGGTCCATTGGATTGTTTTCGATTCTTTATGCTGAATATTAAATATATAACATCATAAAACAATATTTGGCACAGCCTCAAATACAATGTCACAGTTATGACTGCTGAGTTGTATTTCTCACCAAGGCAGTAACTCTGGGCTTGAACTGTTGTGTAAAATCCTGCAGGTTATTTTGGATGTTTCCCTCTGCAGAATGCTTCTCTCTTTATGTCCCTAAAGTCTCTTGAGATCTCAGTCTGAAGTCCTGCCTCTGCAAACAGCAAAGAGAATCAATGGTTTGGGGCCGGAGGTAACTGAGCTTTTAATGAGCTCTGTAGCCCCTGGCACACTACACCTCAATGCCCTCTTAACAAGCGCACTCTCAGTGCCAAGCCGGTGGAAAAAAGGAGGACTAATTAAAAAGAGATGAGCCATTAAGAGGTTAGATTTGATTCTGTTCATTTTCTCCTCATAAAGACCTCTAGCTGATTGTGCCATGTGGTTCTATGCCAGAGAGAATAGGCTATACTCAGACAACCTCACTGTGACTCGCCATCCAAATTAATACTTTTCCACTCATTGTTATGTTTTGCTGTATGTATGTGACTGTATTGAAAATATGTAACTTGTGTTTTTTAGATAATAGTTCAGCACAAAGTCTCAGGCTATTGCACTCTGCACTTTCAGAGTCAAGAAATGTGTTGGGGCTATTGACACTGTACGTGTTTTTGTGTCCATCTGCGCTGTTTCAGTTGTTTTTCAATGGTAATGTATAAACGATGCATCGCGTCTTGCTGGGTTTTTTCAGCATCTCATGCAGGAATGCTATGAATGCCAAGCTGCATCACAAAGTGATCTCGAGTATTCATTGGTGCAGTATTCCTATGTAAAGTGTAGTTCTAGCACACATACTGTACATTTGCTTACATTTGTGTAATGGTGGTCAGCTGATAGATAGCTGTGCAGTGTGTAAACCTCACTCTCTTGACCCAAAGAGGTGCACTAGCAAATGACGCTAGGGGCGGTAGCCTTTAGCCTCCTTGTTAGTGCACCCAGCTCCCAAACCAGAGACGCCAGTTCGAGTCCCGTACGCAGCGGGTAGAACAGGAGCGTCACAGTGGTGCCGTGACTCGGATGGGAGTGAAGTTTAGGGGGGAGAGTGTACAATGGCCAGCTGATAGATAGCTGTGCAATGTGTATAAACCTCACTCTCTTGACCTCAAGAGGTGCACTAGCGACTGATGCTAGGGGCAGTAGCCTTTAGCCTCCTTGTTAACGCACCCACCTCGAGTCCCGTATGGAGTGGGTAGAATATCATAGTGGTGCCGTGACCCGGATAGGAGTGAGGTTTGGGGGGAGAGTGTAACAGCGGCCAGCTGATAGATAGCTGTGCAATGTGTATAAACCTCACTCACTTGACCTCAAGAGGTGCACTAGTGACTGATGCTAGGGGCAGTAGCCTTTAGCCTCCTTGTTAAAGCACCCACCTCGAGTCCCGTATGGAGCGGGTAGAACGTCACAATGGTGCCGTGACCTGGATGGGAGTGAAGTTTAGGGGGGAGAGTGTACGGTGACCAGCTGATAGCTAGCTGTGCAATGTGTATAAACCTCACTCTCTTGCCCTCAAGAGGTGCACTAGCGACTGATGCTAGGGGCTGTAGCCTTTAGCTTCCTTGTTAGCACACCCGCCTCGAGTCCCGTACGGAGCGGGTAGAATGTCATAGTGGTGCCGTGACCCGGATAGGAGTGAGGTTTGGGGGGAGAGTGTAACAGCGGCCAGCTGATAGATAGCTGTGCAATGTGTATAAACCTCACTCACTTGACCTCAAGAGGTGCACTAGCGACTGATGCTAGGGGAAGTAGCCTTTAGCCTCCTTGTTAACGCACCCGCCTCGAGTCCCGTATGGAGCGGGTAGAACGTCACAATGGTGCCGTGACCCGGATGGGAGTGAAGTTTAGGGGGGAGAGTGTACGGTGACCAGCTGATAGCTAGCTGTGCAATGTGTATAAACCTCACTCTCTTGCCCTCAAGAGGTGCACTAGCGACTGATGCTAGGGGCTGTAGCCTTTAGCTTCCTTGTTAGCACACCCGCCTCGAGTCCCGTACGGAGAGAGTAGAATGTCATAGTGGTACCGTGACCCGGATAGGAGTGAGGTTTGGGGGGAGAGTGTAACAGCGTCTAGCTGATAGCTAGCTGTGCAATGTGTATAAACCTCCCTCTCTTGCCCTCAAGAGGTGCACTAGTGACTGATGCAAGGGGCTGTAGCCTTTAGCCTCCTTGTTAGCACACCCGCTTCGAGTCCCGTACGGAGTGGGTAGAATGTCATAATGGTGCCATGACCCGGATAGGAGTGAGGTTTGGGGGGAGAGTGTAACAGCGGCTAGCTTATAGATAGCTGTGCAATGTGTATAAACCTTACTCTCTTGACGTCAAGAGGTGCACTAGCGACTGATGCTAGGGGCAGTAGTCTTTAGCCTCCTTGTTAACGCACTCACCTCAAGTCCCGTATGGAGTGGGTAGAATGTCATAGTGGTGCCGTGACCCGGATAGGAGTGAGGTTTGGGGGGAGAGTATAACAGCGGCCAGCTGATAGATAGCTGTGCAATGTGTATAAACCTCACTCACTTGACCTCAAGAGGTGCACTAGTGACACTTGACCTCAAGAGGTACACTAGCGACTGATGCTAGGGGCTGTAGCCTTTAGCCTCCTTGTTAGCGCACCCACCTCGAGTCCCGTATGGGATGGGTAGAATTTCACAATGTGCACTATTGGGAAAGATATGTGGCAGGCAGCATTGTTGAAGGTCAGGCTTTATAGGAGTAATAACATTTTCGGGATATCAGCAGTTTTATTAACCATTGCAGTCATGTGATTAGAAGAATGGCCCGAGGTCAAGATACAGTGTTGGCGAAGTCACTAGCTTTACAGAAAATGTTTTCTATCTGCAGTAAGCCCATCAGCTCTGTGTTGACCTGTTTCCTGATATCTCTTACTGTATGAATGTGTGTTTTTCACTCAAGGCCATACTGTTACAATTTTGGTTGAGTGGTTTTTGATGGTGTTGGTCAGAGGTGGATGAACTTCCAACCTTCACCAAAACAGTGGAATTAATCACAGTCTTCAAAAAAAATTAAAATGCTGAAAACATTCCTCTTCCGAGAGCACCTCACAAACTTATAATCCTTATAGGTTGAATGTCACAAAAAGAATGAATGTCTGGTTATTTTTATTCCCCCAAAATAAAAATAAAAAACTAATTAGAAATTGCCTAGCAAAATGAAGAGGACCCAGACGTTTTGATGTGAGATTCACACTATATCCTCATTTTATAATATTTAAAAACATCCTTTCTCTACTGTTCTGCACTGTTTCTGGCTAAGCATTGTCCTATTTTAGTACTTCATTGAAATTTGGCAGAGTAGCATTACTTTTGTATTGTTTTCTCCCTTGAATGAATCCTTATGTTCTCATTTGTAAGTTGCACTGAATACAAGCAATTGCTAAATGAATATGTAATGGTTTTTCATTCCAGCTGAACGATATAGACATTAATGTTCTAATCAGCTCTTCTGGTCTTTTCTGTAGGCTTTGGTATGACCACACCTGTCACAGTAGCTGGAAAGGTATTCTTGATATTTTACGGCCTGTTGGGTTGTGCGGCCACCATCCTGTTCTTCAACCTCTTCCTGGAGCGCATCATTACCCTGCTGGCTGTGGTTATGAAGGCTGTACGTCTAAGGCGTTTGCGGACCAGCGGTCTTCTCCCGCCGGGGATCTGCCAGGACTTTGCCGCAAGCACCCTGCCTGGCTGGAAGCCCTCCGTCTACCATGTGATGCTGATCCTGGGTTTGTCATCCATCGTGATCTCTTGCTGTGCATCAGCCATGTACACTCCTGTGGAGGGTTGGGCGTACCTGGACTCACTCTACTTTTGCTTTGTCACCTTCAGCACGATTGGTTTTGGGGATTTGGTGAGCAGTCAGAATGCCGCATATGGCTACCAAGGATTCTACCGCTTGGCTAACTTCCTCTTTATCTTGACTGGTGTATGCTGCATCTACTCTCTCTTCAATGTCATCTCCATCGTCATCAAGCAAGTCCTTAATTGGATGTTGGAGAAAATGAGTTGCTTGTGCTGCCAACGGTGCAACAAAGCAAACGCCTTCTTGGGACGGCGCAACGCCATTCGGCCTGGCTCGCGCCTCAGACGAGGGCGCTTTGGACAAACAGCGGACTCCAAGGAGCCCTGTGATAGTGACACAGAGGGCCGGAGGCTCTCGGGTGAGATGATCTCAATGCGAGACCTAACGGGATCAAATAAGATCTCGCTGGCCATCATGCAAAAGCAGCTCTCTGAATCAGCCAACGGATTTCCAAGAACTGTCTGTGGAAGCTCAAGGCAGAACGGCTTTTCTGGTGGCGTCGGTGCTCTGGGCATAATGAACAACAGACTGGCGGAAACCAGTGACTCTAGGTAGAAAAGAAACCTTTGCCCTAGCTGGGTAAGAATATCAAGACTAGTAAAAGACTAATTTGGAGAGGGAAAGCTCTCCAATTCACTCTGGAAGTGGAACAACTTGAGTTCACGATTGATTTAGTTTGAATTTGATGACTCTGCCTTGAGCTTGTGTAGAACAGCATGGCATGCATTAACTGTGTAGGATATCCATTAGGATTGGGATTATGTAATCATTAGGATTTTTGGATCGTGACTTGCTACAGCTTGTACTAAGAACGAGTACTAGAAGATGCAAAGCAAGTAAGTGACTTTAAATAATCAAGTAAGTGCGTCAAAGGCAGCAAACCTTACCTTGAGTACCCAAATGGCATATTCTAGAATTTGTACACAATATTGTACCACATCAGCTAAATCTAAAGAAAGGTCTAGACTTAGACTTGACTTTTCATAGGAGCTGAGTAGTTTTTCTGATCTCAAAATGGAAAAGTAGCATCATTTTTAATCCATTTGGAAAGCATACTCTATTTACAACTATGCATCATCGCCGTGTTACAAACGTACAAACCTACTGACAAGAATATTTGCCAGTTTTTACTTAGCTTTAGTTAAGGAGAAATATAGAAGAAAATACTTTGTAAGTTGCAAATGAGAACAGTATGCAGATAAGACAAATATACAGTATTAAGAGGTACGCTAACACTTTACAATAAGGTTGTAATGCTAAATTTGTTAGCATAAGTTAATGCATTAGGTATCAAGAACTAACAAAGAACAATACTGCTTACGGCATATATCAATCTTAGGGTATGTTCACACTTGGCAGGTTTGGTTCGATTAAAGCGAACTCTGGTGCGATTGCTCTGTTAGTGCGGTTCATTTGAACAAGTGTGAACACTATCACACGAACCTTGGTGTGCACCAAAAGTGGACCGAGACCGCCTGAATAGTGGGTCTCGGCCCGCATCCAAATGAACTCTGGTGCGGTTCGACTGATATATGAACGCAGCATGGACCAAAGACGTCTAAACTGAATAATAACAGGATGTGATGTCACAAGATGCGACCCTAAAAATCACGTGATTTGATAACATGGAAAGAGCGGTAAGAGCAGTGTACGCAAAACAAAATGAGCAAACATGGAGCAATGAGGAGGTAGAGTTCCTTATTAACATATGGTCCGATGAGCATATTTCCAGTATATTGGAAAAAATACACAAAAATGCTCAAGTGTTCACAATGTTCAGTGATAGGTCAAGGGAAAGTGGGTCCAACCAGCACAATTAGCCCAGCAGCCAGCATTGTTTTGGATGTTCGGCGAGTTCCGTCGCAAAATATACATCTGCTGTCCAATCAGATTGTGACCTTATCCTGATGCCTTTGGTTTTATACCTTTATGTTCGGTGTTAAAAATGTGAGTGTGAACGCTAAGCGAACCAGGACTAAGTGTATAATTTTCTTTTTGGTCCAGAACAAGAGAACAGAACTACAAGTTTGAACACCCCCTTAAATAAAAAATTAATGAACGGTATGGAAAATTGCTTATGTTCCTTATTTGTAAATTGCTTAAATGCATCCGCTTATGTCAGCTAAACATTAAAATACCCGCTGTTTCAAAAGTATAGCCACAATACGTAAACTAAATGCATGTTATCATGGTTTTAGTGCTATAAAATCACTTGCTAACCTTTTCTGTGTAAAATGATATCCAATTTTACAGCTTTGTTGCCATGATGACATAAAGCTGTAAACACAAGTTTTAACAGAAGTATTAATGTAAGTGCTTTTATAAAATTAGCAGCTTCACGTTTCTGCTGTTTTAAATTGGCCCCATGCACTTCCATTGTAAGTGCCTCAATGTAACCCTAAATGTAAAAAAGGAGCACAAACGCAAAAACGTTGATTCAAAGAACTTTACAACTCTTTACAAATATAACACAAATTTTAATTGAATAATTAAAGCTGATGTAATTTCTGGGACACTAGTGCCACCGAATGGAATTGCCAAAAAAATAAAAGAGCCTGGTTTCATTAAACTTATATAAGCATTGCAACGTTTTTGCAAAATGGAAATTACGTGCTTCATAACATGTTTCGCTGCACTTTTCAAGTGAAATGTCCATCAGGGGTCGCCAGAACGGAGCGAAATTAGGTTGTTAAGGTGATTTTTAGATGGAGGTTTTGATAAAACATACCTCCCTAACCTAAAACTTTAACATAAGCCTAAGCAATAGAGAAATGAGAGTTTAACAAAACAGACATCATTACCCTTAACCAACACCTAACATTAACCAATAGTGTTTTAAAATGCAAAGCTGAATGAAAAGCACATTTTCTGGAGCATCCATGTTCATTTGTGTCACTTCTGTCTCTGCCATGCTTGAGTTCTTTTCTGGTTTTGAAGGCGATCCTCCGAGTCCAAAGTCCAACACTCTGAGGTGCGCTACCGTGCAAGATAATCATATTGGAATAAGTGTATATATGTAGGTGGGTCTGTAATACAAGCGTTGAAATTGATAATTTCTCAAAAGATGCGTTAGAGTAAAAGTGTCTCGATATCATAACATAACAACGTCTGAGTGAGAGAAAAATAAGTGTTTATAAAATCATAATCAGCCATTGCCATGTCATGATTTGATTGAAAGTGAAAAAAACACACTCTAGTGTTAATTTCACCTGGAAACTGCAGGGAATTGTACCTGGAGACACGTATAACACGTTAAGCAAACATGTATAGAGTCACGTTTTGACTATGAGACCAGGTTGGAAAAAACCCAATGTTTTCAAAACACCTTTCCAAATACAACCCTCATATTTTTCTCACACCATTGTTTGAGATAATGTCGTTGGGGTGGGTCTAAACAGGTCACTTAAAACAAACACAGGAATTTTAATAGCGCCACAGAGACACAGTGTTTACAGTTTTTGAGAAAATTATTCTATGAATTGCTTACTCATAGTTGTCTATTAAGTTGGTATAGAAGAAATATTTTAACACTGAAAAAGTTACATACTTCAGCTTTAATGTAAGTGCTTTTATAACATTTTAAGCTTCATATTTCTGCCTTTAAACCCTCAAAAATGGGCCCCATTCACTTCCATTGTAAGTGCCTCACTGTAACCTCGATTTTTTTGCTTCTTTTTTTTTTTTTTTTTTTTTTTTTAATAAAACAAAAAATGAAATTAATCAAAAATTTTTTTTTGTGGTAATCAACATTATGCCAGAAAATGCTATTGATTGAGCTTGACTTGTGTTCAACCTGTAATACTCCTTTAACAAGAAATACAACCTTATTGTAAAGAGTTACAGATTACAGTATTTTTGTAAACCAGGGCGCTCTCTTTAAATAAGTCTGTGACCCAAAATTGGCTAACTTAGAAATGCTATGAACAAAACATTAGCTTTTAGTTGAAACAGATCATTGGTACTAACTAATAGTACTGTCTAATTGTACTTACTGCTTTCTTAGTATTTTTTCAGTATCACCAAATGATGCAAAGTTTATAGAAATTGCTCCAGTTAAATCACTTTTTCTTTCCCCCATCCGTATTGTATAACCCATAGGTTTGCTTCAATTAACTGGCTCTCTTGCAAGTAATAAACACTGGGTTACACCATTTTCAGCTTTGTTAATGGGAGCATCAACAAAGCAGTTTTGTTGTGTCATGCCACTTATTTGCAGTGTAGATTGCATGTTAAGCCTAGGGTAGAATTAGTTTTTCTTCGTGGCGTTCTGTCTCACACACAGGCAAGCGTTCAGCCTTTCAAAGCATCTTCTTTAAACCGCAAGCCCACATGGATGCATGTGCATGCACACTACGACTGCTTTGCGATATTCTTGCAGTACAGTGGGACTCTTTAGGAAGAGTCTGCCACATTCATTGGTGCTATCGGGATGGGTAAAACACCCCAAACACAAAATACATTTTATAAAAGAGCGCATTATTGTACCCTTTAAAATCAGCGTTACTGTCGATAGAGCCATTGCTTGAAAAAATTGGCTGAGGGTTTTACACCCTCGAAGTAATGAGATACCAATGAGCTAAGCAACAGAACTTCAAAGGTAAATTTTGTTGTTCCCCAAAGAGGCGAGATGAGGAGGAGATGGAGGGATGGAATGAGGCAGAGAGAAAGACAAGAGTAAACGAGAATAAAGTGAAGAACCCACAAGAGAAAAGATGAGCCATCTATCAGCGCAGAACAAGACTTCCAGTGGAGCTCAAAGCGCTCATCTGCCAGACCTCTGCACACCAAACGTTTTTTATAACACATTATTAATATTAATAACCTATTATTAACAGTTTCCACAGGCTTAGGCAAACACCTTGGATGGTGTTGGCTAAACATGTCTCTGACACAGAGATGAGTAGCACATCATGCCTGTTATATAAAAAGGACGATCTGTTTTTATAAAACATCACTGAGAACGAAATGTGATAAAAACATTTTTTAGATTCAGTTTCATGCACTATAAGGTTTGACACAGTGTGTTTACATGTACAGTCTTACACTGATTATGTTTAATAAACTGACAACGTCATGTAAACTGTGTCCATATATTGGGCAAAGGCAATGATTAAAAGCTGAAGTATGTCATTTCTGCTCCACTAGCGCCACTCAAATGAAATTGCAAAAATAAACATTGTTTTCAAAACAGTTCTCTGAATATGTCCCCCATCTGCTATTGGTCAAAGAAATTGATAGCCCCGCCCCCAACTCACGCCTTTGGTCAAGACGGGTCGCTCAAAACAAACAGGAATTTTCATAGTGCCACAGAGACACAGTGTTTACAGTTTTCAAGACAATTAACCTATGATATTTTCCCTGCATATTACGCTGGGATAGGTGAAGTTATTTAACTCCGAAAAAGTTACACACTTCAGCTTTCATTTTATGTGAATTCTCCAATTTCGCTTGGATGTAGAACCCTTTAGGGTTTAGTAAGCATGTTCAGTGTGCACACGTCGGACAGTATGGTGTCAATACTGAAGAAGAAAAAACAATCGTTTCAAAATCTCAAATAAATAATGGAGTTTGCATTGTTGGTTTATTGATTTGCATGCCCAAAAATGACAATTCTGCCCTAGTTTACTCACAATCATGAGTTCCATACCAGTATGAGTTTTTTAAGCTAAGCAAATAGCACATGAACGTGCGCTACTTTGAACAAGCTTCTCATATAGTGCTCATAAACACGCCACGGACGTCAAGATTTTCACTTGCAAAATGTCTTAAATGGCTGGTTGTTTCTCAACAAAACCTTTTGTATGCCTTCAGAACATTTGGATATCGACACAGGAGTCATCGGGACTACTACAATGATACCTTTGGGTCCTTTTTTAAGCTTTAAAGTGAGGCAACATCTGCTGCCCTCATATGGAAAAGACAGTCTGTGATATTCAACGAAACTGTTCTGCATAAGACAGAAGTCATCATCTTTGAAACAATATATATTTTTTTTTTTTTTGGGTGAACTATTGCTTTAAATTCAACATGAAGCCATTTGCAACCCGTTTTACCTCCATAATCTGACGTACTTCCGAGTGTAACAGGATATTGAAAAAATTATGTTTGTATTATTGTTCTTTGGAATAACATGCACCAATGAATTGTGCACCATAAGACCATTGATATACACTCACCTAAAGGATTATTAGGAACACCTGTTCAATTTCTCATTAATGCAATTATCTAATCAACCAATCACATGGCAGTTGCTTCAATGCATTTAGGGGTGTGGTCCTGGTCAAGACAATCTCCTGAACTCCAAACTGAATGTCAGAATGGGAAAGAAAGGTGATTTAAGCAATTTTGAGCGTGGCATGGTTGTTGGTGCCAGACGGGCCGGTCTGAGTATTTCACAATCTGCTCAGTTACTGGGATTTTCACGCACAACCATTTCTAGGGTTTACAAAGAATGGTGTGAAAAGGGAAAAACATCCAGTATGCGGCAGTCCTGTGGGCGAAAATGCCTTGTTGATGCTAGAGGTCAGAGGAGAATGGGCCGACTGATTCAAGCTGAAAGAAGAGCAACTTTGACTGAAATAACCACTCGTTACAACCGAGGTATGCAGCAAAGCATTTGTGAAGCCACAACACGCACAACCTTGAGGCGGATGGGCTACAACAGCAGAAGACCCCACCGGGTACCACTCATCTCCACTACAAATAGGAAAAAGAGGCTACAATTTGCAAGAGCTCACCAAAATTGGACAGTTGAAGACTGGAAAAATGTTGCCTGGTCTGATGAGTCTCGATTTCTGTTGAGACATTCAGATGGTAGAGTCAGAATTTGGCGTAAACAGAATGAGAACATGGATCCATCATGCCTTGTTACCACTGTGCAGGCTGGTGGTGGTGGTGTAATGGTGTGGGGGATGTTTTCTTGGCACACTTTAGGCCCCTTAGTGCCAATTGGGCATCCTTTAAATGCCACGGCCTACCTGAGCATTGCTTCTGACCATGTCCATCCCTTTATGGCCACCATGTACCCATCCTCTGATGGCTACTTCCAGCAGGATAATGCACCATGTCACAAAGCTCGAATCATTTCAAATTGGTTTCTTGAACATGACAATGAGTTCACTGTACTAAAATGGCCCCCACAGTCACCAGATCTCAACCCAATAGAGCATCTTTGGGATGTGGTGGAACGGGAGCTTCGTGCCCTGGATGTGCATCGCACAAATCTCCATCAACTGCAAGATGCTATCCTATCAATATGGGCCAACATTTCTAAAGAATGCTTTCAGCACCTTGTTGAATCAATGCCACGTAGAATTAAGGCAGTTCTGAAGGCGAAAGGGGGTCAAACACAGTATTAGTATGGTGTTCCTAATAATCCTTTAGGTGAGTGTACAATAAATATTAAGAAAGGTCAATAGGTTCAACTTTAAATGTAATGTTGACATTAAAACGGGTTTTTAATATTGAGCTGATTTTTGATAGTGATCAGCGTTTCATTGTACATGTAAACACACTCAGTAGAAGTGCAGCTCGGTTCTGTGGCGGACAATAATGAATTATAATCCTCAATGCTTAGAAGCATTATAAATCTGATTATAAATTAAACAACTTTACCAAACTATGACTGCAAGCACACAAAAGGAAATATAAAAGAGCAAGATGAAGCTTGTCTTGTACCATTGAAAATATAGCAGATGGAAACAGATGCCAGTGTGGTGCAAATGGACCAACGTAGTAAAATCCTGACATAGTGACTGAGAAGAGAAGACAATTGTCTCCCTTGGGTCTGAAAAGGCAGCAGATGTAGTTTCCATTAGATTGCTCTCTCTCCTGCTGATCTCTACAATCTCTGCCAAGCAATCCTGCACCACAGAACAACAGCTTGAGTTATTAGCTCGCTAACTGCAGACTGCAACAAACAAATGCACAAAAACACACATATACACTTATATGTATTTTTTCTTGTTTTCCATGAGAAAAAAAAAGATCTAAACATCCTTAAAACAAGATGCATTTACATGAGAGGGGGAATGAAATTGGATATTAAGTCTTGTTTTCAGATAAATCTAATTAAATGAAATGAAGTTTGTGCTTAAACAAGAAAAACTATTTGCTAATGGGAAAAACAATTATTCAAATGGAAAACAAGTTTATTTATCTTACTCCACTGACAAATATTTTCTTCTTATAAGCATAAATCTCAATAAATTATGTTAAGATTTCTCTTTAAACAAGACATAATATACTACATCAAGTTTCACTCTTAACTTTTGTATCCCCTCATAATAATTTTGCGTCCCTAGCTATATGAAAAATGCAGTTTAAATTTACCGTGGTTTTACTACAGCAGCCATAGTAAAAATGCAGTTTAAATTTACCGTGGTTTTACTACAGTAACCATAGTAAAAAATGCAGTTTAAATTTACCGTGGTTTTACTACAGCAACCATAGTAAAAAATGCAGTTTAAATTTACCGTGGTTTTACTACAGCAACCATAGTAAAAAATGCAGTTTAAATTTACCGTGGTTTTACTACAGTAACCATAGTAAAAAATGCAGTTTAAATTTACCGTGGTTTTACTACAGCAACCATAGTAAAAAATGCAGTTTAAATTTACCTTGGTTTTACTACAGCAGCCATAGTAAAAAATGCAGTTTAAATTTACCTTGGTTTTACTACAGCAGCCATAGTAAAAAATGCAGTTTAAATTTACCGTGGTTTTACTACAGTAGCCATAGTAAAAAATGCAGTTTAAATTTACCTTGGTTTTACTACAGCAGCCATAGTAAAAAATGCAGTTTAAATTTACCGTGGTTTTACTACAGTAACCATAGTAAAAAATGCAGTTTAAATTTACCGTGGTTTTACTACAGCAACCATAGTAAAAAATGCAGTTTAAATTTACCGTGGTTTTACTACAGCAACCATAGTAAAAAATGCAGTTTAAATTTACCGTGGTTTTACTACAGCAACCATAGTAAAAAATGCAGTTTAAATTTACCGTGGTTTTACTACAGTAACCATAGTAAAAAATGCAGTTTAAATTTACCGTGGTTTTACTACAGCAGCCATAGTAAAAAATGCAGTTTAAATTTACCTTGGTTTTACTACAGTAACCATAGTAAAAAATGCAGTTTAAATTTACCGTGGTTTTACTACAGCAGCAATAGTAAAAAATGCAGTTTAAATTTACCGTGGTTTTACTACAGCAACCATAGTAAAAAATGCAGTTTAAATTTACCGTGGTTTTACTACAGCAGCAATAGTAAAAAATGCAGTTTAAATTTACTGTGGTTTTACTACAGCAACCATAGTAAAAAATGCAGTTTAAATTTACCGTGGTTTTACTACAGCAACCATAGTAAAAAATGCAGTTTAAATTTACCGTGGTTTTACTACAGCAGCAATAGTAAAAAATGCAGTTTAAATTTACCGTGGTTTTACTACAGCAACCATAGTAAAAAATGCAGTTTAAATTTACCGTGGTTTTACTACAGCAGCAATAGTAAAAAATGCAGTTTAAATTTACCGTGGTTTTACTACAGCAGCAATAGTAAAAAATGCAGTTTAAATTTACCGTGGTTTTACTACAGCAACCATAGTAAAAAAATGCAGTTTAAATTTACCGTGGTTTTACTACAGCAACCATAGTAAAAAATGCAGTTTAAATTTACCGTGGTTTTACTACAGAAGACATAGTAAAAAATGCAGTTTAAATTTACCGTGGTTTTACTACAGCAACCATAGTAAAAAATGCAGTTTAAATTTACTGTGGTTTTACTACAGCAACCATAGTAAAAAATGCAGTTTAAATTTACCGTGGTTTTACTACAGCAACCATAGTAAAAAATGCAGTTTAAATTTACCGTGGTTTTACTACAGCAGCAATAGTAAAAAAATGCAGTTTAAATTAACGTGGTTTTACTACAGCAACCATAGTAAAAAATGCAGTTTAAATTTACCGTGGTTTTACTACAGCAACCATAGTAAAAAATGCAGTTTAAATTAACGTGGTTTTACTACAGCAACCATAGTAAAAAATGCAGTTTAAATTTACCGTGGTTTTACTACAGCAACCATAGTAAAAAATGCAGTTTAAATTTACCGTGGTTTTACTACAGCAGCCATAGTAAAAAATGCAGTTTAAATTTACCGTGGTTTTACTACAGCAGCCATAGTAAAAAATGCAGTTTAAATTTGCCGTGGTTTTACTACAGAAGACATAGTAAAAAATGCAGTTTAAATTTACCGTGGTTTTACTACAGTAACCATAGTAAAAAATGCAGTTTAAATTTACCGTGGTTTTACTACAGCAGCCATAGTAAAAAATGCAGTTTAAATTTACCGTGGTTTTACTACAGCAACCATAGTAAAAATGCAGTTTAAATTTACCGTGGTTTTACTACAGCAACCATAGTAAAAAATGCAGTTTAAATTAACGTGGTTTTACTACAGCAACCATAGTAAAAAATGCAGTTTAAATTTACCGTGGTTTTACTACAGCAGCCATAGTAAAAAATGCAGTTTAAATTAACGTGGTTTTACTACAGCAGCCATAGTAAAAAATGCAGTTTAAATTTACCGTGGTTTTACTACAGCAGCCATAGTAAAAAATGCAGTTTAAATTAACGTGGTTTTACTACAGCAGCCATAGTAAAAAATGCAGTTTAAATTTACTGTGGTTTTACTACAGCAACCATAGTAAAAAATGCAGTTTAAATTTACTGTGGTTTTACTACAGTAGCCATAGTAAAAAATGCAGTTTAAATTTACCGTGGTTTTACTACAGCAACCATAGTAAAAAATGCAGTTTAAATTTACCGTGGTTTTACTACAGCAGCAATAGTAAAAAATGCAGTTTAAATTTACCGTGGTTTTACTACAGCAACCATAGTAAAAAATGCAGTTTAAATTTACCGTGGTTTTACTACAGCAGCAATAGTAAAAAATGCAGTTTAAATTTACCGTGGTTTTACTACAGCAGCAATAGTAAAAAATGCAGTTTAAATTTACCGTGGTTTTACTACAGCAACCATAGTAAAAAAATGCAGTTTAAATTTACCGTGGTTTTACTACAGCAACCATAGTAAAAAATGCAGTTTAAATTTACCGTGGTTTTACTACAGAAGACATAGTAAAAAATGCAGTTTAAATTTACCGTGGTTTTACTACAGCAACCATAGTAAAAAATGCAGTTTAAATTTACTGTGGTTTTACTACAGCAACCATAGTAAAAAATGCAGTTTAAATTTACCGTGGTTTTACTACAGCAACCATAGTAAAAAATGCAGTTTAAATTTACCGTGGTTTTACTACAGCAACCATAGTAAAAAATGCAGTTTAAATTAACGTGGTTTTACTACAGCAACCATAGTAAAAAATGCAGTTTAAATTTACCGTGGTTTTACTACAGCAACCATAGTAAAAAATGCAGTTTAAATTTACCGTGGTTTTACTACAGCAGCCATAGTAAAAAATGCAGTTTAAATTTACCGTGGTTTTACTACAGCAGCCATAGTAAAAAATGCAGTTTAAATTTGCCGTGGTTTTACTACAGAAGACATAGTAAAAAATGCAGTTTAAATTTACCGTGGTTTTACTACAGTAACCATAGTAAAAAATGCAGTTTAAATTTACCGTGGTTTTACTACAGCAGCCATAGTAAAAAATGCAGTTTAAATTTACCGTGGTTTTACTACAGCAACCATAGTAAAAATGCAGTTTAAATTTACCGTGGTTTTACTACAGCAACCATAGTAAAAAATGCAGTTTAAATTAACGTGGTTTTACTACAGCAACCATAGTAAAAAATGCAGTTTAAATTTACCGTGGTTTTACTACAGCAGCCATAGTAAAAAATGCAGTTTAAATTAACGTGGTTTTACTACAGCAGCCATAGTAAAAAATGCAGTTTAAATTTACCGTGGTTTTACTACAGCAGCCATAGTAAAAAATGCAGTTTAAATTAACGTGGTTTTACTACAGCAGCCATAGTAAAAAATGCAGTTTAAATTTACTGTGGTTTTACTACAGCAACCATAGTAAAAAATGCAGTTTAAATTTACTGTGGTTTTACTACAGTAGCCATAGTAAAAAATGCAGTTTAAATTTACCGTGGTTTTACTACAGTAACCATAGTAAAAAATGCAGTTTAAATTTACCGTGGTTTTACTACAGCAGCAATAGTAAAAAATGCAGTTTAAATTTACCGTGGTTTTACTACAGAAGACATAGTAAAAAATGCAGTTTAAATTTACCGTGGTTTTACTACAGAAGACATAGTAAAAAATGCAGTTTAAATTTGCCGTGGTTTTACTACAGCAACCATAGTAAAAAATGCAGTTTAAATTTACCGTGGTTTTACTACAGCAGCCATAGTAAAAAATGCAGTTTAAATTTACCGTGGTTTTACTACAGCAACCATAGTAAAAATGCAGTTTAAATTTACCGTGGTTTTACTACAGCAACCATAGTAAAAAATGCAGTTTAAATTTACCGTGGTTTTACTACAGCAACCATAGTAAAAATGCAGTTTAAATTTACCGTGGTTTTACTACAGCAACCATAGTAAAAAATGCAGTTTAAATTTACCGTGGTTTTACTACAGAAGCCATAGTAAAAAATGCAGTTTAAATTTACCGTGGTTTTACTACAGAAGACATAGTAAAAAATGCAGTTTAAATTTGCCGTGGTTTTACTACAGTAACCATAGTAAAAAATGCAGTTTAAATTTACCGTGGTTTTACTACAGCAGCCATAGTAAAAAATGCAGTTTAAATTTACCGTGGTTTTACTACAGCAACCATAGTAAAAATGCAGTTTAAATTTACCGTGGTTTTACTACAGCAGCCATAGTAAAAAATGCAGTTTAAATTTACCGTGGTTTTACTACAGAAGACATAGTAAAAAATGCAGTTTAAATTTACCGTGGTTTTACTACAGTAACCATAGTAAAAAATGCAGTTTAAATTTACCGTGGTTTTACTACAGAAGACATAGTAAAAAATGCAGTTTAAATTTACCGTGGTTTTACTACAGAAGACATAGTAAAAAATGCAGTTTAAATTTACTGTGGTTTTACTACAGAAGACATAGTAAAAAATGCAGTTTAAATTTACCGTGGTTTTACTACAGAAGACATAGTAAAAAATGCAGTTTAAATTTACTGTGGTTTTACTACAGAAGACATAGTAAAAAATGCAGTTTAAATTTACCGTGGTTTTACTACAGAAGACATAGTAAAAAATGCAGTTTAAATTTACTGTGGTTTTACTACAGAAGACATAGTAAAAAATGCAGTTTAAATTTACCGTGGTTTTACTACAGAAGACATAGTAAAAAATGCAGTTTAAATTTACCGTGGTTTTACTACAGCAACCATAGTAAAAATGCAGTTTAAATTTACCGTGGTTTTACTACAGCAGCCATAGTAAAAAATGCAGTTTAAATTTACCGTGGTTTTACTACAG
Source organism: Moxostoma hubbsi (assembly GCA_032164185.1). Lineage (NCBI taxonomy): Eukaryota > Metazoa > Chordata > Actinopteri > Cypriniformes > Catostomidae > Moxostoma > Moxostoma hubbsi. The sequence goes on from JAVLUX010000034.1 coordinate 1,951,660, forward strand.
AAGACATAGTAAAAAATGCAGTTTAAATTTACCGTGGTTTTACTACAGTAACCATAGTAAAAAATGCAGTTTAAATTTACCGTGGTTTTACTACAGAAGACATAGTAAAAAATGCAGTTTAAATTTACCGTGGTTTTACTACAGAAGACATAGTAAAAAATGCAGTTTAAATTTACTGTGGTTTTACTACAGCAGCCATAGTAAAAAATGCAGTTTAAATTAACGTGGTTTTACTACAGCAGCCATAGTAAAAAATGCAGTTTAAATTTACTGTGGTTTTACTACAGTAACCATAGTAAAAAATGCAGTTTAAATTTACCGTGGTTTTACTACAGAAGACATAGTAAAAAATGCAGTTTAAATTTACCGTGGTTTTACTACAGAAGACATAGTAAAAAATGCAGTTTAAATTTACCGTGGTTTTACTACAGAAGACATAGTAAAAAATGCAGTTTAAATTTACCGTGGTTTTACTACAGCAGCAATAGTAAAAAATGCAGTTTAAATTTACCGTGGTTTTACTACAGCAGCCATAGTAAAAAATGCAGTTTAAATTTACCGTGGTTTTACTACAGCAACCATAGTAAACAATGCAGTTTAAATTTACCGTGGTTTTACTACAGCAGCCATAGTAAAAAATGCAGTTTAAATTTACCGTGGTTTTACTACAGCAGCAATAGTAAAAAATGCAGTTTAAATTTACCGTGGTTTTACTACAGCAACCATAGTAAAAAATGCAGTTTAAATTTACCGTGGTTTTACTACAGCAACCATAGTAAAAAATGCAGTTTAAATTTACCGTGGTTTTACTACAGAAGACATAGTAAAAAAATGCAGTTTAAATTTACCGTGGTTTTACTACAGTAACCATAGTAAAAAATGCAGTTTAAATTTACCGTGGTTTTACTACAGAAGACATAGTAAAAAATGCAGTTTAAATTTACCGTGGTTTTACTACAGTAACCATAGTAAAAAATGCAGTTTAAATTTACCGTGGTTTTACTACAGCAGCCATAGTAAAAAATGCAGTTTAAATTTACCGTGGTTTTACTACAGCAGCCATAGTAAAAAATGCAGTTTAAATTTACCGTGGTTTTACTACAGCAACCATAGTAAAAAATGCAGTTTAAATTTACCGTGGTTTTACTACAGCAGCAATAGTAAAAAATGCAGTTTAAATTTACCGTGGTTTTACTACAGTAACCATAGTAAAAAATGCAGTTTAAATTTACCGTGGTTTTACTACAGCAGCCATAGTAAAAAATGCAGTTTAAATTTACCGTGGTTTTACTACAGCAACCATAGTAAAAAATGCAGTTTAAATTTACCGTGGTTTTACTACAGCAGCAATAGTAAAAAATGCAGTTTAAATTTACCGTGGTTTTACTACAGAAGACATAGTAAAAAATGCAGTTTAAATTTACCGTGGTTTTACTACAGCAACCATAGTAAAAAATGCAGTTTAAATTTACCGTGGTTTTACTACAGCAGCAATAGTAAAAAATGCAGTTTAAATTTACCGTGGTTTTACTACAGTAACCATAGTAAAAAATGCAGTTTAAATTTACCGTGGTTTTACTACAGTAACCATAGTAAAAAATGCAGTTTAAATTTACCGTGGTTTTACTACAGCAACCATAGTAAAAAATGCAGTTTAAATTTACCGTGGTTTTACTATAGTAACCATAGTAAAAAATGCAGTTTAAATTTACCATGGTTTTACTACAGTAACTAGATTTCAACTATGGTATTTGTAGTAAAACTATAACCACAAAATGTACCATGGTGAAACCATAGTAATAATACAGGAAAGCTAAACTATTGTAATAAAAATCATAATTTCGTGGTTACTATGGTTTAACCACAAATAGGCCTACTATAGTTTAACTATGGTTACTTTAGTAAATCCATGGTTAATTGTGACCAAATAGATGCTACAGTTATGGTTACTACACATCATAGGAAAACTATGGTTCATTTATTGCCGGGGCACATGAAACTATGTCAGAAAACACTTCCCTCCCTGTCCTCTAAGGGGCTTTGTATTAAGTAAGTTGATCTTGTTTTAAGGACATATACATTTATGTAAAAGGATATATATTTTATGTAAAACAAAACAAAACAAAAAAACTGAGTAAGAATTTTTTTTTATGTACAGCTAGCTTGGCTAGCATTAGCTTAGCCTAGTGCAGTTCACTCTCTTTAGTGTTGTTATGGCTCTTCCTAATTTAATCTAAATTAATGATTCTGTAAATAGCATGCAGCAGAGGCGCAGTGCCTCTAAAATGTAGAAACATTTCAGACTTTTTGCATATTGCAAAGAGAACTGTGAAGGTTACTGTATGTAAGTTGCGGCTCTTGTTTATAACATAAAACCTCAGGTAGTTCAATCATCTAATGTAGTTTTCTGAATGCTACTATGGTAAAGCCATTCAAGAGGCACTTATATCTCTTATAAATCTATTTTTATATTCAAATATATACAGCAAATGTATTAGATCTGGCAGTTATTGTGTTCTAGGAACAACAGACTTGGTTAATCATGCTTTAAATGTAAAGAAGACATACGTGCTTTACATCAAATAAGTTTTATTTAAGTCGGTACATCAAGAACTGAACATTTCATTTTGTGCATGAATGATGTGCATTTAAGAGAGAGTTTGCGGATGCAGCTAACAATGCAATGGAAATGCACAGACAAACAGAGTCTTGAGAGACTAATAGCAAGTTTTTGGAGGGACAACCATATTTGAAAGAGCCTTTGAAAGACATTTTTAAAATAAACATATTTAAGATTAAGTGTGTGCGCTTAAAATGCATGCATGGCTCGATAATTGCATTATTTTGTTCCTCATCCCCATGTAACAATAATGTAAATCTTATTTATTCTGTACAGTAAATCTTTTGCATTTTGCAAAATGTGTCTCCATTGATTGCAATGGATCTAACTGAACTAAAGTCCTCCAGTTTCCCCAGTTTTCAGTTTGGAGGTCTGGGAATTTCTCAGTTGTATATGTACTTTTTTGTAGCCCCTGAAACTGTCTAAACTAACTCGTCCATCATGTTTCAGAGTTTCGCTCAGCACCTTTGTTTTGGTCCAACAGCAATATAAAGCCAAACAAGTCCAAGTGGCCACGATTGCTGATTTTTATGGTGGTATATATACTGGAAACCAGGTTTAGATTAGGTCAATGCTGAAAAATGTTCATGACTCTCAGCATTAAATGTCACACACATTATAGAATGACGTATTGAGGTTATTATGTCATTTAAAGGTTGGTGGAAAGCTAAGTGGAGAACAAGTATCTGACATTTGCAGTTGTGTGTTTGTGTCACTGGCGTGTTCAAAATCAAAGTGAAAAGGTTGTTAGTGCCTGCCAAGAAGACTTGAAAAGTTCTTTCTTTTCTGTATTTCAACTTATATTTGAGTTTAGTGTGACTGGAATAGCAGAAAATATTCAGAAAGTATCTTTAAAAAGACACTTGACATGCACATCAGATTTTCTCATTCAGATGTCTGTTTCAGGCTGTTAAACTGTTGACGTGAATTTTCATAAATGTTATATTTTAAGAAATATTCCTCATCAGTATGCAAGTTGGGATGAATGGAATAGACTTTCGCCTACTCTCTCTTTCTCACATTGACTCTTTATTCTTTTCTCTTCTTTCCATTTTTTCCTCTCCGTCTCTGTTTTTGTAGAAACTTGCATGTAAGGAATCCGTCAGATTTGTTAATAATCTGATTTGGGGGCGAATCACATGAAAACATTTTAACTCTAAAATCAAAAAACTAAAAAAAAAACATTTTGCATATAAAATTAAGCTTAATTGGGTGATTCTCACCTAACATGTCAAGAAAATGTCCAGGTCATATTTAACCCAAATAAAAAATTTTGCAGGAAGAAAATGAAGGCTATATTTAGGCCCATTAAGATTTTTTGCATTGTGACATTATTTTTATCAGGAAGACTCGCAGACTTGAGTGAAATATAAAATTACATTTATTTGATGAATATAAAACAGAAAAGTAATGTCTCTCTTTGGCGTAGGCCCCGTCTGGCGGTCCGAAGAAGTTGTACTCTGAACCGTCATATCCTGCCGGAGATAGGAGGCAGGGGCGAGGAGCCTACCCCCGTGCAGGACGGGGCTCAACAAGTGGTGGTGGGGTGGAGGAGGTTGCCGTGTTAGCACACTGAAACAGCAATGTGATAGATTGTGAGCAGACTTATAAAGCAATGGCTTACATGTGTTTGGCTAGGAGTTACTCAGCTAATTGATGTAAAGCTGCTAGTCTTCCCGCTAGAACTACGCTGCGCTTACATTTTCAGGGCACTTAAAAGTACTGTAAGTGATTTTTTTTCATGGAAAGGTATGTAAAAAAAATTCCTACTCCCTGAAAGATATCACTGAAATGTGCCGTATATCTCACTGGTCTCTGTGACAGCTCTAGACTCTGTGAACAGCACACAAAAATGTGTCCACGGGCCACGTCTCTGACCCTTTCGAACTGCCAATAATTTTTTGCGTTCTCATAGTTTTCAGCTAATTAATGAGGCTTTCTGCCATTTTTATGCCATGTTGCTCATAACAGTTGTCAGTTGAGGGCGCTATTTTGCTGCTCTTGTTTTTAACAACTATTTCTGCATGATGTCGGCCTCAATAAAGCTCATGTGGGGGCGTGGCTAATTGAACGACTCAGTCTCGTGGAAGTAGAACGGCAAAAATTCCTTACAGCACCTTTAAGCACATTTTACCATCCAATTGTCATTCCATGATGCGTCTTTCTTCTACTATTGCAAAGATGAAACAATGGGAATTAACATAATACATAATTGTTTTTACTATATTGCTTTAAAAAAGATGCTGTTATACAATAATTTAATGTAATTTAGTGAAAGAGAAAGGCAGTATCAAGAAAGTACTAGTATGATGTATAAATACTTAACAATTTAAATAATATATATATATATATATAAAATTATAAAAAAAAAAAAAAAAATGTCTTCATATAGTGGTACTGAGATTTGAGGGGTAAAATGTGCTTAAGTGCCCTGAAAATAATGGGCTCTATTTTCATGAGTGCCCAAAGCACAGGACTACGCACTGCGACTGTGCGCAAGGTCTTATTACATTTTCGGGAGAGCACTAATTCTTAGTGCAATTTTTGTGCCAGTGCAAGTGGGCATGGGAGGGAGTGTTTGCGCTACTGTGGGTGTAGGAGCGCAAAATGTGGGTGTATTGAATATAAATTAAGTGGTGCAAAGTGCAGTTTGCTATTTAAAAATAGGTCTTTGTGCTAACACGTTTCAATACCACCTTTTAACTCAGCGCTAAGTCCAAATTCAGTTCTTGCATTTGCAGTTTGGAGATTTCACCATCAGGTGGTAATAAAGTTCATGTATAATGCTTAATATCTTAAAATAGGACCCAAAGTTACAATGTTAAAATTTTACTGGCCCTAAAAATAGGCTTTATTTTCTTTTTTGTTTGTTTTGTAAAGTAGGGCTAGGACATTTTCTTGACAGAATTTTGTCATTTTACAATATGGTGACTTATATTTTTATTACTGTAATTGTTTTATTTTTATTTAAATCATCATAAATGATAACGGTACAAAAAATACTACTACACTATAGAAATAATATACAATTTTAATTATATTTAAAAAAAATTTTTTTTTGATTAAAATAACGAGAATGGCATTACAGTAATGATAATTTGGAGGCACAGTGTTCCAAATTGTCATGAAAATAGTGTCACAATGTCTTAATGATCCTAAAAATAGGCAAAATTTTCAATATGCAAAATGTAATTTCTAATTTCTTTTTTTTGGACTGAAATATGACAGAGACATGTTCTGGACTGGTTTAATGAGATTCATTGTTAGAAATGTATGATGAAATTTAAATAAAAATGTAGTCAAGTTCTAGCACTGGTTAAGAAAACTGGCTAAAATGACCCTTTAGTACGTTGGCACTTTTGTCACCCATGTTGTGCGAATACTTCCAATGATGTACCATTATGTTGCTCTGTAATCTAGACCTGGTTGCCAGAGTATTTATTTAGTTAATCTTTATTCCAAATTGATCCTTGTTCCATGTTGCCTGTACCATTGATTTACCGTATGCAAATGACTTCTGGTTGCAAGGTGCACATTTATAAAGATTGTACATTTATATTTATTTAAAAAAAAGATGATATATAAATGAGTCATGCATATAGGAAATTAAAATCTATTCTAAGAAACTCTGTTGGTTTTCTTGTGTCTTTCATGATGCAGGTAATGAAGGTTTGTATCTGCACACGTTGCCAATTGTTATTCATGTTGTTGAAGTTGAACGTCTAGGTTACATATGTAACCTCCGTTCCCTGACGGAGGGAACGAGATGTTGTGTCGAAGAAGTGACACTAGGAGTTTCTCTTGAGCGCTGAATATGCCTCTGATCTATGAAAAAAGGCCAATGAGAAGTTGACAGAAAGTATTTGCATACCCCACCCCCGGACATACGGGTATAAAAGCAGGGAAATACGTCGAGTTCATTCAGGATTTTTCTGCAGCGCCTGTGCAAGAAGGCTCACTGGGGGAAATGCGTACTTGCGCAGTGCCGAAGGCCAGCTGTGTGCCAGTGCGTCTGCCACGAGGGGAGCCTCTGTTCGGGCATACCAGAGCGGGGCATACTTGAGTCGCTGCTGGCTCCAAAGGAGGAGACGACGGGCGAGTCGTGACATGTGGTGGGAGCATACACCGCCTTATGTACGCTACCACGGTGGTGCTGTCTGACCTGATTAGGACATGTTTGTCTCAACTAATGGGATAAAGTTCCACAGGGCAAAGAATACTGTCAGCAACTCTAGGCAGTTGATGTGCCAGCGCAGCGGGGCCCCTTTCCAACGGCCCGCGACTGCGTGCCCGTTGCACACGGCGCCCCAACCCAATCTGGATGCGTCGGTTGTGACCAAGACGCATCGGGACACCTGCTGCAAGGGTACTCCTGCCCGCAGAAAGCAGAGGTCTGCCCAAGGGAGTTTGTGCAAAGCTTGGTTGAAAACTCGCAAGTCCAAGATCGGTCGTAAGCCATAAGTAAGGGCTGTAGAGACACTTCTTCATCTCGGTTGGAGGGACAGGCTCTATTGCGTCTTTGAGTAAGAGAGTAGCGATTTCCGCCCACAGGGATTTGGTATGTTCGCCGTGTACTGCGGAGAAGCGACGCTCGTGAAAGGAGGCGGAGGCCTGGCAAATTGAATTGTGTAACTGAGTCAGATGGTCCGGGCCAGCCAGCGAGACGGGTTGGGAAATGAAAGCCGCGCATCCAAACTCCATGCTAGAGGCACCAAAGGGATGATTATTTTTGACGTACCTGGAGGGGCTTCACAGTGGGGCAGAGCAGGTAAAGCGGCGTCGGGAGGCGAAGACATGTCCCGAGGCTCTGGTGCTGAGAAAAGACTCAAAGCACTTACCTTGATCCGCACACACGTCAGGGGGCGGGTTAGCGACTGAGGAGGAGGTCCAATGTAGGCGTCCTCTCGACTCGTCGGAACCGGCCGGCCGGGGAACATTCGTGGGGCTGAAGGTGGAAGGTCCGCATCCAGCGTGCTGGGACTGTTGTAATCTGGCGGCAGAGTGCCGTGAGAATGGCATTTGCGGGCCAGGTGACCCAGAGACAAAGGAAATAGCTCTTTTACTGAGAATGTGGGTACCGCAGCCCCGAGGGGGTGCAGCAAATGAAATAAATCCACCAGAGGACGGAGTGGTCTTACCATCTCTGGAGCTAACGTCTTGGTCCCTGGGTTGGACGTCTCAGGAGCGCCTGGGAGCCTTACGGGTCCTCGAGGGGGTCCGTGAGATGGGGGGGGCGTCTGCTTCCTGCGGTGTGCTTAACACTGGGGCTTAGAGCTGGGCCCAGGGTTGAGGCGGAGCAGGGTGTTTCTTTGCCGCAGGAGGACGCCCTCGGTAGGCAGATGGGGCATGGCCCATGACGGCAGGCTTGCGGCGGGACAGGATATGTGAGATGGCCTCTGTCTGCTTCTTCACCATGAAGAACTGCTGGGCGAAGTCGTCGACGGTGTCGCCGAAGAGGCCGAACAAGGAGACAGGGGCGTTGAGAAAGCGAGCCTTGTCGGTCTCATGCATCTCGACCAAGTTCAGCCACAGATCACATTCCTGGACCACAAGCGTGGCCATCGCCTGCCCGAGTGACTGCGCTGTGACCTTTGTGGCCCTGAGGGCGAGGTCGGTCGCTGAGCGCAGTTCCTGCAACACATCGGGATCAGGGCTACCCTCGTGCAGATCTTTGAGCGCCTTGGCCTGGTGGACTTGCAGGAGGGCTATTGCGAGCAGGGCGGAAGTGGCCTGTCCAGCGGCGCTGTAGGCTTTGGCAGTAAACGAAGATGTCTTCCTGCAGGCCTTAGAAGGGAGCACAGGGCGACCCCGCCAGGTGGTAGGGTTTCCGGGGCATAGATGGAGCGCAACAGCTCTATCCACCTGGGGAATCGCCGTATATCCATGGGCCGCTCCACCGTCGAGGGTAGCGAGAGTGGATGAGCAGGCTTTGTGACGAGTGGAGAGGGGTGCTTTCCACGAAGACATCAGCTCATCGTGCACCTCCGGGAAGAACTGGACCGGGGGGGGGGGGGGGGCGAGGCTGTGAGCAGCGCGCAGACCCCAGGAACCAGTCATCCAACCGCGATGGCTGTGGGGAGGGCGGAGGGTTTCAGTCCAACCCCACGCTTACGGCGACCCAGGCAAGCATGTCGGACATCTGCGCATCAGCCTCAGCCTGGGTGTGCTGGCCTGAAGGCATCAGCATCAGATGCCTCGCTCTCCGATGCAGCGGCTAGCTCATCCACCTCGAGCTCTAGACGATAAGCAGGCTGGCTGTGAGGCGAGCCGCTGTTACCTCGAGCATGGACGGGAGTCAACGAGCAATACTGGGTGGGGCGGGTGGTCTGAGGGGGCATACCCAGAGTTGCTGCACCCGCTGCTGTCCCCAGATCGCCTCCGGCGCCAGTTGCATCACCCTCAATCCCATGGGAAGAAGGAGCGAGGTGGGGGGCGAATGGAGTGGCATGCTTTCCCTCGCAGTGAGAGCATGAACCATCCACAAACGCTGCCTCGGTGTGATCGCTGCCCAGACACACGAGACAGCGCCTGTGGTTGTCTGAAGCGGAGAGCACTCTACCGCATCCAGGAACTACACAGGGGGGGAATGGCATCTTTAAAAAGACACGTCCTGAAAAGGACGTTCAACGCCGCTGTGTAAAGCTCTTTTATAGGAAAATACTGTTTTATAGAGAAAATCACTCTTTATAAACTCTTTTAACTCTCTTGCGCTGTCGAAGCGCTCAGGGGAAGCTGCACTGCCGTGCAGAGAAAGAGAAAAGCCGCTGAAGTGCGCCCTAGATCCAACAGCAAGCAGAGCGTCAGAGGAACAGTTAGGCGGGAACTGGTGTGTGACTCGCAGCTGGCTGCATACACGACCATCGGCTCAGAAGAAAATTTCTGAATGAATTCAACGTATTTCCCCGCTTTTATACCCGTATGTCCGGGTACCGCAAATACCGTAATATAATTCTTGTTACTGTAGTCAAATCATGGTAAATTGTGTATTTTCGTTTTACCACAGATACAGTAACATAACTCTAGTTACTTTAGTAAAACCATAGTAAATTGTGTTGTTTTTGTTTTACTACAGATACCGTAATATAACTCTAGCTACTGTACATTATGGTACATTTTGTGGTTATGGTGTTACTACTTATACCATAGTTGAACTCTAGTTACTGAAGTTAAACCATTGTAAATGTTGTGGTTACTATTGGTTTACTAGAAATATCATATCAACTATGTTTGTTGTAGTGAAACCATGATTAATTTACATTATGGACAAAAAATATTGTGAGAAAATGTAAAAGTATTTCAGAAAATAAATGTCTCCCTGTCTTTAAGGGTCTCCGTGCTATTGAGAGACTTATAGAGATCTTATTTGTTATTTTTCTTTCCTAGAGCATCCCAAATGAGCTACTTGTGTGGTTCCATGACAGTTTGTAAGCCGCAACTTGTCCACTCTGCAATTGTTTTCTCGAATTACAATCTTGTGTGTGGCATGTCAAGCAACATTATGTATCTGACTGTCTTGTGTGCACCCAAACACACACGTTTAAGACCTTTCCTTGTCTGACTGTACCGTTTGTCTGCTTGACTGAGCATGCTAGCTGATATTCATTAAAAGTGAAGGAGCGTTCAAGTCTGAAGCCTCCCTTGTCACCATTGAACAAATAGTTTTTCTACAATGACTGAGGTTGTGATCCCTGTGAAGAAGAACACAGCGTTGACTAGCCCTAAGCAGATTACAACCAGTCCCACACAACAGGAATAATTATGGCCTGTTCAAGCCAATAGGTCATTTGTGGGCTTACATTTAACGGAGATACCATGAGTAGGAAAATATAATGTTGGCGTTTATCTGCCTGACAAAATTTCTCCTCCTCCATCTTTGAGCAAGCATCATTATAAAGACAACTGTAAAGCGATGTACATCAGAATACTGTAATTAAAAAGACAAATACAAGGCCTGTATTTGCATCAGACAATGAGATTAATCTAATCCCTGCATACACTGCAGAAGACATTGTACAGAATAATAATATGGATGGTTGAATTTAATATTTGGCATGCACCAATTATTGATAATTATACACAGTAAAACGTCATGGTTACTGTTGTAACCTCCGTTTCCCGAGGGAAGGAACGAGATGTTGTGTCGAATGAAGTGACATAAGGGGTCTTCCTGGGACGCCAAACGTACCTCTGAACTTGAGAAAAGGCCAATGTCAAGTTGGAATTTGCATGCCCCGCCCCAGACATATGGGTATAAAGGGAAGCGGGGCAGATGCCATCATTCAAGTCCAGGGGCTCAAGGGAGAATGCCGGCTGGCTGTGAGGTGAGCCGCACTCATCCCGAGCTCGGACGGAAGCGAGCGAGCGTGTTGGGTGGTTTGTGAGGATTTACCCGGCAAAACCAAGCCCGTTGTTATCCCCATATTGCCTTCATCGCCGGCCGGGTCGTCCTCAATCCCGTGGGAACAAGGAGCGACACGGGGGCAGCTGAAGTGGCATTCACCTTGAGGAAGGAGAGCCGCGACCTTAACGCTGCCATGGTCATGTTCTCGCAATGAGTACATGAGCCATCCACAAACGTCCAGTCCAGTGAGACGAAAGAAAATGATCTGCAAAAATGTAATGAGTATTTTTCCAGTTTAAATGTAACTGTAAGAAGTAAAAAGTAGTATAATTTCTTTGGAAATGTAATTAAGTAAAAGTACAAGTGTGACATGTCCGTAATGATCTCTCTCTGACACACCGTCCTCCGCGATTGGCCCTTATCCCTCTTGGCGGCTTGATCAGCCTAATACGGGACCAGGCATGCGTAATCACGCCCCGGTCCCGCCCTCCGCCCTGCCACAACAAGTATTCAATTTAAATTGCACTCCAGTAAATTACAAATCCCCAAAATATTTTTTTAAGTATAATACTTAAGTATTTTTACTCAATTAATTTAAACCTCCAGGTATGGTGTATATTTTATAGGGTTAAATCACAAGTACTGGGTTCATGGATTCCCTTTTAGCTGCTGTTTACAGGAGAATAATCACAATGTCTTGTGATCTTATGAGTCTATGTGTAGCAGATTGGTTTAAATCAGAGGACAAACCAAAGTGTGTTCCGAGTCTTTCTTGGGAATTCCAGGGAATGTGTTCTCTGTCTTTTCTTGCTTGTGACCCCTGCACCCAGGGGCCTCTTTGCAGAGATGGTATTAATAGCAGTTTAGGCACCATGGGTGAGATTTATGACTCTCTAATGGCTTGGTTGGGGATCACTCTGACCTGTGGAATGTGTTGTTGTGTTCATTTGATGGCTTTGTTCGTGGATAATCCTACATGCATTTGCTTTTCATGACACTATCGGTTAGGTTTAGGTTTAAGGTTTAGAGTAGGGAGATCAGTTTTCTTGATTTAAATCTGGATAGTGCAATAACCTTAAAAACCTCATCTGTTTGAGAGAACATTTAACTCTCTTTTAGCACAACACAGTGGACATTTCACATTGGAACTGCCGCAATTCGTGTTAAGAACCACGTAATATAATTTAGCAAAATTGTTGCCATAGTGACGTGTAATTTTCAAGAGATCGGGTATCATACATAAGCATATTGGCGAAGTAAATTAAAAAAATTCCACAAAGGTTTCCAAGTTGGAAATCCATCTTCAATTGGTGTTCTTTTGCACCTGTTCAATTAAAATCTCATTCACATTTGCATTTGAATGCAAAAATAAAGTAATTTACACAAAATATTGTTGGTTTGTAACCAAACATGGCCTCATTAGTTAAAAGATTTTCAGTGGAAAAGCATCTCAAATTTTGGTCTGTTTGTCACACAAAGCTATCATATGACTTCGGAACACTTGGAATATAGTGCATGAGTGCTATAGATTACTTTCATGGTCCTTTTTGTATTTTTGAAGCTTTACAGCCTCTGTTCACTGTCTGCTTTCATTGTAGGGAAAACAGCAGCAGCTACTGTACATTCTTCAACATTTCTCCTTTTGAGTTCCACAGAAGAAAGAAAGTCACATGGGCCGTCTTGTCTGCTCTATCATTCTCTCCCAGCATTGCGTTGATTGGCTGTTATCTTTATTATTAGCTTTGCCTTTTTCGGTCCAATCACTGATTGAACATCTTCGAGCGATTCACTTCCATGAGAATTTCCATGATGTTCTAGGCTGGTTAGACACACCCCCTCTCTCATGTCCCACTCAAAAGAGATGTAAGACTATTGGTCTTTGCACAGCTAGATAGAGTCTATGAAGCTCATGCAAAAGAAACGGATGCAAGGCATATCATAAGTTAATGGTCACTTGCTGTTGTTCAATGCCGTGTGCAGCCCTCCCTGAACGTCCACAGTGGTAAGTGTCTAAGAAGGGATCTGGTAACTGTGATGCCGTGAACAGAACCGATCCGTGCCACTGACTGAAAGCATGCGGCCCATATGCTCGCATTCCAATGGCAGAGAGAGTGGTAATAGAGTAAAGTCATATGAAATAGATGAATAACTGGAAGGTCAGGCCGCACAGAGAAGCACTCGCTTAAGGTAGGTCTTTCTCCAGCTGTTCGGTACCTCATGCCGGTGGACCGCGAGCTGTGTGCTTTCAGTCAGTAACACAGATCGGTTCTGTTGACAGCATCACGTTTACTGGCTCCTTTCCTGGACACCCACTACTGTGACCATTAACTCCTGATATGCCTCGCATCTGTTTCTTTTGTGCGGGCTTCATAGACCATAAACCTCTATCAATAGCTGTCCAATGACAGACCGTCTTACATCTCTTCGAGTGGGACGTGGGAGAGGGGGTGATCTTAAAAATAAGTCAAAAATTCAGTATTTGCTCCCACGTGTCAAACTGTCCAATGGCATGTTTAAACTCGATTGTCAAATGGACAAAGAAAAGCCAAAGTAAAATGAAAAGCAAAAGCAAAACTGAAACAAAAATGAAAAGCCAAAGAAAAACAAAAAAGAAAAGGCATTGGCAAATAGACTAAGACAAGGCTGGACTGGGAAGAGAAATGGGAGGGGGGCAGTATCGCGGCGCTGTTTTGTGATATGTTCTGTATAACGTGGCATCACATTTTAGCTTATCGCGGCCCATTCGGCCCATTTCGCGGCCCCAAAATGCGTCGGCCCACCAGGAAAATGCCCAGTATGCCATATTACCATAAAAGCAATTGTCAAATGCTTTATTTAAAATGCAAATTAAAAGGTGCATTTAAAAATGACTTATTAATGTGCTATTTTATTTTTACATTTAATGGCATTTTATACATGAATTAATACATGATTTATTAATGCAAAATTGTATTGTTAAATAATTCAAGAAATGCATAATAAATAAATAATATTTTTAAATGTGAATTAAATATGATTTACATGTGTCTATTTATTTGTCCATGTATAAATTGGTTTATTTATTCACGTTTTTATTTTTAAGGAATTGACTGATCATTTATTTCTTCATTCTTCAATGGTGAAGCTGGTTGTCCAACATGGTCTTTCTGGTGATGCTGGTTGAAACTCTAACCTACCATGCTGGAAACCAGGAACATATGCTCTAGTTTTTCATGCCCAAATGTTAAATTGTTGCATAAAGTCAATCTGAATTAAAACTTAATCGTATTTATTTTTGTAGTACACATTCTCTGAGTGCGAACAATTCATTGGTGCATGTAATTCCAAAGAGAAAATCAAAATGATTGTCCACCTGTGAAACAACTTTCATTTTCGCCGGACTCCTTTCTAACATTCTGGCTCTATTCTGGTATGTAATGCCCACTTTTCACCATCGATTCCCATTCCTAATAGATAAAATCAACTCTTGTTGAAAATCCTGTCCAACTCAAAAACACATAATGGAAGTGAAATGGGCTGTGAATGATGTTTCAAGTTGATTTATTTTATCATTCATCTTTGGATAACAGGAAGCTCGTCTCCTCATGATGTTTGGTGGCCCCCCTCAACCCCTCATTCAGGTGAGAACAGTGTGCAATAAACCGGCAGGGGAAACACTAGCATTTCTAACTGCATTACCATATTGAAAGTGGCCCAACTCATAAGAGTGCCAGAGCAGATTGGTAAAATTAGGTTTCATTTGGCATATTTTTGTGTTGAAACTTGCCAGCAATTCTTGACCAATTTTGGACTCATTCAAACGGCTCTCATAAAAATATTTTAATGCGTAAATGACCTGAAACTGTCAGTTTCACACAAGTGCACTCAAAAGTATGGATGAGCAAAGATTTACTGTACATCCACATATTGTGCATTGTAAAAATGTGTAGTTTTTGCCTATTGTTGTGTTTTTAAATGCAATCTATTGTACATCCATAAATAATATTATTTTAAAAGCGTGTAATCCAGGTGATGTTTTAACGGGAGCCAGATGGTAGGTACGAAGCTGTACAGTGTGTAAACCTCACTCGAGTAGGACCGGTTACAGTGGTGCCGTGACCCGGATGGGAGTGAGGTTTAGGGGGGTGAGTGTAATGGGAGCCAGCTGGTAGGTAGCTGTGCAGTGTGTAAACATCACTGCCCTGGCCTCAAGAGGCGTACTAGCAACTGACGCTAGGTGCTGTAGTCTTTAGCCTCTTCGTTAGCACGCCCGCCTCCAATGCCAGTTCAAATCCCATTTGGAGCGGGTTGAGCAGGACCAGTGACAGTGGTGCTGTGACCCAGATAGGAGTGAGGTTTAGGGGGGTGAGTGTAACGGGAGCCAGCTGGTAGGTAGCTGTTCAGTGTGTAAACCTCCCTCGCCTCAAGAGGCGCACTAGCGACTGACGCTAAGGGCTGTAGCCTTTAGCCTCCTCGTTATCACGCTCGCCTCCAATGCTGGAGATGCCAGTTCAAATCCCACTTGGAGCGGGTTGAGCAGGACTGGTTACAGTGGTGCCGTGACCCGTATGGGAGTGAGGTTTAGGGGGGGGAGTGTAACGGGAGCCAGCTGGTAGGTAACTGTTCAGTGTGTAAACCTCTCCCCCCTCGCCACAAGAGGCGCACTTGCAACTGACGCTAGAGGCTGTAGTCTTTAGCCTCCTTGTTAGTGCGCCCGCCTCTCATGCCAGAGACGCCAGTTCAAAATCCCTCGGAGTGGGTCGAGTAGGACCGGTTACTCTTTAAAGTAGTTAAATGAATTAAATGTAACTAACTGTAATCTGATTACAAGAATTTACAATTGTATGAGTTACACTACTTTTACATTACATTGCTAAGTAATTAGATTACAGTAACTCATTACTTTGTAATCAGATTGCACACAAAATTGGTAACTCATCAGACACTTTGTGCTATACAGACAGGAATGACAAACAAGGCAAAATAATCCCGTAGACTTATATTGAAGCAGGGACTTGAGCTTTATCAGGAGACCAGAATCTCATAGAGACTTGGGGGTGTTTTTAGAACATAAATTTGTTAGCTGGGCCATCACTAGCTCCCATTTTATGCCCTTTAACAAAATCTTAATTATTCCAACTGCACACCAGCACTCTCGCTAACTCTTTTCAGTCACTGTATTGATGGTGTTACTGGCTAATTAGGACCTGTCTGGAGCACTTTTAAGGGTTTCTACAAAAGACTAGAAATGAAAGAGGCCTTTAATAAAGGAAACTTTAGAGCAGTCTATGCCATCTTTTTATGTGGCACCATTAATTGTCCTCATTGCTCTTGCTGCGTACTTTGCTATAGCAGTTTGTCAATTAGCATGAACTTTTTCTGAGAAACCCGTTAGTGCGCTTTCATCAGGTATTCCACCTGTGAGCCGTTTTACATATCAAAAATACTCTGTGTGTATGGATGTTTGGCTTGTAAGTAGTCCTCAACAGGCTAATCATGATAGCAGAACTTTGGTTAGTCAACAGAAAATGTATGTCCCCTGCCGACCCCTGCAGAAGAGCTAATGTGAAAGTCGATGCATGGGCAGGGTGAGCGAGGGCTGTTAAATACTGATTGATGAAGCTGTTTCCTGAACAGCTGTTTGCCAAATTACCAGAGGACTAGAGGAAGCAGCTAGCACCTGATTGCAAATTATTACTGTTTAAAGGGATAGTTCACCCCAAATATGAAAATTATGTCATCATTTACTCACCTTCATGTTGTTCTGAACCAGTATGCTTTTGCTATTTTCCAAGGAACACAAAAGGAGACATCTTTATGCAGCTCTTTTTAATGCAACTGTAGTTGACAGTCAGTGATGCCGAACCTTCTTGTTTTGTCTTTTACATCATGGGTCAGTAATTAATACTGGGTTGTCAGGTTTCTTATTTGCATATAGTGCATGAATGTTTCTTCAACTTCTAGCACTTTTAGCACGCTGGACTTCTACACTCTTACTAGTTTATTTTATTTGTCTACTAATAATGTCCAACAGTGTACATGCATGCATCAAAGGAGATTTATGTCATTTTTGTCATTTTTTCAAGGAGAATTATGACATTTTTTACATTTTTGAAATAAAATGGTCAACTCCTTTCGTCTTGCTAAGGCTACATTTATAGCAAAAATGTTATGTGTCCTGAATACACATAATTAAATACTATTTTCACACTTTTTATGTAATTTGGCAAAATTACAACTTGATTGCAAATGACACCCCAATAAAAATGTTCTGCTCACGAGTGATTTTTAATTTGTTTTGTCTTTGTTTTCCTTAATCAAGGAGTCAGTTGAGGTGGTTTGAGCATCTGGTAAGGATGCCCCCTGGGCGCCTCTCTAGGGAGGTGTTTCGGGCACGTCCAGCTGGGAGGAGGCCTCGGGGAAGACCCAGGACTAGTTACATTTACATTATATTACATTCATGCATTTGGCAGATGCTTCTATCCAAAACGACTTACAGTGCACTTATTACAGGGACAATCCCCCCGGAGCAACCTGGAGTTAAGTGCCTTACTCAAGGACACAATGATGGTGGCCGTGGGGATCAAACCAGCAACCTTCTGCTTCACAGTTTAGTGCTTTAGCCCACTACGCCACCTCCACTCCTATATCTCTATAGTTGGAGAGATTACATCTCCACACTGGCCTGGGAACACCTCGGGGTCCCCAAGTCAGAGCTGGTTAATGTGGCTCGGGATAGGGAACTTTGGAGATCCCTGCTGGAGCTGGGCCGCGACCTGACTTTGGATAAGCGGTTGAAGATGGATGGATGGATGGATGGTTATGTTTAGTTCACTTTTTGTTCAGATTATCATAGTTTTAAACATTCAATCATTTTTTTTGTCTTAAACAGTTGAGTCTAAAACAGTCAAATCGATACATAAAAGGCATTTGAAAAGTAACCAAAAAAATGATCTATGCCTGGCAAAAAATTTCTAGGTCAGTTTTTATGTGTTCTTATGATTAAAAATCAACCCCAGAAAAACCCAATTGCCTAAAATGGAAGAAACACATATTTACATCAATAACATCAGCCATTGGACAAATACAGAAGACAAAGGTCAAGCAGTCAAAGCTGATTTCCATTGCTTGAATATTTAATGAGGCAAGCGTTGTTAAGTTTATGATTGGTTGTCTGTTACTGAGCAACTCACTTAACGTGTTAACACCACCATTTGTGGTGAGCACTGCAAAAACGAACCCCCTTTCAAAATTACAAGTGTGAAATCATGCTTAAACCATAGTTAAAACTGGCTTTAACCCGTGGTTTAAAAAAGACATTAACCCAAGGTGAAGCATCATGTGAAAAAGCTTACAGACCATTATACCACATCAGAAATGAGTCTAGTTCGATTTAAACGTGACGTTATTTCAGCATGTCCATTTAAAATGGACATAAGGTACTGACAAATTGAAAAGTCTACCTTTCAATGTTATCAAATAATATGCAAACAGAATATAAATAGGATAATTATGGCTTACAGAGTTAAATTAAATTAAATTTTATGAATGCAAACTCAAGTAATTGCACATTTGCATGACTTTAAGAAAAATCCTTTCATGAATAATGACCTGTGGATTTCACCTCTGAGCCATATACTGTAATGTGTATTTTCCATTTGGTGCCATGCACAGTCTGAAGCTTTCATGATAACGAAACCTAATCAAATAATGGAGCATTGAAAGTGCCAAACCGCCAATCTCTCTTAACACAGGCACACACACAGCAAGTTTGTCCTCTTACATATAAAATCGGTTGAGTGGAATAAATGGTCCACAGTATTTGTATTTACGGGACCCTTTGTAGTATGGACACAGTTGTAGTATCTTTTGAAAGAAGACACTTTGGGCTTTATTTCCCACATTTCAGAATTAATATATATTAATATTTTTTAAAGTTTTTTGAAGATGAAGTTTATAGTAATGGAAATATTTTGTGCTTAACATTACTTTATAATCTAAAAAAAACAATAATAAAAGTGCCAAGACAACCCAGAAATACAATGTTCTCCAAGCCACACGTCTGAAGAAGTTACGTTTCAGATCGAACAAAAAATGAGGTTCCTGCAGACTGAAAATTACTGCCGGTGTACAAAGTAAAATTAAGGCACTAAATCTGACGGCACTGCTTGGCTATTATGAATACAACTACGCCCCATTTTAAAAAATAGACTTTGGAGACGGCTGGTTTTGTTTATGAGACTCTAATATATAAGATCAGATACAGTTTTACAACATGAATGCGGATCCGATTGCAGTTTGTTGAAGAACGATGATGAAGGGTAATTCTTCCAGGGGAGATCTGATGTAAACAATGGAGAATATATCAATATTTCTCAGATTTATCACTTTTATGAACAAAAAGTGCTATTGGATGTTTATCAATGAACGCTTGTCATGGACGATTGACTCAAGTGTGTTGAACTGGATTCATCTGGCGATCGTGTTTTCATAATAAAAGTCCCGTTTTGATATTGCATGTTTTCATTTGTACTCCTGCACAAATAACTCAATTACTGTTTCTGGAGCATTGCTATCGTGAAACAGAGATCGGATATCAATGTTGATCCCTTAGACCTTTGAAAACATGTATAATTTTTTAACATTAATTACATTCATAGATGGTAAATTATATATTAAATGTAAGCAGAGTGATGTCACCACCTCGTGCGGGGGAATTGCGTATCAACAGGTTAATTCCCTGGGAGGCAAGTGCATTAAAACACTCTTTCTGTCAGGAAGCCCACCTAAGTGGAATCAGCCAGTGAATATAAAGTCTGATTTGAATTAAGATGTGCCGCTTTGAGAGCTGACATGTGTTTGCATACATTACCACAGACAATGGGAATTTGACTGACAGAAATGGGCAATTTCACAGCTTTTCTTGTCAGAGTTGGATGGCAATGTTATTAGCAGACGTGAGTGACTCTCGTGAAGCTAAATGTGGATCTATCTCATGGAATCTGCTGAGTTCAAAACAA
Source organism: Moxostoma hubbsi (assembly GCA_032164185.1). Taxonomy (NCBI): domain Eukaryota; kingdom Metazoa; phylum Chordata; class Actinopteri; order Cypriniformes; family Catostomidae; genus Moxostoma; species Moxostoma hubbsi. The sequence continues at coordinate 1,971,620 of JAVLUX010000034.1, forward strand.
AATATGCTCTATGAGCTGTATCTGTGACATGCTGTGGATATCCACAGAAAGATTTGGAGTCATTACTCATTGTAAAAACATATTGTGTGAATGGTAAGGCGCTTACAATGGAAGTCTATGGGGCAAGTGTTCAGAAGGGATTTAAAAGCTGAAATGTGCAGCTTGCATTTTTGTAAATTTTCTGTACAGAAATGTGTGTTAGTGCAGCTTTTATGTTAGGATTAGTTCACCCAAACAAATCAAAATTCAGTAATTGTTTACTCGCCCCTGTGTTGTTATGACCTTCTTTATTTTTCCAGTTTATGGTGACCACCTCTTCAAGCTTCAAAAGGACACAAAATGATAATTCAGAAGTCTAATAAATGATTCCATGAGACTCTTGATTGTTATGAAAGCATACAAAAAGATTTGGTGAGAAACAAACTGAAATCTAATGTATTATTTAGTGAAAATGTTCACTGACCGTTGATCTCCAGTGCATGTTAATGATAGGGCATGAGAGCAACAGTTCACGCATCCCCCTCATGACATTGGGGTGTTCAAACAAAAATTGGTTTTGTTTATCTAAAAACAGGTCCTCCACAGCAGTAGTGACAACAGAACACAACTGCACACAAAACAGAGAACAGAACTTACTAAACACGTCTGAAAAGTTTGTAGTCGAAGAATTGATGCATTTCTATGCCCAGCCTTATTTTTTTGTAGTATAAACATACAGGAGGCTACAGGCAGCCACAGTCACACCTCGTCCTAACCTGACGGCAAATGAAAAGCGATAAAAGGTATATTTTCGATGGTAATCAGAGCTTTTGTCCTCACCAGCAGTGACGAGCGGCGGTAGATTCTATCGATCGCTTGTTTTCTATTTTCACGATCGTGTAGGAACTCTGTCCGCTGTAAACTGGCACAGTCCAAAAACTGTTTTAAAAATAGGGCTGCAATTCATTCATTCTTCATCTACAAACTCTTCAGACATTTTTAGTAAGTTTTTACTCCCTGCAACAGTGCCGTACCCCCGTACCTCCTGCCCCTGGTCCTGCAGTGGTTCTCCAGGTGGTCGGCAGTGAGCACCTCCTTGGCGGTCTCAGACACTGGCGCGTTTCAGCGGCTGGTAGGGGTCTCTTCTGCGCCTGGCAGCGGCCCTGACCACTCCAGGCGGTCGGTTAGAAGCCCCTTCTCCCCTCGCGGTCGGCGGCTGTTCCTCCGCTTCCAGGCGGCCGGGCTCCTCCATCCCCTGGCAGATGGCCGTGGCTGCTCCGTTAGGGTGGATGGTAGCGGCGAGGACTCCACTACGGCGTATCCCTCCTCCTTCCCTGGTCTTCGGCACCAGTATAAAGCAGTTCAATGGAAAGGAGGCGGCGAGAACCGGCTCGTCAATATAAATAATAGTTTAATTTAGAAATAAACCAAAAGACACAAACACAAACATAGGACGGACAGCTGCCCGTAAACGTTCTCTCTCTCATCGCACCACCATCCACAGTCGGCCTTTATCCCAATCAGAGGCTTTATTAGCCTAATAAGGGGCCGGATGTGTAAAATCAGCCATTGTCATGTCATGATTTGATTGAAAGTGAAAAACACACAGTTGTGTTGGAGCCTCTAGTGTTAATTTCACTTGGAAACTGCAGGGAATTGTACCTGGAGACACGTATAAAACATTTTGCACACATGTATCGTTTTCACTATGAGACCAGGTTGGAAAAAAAGCAAAAATCAGTTATAGTAATAACACACCTGTTCCCAATCCTCTCTGATCTTTGTTCCCAGCTGTTCCTTGTTATGTCTTAGTTCCCATTTGTATAAATAGCCCTCATGTTTCTCTTAGTCTTTGTCAGTTCTTGTTAGTTTGCTTGTTTGTTAGCCTGTTAGCGTATTTATGTTGTTTTAGCCAGCAATCTGCTGGTTTGTTTCTCCGTTTGCTCCAGTGAATTAGTTTCATCTTTGTTCCTAAATAAATCCACACTCTCTCGTCTCATAACCGTGTGTTGCACAGAAGATGGAAACGTTATGCAGGTTTGAAACGACATAATGTTGAGTTAATGATGACAGAATTAAGTAAAAGTATTCCTTTAAGATTAAGCCTTGGGCTAATCATGTTTTGTCTTTTTATTTTCTGTGTTCCTAAAGAGAATATAACATGTCAGACCAGGAAGATTTGCATGTGTTTGATGGATGGCCTGAGTTTTGGCAAAGCAAGGTTTGCGCAGCAGCCTGGGGCACAACATCAGGGTGGCGCGGGAGTTGATGAACTGTGCATGAATATGCATGCACAGTCAAGATCCCACAGCAGCTGCACAAACATTTTCCAGGCATTGACGACAGCAGATATTCCTCTTGATGTCCTCCACAAATGTTTAAGGTGAATTTGCACACCGTACTGTATGTGAGAAATGTGAAATGGTCCAGCGTGCAAGAGCTGAATTGAATCCCCGAATTGAATATTTGACATTCTAATGTTATTCCTTCACTTTGAATTTGTTTGAGAGATGAATTAGTACATTTGCTCATTATTACAAAAGCATATGCCTTTTGTTTTTTTATTATTATTTTTTTTTTTGTACCTGCCGTCAAGGGCGTACTGTACGTAGACTCCAGGGGGGATTGGGTGGAGGTAACCCCTCCCAATAATAAAGACGAGTACAACCCTCCCAATCGTCCATATACCATGATTAATGGAAATAAGTAAATGCTTCAAATTGAAACGCCCTATATTTTCAAGCAAATTCTACGCCCTTGTCTGCCATAGGTGCCAAATAAGTGGCCAACAAACACCGTTTTGAGTGGTTTTTATCTTCTTACACTATTACCCCAATCAGGGGCAGAAATGAACTTTCCCATGAACGGGCAATATGTTCCTTCGGGGCTTTGAATAGCACGGGCATATTATACATTTTTAAATGGCACATTTTGTTTTCTAAAGTAAAATATACACAAAATATTTTAGAAAATGTTTAAGATTTGTGCATTGCAGTTTCACAACAAAATTCCATTGAATTAAGTTAAAATTATTGTATTTTTTTTTTATACGTTTTTTAACATTTGATTTAAAGGATACTCTGTTTAATTTGGAGTTATGGAATTTTGTTATTAAATTGAAATGCTTAATAAAATTTTTTTTTTTTGAGTGAACCGTGTCATCCTATAATGTGAAATATATATATTTTTTTTGCCCCCATATTATGAATTTCAGGGGCATTTTACTTTCTGTTTAACCCCCGCTCATTATCACTTTTGTTTTAGTAATTTAATTTAGTTAAAAATTACACTTAATTGTGATTACATTTTGTAAATATTTGAGTATCTGTCACATTAAGTCTGAAATTCATGAAGTCGTAATTTCAATGGATTATAGAGTACATTTTGGTAGTGTCACCTAGTTTCAGTGTTCCTTGTAATAACACATTTATAAATGATCTATTGTGTGCCAATTCTGTTACGTTCAAAATGTTTCGGGACTGAAGTTTACTGCAAAAATGACGAATAAAAATCTACACACCTAATACAATTATCTACAGTCTCTATTCTTATGCTTTGTGCCAAGAACTGGATTTGATCTGTACAAATATCTTTTTTTGTTCTTCCCAATGGAGTTGAACTATTGAGTGCGACCTTTGAGGCCACTAAGTGCAAGCATAATGAAGTACGTATAAAGACTTAAAAAAGGAAAAACAGACATAGACAGTGTAAACATGATATTTAAATTTCATTAAAAGCAACATTTAGGTGTTATACATTTTTTAATGAGTTATATCTGCGTTTCTATAGAACTCAAAATGCAAAGCTGATGATTTATTAAATCCCACTAAACACAGTAAAAACAGTGACTTAAGTATGATGGTATAGATAAGTTGTAACGCATGTAGACACAACACACATATGGCACTGTTTTCTGAGAGTGACTCGTCCAATCATTGGCAGGATTTAGTGGGAAAACAGCCTAATCTGATTGGCTGGTGAGCTGTTGTTGGCCAATGTCACAAGGGGACTTCATGACCACGCACTGGAGATCAACGGTCAGTGAACATATTCACTAAATAATACATTAGATTTCAGTTTGTTTCTCAGCATATCTTATCGTATGCTTTTATAACAATCATGAGTCTCATGGAATCATTTATTAGACTTCTGAATTATAATTTTGTGTCCTTTTGAAGCTTGAAGAGGTGGTCACCATAAACTGCCATTGTATGACATCACTGAGCACACAAATGTTTTCACAATTACAGTCATATGGGGTTCTAACAACACAGGGGTGAGTAAAAGATGACTGAATTTGCATTTTTTGGTGAACTATCCATTTAAAGGAATGTTCAGGGTTCAATAAGTGTTAAGCTCAATCAACAGTGCTTGTTGCATAAAAAACAGCCTGGTTTCGTGAAATTTATGAGAGCATTGCAACGTTTCTGCAAAACTGAAAATACGTGCTTCATAACACGATTGGCTGCACTTTTCAAGTCAAATGTCCAGCAGGGGTCGCCAAAACCGAGCAAAATGAGGTTGTAATTGGACGAGGTTTTTAAGGTGAATTTTAGATGGAGGTTTAAATAAAAAGTACCTCCCTAACCTAAAAATGTAACCTAAACTTAACCAATAGAGAAATGAGAGTAACAAAACAGAGATCCTTAACCAACACCTACAGTTGCAGGGTCGGAGTAATAGAGAGAAAAATAAGTGTTTTATAAAATCTGATTCAATTTGATTCAATCCTGATTTATTTGGCTACTATATTTCAGTTCTACTGTCCATTTTGCTTGTGAATGAAATGCTAACGCTGATAAAAACCATCAATCATTCACAAACGCAACTGTACATCAAGGCAGTAATCTGTCATAAGTCCATCACACAGATGTACAATGCTGAAATACGCCTCACTCGAACACTGACGATCTGTGTTATTTCACCCTTCATTTTCTCCCTCCGTCATTCTCATTCTTTCTATAGTGCTTTCCCGTTTAATCTACATCTTTTTCTTTTTGACAGCATATAGGATGACTTTTCATTTCCATACGTTGAACACAAATCTGTTACTGGAATGAAAAATATTCATTTTTAGCTGTAGGCTGTGTGGTTCAAACACGGCTGGTGCCCCGGCGCTTTAGCAAGATTTATTTCTTCATGTTTTTGTTTTGCTGTGGGGCTTTTTCAATTATTCAGAAGTACAATAAAAAAGCTCTATTTGGAGCCTGTGAAAACGTTTATTGGATTTCAGGCAATAAAGCTGCACACACACACACACACACACACACACACACACACACACACATTCTTCTGCACTGCTGAAAATCTATTAAACAGGACTGTGCCATGAGTCTTGATTTTGCACACAAGAACACTGGAAGCATGAAACATCCGTCATAGTCAGATGTGAGTGAGCGAATCTGACATGTGACGGAATTTCCGAAGATCCATTCTGACATTAAACGTGCATAAAAATAGTTCAAAGGCTGGTGGGGGCCTGGGTGTCTCAGCGAGTATTGACGCTGACTACCACCCTTGGAGTCGTGAGTTTGAATCCAGGGCATGCTGAGTGACTCCAGCCAGGTCTCCTAAGCAACTAAATTGGCCCGGTTGCTAGGGTGGGCAGAGTCACATGGGGTAACCTCCTCGTGGTCGCTATAATGTGGTTCTCGCTCTCGGTGGGGCGCGTGGTGAGTTGTGCGTGGATGCCGTATAAAATAGCGTGAAGCCTCCACACATGCTATGTCTCCGCGGTAACACGCTCAACAAGCCACGTGATAAGATGCGCGGACTGACGGTCTCGGACGTTGAGGCAACTGGGATTTGTCCTCCGCCACCTGGATTGAAACGAGTCACTACGCCACCACAAGGACCTAGAGCGCATTGGGAATTGGGCATTCCGAAATGGGGAGGAAAAAGGAAAAAAATTCAAAAGTTAACATGGCTATGTACGGAATAGGATACTGGCATACTAGTATCCTGAATACTGTTTTAAAAATAATATGTGAAACGGTACACGCAACAATGAACATTAAAAAAAAGCATCAATGGTGTTCAAATGGGACGTGATTGCACAATGCAGGTTTATTTGTATTTTTTGTAAAACTGTAGGAAAAAATGGAAGAAAAGTACAGCAAAATATGCTACACTAAAATGTAGAACACCGACAATATATGAGCCAAATATCTTTTTGTACATTTTGCTAATTATTTATTTTAAACTAGGATAGGAGAAATATTTAAACATAATAACACACTTTTAAGAGTACACTGGTTTTCCATGTTTCTCATACCTGCACTTGAAAAGAGTAAATTACTGTTCCTTCAACAGATGAACTGTATTCCTCTAAAATGACTCATTTAGAGTACATCTACTGAAACTATTTCAGGAAGCACCCTTATTAATATCCCAAGTAACATCATGGAAATGCATCATCTTGAGTTAGCTGGGGTAACATTGCCCTGGTCTCTTCATCACAATAATGAGTCATCTTTGGTAAACTGCGCATTCACTCAAGAAAAAGCAGAAGAAATAGCATCTCATAAGGCATAATGTATTTTGAGAAGTGTTTTCCAACAGTCGTCAACCATCATGCTTTTCACCTGCTTTAATTGTGTCATAATACCGATAGTTTCTGACATTGAAACAACGTTGATTTTGCTCATTATTTCTGACACTGATTCAATGTTGAAAAGGCAGCCATAACATACATTACTGTAAATAACAAACAAAATTACCATAACATACAGTGCATTTTTAAAATAGATATTTCTCAGTCTCTATGTCCCTGGTGGTTTTGGCTGTCTCGATGGCCATGTGTTTCACAGGATTTCAGCACATCTGTGAGGTCTTTCTGTCTCAGCTCAGTGGTGAAATGTTGTTGGCATTCAGTTTATGCTGTAATGGCTGGTGAGGTATTGATTGATCGGCGTGTGTTAATGCTTGAATGAGAAGAAACTCATTTAATCTTTTAGTTAGTGTTGGAATTGTAAAGGAAATGAGCTCAATACTTTAAACAAAAAGTTGCATAATCAAACTTATAGAGATACGATAAAATCAAAAGTAAAAGTCAGTATCTGGTGTGGCACCAGCTGCATTAAGTACTGCACTGCATCTCCTCCTCATGGACTGCACCAGATTTGCCCGTTCTTGTTGTGAGACGTTACCCCACTCTTCCACCAAGGCACTTGCAAGTTCCTGGACATATCTGGGGGGAATGGCCCCAGATGTGCTCATTGGGATTGAGATCCGGGCTCTTCGCTGGCCATGGCAGAACACTGACATTCCTGTCTGGCAGGAAATCACGTACAGAACGAGCAGTATGACTGGTGGCATTGCCATGCTGGAGGGTCATGTCAGGATGAGTCTGCAGGAAGGGAACCACATGAGGGAGGAGGATGTGTTCCCTGTAATGCACAGCACTGAGATTTCCAGCAATGACAACAAGTTCAGTCCGATGATGCTGTGACACATCGCCCCAGACCATGACGGACCCTCCACCTCTAAATCAATCCCACTGCAGAGTACAGGCCTCAGTGTAACAATCATTCCTTCGACGATAAACGCGAGTCCGATCAGCCCTGGTGAGACAAAACCACGACTCGTCAGTGAAGAGCACTTTTTGCTAGTCCTGTCTGGTCCAGCGAAGGTGGGTTTGTGCCCATAGGCGACGCTGTTGCCGGTGAAGTCTGGTAAGGACCTGCCTTACAACAGGCCTACAAGCCTTCAGTCCAGCCTCTCTCAGACTATTGCAGACAGTCTGAGCACTGATGGAGGGATTGTAACTAAGTGTAACTAGGTGTGATATTCGGATGTACCGATCCTGTGCAGGTGTTGTTACACGTGGTCAGCCACTGCGAGGACGATCAGCTGTCCTTCCTGTCTCCGTGTTGCGCTGTCTTATTTGTCTCACAGTATGACATTGCAGTTTATTGCCCTGGCCACATCTGCAGTCCTCATGCCTCCATGCAGCATGCCTAAGGCATGTTCACGCAGACGAGCAATGACCCTGGACATCTTTCTTTTGGTGTTTAGTCAGTAGAAAGGTCTGTTTAGTGTCCTAAGTTTTTATAACTGTGACCTTAATTGCCTACCGTCTGTAAGCTGTTAGTGTCTTAACGACCGTTCCACAGGTGCATGTTCATTAATTGTTTATGGTTTAAGCATGGAAAACATTGTTTAAACACTTTACAATAAAGATCTGTAAAGTTATTTGGATTTGTACAAAATTATCTTTAAAATACAGTGTCCTGAAAAAGGGACGTTTTTACTTTGCTGAGTTTATATGTATATATATATATATACACAGAGTTAGGAGGATTACTTTTGAAATGTATTCCATTACAGATTACAGATTACATGTTGTAAAATGTAATTTGTAATGTATTCTGTTAGATTACTCAAGGTCAGTAACGTATTCTAAATACTTTGGATTACTTTTAGATTTTTTCACTTGTTTTGACTATTAAAAACTACAGTGAGACAAAATACACATGTTAAAAATACATTCTCTGAAAAACCCAAATATCGTATGCAGTGTTGTTTCTAAAACAAGATACATCAAATTGGAATCAAAGGATTTTTTGATATTTTTACAGGAAAACATTACAAAAATTATTATCAAGAATATGATTTATGACCTAATATCAAAGGTCTTAATAGAAAAAAAGCAATTATTATCTAACATGAATTTTCTTCATAAAAAAACATGATCGTGTCTGGTAAAATGTGCATATAAAATGGCTAGAAATAACATTTTAGCTTAGCATAAAGCTAACAATTTACACAAGGTTTATTTCTATTTCTGCTGCTCCAAACGTACTTCAAACGTACTTCTCTGTCTGCTCGTATGAATGTAACACATCATAAGAAAGTGTTTCACCGCTGTTCAAATGCACTTTGTATCGCATCATTTATATGTTTAAATGTTTTCCATCTGAAAGGACTAAATATTAAATGAAACAAATGACAATAAAATGCAAAGTAATCTCTTCAGTAATCAAATACTTTTAGAATGTAACTGTATTCTAATTACCAATTATTTAAATTGTAACTGTAGTGGAATACAGTTACTTATATTTTAAATATGTAATCCCGTTACATGTATTCCATTACTCCCCAACCAAATATATATATATATATCCCACCACATATTAGACAAGAAAACTTGGTTGATCATTTCAAGAAGCAGCTAAAAACGTATTTTTATGGTCTTGCTTTTAATTAATTCACCCTGTGATTTTCTTTAATTTTTTTTGGCTTTTAAATATCTCACTTGTTTTTTATTACCCATAATTCTCATTTGTATCTGTCTTTTTGGTTTTAATACCCTTTTCTTGAAAAGCACTTTCAGATGCATTATGTTATGAGAGGTGCTATATAAATAAAGTTATTATTATTATTATTATTCTGTAACCTTTCACAGATCAGCCCTCTGCAGTGTGAAAAGATTCGTCATTTTACACACTTCTTAATGTCAGTTTTAATTGTGCAGAGCTGCATTTATGGTGTTTTAGTGACAGTGCATTTCTTTATGACTGTCAGAGGAAAAACAACAGTAACGTGCAAATGTCTATGTAATTATTTCATTTATGTTTCATTAAAATGTAAAATGTATTTAATAATGTGCACATAATTAATAATAATTATAATTATGAATTAAACATTTGTATTAAATATTTTGTCTATTTAAATAAAATAATAATACATTCATTACTTTTTAATAATTAATGAAATAATGAATTATGAATTGTTATTATTAATAACAATAATAATATTCATGTTTATATTGTAATTTTGTTCTAAAGAATATTTTTATAATTTATTATTTCCATTCCATTTTATTCTGATAAATAAACACAATTTCATGGGATATTTTGCTTAGTTTGTTCAGTTGACCTTAGAGTCAATTGACAAGCACACATAATTAATCACAGTGTTGTCACACAAATGAATCAATTACTGTTGGTTTCCATCGTTATAGATATCCTACTATTTAATTTGTTTATACTGTAGCATAAAGAATATGCTTGTGTTACTAATCTGTAGAATTATATATAAAAAAGAAATGTTATGTTTATTATAAAAACTTAAAATAACAAATTAAAACCCAAATAAATCCATTTCACACCTACAGCAGTAATTAAGCAAATGATAGCACTGGAAAAGAGATTTGTGGAAGGCTTCAGATAACAATAGCTTTTTGAGGATTGCGTGGATGAGTTTTTATTCTTCTAATGCAAATATCCTCTTGTATATGAAAAAACTTGCATACGTCCCCCGGTCTGTTCGTCCTGAACACCTCATTATGCTTGAGAGCTTGCCATAGGTCATCTCTAAAAGGCTTTTTATTATGGTAATGGCTGTCGATGTGTGTGTGTGTGTGTGTGTGTGTGCGTTTGGACCAGCAGAATTAAGGCAACAAAATATCCGGCCTCTGAATCAGTCACGCCGGTGGTCAGTGCATGACCCGTCATATATCTTTCAGATGGAGTTGTTTAGATGCAGAGGAGTTTATTTGTGGTGTTGGTATGGTGTTGCCATGCAACTGTCCCATATTAAAATAAAAGGGCATTGACCCCTGAAAAATATTTGAAAGAGCAGAAAAAAATAAATGCTAAATAAACTGATTCACGAGTGAAAAATGTCATAAAAATATAATGGAGGTTTTTTTCTTTTTCTGCTTTTTTCCAGTCCATTTAGTCTTATTCACATTCTGTTCAAACTCAATCTTATTTTTAATCATTGTCTTTGTGTATTCTGAAAACAAGAAAAGTCCACCTGAGAAGTAACATTATGCAAGGTATAAAGACTTGCTGTCAGAGAATGTCTCAACCTCGTGCAACCTCACGTCCACATATGAGGACATTGAATTTTGGCTTCACTGCACCCTATACAAAATGTGTATTCAATAAACCGACCATCCTCAAATCAGGAATCTCAAGGCTTTCATTTAAGAGTTAAATTATCCAAGTCTGTATTCACATGACAAAACAAGACAGCGGCATTTAAAGAGAAACGCTTCAACGTAAGCAGTCTAAACAAAAGTGTATCTGGTAATGGAGAATAAGATTTTACACTGAAATCTGTTTGTGTCAAAAGAGTAACATCTGTAGTTTCATCTGATGTGCCAATTTAAAAATGTCAGTGATTTATCACAAGAGAGCACACTGTCAATCACAGTGTCCTCATATGAGGACATTGGGAGATTATTTATGAAAAACCTTCAGTGGATCCAGTGGGCATGATCACCATTGGGAATCAGTGCGACCGAAATGGTGCCTTCGGAGGCTACATACAGAGGTAGGATGAAAATAAGGTGCCTTTCAAACTGTTCTGAGATAAGTGCGCTCATATAAAACACATCATTAAAAATAACAAATAAATACATTTATAACATAGACAAGCTGTCCCCATATGAGCATATATATATACAACAGTTAGTTCCGGTTCTCGAATCTGATTGGACGAGAGATGTTCCATGAGCACTGATGGTCTGACATCATCAGCACTCCGACGCTTCACTGTGTGTATCACTCCGCTTGTGTTCATGCCGTTCTAAACTGAAGTGTAAGAGCAGTGCAGATGTGTTAAGAGCTTCTGTTTGTCTTTTGTTTTTGTTTTTGACATTACATATGTTAGCCAGCAGGTGGTGGCAAAAGATAATTTTTATGTGCAATATGAGCCAGTTAGGTGACGTGATGTGAATCCGCGTCAGCCGTTTACATATAATTGCTCTTTGTGATCACTTGTATTACTACTACACTACTAAAGATGGGAAATAGCTTTAAACGGCTTTAAACGAACAACTTCAGCATTACGGCTCATCACAGCTGAGAGACACAACAGACTGATTAATTACACGAACTGAAGGTGCTTACCTCTTATCGGACTTTCCACATTGGAGTGGACACACTGTTTAAAATGGAGGACATTGTGGTTTCTATAGTGATTGACTCTTGTGCACCAGCTACCGTGAAATTGGGAGAAATACACCCCCACTTGTGCGCTATTTTTCCACTGAGAAATCTGATCTTCAGAAAGCTGACAGCGTCTCTGCTTGGGAGTAGCAATAGGTGATTGTACACGCTCCATCTCTCTCTCTCTTCCTCTCTCTCTCTCTCTCACACACACACACACACACTCACACACACACATCCATCCTTGTTTATCCAATAACTTGTTCGAAACAGCACAAGCCGTGATACTATTTCTGAAGTGACATTTTTTAACTACTAGCAGAGGCTTGGACGCATCATTTGTTTTGAAACAGCAACAGCAGATTCTGATCCGTTGCATAAGAAAGTATTTCCATGCACACATGTGTTTTTATGACTGTACTCCAATTTTTTTTTTTAAATGTACTAATTCATTGAACTGTTGTATATAAGCAATATCACACACGCAATCGTGCTATATGGCCCTATATCAGCACTTCTGTAATTACCTACGGCCAAATCACAGCAGTGCTGATGTTGGGCCATATTGCACTCTTGCTCCTGTGATATTGCTTAAATATATATATATATAATATATTAGGTAAAAATGTACATAAAGGGGAGAAATTCATATATCTGTTATGTATATTCACTGGGGTTTAATTTAGGTATTTGATGGGGTTGCATTATGTTTTACTAGTTTTATATGTTTTATGATGTTTAAAATGTATTTTCATTGAATTATTTGTTTTTTATTGTGGTCTGTTTAACGATGTTTTAATATGTATTGCTCTTTGTTAGGCTGTATAATGATGTTCAATGAACACATTTCCCTTTAGGTGTCAATAAAGTATATTTCAATTTCAATAAACCTCAATATACATGCTATTTATTCTCTTACTAACAGCCATTTTTCAGTGAGTCAACACAAACTATAAAACCAGACGAGAATAAGCTGAACAGACATCTTCATAAATCCCAAACTCATTGAAGCCTGCGTAATTGGAAACTTTATTCGGATGATAAAAATGTAAGATGTCCATCTTATGGTAGACTACAATTACATGGCAATACATTTATATCTGTCTCTTTCAATCATTTCCTCTACGTACATCTGAAGGAGACAATAACTATTTATGTTCCTACTTCATGTAGAATTGAGGTCTTAAATACACGTTTTGCCTGTTAGATGCCTAAACAACATAGATTATCATTGTAGATCTCTGGCTATATGTCGAATTCTGACAACTATGGAGTGATGGTGGCGTAGTGGGCTAAAGCACAGAAATGGTATGCAGAAGGTTGCTGGTTCGATCCCCACAGTCACCACCATTGTGTCCTTGAGCAAGGCACTTAACTCCAGGTTGCTCCGGGGGGATTGTCCCTGTAATAAGGACACTGTAAGTCACTTTGGATAGAAGCGTCTGCCAAATGCATAAATGTAAGCTACTAACATCCCTCTCTAACTGCATGCTACACAGTACATACTGTATGTTGGCTTCAGGCAACTCCATACATAGGAATATTTATATATAGGAAACAACAGCATCAACGTTACACCACAAATGCTGTTGATTAAGCCTTACTTGAACCTGAATTATTCCTTTAATATGCAAATGACTTTGCCTTGCAGGTGTATTAAAAGATGTGCTACTCATATAGCTGCTTATTTTTTTCAACCTGTCTAAGTGAGTTGAGCGTTGGTGCTGCTGAGGTTAAAAAATAACTCCATCCGGCATCTGTTCTTCACACTGCAAACCATCACTCATTTTCCCCATTTCTCCAGAGTCCCTCAGTAGAGCTTCACATCTCAGATTCGATGGAGGAAAAATGCTAATGCTAGCGATGAGACTTCCCTCATTCCTGGGCTGAGGTGTGTGTGTGTAGGTGTTTAAAGGTTTTTTGAGTTAATTTGGAAGTTGAGAAGCAATATAAAAGTAAGATTTTCTTTTTCAGCAAGACAATTTTCTATTCAGCTGAGAGAACATTTACATAACTAGTGTTTATCACACATTGCTCATAAGCCATATTACCTCTGTGACATTTGATTGGATAATGTTAAATAGCTTCTGGTGTATTCTGTATGTAAAATCTTTTCATCTATGTTTGTTTTGTCATGTCCAAATTAAATTCCTAAGTCAGGCGGCATAGAAACAAACACACTTCTTTCCAGCAAATGTAAATAATTCCTGGTCTAATGCTGCCTTCATGTGCTATCAAATTATCCTATTTCCCAATTCTGATATCATAATTACGAGCACGTCACGTTCAAGTACTTGTTGCTGGAAACATGGAGGATGCCAGGTTCATTCATGCATATTACCAGGGGGACTCTTATTTTGACACCGTAATACATGCTAGCCAACTAGCTGATGAAAGTGGAATTTTGGTCAAATACAATACGTGTAAGCACACATGAGTGCTTGGCCAAAGCATGGGTGTGTCCAGGATTTTTTGCCCAGGGTGGCAAAGGGGTGGCATTCAGTAATGTCCTCTGAAGGGGGGCGCTTTCCATTGTTTTTATGGAATGTGCATGACACAAACGGGTTAACCCATTGTGCACAGTCTCCAATACGTGAGCGGGGTCCAAGTTGGGGTCATGCCACCCTTCTGGCCTCGCCCCTGGGCCAATGTATTTTCGACACACGGTCCAGTTGAACATACTGGACATAATGTGCATTCTTGCATTACTGTGATGCTAACAAACCCCTTTTATTCAAGGGGGCTATAGAGTTATGTGTTATGTGGATGTGTTATTATTCAGGTAAGTGGCATTACTATATTAACTTGAATTTGCTAGCTCAGAATAATTTTGAAATGTTGAAATTTTGAAACCGTGCATTTAAGCAACCAGCGCTCTCTTGAGCTTTAGACAAAGGCGAAGACACACACATGACATTTGTGTGTATACAGAAAGAGAAGAACATCTCTGTGCATAAAGAAAATAAATAAAAACATTTGAGTCTCAAACTTTGTCTCCTGCTATTTTCTCTTCTCTTGTCCTAAGCCATTTGATAACTTTTTTTGAAGAACAGACCAAGATTTAACTAATTATTCACTGATAATCTTCCATTTTGTCACTCATCTTAGTTATACTGTACGTCTTTAGAAGATTTAGAGTATAGTTCACAAGTCATATGGACTACTTTTAAGTTACTTTTTAGTATGTTAAAATTGCCAGTCCTCACTCACGTTCATTGTATGTAAAAGAGCAGCCAGCGGTTAGGGGTTGGTTTTTATTAAAACTAACAGATTTCAACTTTTGTTATATGAAGCAAGGCGTGCATGTGCAGGGAGACCCAAATAAATGGGGCCACTACGTATGTTTGATTGCTCATATCTAAAAATGCATATGGGGTGGTGGGGGGTGGCATTGTTAAAGGACAAATAAGAGAGAGAGAGAGAGAGAGAGAGAGAGAGAGAGAGATGTTTTAACAAGACTGTAAAAGTGCCCAAAGTTGAAACACTATTTTTGGGTGAATTATCCCTTTAAATCTTTGCATGCCTCTTCATCTTGTGATCCAGCATGCTGAACCTGGTGCTCTCAGATAGTGATTGATTAGTTCCCAGTTTCCAGCTAGTGGTGAAATTAACGGGATGAGGGATGGAAACGAACTTGCAACCTGACAGAAACCTGCTGCTGATCATTGATCGGTCACAGAACTGGCAGAGACTGAGCGCTGCGGCATTATTTGCACCAGTATGAGTAAATGCTATCATGCTGATGCAAATATGAGAGTACCACCATACTGTGGAGATACTGTACATGTCCTCACATTTTCACTAGTATTGTCCCACTAATAATCACCTGTTCTTTTGGTAAGGATTTCTTAGGAGGATTTAAAGCAACGTTATCCTGTTGGGTTCTCATTGACTTTATCAAACACACAACATCTACTTTAAGGCAGGTTGTACAGTAGCATCTTTATACAGTTACATCGAGCGCCCTCTACAGCATTGCAAGTGTACATGCAGTTTAAACTCAACATTAAAGAGAAAAATCACAAATGAGATTTCTTTAAAATCTCAAATGTTCCTCCTAGACAGCAGTGAGATTCTCCAGGTTCTCAGATGTTGCTCCTGGGAAAAAGAGCCCAGACTCAGACTCAGACTCAGACTCAGACTCAGACTCAGACTCAGAATGGACTCAGATTTGCTGATACATCAAAGTCTACAATCAAAAGTTAGAACTGATATGAATGTTTCTCATCAAATTCCTCCAGACTTAGTTAACAGGGCTATTCTAATCATATTCATTTTTATAGCACTGTCTCAGACTTTGATGAGAAGCATCTGATAAAGTTGATACTTACATGAGGCATAACTGAGAACTCTGAACAGCTGCGCTACATTTGCTATTTAAGAGCAACCTCTGAGCTAAAACATTTTCCTTTGGATTTATACAGTTGGTGAACTATATATTATATTATATATATTTACATTTACATGTATGCATTTGGCAGATGCTTTTATCCAAAGTGACTTACAGTGCACTTATTACAGGGACAATCCCCCCGGAGCAACCTGGAGTTAAGTGCCTTACTCAAGGACACAATGGTGGTGGCTGTGGGGGTCGAACCAGCAACCTTCTGATTACCAGTTATGCGCTTTAGCCCATTACACCACCATCACTCCATATATATATACAGTGAGGAAAATAAGTATTTGAACACCCTGCTATTTTGCAAGTTCTCCCACTTGGAAATCATGGAGGGGTCTGAAATTGTCATCGTAGGTGCATGTCCACTGTGAGAGACATAATCTAAAAAAAAAAATCCAGAAATCACAATATATGATTTTTTAACTATTTATTTGTATGATACAGCTGCAAATAAGTATTTGAACACCTGTCTATCAGCTAGAATTCTGACCCTCAAAGACCTGTTAGTCTGCCTTTAAAATGTCCACCTCCACTCCATTTATTATCCTAAATTAGATGCACCTGTTTGAGGTCGTTAGCTGCATAAAGACACCTGTCCACCCCATACAATCAGTAAGAATCCAACTACTAACACGGCCAAGACCAAAGAGCTGTCCAAAGACACTAGAGACAAAATTGTACACCTCCACAAGGCTGGAAAGGGCTACGGGGAAATTGCCAAGCAGCTTGGTGAAAAAAGGTCCACTGTTGGAGCAATCATTAGAAAATGGAAGAAGCTAAACATGACTGTCAATCTCCCTCGGACTGGGGCTCCATGCAAGATCTCACCTCGTGGGGTCTCAATGATCCTAAGAAAGGTGAGAAATCAGCCCAGAACTACACGGGAGGAGCTGGTCAATGACCTGAAAAGAGCTGGGACCACCGTTTCCAAGGTTACTGTTGGTAATACACTAAGACGTCATGGTTTGAAATCATGCATGGCACGGAAGGTTCCCCTGCTTAAACCAGCACATGTCAAGGCTGTCTTAAGTTTGCCAATGACCATTTGGATGATCCAGAGGAGTCATGGGAGAAAGTCATGTGGTCAGATGAGACCAAAATAGAACTTTTTGGTCATAATTCCACTAACCGTGTTTGGAGGAAGAAGAATGATGAGTACCATCCCAAGAACACCATCCCTACTGTGAAGCATGGGGGTGGTAGCATCATGCTTTGGGGGTGTTTTTCTGCACATGGGACAGGGCGACTGCACTGTATTAAGGAGAGGATGACCGGGGCCATGTATTGCAAGATTTTGGGGAGCAACCTCCTTCCCTCAGTTAGAGCATTGAAGATGGGTCGAGGCTGGGTCTTCCAACATGACAATGACCCGAAGCACACAGCCAGGATAACCAAGGAGTGGCTCTGTAAGAAGCATATCAAGGTTCTGGCGTGGCCTAGCCAGTCTCCAGACCTAAACCCAATAGAGAATCTTTGGATGGAGCTCAAACTCCGTGTTTCTCAGCGACAGCCCAGAAACCTGACTGATCTAGAGAAGATCTGTGTGGAGGAGTGGGCCAAAATCCCTCCTGCAGTGTGTGCAAACCTGGTGAAAAACTACAGGAAACGTTTGACCTCTGTAATTGCAAACAAAGGCTACTGTACCAAATATTAACATTGATTTTCTCAGGTGTTCAAATACTTATTTGCCGCTGTATCATACAAATAAATAGTTAAAAAATCATACATTGTGATTTCTGGATTTTTTTTTAGATTATGTCTCTCACAGTGGACATGCACCTACGATGACAATTTCAGACCCCTCCATGATTTCTAAGTGGGAGAACTTGCAAAATAGCAGGGTGTTCAAATACTTATTTTCCTCATTGTATATGTATATATATATATTATACTTTTCTAATATAGGGTATTGAGATGTGTAAACAGCACTTTTGAGTAATGTTTATGCAATTTTTTACTTAAAAATGCATCCCTGTATGGTACGGTGTAGCCATGTGGCAACAATTTGTTATATTTCCATTTCTCAGCTTTTTTAAAAATACAACATAATGCATTGTTGGAAATGAAAGGGCAGTCTTTACAGTAGTCAATAATAATCTGTTTTTAGGCCACATGATATCAGATTTAGTCTCAAAGACCATTTTTCCCAGGGTCCTCCTGAGAGGTGAGACCAGTTTGAAGTGCTACAAAAATTGCTTTATTAATATACTTCGGTATGTTTATTCTACATCATGATTATTATTATTGTTATTTTTGCTGCATTTTTGATGAGTTAATTAGATATTGTTGCTTACTGATCAACTTTATCTAAAAATGATTTTACAGAAAATTGGGAAAATATGAATGTTGCCACATGGCAACACTACCACAAATCAGTTGCACTAATGATTTCCTCATTGGGATTTTATAGATAGTAGCATCAATTATATTTCTGTCTAGCAAAATATATTTGCATTTATGTATAAATAACAAAATTATTGATTTATATTTCTTCTTTTCAGACAAAAATGAGCATGGCGATATTTTGTAAAGGGCGAGATTTGTGCATTTTTAAAAAAACATGTTTTTGATCATTTTCCAAAGTGGTACAGAGTTGCTATATGGCAGCATTTTCCAGCTGTTTTTTGTTTTTGTATTTTATGTCATAAAGTCAAGTGGAATAAAAAAATATTCCACCGTTAGAACATAATTCATACCAAAAATAATACAGTATAAAACAATTTAGGCCTATGCATTATATTCTAATGGTTGAAAATTTCCCCCCTTGATATTATGACATTAAAATAGCTTTAGTATAAAAATAACTAATAAATAATAATAAAAAAAAAATAGAAAAAAATTGTAAAACAAAATCGGGAAACGTTGCCAAATGTCAACTCCGTACCACAATGGAAATGGTCAAAAATATATTTTTCTTTAATTAAATTAATATTTATTTAATTGATGGATTGTACACAAACTAACATTTAGTATATGATCATAACGTGTTCTTCAATATTGCCTTACCTTAGATTGAACCTCGCTCGTTTGTCCCATAAAACATTGCCACATTCATTCTTATCTGAAAAGAAGAAATACAAATCAATTATTGTGTTTTTTATGCATCAAATGCAACTATATTATGGTAAAATCTTCCAAATAAATGTATAAATAAATATAATTAATTCCACTATCTATAAAAAGTCCCAAAAAGAAAATGCGTCAGTGCAATTTCATTTGTTCATGTTTTCTCAATTTAGTTAATTGGTAAACAGCATCTAATTTGATCTAATCTCATCAAAGATGCAGCAAAAGTAAATCATGATGAAGAAGCAACCAAAATATGTTTAACTGAGCCATTTGTGAAGCACTTAAGCAGGTGTCTCACCTCAGATGTCACATGGCCTAAAAACAGCATTTTATAAATGAATTCAAAGACTGAACTATTATTTCCAACAATGCATTATGATACTCCTGTAGAACTGTTGTCTTTTGAGGGACTCTGAAAGTCAGAGGTTGCGTCGACTGCATCTGTGGACTGACAGGTCTCGAGCCCTTCAGACGCCTGGAGTCCTTTCTTCAAGAGAGAAGAGAAAAAAGGTTTGGTTTCATAATATTTTCATCAAAATGTAAGAATTGTGAAACCAAGAAAGGATTTTTCTACTGGCATAATTAAGGTGATGCAGCCAAAGAAAAAAAAAATATTAAACAACAATTTTTCTGAAGAAAATGTGAGTTGTGTGATTTTTCTTTTCTTTTTTCACAAATGACCTGTACTCTTATTTTTTCTTCCATTTTTTTTCAGTATGTTCTGCTATGTTAAAGTATTTCTCATGATTACAATTTTTAAACTATAAGCACAAATGTTTTATTTATATAGTGAACACATATTATAGGCCTACTATAACACAATATCTGTAGATAAACTTTTCTTTGACACAATATTCTGGCTTGGCCAACATGCCCCAAATAATTTTTCCATCTGGCACTTGTTGATGAAGTTGAATAGAACTGCTTTACTGTAAGTTTTTATATGTTGACTGTTGTTAACTAAATTAGTTAACATAAACTAACAATTAAAAAAATATATATCTTTTTAAATAAGAATTTTTAAAAGCCATTAAAGCATAAAATGATGAATTCTATGATATTATGCTTTCATTCTGGAGTCCTGGCTTCAAAATTTAAATTCTTTATATTATACACCAGATGGCGCCATTGTTCTCATATTTAGCCTATGGAGCAAATACAAGCTTTTCCCCTATTCTCTGTTTGCTGTATTATAGAGACCTGCAGGCCAATTGAATAAATGATGCAGCTAAAATTGTGTGTGTGTTGGTATGGATAGTGTGTTTTGTATGTGCCTATTGAGAAATGAGTGTGTGTGTGTGTGTGTGTGTGTAAAAAAACAACAGTGGCATTATGTAAACAAACTGGCATTTAAAGGGTTAAAATCCTGAAAATGAATTAATAATTTGTAGTTATGATCAGGACTGATGTTGGTTAAAAAATCTAAGTAAGTGAAAGTGGAAAATAATATTAATATATAATATTTTTATGGCAATTTTTTTGACTGTTTTTTGTTGTTGTTTTTTTTACCTGACACTGCACAAAAAATAATAATGCATCAAAATCAGTGTTGTTGCTAATCATTCACATATTCCAGACTTTGATAATCATAAACAAATTTTCAAAATGTTTTTAACTGAATACATTTCTATAAATGAACGTTTAATAAATTCTGTAAAAATAGCACCTATACTTGTAAAGTATTATTGACATCGGCTAATCTTAGGATGTCTTAGAACCTAAGACATTATGATGTCACAAAGAGTTCTGTTCTCAAGTGTTCAATAACAGCTATTTATCTTTTAAAAGAAACAACTTGAAGTTCCGATAAATTATGTGGATAATGCTTTGTTAAGGTGTAAATAAGCAAGTTATTGTGTTTCATCACCCAAATACAACTACAGTAATTTGCAAGACACTAAAATAAGGCCAAAATACATAAATATTATTGTCATAATGCCATAAATGAACAAATAGTAGAACTTACCATACAAGGATAATTTAAGAAATACAATAACAATAATATTAATAATAATATGAATAATATTAACGATAATAATAATAATAATAATGTATAATTATTTATAATTCTATATAATAAAATATTTTTATATAACGTGTCACCCAAAAGTGTCCGAATTCATTTTCTGACTCTGAAATATGCGAAGCACTCGTCATCGTCATTTTTGAGCCTCTCGCGTCTCCGTAGCGGCTCAGTTTTCCTCCACGTCGGCTGCAGCTGCGCACTGCTCTCTCTATCATCCACATATATATCAAGTTTTTACTCTTGTTATCGGGCAGTAAAATCGCTGGTTCGGTATCATTCCTCGCATGGGATCATGTTTAAGAAATTGAAGCAGAAAGTAATAGAAGATCAGTCTCCTCAGAGGAGCAGCGCGCAGGCGCAGGTGAGAGCTATATATCCATGTAGCATGCATGTTAACAATCAAAACAAACCTCTGGTATACGCTATATAACTGCAGTCTGACAGTCTTCATAACATTGATGGATTTAAAGTGCAATATCAGCCTTTAAAAGCATTCATAAGCTTGTTGATTGGCCCTACACTAACAAAACTGTAACTGTACTTTAATATATAACGCGTTACTGGATAATTACGATATTCGTGTGCCACTGTATTGACATGGTACACCTAAAGAGTATAAATAGTAGTGACAAGTTGTCTAAGTTTAACAAAATTTGAAGTACAGTTTTAGCTTTTAAAATAATGTATATACTTGATGTGCCCTACACTAACTAAGTACAGTAGGTACCATGTTAATAATGTCTGTTTTGATCTGGTACAACCTGTCATATGATATTTAATAAACCTGGAGGAGATCAGAAGGTGTTTAGATAAGATCTGTCCCTTTAAATCTGTTGTTGTGGTCTGAGAATGTAGATTTTAGATCATTGATCTGTTCGTGTACATTCACCTGCAGCTCTCAGAACATTTCCATTGACAATCAAGTGTGTGACCTTCAGGACCTTTTTGTCTTTTTCATTTTTTTTAATCATTTTTGCTATGTTAATGGCAATGGTATACCTTTTGCCAAAGTTGTGAATTTTTTTGTGGGGAATTTTAATATTTCAACCTCAGTTCCTATAATACATCTATAATACACTGTGTAGTTACACTCAGGACCTTCAGGACAAAAATGTCCCAATTGAAACCCATTAAAACGGCTATATTTGATCCCAGTGCCATTAAAGCATAAAATGATGAATTCTATGATATTATGCTTTCATTCTGGAGCCCTGGCTTCAAAATGTAATTGTTTTTACATTTTCCACCAGATGGCGCCATTGTTCTCATGTTTAGCCTGTGGAGCAAATACAAGCTTTTTCCTTATTTTCTGTTTGCTGTATTATATAGCACTGCAGGCCAATTGAATAAATGATGCAGCTAAAATTGTGTGTGTGTGTTGGTATGGATATCAGAGTGTGTTTTGTATGTGCCTATTGAGAAATTTGTGTGTGTGTGTAAAAAAACAACAGTGGAATTATGTAAACAAACTGGCATTTAAAGATTTAAAATCCAGGACTGATGTTGGTTAAAAAAAATAACTAATTGAAAGTGGAAAATAATATTAATATATAATATTATTATGCCAATTTTTGACGCAGACTTTTTTGTCCTCTAAGGACCTCTGAGTAACTTTTTTAAACTGACGGACATTAATGTGAAGACCTACAAACCAGCCTAACCAGTTAACCAACCCCATGATCACTTTTGGCATGTTTCCCTAAACAGACTTCCAGTGGCACTAAGCAGATATTTAAAGGTTAAACTTTTAGATTTTATGAATTTTTTAAAATTTTGTCATTTTTTTAACCCCAAATCAAAATAAATAAATTAAAAAAATATACGCAATATGCAGGCAATTTTTAAAACCAAAATTTTTTTGCAATATTTTTATGCCTATAGAGCTGTTCAGTTTGTAGTCCAAAAACCTGGAAGAGAATTCCCCATGGGTTCCCTCTGGATTTTCCTTTGGGTTTTTATAATGGGTTTATTGAGCTTATAAGTAATATAAGGTCTGTGGTGAACATTACTTGACGAAACATGGCCGTTTTTTTCGTGAATTTTGAAGCTATAAAAAGGTTAAAGACCATCTTCAGCAGTACTTTACTTTCACACTAATGTTAGATTATTTCATTTACATGTCTTGATGTATAATGTACATATCTGCCTCCAGCAGGTGAGCTCAGCAGAGAGGCACAATCACCCCCCTTTCCTGCAGCAGGATGCCCCATCCTCCCCCAGCGACAGAGAGGTAAGCAACGCACTGTAAAGAACCCTTCTTCTCAATGCTCTTGAGTGCACATGGTTTGTAACTGCTTTCACACCTCAGATAAACGCATCCCTTGAGTTTTGGTGTTTGTTAGACCGGTAACAAGAGGCACAAGATTTCCGTTGTGTCCCAAACACTGATTAAAATGATTACTTATTATCTATTCAAAATGAGTAAGAGCATCATTATGCTTGTCATCAAACCGAGGTGACATCTGCAAACAAATGCTCACTTTTGAGACAATTATGGAATAACCTTTACCGGTACTCAATGGATGAAGCCGGTTTCACTCAAGTTCACATCAGATCCACTAACTTTTGGCAACCTGAAAGTGTCCAGATACTTTTTGAACAGAATATGTACTTTTGCATCTGTTTAAACCTACCAAACGTATTTTTGTGAAATGTTTTGCTTTAAAAGTGTGATTTTGCAATTAATTAATGCAGTGACATTCATGCAAGAGTGTCTTTTGTGTCCACTGAGGGGATCTGTTTTATATTATATTTCTTTGCCAGTGAATGATAAATGCTGATTCAAGTTAAATGGTCTCCCCTTGTTTTACAAAGAGCGTCATGCAGTGATAAAAAAACAAGTTTGATAATCCCCAGCTGCTTGGGTAATATGCTATTATTGTAGTATGTGGGCTAAAAATAGTCTAGATGTTACAGTTTAGTGATGTGTGGACTGTGACATTAAACTCCTGACTGTTGTGAAGGGTGAACGTTTAAACAGCAAATAATGATGTATGAATACACTGTGAAATGGCGATGGACTTTGAGATGCTCCACTTGCCGTTTTAAGAGTTTTGTTAACATAGCATGCACCTGAATTACTTGCATGTTTCTTAAATCACAGCTTAGCTGATAGAATTTCCCAACACAATGGCCATTGCAGGATCTCTTACCGCGACTTCTGATTCAGAGAAAAAGGTTTTGGTTTTTGATTGTACCTTTGATTGTGTCTTTCACATTTTCTCTTTGTATTTCTTTCTGAAATTTCCATCATTTCTCAGTGTCTACGTTCACACAGTCAGTGTTTTGGTATAACAAACATATGGGAGTTCACAGGCCCAATGTTAGTGATTTACCGCAAATAACGACCTGCAAATCATGCAATTATGTCATACATTTGTCATTAGCGACTTTTAAGCAACAGCTGCTGACCGAATGGCCACAGTGACCAGAAGGAAACTGTTCAACCATCATAGCCAAGAAAAGCAAAAGTCACAAAGCAATAAAGGACGGTGGAATGGAACATGAAGGTGGCATAAAAGCTATCCATACGACTCCAGTGGATTAATCCATGTCTTCTGAAGCAATGCAGTTGGTTTTTGTGGTGAGAACAGACCAAAATATTACTAAACCACTATACCAAACTACCACTATAAATCTTGACATCTGCAGTCTCCTTGGCGATCATGATTTCAAGCTCGATTACACTTCCTAATGCTTGACGCATGCAGAGAGATTTTAGATGGCTAGGAAGTGTAATCGAGCTTTAAATTATTATCGCCAAGGACGCTGCCGATATCACGGTTTATAGTGGAAAAGGAGCTATATTTTGGTCTGTTCTCACCCAAAATCAATTGGATAGCTTTAGAAGACATGGATTAAACCACGGAAATATTTGTGTCTGCTCTGCAGAAGAAAGTCATACACATCTGGGATGGCAGGAGGGTGAGTAATTGATGAGAGAATTAACATTTTGGGTTAACTATTCCTGTAAATCGAGTTTACGCAATAAATCATATAACGTGGTAGCCATCCAGTCCGCAACTGTGTGCTTAAAGTCGCGAATGATTTAACAATCTGAACTCGCTTTAAAAATTTGCTTGTGACTCCTGAACATTTCAAAATCCGCCACCCATTTTACTTCCGTAATACGATGCATTTCCGAGTGAAACGGGGAATTTGACTTGAATAAAATGTAGTGCGAGTCAATTGATTGGATTGTGCAAATTGCTGTCTTTATGACGGGTGGATGTAGGGAACAATTTGAAAAGTAGGCCAAAGTATACTTCGGTTTTCAGAATGCGCTACGTCCCGTCATTAGCACAGTAACTCATGGACTATCTGCAGACAGTCTGGGTCTTTGCATGTCATCACCACATGTGCCTGACTTTGACTGTGCTAAAAAAGTATCACAAGGCATTCATAGCGTATATGCTTTGAATGCATCCATATGCATCGCTGTCAAAAGAGTTTACTTTGAAACCACATACCAAATAGGAGTGACAACTGTATTCTGCTACTGTGTGAACATGACCAGAATCAATTCCACAACATCTCAGCATTTCTTCTGTGCCAGAATGGCTTGCTTTACCTCTTTGATGTCTGTACTAAAGCATACAATAACAGCACATCCTGATTTGATGCTAGTGGTGTAAATATACCCATTAAGGAGACAAAATATGGCTAGGTAGGGACATCAAACAGTGTAACTTTGCAGCCTCCTATGAATCAGGTCTCTCAAATCTATTTCTATTTCCACAGATGTCACCCTTTCTCATTCTCTGGCTTTATTTCTCTCGTTTCACTCATTGTGTTGTTTTGTCATTGCTGTGTCTTCACTCCCTGCTCCCCCTCATTAATGCGTTGACTGGTATGGGGGGGTCGGTCAGCTGCTGGCCGGGATGATAGCAGAACCTGCTTTTCTCTCTGAGTATACTATCTTTGCTCTGGACCACTCAAAACGACCCAAAGCGGCTCAGGTGCCCAGTGTGGTGAGTCTGTCCTCACGCATCGCCGCCTCTTCCTTACCCCTCGAGAAAAACAAACCCAACAAACCTGCCGCCCTTCTGTCCCTGTCCCGTTTGTGATGCCTTTGGGGATTATGGGCTAGAGGAGGCTTAGTAACATGCTTGCAGCTTATTCACTGTTTCAATAGCGGTGTCATTCTATGAAACCGGTGCCTTTTGATCTTTTAAGGCTCTTTAAGCCTATTCTATAATATATGTGTTTCAGAAATTGTGCTGCTCAATTACCATCTCAAGGTAAATAAATACATTGTGACACTTTACTTTAAGGTTGGCACTAGCCTTAGTTAATGCATTAGGTATCATGATTACCACTAATCTTGGTAATCAGAATAATATTGATAATTGTTCATGTTAATTTTGCCATAACTAATGTGACTTTCAACATCATGAACTAACTTTCAATGTAAATAAAAAATATTAGTATGCAGTTTAAGTCAGAACTTTACATACACTTAAGTTGAAGTCATTAAAACTAATTTTGTAACCACTCCACAGATTTCATATTAGCAAACTATAGTTTTGACAAGTTGTTTAGTACATCTACTTAGTAATTTTTCCAACAGTTGTTTACAGGCAGGTTGTTTCACATTTAATTGACTATATCACAATTCCAGTGGGTCAGAAGTTTACATACACTAAGTTAACTGTGCCTTTAAGCAGCTTGGAAAAAGTACAGAAAATGATGTCAAGCCTAATTTAGCTTCTGATAGGCTAAGTGGAGTCAATTGGACGTGTACCTGTGGATGTATTTTAAGGTCTACCTTCAAACTCACTGCCTCTTTGCTTGACATAATGGTAAAATCAATAGAAATCAGCCAAGACATTGAAAAACACTCTGAAAAACATTGTGGACCTCCACAAGTCTTGTTCATCCTTGGGAGCAATTTCAAAACACATGAAGGTACCACATTCATCTGTACAAACAATAATACGCAAGTATAAACACCATGGGACCATGCAGCATCATACTGCTCAGGAAGGAGATGCATTCTGTCTCCTAGAGATGAACGTAGTTTGGTGAGCAAAGTGCAAATCAATCCCAGAACAACAGCAAAGTACCTTGTGAAGATGCTGGAGGAAACAGGTGGACGAGTATCTAGATCCACAGTAAAACGAGTCCTATAACGACATAACCTGAAAGGCTGCTCAGCAAGGAAGAAGCCACAGCTCCAAAACCGGTATAAAAAGCCAGATTACAGTTTTGCAAGTGCACATGGGGACAAAGATCTTACTTTTTGGAGAAAAGTACTCCGATCTGATGAACCAAATATTGAACTGTTTGGCCATTATGACCATCGTTATGTTTGGAGGTTAAAGGGTGAGGCTTCAAGCCAAAGAACACCATCCCAACCGTGAAGCATGGGGGTGGCAGGAACATGATGTGGGAGTGCTTTGTTGCAGGAGGGACTGGCGCACTTCACTAAATAGATGACATTATGAGGAAGGAAAGTTATGTGGATTTATATTGAAGCAAAATCTCAAGACATCAGCCAGGGAGTTAAAGATTGGTTGCAAATAGGTCTTCCAAATAAACAATGACCCCAAGCATACCTCCAAATTAGTGGCAAAATGGCTTAAGGACAACAAAGTCAAGATATTGGAGTGGCATCACAAAGCCCTGACCTCAGTCCGATAGAAAATTTGTGGGCAGAACTGAAGCGTTTGCGAGCAAGGAGGCCAACAATCCTGACTCAGTTACACCAGTTCTGTCTGGAGGAATGGACCAAAATTCCAGCAACTTGTTGTGAGAAGCTTGTGGAAGGCTACCCAAAATGTTTCACCCAAGTTAAACAATTTAAAGGCAATGCTACCAAATACTAACAAAGTGTATGTAATGCGAGGTAACTTCAGGCATTTGGAAATTGCTCCCAAGGATGAACCAAACTTGTGGCGGTCCACAATTTTGTTTTCTTAGGTCTTGTCTGATTTCTTTTGAGTCTAAGGTAACTCAGATAACCTCTCTTGATTGCTATTCTGAGATGCGGGTTGGCGCTGTTTTGGCGGCATGAGGGGGACATAAACAATATGAGAAAAAAAATCTTCTTTTTCTTTCTTTGTAAGTATGGCTTTTTGGCCTGTCCGCAGCTCTTGGGTCAAATCTGTTACCATCATATTTTCGCATTCTGAAGTAATGAACTATTCCAGAAATCAGACTTTAAGTCTGTTTATATCATTTATCTTTTGTTTTGTTTGTCAGGAGGTAAAATCTTAAAATCGCCCTGTTATAATAATTTTGTATAGTAAAACAAATGCTCATTAATCAAAAATTAACATGAATCTTTCTAAGAAGCCCCACATAGCTTCAGGACCTTGAGGACAAGGATGCTCATCCTTGGGGACAATCTTAAAATGTCAACCCTGTTACCATAATTATGTATTGTAAACTGATATTGTGGATATGTGTTGAAATTCCTCCATTTATTTTGCTTTCTAAAAAGCATCATATAGCTACCGATCAACAACAACATTAATACCACCTGCCTAATGTATATTAGGGACACAAATGGCACCTGTTTTAAAGAATGAACCATTCGCTCTCTTTTCCTGCATAACTCGAAGTCATCTCGCTCCTAACCCCTGCATTTAATATCTTCTGTTTTTCGTTAGCCCTGATTGTGGGATGGCAGTTGCTTTTGTCTCCTCTGCAGTTTTGCCCTTGTTTGTATCTCAGAATGGTTATTTTTGGAATATCCAGGAATGAATGTCATTCCCATAGTACTAGATATTGATATGGATTTCCCTGACCCTCTCCCAGATAGACCTGTAGTATTCCCATAGAATTCCCTCGGTTATGATACATATGTTAAGTGTCTGTTCCCTTGCTATTCCCTGAGTTTTCTTGTGATCTTGTGAACGCTGATTGGCAAAAAACTTCCATGAAAGTTTATTTGTCGCTAAATGGTGTTTCATTTAGACTATGTTCAGAGTGCATTTACCATGAGGATATTTGATTTCACATGAGGCAAATAATATATCGGTGACCATATTGCTATCAGTCACAATTGGCTTTTTATTTTTAAATATCGATCCGATTTGGCCAATATTGGACACGGATGAATATTCAATCTTAGTTCATTCATTTCAATCAGTAAACTCTTTGTGCCAGTTTTCAAAAGTACTAAACAGTTTATTATTCAATTCCTATTTTCTACCATATCATGTTTTTATGCCTAATTACACTTTAAGCATGTGATTTCACCTCCATTATTGTTTACATCCAGGCAATCAGTATAGATTTATAATATCTGCCATGATATTGGTGTAACCCAACATGTATACACTGGTGCATCCCTAGAATTAATTATTGCATTTGTCTGTGATTTGTCACATTATCAAATGGTTATTGGGTCAATAGTATGTTAGATCCATTCAGCCATTACACATGTTCCAGTTGAACTGTAAATGACAGAAATGTGGATGTGTCATTTCTTTAGTGGCTCAGGTTTACACTTAGGCCACTTTAAATGATTACAAGTTGCTCTTTCCACAACGGTTATTGCATTTGTTAAGACAGTCGAGGCTCAACGTATTATCTTCAGATACAGATAATCCCTCAACACACACCTCAGCTGACATACAGTTCCACCAATCAGCTGAAGCATATTTTGTCATGTGATTTGGTTTATTATTGGCCTTATCGTCATGTACATTGAGTAGAAATGGAAAATAGATGTAGGCAAATTTATGTAAAGGCACTCTCTGCATCACAATTTGCATACTATCCATCCTAAATTGTATAAATTATCAATAATTCAGACGTACTAAATTATTGTATGTTAAAAATAGTATGCCTAATATGCCTGGATGATAAAGATCTTTTATTTCAGATTAACTGCAATTTTAAAATGTATAAACATCACTGTGACATACTGCATGTCAGATACTCTTATGTAATCTACGGGCAACACTTGACTATTGTTTAACTGTGAGTTAATCAGCATACTTGTGCTAATGGCTCAGTCATGTGTTCATTTAGTCCAGGCCTGAACAGCATAACTTTCTACTAGCCATGTCCTCTCTACAGATAAATAACTTAATAATATTATCATTCTGTGACTTTAAACCCCCTTTAACTGTGTGGTAGACTTCAGTTTGCATTGAAGAGGTATTCCCAATCCCATTCACAGTGTTGCCAATATATGGCCAATATATGAAATTGTACAGCAAAAGTGTCCGCATATTAAATTAGTAAGGCCTTATGAAATCAGTTTAATTCTATTATTTTTCCCATTATTTCTGTTTTATTTGCTCTAAATTCCTTGTTTTAAAGTTGAATTACATTTTATCATTAAAAAACTTCTAAAAAGAATTTTCGTTTCAATATACAATTGCATTATTTTTATTAAATGAAGAGCTTCTAAACTGATCCTCACAGCACAATCAAAACCCCCCCAATTTTTTTAATTATATAAATATATATACAACGATCAGCAACAACATTAAAACCACCCGCCTAATATTGTGTAGGTCCTCTTCGTGCCACCAAAACAGCACCAACCCGCATCTCAGACATTATATTCTTCTCTCACAATTGTACAGAGTGGTTATCTGAGTTACTGTAGACTTTGCCAGTTCAAACCAGTCTGACCATTCTCTGTTGACCTCTCATCAACAAGACGTTTCCATCCACAGAACTGCCGCTCACTGGATGTTTTTTGTTTTTGGCCCCATTCGGAGTAAATTCTAGAGACTGTTGTGTGTGAAAATCCCACAAATACTCAAACCAGCCCGTCTGGCACCAACAATCATGCCACGGTCTAAATCACTGAGATACATTTTTTTTCTCCATTCTGATGGTTGATGTGAATATTAACTGAAGTTCCTGAAACATATCTGCATGATTTTATGCAATGCACTGCTGCCACACGATTCGCTGATTAGATAATCACATGGATGATTGTTGGTGCCAGATGGGCTGGTTTGAGTATGTAAAGGGCGAGGAGGCGGCGAGAACCGGCTTGACAATATAAATAATATTTTAATTATGAACTTAAACAAAAGACACAAACACACACATGACGGACGATCTCTCTCTCCCGCACCATCTTCCGCAGTTGGCCTTTATTCCTCTCGGAGGCTTGATCAGGCTGATACGGGACCGGGTGTGTATAATCACGACCCTGCCCCGCCCTCCGCCCTGCCACATTGTATTTCTGAGATTTTCACACACAACAGTCTCTAGAATTTACTCTGAATGGTGCCAAAAACAAAAAACATCCAGTGAGCGGCAGTTCTGCGGATGGAAACACCTTGTTGATGAGAGAGGTGAACAGAGAATGGCCAGACTGGTTTGAACTGACAAAGTCTACAGTAACTCAGATAACCACTCTGTACAATTGTGCTGAGAAGAAAATCACCTCAGAATGCTGTTCTTAGATGTGGGTTGGTGCTGTTTTGGTGGCACGAGGGGGACCTACACAATATTAAGCTGGTGGTTTTAATGTTGTGGCTGATTGGTGTTTCTGTATATATGTATATATATATAGAGAGAGAGAGAGAGAGAGATAGATATATTTCTATATACAGTGTGTATTACTGAAACATTACATTTTACTATACAGAAATAATATATATTTCTGTTGCATTTTTTTCAATTTCATGCTTCTAATTAAATGGAGCTTTTATTTTGGATGTTTTTGACGGCTTTGCTTCTAACCTCTGGAAAACCACTTGCCTATATAGGCTAATGTGCTTATTAAACTGCTAAAGGCTTTGATTTAATTATACAAATATATAGTCTGCATGTGCTACGCACTTCATAGTGACTAAAGTGGTCTGCTCTTTGCCATTAATACACACGCAGAGTGTACATGATGTTAATGATGTGGTTAGTGTATAAGCAGTGGCTTCTCATATTCACAGAATGATGAAGAATGGCTGGTGAAAACGTTAAAACTCGGAATTCAGAGAAAATCAAATGGAAAACACGGAGTTTGGGGAAAAAATAAAATGGAATTTGTAATAAAATGGATTTCATTGGGCCCTAGCGTTATAGTTCATTCCGATTTTTTTTATTCCGCGATTCTGTCCATGTTTAATGCAATGCGGAAAACATAGGGCCCTATAATATTTGAAGAAATGTCTATTGAAAAACCCTTATCAGAGTACAGCAATATTACAGGAAAGTGCATTAAGCTTTACTGTTGTAAGCGCATTATCATGAAAAATGACAATTATTAGATTTTATTATTAGAGATTGAGTTTCTTATATGACTTTATTACATAGTCAAAGTATCCCTCTCCTTCTTGAGCATGTGCAATTGTATTTATTCTTGAAATATGTGGGATATTTACTGCTAAACTTGCTTATTTATTGTGTTATTGTGTCGGATATCCACATGTGGTTTGAGTGTACCTGTTTTAGGTTATTAAAGTGTAAGATTACAATTAATAATTAATCTTAATAATTGCCTTACTATAAATATTTTGATTTCTGTTGGTCTGGAGTGTGTGGAGATAATCTTCTGTATTTAAAGCAAATAAAAAGTGACCATAATGCAATGCAAAATATCTTCATTGTTGTGATGGATTCAATTAGCCTATTATAATGTTAGTTTTGAACAGACATTAAAAAAATAATAATAATAATTTCCTGCAGAATGTTTGATTTTGACCCAAAAATTTTGAATGCATTGAAACGCTTTGTTCTTTGCAACTTTAGTTTTATGCTTCCCACAGCAAGAAAACAGTATTTGACTTGTCAAATGAGGTTTAGATTTGATCATTTATTACTCTCCTATTCGTTGTAAAATATATCTCAATGTGAAGTAGAATTTAATGCGACGTGTAACATGGCCTCTTGCATTTACCGTAGTGTGAACATGTGTCCGTGTAAGTCCTGCAGAACTTTTCAATGGCAAACGCACATGCTCGCCATAACCAGCTCTCCTCTAGTGACTTTCAACTGTTTGCTTAGTCTTCGTGTCCAGTTGCCAAAGCTGCAAGTAGTGCTGTTGTGTTTAACCTCGTGTACAGTAGTTACACTGTCTACGTTGTATTAACCCCTGTGTTCCTCTCTGAGTTGCATGAGGGTGGGTTTAACCAGAAGCCCCTGCATTTCTCAAAGCAAAAACTAATGTTGCTGCCAGAGTAATCGGGGTGCAGCACGATGGGCGGGAGGACAACTAACCAGTCCTAGGATTGAAACCTAAGGCACTTTTGTTTTTAAAATCTTCATGTTGCTTTCATTCTCATTCAGAGCATTGTGAAGGCTGCAGGCAGCTCTCCGAGAGGCAGCATGAATGTGGATGGAATCGTCTCTCCTCAGGCAAGTGCCAGTTTTTTGAGTTAATGTGGAGTAAATACAGAAAAGTGTGCCCATCCAAATAGATGGGGACAGGTGCAGGACACAATGCATCAAAAGTAGGAAAAAGCAAAACAAGAAAATGTCTGCACAATATTATTGTAAATGGTGTTCCCACGGTCATTGAAAACCTGGAAATATTAGAGAACTTTAAAATGTTGTTTTCCAGGCCTGGAAAAGTCACAGAAATCTCTTTAATGACAATATATTTTCTAGTTTTTCATTTGCTTTAAAATATTTAATGAGCTAGAAAGATTTAATGAGCTCTTGTGAAGAATAGTACATGCTTGCAAGCCATAGTGACGCAAGATTTGTCAGTGAATCGTTGTTTTTAGTCTGTTCATTGTCAATGGTTCACAAGTTGAATCATTTGCAAGATGATCTGAATCAAAATAATAATGCTTGGAAATGTTGTGGAGAAGTCATAGAAATACATTAGACAGAAAGGGTGGGATCCCTGTATATTATAATATTGTTCCAATTATTCTAAAGTTATCAAAACATTGCTTTTTTTTAAATACAATTTAATAAAGTTTGAAACATTTGAAAAATGGATTTATTGATTGATTGTTTTATTCCCTCATATTCTCCCCAATTTGGAATGGCCAATTCCCAATGCGCTCCAAGTCCTCATGGTGGTGTAGTGACTCGCCTCAATCCGGGTGTTGGAGGATAAATCGCGGTTGCCTCCGCGTCTGAGACCGTCAGTCCGCGCATCTTATAACGTGGGTTGTTGAGCGCATTACCACGGAGACATAGCGCGTGTGGAGGCTTCACGCTATTCTCTGCGGCATTCACGCACAACTCGCTACGCGCCCCACCGAGAACGAGAACCACAATATAGTGACCACAAGGAGGTTACCCCATGTGACTCTACCCTCCCTAGCAACCAGACCAATTTGGTTGCTTAGGAGACCTGACTGGAGTCACTCAGTACGCCCTGGATTCAAACTCACGACTCCAGTGGTGGTAGTCAGCGTCAATACTCGCTGAGATACCCAGGCCCCCCCATTTGAAAATTTTTAAATTTATGTAATTTGAACTGTTAAAAGTGGACCAAAGACCTGTCCACACTATGTCTGAAGCGATTGTGAAATGTTTTGAAAAATCAGCCAACGCATCAATGAAAAGTTGGCTTATCGCAGTGCAAAATTTGACACTTGTGTGAGTTTTGTTTTAAAATCTTGGTGTGAATACACTTTAACGGGGTTGCACACCAGACATGACAGGCAGACAACATACAGCATTCTTCAATTCGAAACCATTTTCTTTCGATGAATGTAAGCACACCGTCGCTGCCGTCTGGCATCCATCAACGTGCCCACTAAGTCTTTGGAGGATCCCCAAAATTCTTTTGCGTCACTCACATAGTTTTCCATTATTTTTAGGTCAAATTTATCGACTAGCCTGTTTGATTGACGTTCCCAATCAGACTAGCTAGTTAACGTTAGCTTGCTAAATATATAGTTACTATGTATCCTGTACTTCAGGTGTTACATAGATCACGATGTGTTTCAGGTGATCCAATCACAAGTGGTCAGCGCTAAATACGGAGGTAAACAGGGTCTAAAACATTTTGTGAGCATATTACAAAAACCAGATATGGGAAATGCTTGTGACCACATCTCATTTGAAGTGTAAACACTAATCTGTTCTGAATGCATCCCGGACAGGGCAGAGAACACCACCCCTCAGCTGTCAATCAACCGCTGCACTAAAACAAGAGTTCGCCGGTTATGTGTGGATTTTAAAAGGAATAACCGTCCGATCGGATATTTTTAAAAGTGCATATATACTTGTACATGTTCCACTTCAGTTTGTCTGACATCAACATGCAGTGACAAGGATGAGAATCTTTTAATTATTATTTAATATCTATTTAAATGCTTGTAAACTCATTCTCCTGCAGAAAGAGGAGTCCCAGTCTCTTGCACAGAAGCTGCAGCAGAAGGTTTCCTCGGTGGAGTCTTTGCTTCGGGGTTCGGGTCGCGGCGAAGGGCTGTTCCGCTCCGGCTCGCGGGACAGTCTCGTCAGAAGCTCCTCGAGAGAATCCCTTACTCTCATGGGAGAGAATGAAGTGCCGTCCACGTCGATGTACGATCCCCCTTCAGACGTCGAGAGTGAGGCTGAGGACTCGCCAGGCAGTGTTGAGGGTCTATCGAAGGAACTGCTCTTAAACCGCCTGCACAGGGTGGAAAGAAGCCTCGGCAATTACAGAGGGAAATACTCTGAGGTGAGCGGATGAGAGTGGCTGCAAACACAATTGCATGGGTTTGTTGCATTAAAAAGGTTTTATCACAAACTATACATTTATAAATATTCAGTAATACAAATAAATATAAATATTGTTTTTTTGGTGGGTATTAAAGCACAATACGTACAACAAAGAGGCACAAAACACAATTTACCAGCTAGACAAATGGAACTAGAATTGAAAGCTTAGAAATGTACTTTCAGGTAAATAAATATTTGGATTAACCATATATTTAAATCTAGTAATTATATATAGTCACTAAAAATATCTCTGGTATGGAAGGCTACTTCCAAAATGTGAAATTGGGCAAAGAAATGCATCAACATGACACATTAAGTTGAAAAAGCCCAGAATATTGGTAGGGTCCCAATAAATTAACATTTTTCCCCAAGTGGCACTGCTCATTCATTCTATAACACATAGTACATGCACACTGTGCATTTATGTAATTAAATCACATCCTTTGCAGTTTAAAAGTCGCACTTGACCATATCGCAATTTGATTTGTGTTAAATTCTGTGAAATTCCGCATTTTACTCTCAATTCCATTTTCATGTCTCAATTCCTCCATTCTGTCACTGAAGTCATAGGACCCTACTTTAAAATGAAGCTCTACAAATAACCAGAAATAATGGATATTTGTATGGATGCATGACTGTAATCTTCAGCAAACAGTTGTTTATATTTTTTGCTCACCCAATTGAATGCTAATTATTTGAGGTGTGTTGTTATTGACATTTCCATTCAGCACCTGTGAATGTGCAATGACCTTGCTTTAAGACGGGTCTCTTCTGGGCCAGTTTAATACGATTTTAATGATGTATGTTGGAGACTGATGCGTCAAATGCAATTATACAGTTGCTTCAACAGTTACATTACATGTACATTTATTCATTTGACAGATGCTTTTATCCAAAGCGACTTGCAAAAAGAGGAATAAAACATCTTAAGGAGACAGTGGTATGAAAAGTGCTGCATTACAAAGTTTCACTAGCAGCAGAATAGTAGTATCTGAGACCGATACGAGTTCAACAGGAATCAATAAAGGCACATAAGATGTTTCACAAAAACATTTGTCTTAAGATGGTTATTTATATGTTTAGCTTTAGTGTGTCAATGGGAAATATAAATATTAGACTCCCAAACATTACTTTAGCAAATATAAAAGATCAGAATAGAAGAACAGGGAGCCCTGCAACAGATGTCATGTCCCCCACAAAGCCCCCCACTGAACATCGAGACCGAAGCAATTGAGACAGCCTAAATAGATAGGTGAACAGTGGTTGAATTCTCCAAGAAGCTTGAAACATCCTATCTGCCAACAACCAGGAAAAACGGTGTCCAGGATAATCTAGGAGAATTTGGGCTGTTTTAAAGGCAAAGACGGTCCTGTAGGACCTACAGTGAAACCAAAGGAAAAGTGTTTTGGTGCTTCTTTGTGTTGGTACAACAAAGCGCCCCTCATTAGCCGACCGCGGGCTTCTAGTGGGCGTGTAGATCTGCAAAAAGGATTTTAGGTATGCTGGAGCAGACTCAGTGACTGTTCTGTATACCAGCATCAGAGCCTTGAATTTAATACGTGCATCAACCGGCAGCCAGTGGAGAGAGACAAAGAGTGTTGTAACGTGCTCTCTTTGGTTCATTAAAGACCAGACGTGCTGCTGCATTCTGGATCATTTGCAGAGTTATAATTGCACATGCAGGGAGGCAGGGCAGGACTGGGCAGAGAAATCGGCCCGCGATTTACATGGCAACTGGCCCAAAACTTGTTGCGCGGGGAGGGGGTGGGGGCTCGCTGTCCTTTTTCTGCATATCGCGGCGCCGTTTTGTGGTCCGTTCTGCATAACGCAGCGGCTCGTTTTAGCTTATCACGGCCCATTCGGCACTTTCGATTCTCCTGATGGCCAGTCCATCCTTGATCGGCCCCAAAGTGCGTCGGCCCACTGGGAAAATGCCCGGTATACCAGATTACCAGTCCAGCCCTGCAGGGAGGCCTGCTAGAGTAGTCCAGTCTAGGTATTACAAGGGACTGAACAAGAAGTTGCATGTTCAGAGTGGAAGGGTCTTATTTTCCTGATATTGTAGAGTGTAAATCTACATGATCGTGCTGTCATTTTATCAAGCTGTTTCTCAAAGCCTTGCCGTAAAATGAAACCGAAGCAAGTTATTGTTGAGTGGCTAATATGCATGATGATTGTGAATTGACAAAAACAGATGTGGAAGTGAAAAGTGGAGATATATAGTAAAAAAGGACATACATTTTTATGCTCACCCACACCTATAATAATGCAAGTATATAGACATATATTAAACCATTGGTGTCTAATGGATTACTTTTATGCTGCCTTTTATGTGCTTTTTTTTTTCTTCTTGCCTCTAAGCTTCACCTGCATTGAATGGATTAGAGCCATTTGGAAAAAATCTTCATTTGTGTTCTGCAGAAGAAAGAAAGTCATACACATCTGGGATGACATAAGAGGGAGAAAATGATGAAGAGAATTAAACTATTCCTTTAAAATAGAAAGTAGAGCACAAAGCAACGGGTTTCACTGAATATGAAATTTTCTCAATCATAATCCTAGATAATAATCTGTTTCCTCTCTCCTTCAGTTGGTCACAGCGTACAGAACAGTACAGCGAGATAAAGAGAAAACTCAGGTAACTTCATATTCAGTCTATGCAGCAAAATAAATGAATGTTTCCATGCAGCTTGAGGGAAGTTTCCTTAATGTTTTCCCTTAAATTAGCTGCTGTATTTCTGTTGTATGGTATGAAATTAATAATAGACTGTCTGACATCTCTGTCTGTTTCTCATGTATTTGTGTGTTTCTTTCAGGCCATCCTCAGTCAGAGTCAAGATAAAGCCCTGAGAAGAATAGGAGAGCTCAGAGAGGTGCGTCTTTAACCCCTCATGTTTTCTCACTGTTTTCTGACTCTTCATCATACACACTAATTAATTCATCTTACATGCTGTACTGTGGACGTCTCTGTTACTGTAAACTCTGCAAACTTCTTTGTTTTCAAAAACCATAGTTTTGCTTTGTTTTAAAAAAAAACACATTTAATATAGTAATTAAAAAAAAATGTATTTATGGCATTAATTATGACAATAATATTTATGTATTTTGGCCTTATTTTAGTATCATGTAAATCACTGTAATTGTGTTTGGGTGATGATGCACAATAACTTGCTCAATGTTCATTTACACCTTAAAAAAACCATTATCCACATAATTTATCTGGACTTTCAGTTGTTTCTTTTCAAATACAAATAGCTGTTATTGAACACTTGGGAATAGAACTCTTTGTGACATCATTAGTGTCTTAGGTTCTAAGACATTCTAAGTTTCTAGGCAACAGAAACACAATGTTGGCAGTCTATAGAAAAAGCAGAATCCTTCAGTTTGCTTCATTTGATCCTGATTGCTGCCTGTTTACTGTGATGGATACAGCTATTAAGTAGGATAAAGCTATTTGTATTAGCATTCTGTTTGTACGGACCACCAAAATGGCTTCACCTTACAAACCTGTCTTTAGGAAAGGAAACTTGAAAGGAGCACTGCTTGTGGGTGACCTTCAAGCTGAGGTGGACAAAAAGCTGCTGTTCGCAACATTTAATCCATTAGTCCCATCAGCTTTCTGCAAGTTTGCAGAGACGGGGTGACTTACCGCACTCTTGGGTATCTATATATGTCACCTTTGCATACTTCGATGATGCAGAGAAGGCCTTGAACACGCTGTCTTGAGAGGATCTCCAGGGCAGACCACTGCAAATAATGTGGGCTCAGCTCAATGGAATCTGCAACATCAAGGGGCCTCAGGCAGTGCGCCAGGTGAAGCAAAAGCCCAGGTTTCAACATCCTGAGAAGAAGTACCAGAGAAGATGTCACACTGGTCTGTCTTTATGTCACAAACATCCCATACAGCTTGGGTAGCGAGCATCTCCGCAGGCTTTTCTCACGATTTGGAACCATCATCAGTGCCTCCGTGATGATGCAGAACAGGTGCAGCAAGGGGTTCGGATTTGCGGCCTTCCTCACTCCTGAAGCTGCTTTGAAGGCTTTGTCAGCAGTGAACAGGCATGTTGTTGGCAACAGCCCATTGAGTGTCACTCTGTCCCCAAGTGCAGCAAAAACTGATCAGTGTGAGCACCAGGACAGCTCTGACACATCGTCGGACATTGTCGTTGAAAAGACTGCAGGAGTACATTGAAGTAGCAGTTCATGATATTACCCCTGAATTACCTGCCAGCTCTGAAAGGACACTGCCTGTTCTGCAGCCCAAGTCATCTGCTCTGGTTCCTGGGAATTTTGTGGCTGCCATTCCAAAGGTTACCACCAACCAGCTTACCAGGCTCCAGTCAAGTAGACAACGTGATGTGTTGGGTCTCCTTCTGCAAGGTGTGAGTTTCCACCTAGTCCTCTCTGTCACACTACTGGACACGGCGAAGTTTGAAATTCCCTGGATGACTGTTATGCTACCCATCCAGTCTGCTCTGCCTCCTGGAAATGGTATGCTCACTACTGTTCCCCATGTGAACAGCTGTGTTAGTGTCTATCTCACCAACCAGCTTGCCAGGCTTCAACCAAGTCCTCGATTGAATGAAGTGGGTCTCTTGCTTTAGGGTGCAAGTCTCCACCTAGTCCTCTCTGTCACCCTACTGGACACGGTGAAGTCTTCCACTCCAACCACCCTGCTGGGAATTTTATGGCCACTAAGATTCCCATGTTAAGCAGCTGTGTTAGTGTCTGCCCCACCAACCAGCTTGCCAGGCTCCAGCCGAGTCGACAAGGTGATGTGTTGGGTCTCCTGGCTCAGGATGTGAGTTTCCACCTTATCCTCTCTGCCACCCTACTGGACAGGGTGAAGTTTGAAATTCCCTGGATGCCTGATATGCAGCCCAACCAGCCGGCTCTGCCTCCTGGAAATGGTATGGCCACTACTATTCCCGGGTGTAAAGCTGCTTTAGTGTCTGCCCCACTAACCAGCTTTACAGGGTCAACAAAGTCCTCGACTAAATGCTTTGATGTCCTGCCTCAGAGTCCGAGATTTCTCCTTGTGATCTCAGCCACCTTACTGAACAGTGTGGTGTTCGAGAGTCCACGGATGTCTGACTTGTACCTCAACCAGCCTGCATTCCTTCCTGGGAAGTTTATGGTGATGAAAGTTTACAGATTAGTAGCTGTGTTGGTGTCTGCTGCACTAATCAGCTTACCAGGTGGGATGCACTCGGTGTCCCCCTTAGGGTGGCAGTCTCTGCCACCCAACTGGACATCCTGAATTTTGAAATCCCACGGATGCTGCTGTCTCCTGTGCCACTTGGCCTGAAGATGAGTGGGGATGTATTGAATAGCAAGTACTATCAGACCAGTGTGGTTGCCAAGATGTCATGCAAATCTATGGTGATTATGAAGAGTGTTGACAACTCCTTAGTGTGGCGCATTCAGCATCAGGCCATCCGGGATGAGGATGTGATTCCTCAATGTAAGCGCCTCCATCCAGTATGTCAGGAGATGGCAGAGTGCACTCTTTAGGAGACCACTCCTCGATATCAAAAGACCTTAAATCCATAGTGTTGTCAGGCGCTCCAGAAAGTGGCCTCACTTCATATGGAAAATCCAAACCTGGACATCACTCCGGGAAGAAGAAATGATTTCATTCAATCAGATCATCTGCAGGATGAGCAAGAACCAAGTCAGCGGTCGTCCTCGTGGTGAAGCAGGTTCCAAAGTACTATAAGATCTGTGGCTAGCAGCCCCATAACCTGGTTCATCCTCGCCACTGGGGCTGGTCTCTGGGACCTGATGTGAATCTTCTTCTGTGGATGTTGTAGCTGTGCAAACAAATTGTATGGTGCAGCAAAAAAAAATAATTGTGGTGCAACATAAAAAGCTGCATTTTTGTTGTCTCTTCAATCCCAGATGCATCAGTCCCCCCAAAAATTAAATAAATACATTGTGCACAAAATGCAGTGCAAAAATATAAAGTGCTCAAAAGTTGTTTTGTGTCTCTGTTTTGTTAGTTTACAATGCATTAATTCATCATGCATTAACTAATGTTAACAAGTACAACTTTTAATAAAAAATTTTTTTAATTTAGTGGTGAAAAATATTTTTCATTGTTAGTTTAATTTAGTTAACAAATAAAACCTTACAGTAAAGCAGGGCTATTCAATTTCATCGACAAGTGGGCCAGATGGAAACATTATTTGGGGCATGTTGTCCAAGCCAGAATATTTTCCCATCTATAATTAATCTACAGATATTGTGTTATAGTAGGCCTATTATTATAACATGCATGTTTCATAAATGAGCTTAGGGTTGAAACTGTGTCCATTAGATTAACATGTACATGTCAGACAACCTTTTATGTCAATTTTGTAGGAGCTACAAATGGACCAGCAGACCAAGAAACACCTGCAAGAGGAATTTGATGCTGCTCTTGAGGAGAAAGACCAGATGATCACCGTGCTTCAGACACAAGTATGTGTTCGTATGTGTTGTGTAATGCCTACCGTATGGTATCAGAGGTAATACTGAAGCGGTTTGTTGTCAGGTGTCTCTCTTGAAGAAAGGACTCCAGGAGTCTGAAGGGCTCGAGACCTGTCAGTCCACAGATGCAGTCGACGCAACCTCTGACTTTCAGAGTCCCTCAAAAGACAACAGTTCTACAGTTAACACGGGTATGTACAGGCATGCATCAATATTTATTCAAAAACCTTTGTCCAAAAATCTTACAGGCCATTAAACTGTATTTGGAAAGAAAGAAGAAAAAGAAACATTTGATCTGTAAGTGAAATTTTTTTTTTAAATATGCACCTTATAAATATGTGAAAATCACATACATGATCAAAACAGTAGTGTTTACTGAAGTAGTGCTGTACATAATCCATCTGTTTCTGTGTGTGTCCAGCAGAGGGTGGTGCTGAATCGGGCAGCGTGGTGGACGTTGAGGTTCTACAGAAGCGAATCAAGAGGCAAGAGAGTCTCCTGCAGAGATGTAAGGAGACGGTTCGCTCCAGTAAAGAACGCTCCGCACAGCTGGCCAGCGAGAACGATGCTTTACAGCAGCAGCTGCAGGAGAGACTGCAAGAGCTTGAGAAAATAAAGGTACATGCACACAGAAAACATCAGACACATGTTATCTTGCCTAGTCATGTGACGAATCAGAGGATCGGTTCTGTTCTTCTTTTTACTCTATTCTTTTTGTTTCATTCTGTTCACGTCTTTCATTCTTTTGTCATGCAGTCATTTTCTATTCTTTTGTTTTATTTTGTTCTATTTTTTATTTGTTGTTCTTTTTATTTTCTGTTCTTTTCTATTCTATTGTTTGTTTTGTCCTGTTTAATTCTATTCTATATTTCTGTTCAGGTCTTTTGTTTTTCTGTTATTTGTTTTTGTTGTTCTTTTCTATTTTTCTCATTTGTTTTCTGTTCTGTAATTTTCTATTTTGTTGTTTTGTTATTTTCTATTTAATTTTCTGTTCTATTCTAGTGTTTATTTTTTTAGTTTTGTCTTGTTCTATTTTTCTGTTCTTTTTTTTATTATTTTCTGTTCTGTTTTCTGTTCTATTTTTGTTTTGTGCTATTTAATTCTATTTATATTTCTGTTCTTTTGTTTTCTGTTGTTCTTTCTTTTCTATTCTATTGTTTTGTTCTTTCCTTTTACTTTTCTGTTTTATTCTATTGTTTTTTTTTTGTCTTGTTCTATTATATTTTTCTGAAGTTCTTTTGTTTTTCTGTTCAATTCTATTCAATACTATTTAGTTTTGTCCTATTTAATTTTTCTTTTGTTGTTCTTTTCTATTTTTCTCGTTTGTTTTCTGTTCTGTAATTTTCTATTTTATTGGTTTGTTATTTTCTGTTATTTTATTTTCTGTTCTATTCTAGTGTTTTTTTAGTTTTGTTTTGTCCTGTTCTATTTGTCTGTTCTTTTCTGTTCTTTTTTATTATTTTCTGTTGTTTGTTTTCTGTTCTATTTTTGTTTTGCGCTATTTAATTCTATTTATATTTCTGTTCTTTTGTTTTCTGTTATTTTCTGTTGTTCTGTTCTATTTTACTTGTTTTTTTCTATTCTATTGTTTTGTT
The DNA here is from genome assembly GCA_032164185.1 of Moxostoma hubbsi. Lineage (NCBI taxonomy): Eukaryota > Metazoa > Chordata > Actinopteri > Cypriniformes > Catostomidae > Moxostoma > Moxostoma hubbsi. The sequence goes on from JAVLUX010000034.1 coordinate 2,015,642, forward strand.
CTTTCCTGTTACTTTCTTTTCTGTTTTATTCTATTGTTTTTTTTATTTTTGTCTTGTTCTATTATATTTTTCTGATGTGCTTTTGTTTTTCTGTATTTTCTGTTCTATTCTATTCAATGCTATTTAGTTTTGTCCTATTTTATTTTTCTTTTGTTGTTCTGTTCTGTTTTTTTTTCTATTATTTTCTATTCTCTATTTTTTTCCAACTTTTTTTCTTTTATATTCTATACTATTTTTTTGTTTTGTCCTGCCCTAGTTGTTTTTTTTCTTGGGGGGGTGTTCTGGGGATCTGTCCAGTAATTTTCTCTTCTATTGTTTTGATATTTTATTTTATTTTCTGTTTTATTCTATTCTGTTTTTTGTTTTGTCCTTTACTGTCCTATTCTATTTTACTGCTGTTCTTTTTTTGTTCTGTGGTTTTTTTCCATTATTCTATTCTATTTTCATTTTGCTCTATTCTGTTGTTCTATTATATAATTTTTGTATTCTATTCCATTGTTTTGTTTTGCCATGTGCTGTCATATTTTATTCTATTCAATGTAAACAAGCTCCTGTGTTTGAGAGTATTTGTTGGCATTGTGTAGTGTTGAGTGTGTGTACATACTTGTGATGTACATGTGCTGGTATATTGGGTGTGTGTTGAAGAGGGTTGCGGGTGGAGGGCTGTGACTGTGTTTCCTGTAGATGTGATGAATTTGTGTTATATGTGGGAAAAGCTCCCAGCAGGGACAGAGAGAGCAGAGGTTAACAGCTCACCCCTCCCTGCTTTAAACAGTCCCGTATTAAATCTCATCTGTACCTACTGTCACACCAAAACACAGCTGATCCTCAGCTCACCGTGAATTACTCTTCTGCAGTCTTTTGGTTTGGCTAAACACTAAATAATTTTAGATTTATAGTAAACAGCTTTGCATCAAAGAAAACGACTTCTATAAAGCATGTGCAAAACTCGCCAAAGTTGAATACTTAGGAAAAGGGAGTTTGTTCCTAACCCCAAGTATGAGCAGAAACGGTAATACTTGTGCAAAATAATGACATTTTCTTTTCTTTTATCCACAAGTCTACACTTACGTCATACAGCTTCAGTCTATAATTTATTTGTTTTGAGTTGTGTGTGTCGAACTCACCAGTACAGAGAAACAGGAAGTGGAGTGACCGCTGTTGTATCCTAAAGGCGAGGTCGCCACAGCCATTGGCGGCTGTCCTGAGCTGTAATTGCGGTTGGATTGTTGGTTCTCTTGGTCTGGTCTGAAGACTCCACAGGCTGCTGTCTTGTGGATGGGCCTGGATTGTGTATGCTTTAAATGAGATCATTTCTGTGTTGCACAGGTTGATGTGCAAGTTGAGGTCAAGGTTAATGTTATAATTGAATTGCTTGTGCTTGATATTTACATGTGATGGGCTGAATGTACATTAGCTCTTAAACATGGTAAAAGCATTTTTTTAAAGAAAGCAGTGTTGAGTAACCAGTTATATTTAGAATAATAATTCTGGCAAGTGAAATAGTTCATTAGTCTGACGTTCAAATATATATATATTTAATTGAGTTCATGGGGGCACTCCCTGTGGAAACAAAAAGATCTATAATAATTACATAATAAATGAATAACCACTTGCTTGATCTGAAAAAAATAGGTGTCATTTTAAAACGTAGAATCTGGATTTTTCAATGCATATATCTGATCAGAACAATTCTTAAATAATGCTTTTTAATTAGGTGATAAATAAGAACTGTTTTGTTCTCATCATTTGCAAATTTGTTAACACAACAATTCTATTCATATTTGGTAGAAACATAAAAAAGATGAAATAGTCACGTGTTATATACTGTTGGAAATGTCTCATTATTTTGAATGCAAAGAGCACTCAGAGGTCAAACTGCACTGAGTTTTAGTGGATGTAATTCCCACTGACACACATGAATATAATGAACAGGAGTGCCTTTTTGTCATGTTTTTCTTTATTACTTCCTGAAACATACATGTAACATAGACATATCGTAACATACAGCAGACTATCCCAAATAAACGAGCCCAAACACAACGTAATATGACGAGTAGATCTTGAAATATCTCTCAAAGAGTGCACATGGAAAACGATGCACGTAAGGGCGCTCAACACCGAGTGCGTGCGTGTTTCAGAAACCATATGTGAACAAAGTCAAGGAATTTTATTCCAGTTGGATTAAGTAAAAAAAGATAAAAACGTTCTCTGTTTCAAAATGACTGGAACACAACATAATGATGAATTAATGAGCAGATCACTCAAAGCTACTGATAAAATGTGCAGTTTAGCCAGGCTAGCTGGATGTACAGTATATGAAAGACTTTTGAAAAGTAAACGTACCCTTGATACTCATCATAAATCTCTTTTTCTTAAGGTCAGTACGTTTCCAACATGCCGAGTTGTGTATCCAGGTTGTCTAGGCAAATTGCCTTTGTGGTTATTATGATAGATGGTCAAAAAGTGTTGATTCTCAGAATTATGTATTAAAACTCATCATCTCCCACTCATCGTCATCTGTGTGTTTACCAGGAACTCCACACCTCAGAGAAGACTAAACTGATCACACAACTGGGCGACGCCAAGAACCTCATTGAGCAGCTGGAGCAGGACAAGGTGAGGGAGATGCTAACAGGATGCGCTTCATGTTACTCCTCAGAAGGGTTCAACTATGCTGTGTTTCTGCCATAGAACTATGTTTGCAAGCCAGCGTGAATGGAAGAATGCAAATTCCACTGGCCCTCTTAGTGAAAGTCGAAGATGAATTGTCCTGAAAAGACTTTTCAAAAACAGTTTAGAAAGTGTTTTTCCTTTGAGCCACTTTATCATGTCTGAGGCTTAAATGAAGACTTGATTGTTTTGCTTATTATTGTAAGAGGACGATCAAGCAGGGTCCAAAATGAAAGGGGGAAATTTGCAATAATCTTTCAATGTTGCTTTCTCTTATCCAAGCTTTATATTAAGAGATTGTAAGCAATTCTTAGGTTGTTTTCCCTGAAAATTGTACACTGGCTCGGGAGCACTATTGAAATATTGCTCAGTTTGTTGGAGCATCCTGACCAGCCTGACAGCAACATTGGCTCAACCAGTGCAGGCGAGTTTGCGACACGACTATCTGATTGCCCAAAAAATTGCTGATGGGCTCCGGAAACCTGTTTGAAAAATCAAGATTTTGTGCAACAGAAATATAAAGCGAATTTAAAGACTACAAATATTTCGTACCAGCCACAATATTGAAAATCCAGTCTTTCAGGTGTCATCTTGTGAGGTTTTGTGTAAAATATGGAGAGCTGTCTTTGTGCTACTGAGTTCTGATCAACTCAATCTGGTCTTTGACCTTTACTCTGCAGGACAGTGCTGATTGCCTTTTGTTTATGAACACGTTTGCACTTGAATATGTCAACATTATCAGTGGCAGAATATTTTTGAGAATAAGTAACTGAAAACAATATGTTTGTGTCTGGGTCCAGACACTCAAGACCACTGCACTTGCAGTGATTAGTGTGCATCGGTGTGGTCCAGATCATCCCACACCAAGTTAGTTGACGTTCAGTTAAACACATCTATGCGCACAATCACTGGAACCCTACGTCCTAGCAACATACCACCACCACATCTCCAATGACAGGAGGCCGCTGCCAAGCGGACTCAACACGGACATCCCACTGCATCCAGCAGCCCGCCTGCCATCGAGAAAACCTGTCTGGTTGAACCTGCCGCCTGAGGATATGACCGCTAAATCGCCATGGAGTGATGAGTGGGCTGCAACAGATGTTGTGAACCACGCCCCCATAGCTGAGCCGTCTGTCTGTCCTCCTGGCTTCGACCTTCCTTGATGACACTGGTCAATGCTGAACCGATTCCGGACAGGACAAGGTCGATGTGCAGTCAACCCAACCAAGCCACCAACCCGAACTGCAGCTGTGGGGAACCAGAAACCATGCAGCACATTGTCAACCAGTGTCCGCTAACTCATTTCAAAGGCGGACTCGAGGCTCTACACCTGGCTGAACAAGATGCTGTTCTCTGGCTGGGAAGAAGATATGTTTGTGAATTCTGTTGGGAATATTTGTGAATTTAGTCTCAAGTGTAATCTCAAATGTTCTTTTCCCTACTTGTCCCAAGAGAAGAGACTTTTCTGAAATCGCCATCCACATTAAATGTTTGACATGGAGCCTGTTTACATGCACAGTGATATGCTGCTAACTCCCAAAAATTTGCTTATTTAAAAAATCTGAAAATAATTTGTTGTCAAACTGTTAAGGAGCATGTGCACATAACTAGCGCACATTGGATAAGCTAGTAAGAACACTGGTAAATGTGTTTGCATGCAACGTGAAAACAGGGTAATGGGCTATTATAAATAAATCTATTATTTTCGATCTACTTGTTGATCGGTTTTATTCTTAAGCCGTTTATGACCTTACACTGATAAAGGAAAGGTGTTTATTTATTAGTAAGCATAATCGGTGAAAGAATGTGCACGTAAACACGCTCACTGATCACATTGTGCAAAACATTAAATGTAAATTCTGTCATTTACTCACCCTCATAATGAGCACTTTTACATGCACACCAATACGCTGAAAACTCCCAAAACTTAGCTTATTTAAAAAATCAGACAAAGCAAGAAATCCGTGTTTACATGACATTTGAAATAATCGTGTTAATCTATGCTTTTGACAGTAAACCGTGAAGAGTCATGTGCGCACATTGGATTAGCCTGTAAGAACGCCTGTAAATGCGTTTACGTGCAATGCGAAATCGGTGCAATGGGCAAAATGATCAAAATACTAATAACTACACTCTTGACCGACACAAAATAGGTATCGTTTTAAAGCTAAGAATATGTACTTTACAATGCATGCAGGCATTGTGACCAAAACTGAACAAGTGCTTTGAAATTTGCAGACAAATCAGAAGTTTTGTGTTTTGATAATTTATGAATAATTTTGCCCTGTACAAATTATTGTATGTGGTAAAAACATCAAACTGATCAAATAGCCATGTGTCATATGTCGTGGAAACTCTCAAAGAGTAGAATACATCCAGCCAATTTGTTTTACTTGCATACAAAAATATAGCATGCAAAAACTACTTATATGTCTTTGGCATGCATGCTACATGTGAACAGGTGTTGCTTATGAGCCGTGTTTTTGCTTCTAAGTTCACGAAAAATAAGCAGAACATAAAATGTAACTTACCATTACCACAAAACAAGCCCACACACAAATTAATTGGATACATGGATCATACTAAGCCTATAATGTGCCATCAAGCCAAAAACACATTCGCTTTCCTGGATCAGGTGACTTAATCAGAAATTATGTAGTACGTTGTCCAATGTCATGAACGTTAAACCAGGATTCAGAGCATTGCAACCAGTGGTGAAAGTCATCCAAATATGGGCAAAGAGGATCGTTTACTGTAATTACATATGGACACCAGGAGATGGCGCCAAGTACATGACACTGACTCAATGATGACTCAAATGACAAAGAATGGAACTGAATGAGATCTCGTTGCTCATACCTGCATGCTATGGAGAGAGAGCATACCTCTAGTCATTGTTGTATTTGCATATGCATTTAGTTCTTGTGTACAATTATTATGATTTGTTTGGAAAGGCTTTTGGACACTTGGATAAATTATTTTTGTAATTACTTCTGGTTGCTTTGTCGTATCAACATAAAATGTTACTTTTTTCAGCAGTTTCTTAGACTGAGAGTCTCAGAATTTATCATAATCTACATCATTAAAGAATTTAAAATGTTTTCTTTAAAGTGATACCAAGCAATTGACTGTCTTTGTTTTTGTTTTGTTTGTAGAGTTATATGCCTTAAATTTTTGGCATGCAACTAAAACAGGAAATCTTTAAAAATACCTTCACACCTTTAAGCATAATCAGTGTAAAAAGTGAATGTAAAAGCGCTCATTGTTTCAAAGTTGTCTGTTTTTCAGCGGTAGAAAAGAAAAGAAGGAATAATGTCACGTCAAACCTGCCGCAATTCGTCTTGACATGCCAGATTTGAATTAAACATAAGTGCAAATGAGATTCGAGAACTCCAGCAGGAGGAAGGATTTTCAGCAAATAATAACTTACATTTCTGTTTTGACAGTTTAAGGTGTTTGGTGAAATATTCCTTGAATGGTCACTGATATGTATGATATGATTATGAAGGGCATGGTGATTGCTGAAACAAAGCGTCAGATGCATGAAACTCTGGAGATGAAGGAAGAGGAGATCGCCCAGCTGCGTTCCAGAGTCCAGCAGACCCTCACACAGAAAGACGAGCTACAGGATCAGAAGGAGAAGTCTGAGAAAGCAGGTGAGAGATGGTCACATTGCTCTTGTCTTTCTTGATTTCTGTCCACTTTGTGTGGTTTTCCTAACTTTGAGCTGTATGGGACTTTTCTCCCAGCATTTGAAGAGCTGGAGCGAGCCCTGGGTGTGGCCCAGCGGGCGGAGGAGGCACGGCGCCAGCTACAGGTGAACATGGAGGAGCAGTTAAAGCAGGTGGAGAAGGCCAGTGAGGAAGAGAGGAAAAATCTACAGCAGGAGCTTACCAGGGTCAAACAGGAAGTGGTCACGATTATGAAGGTGTGAATGGCACGATTTAGCTAAAACTTGTGACGCTTATCCCCTTTGTTGCCAAAAACAACAGAAGTTCAAATACAAATGTGGCTATAGGTCTTCAATGCAAATATAATTTTTTGAAAATCGTCAGCAGTAAATCTTAATTCGTTTTTGTCCAGCTCTATAGCAATTCTCAAGGGGGTATGTATTTTGGGGCTCTTTTGAGATATAAAAGCTTGCTGTAAAACTTACTTAAACTTTCAGACCTCAAAACATCCTCCCCAGTCCAAAAAGACCACTTTTTAAAAATATGCTACTGTAGAAAATCCTTATGCTGTTCCCGACGTTGTGTAGCACCTACAACTCTGCAGATCCTTCTGAAGAATCTCAACGCTAAAAAATGAGCGACTAAAGTTCTGATCATACAGATTGAGCAACACTTTTCATCTCTGATTGTTTTGTGAAGCTGTTACAATTAAATGAAGCTTTGTAAAGAGACTGTTAAAGATGGACAAAGCAGTCATTTTTAACTGTAATTATTAGTCACTATTTTTGACCAGACAGCAAACTCACAGCTCATTACTTATCAGAGCAAAGCTCTACTACTTATTTCAAATGTGATTGTGGGTTCTTTGTCACAACAATAAAAAAAATGGGTAGTTTAACCCTTAAGCTGCGTTCACACTGCCAGCGACACGCAGCAACAAAACGACCTCATCTCATTAATATTCAATGAGAGCTGGCGACTTCCGGCAACACGAGCGATGAGACAAAGTTGAGAAATGTTTCACTTTATGCAAATGAAGAGCGGCTTTTGGGAGCGACAGCAAATATGAGAGTAGGTGGTAGAGCTCACGTGATCCTAATATTTAAATTATAATATAAATTGTAAAGAAACAGTGGCTCTCCATACACTCCACTAGCGACCTAACCGCTAGCCGCTGGCGACATGCAGCGACAAAGTGTCTGGCGGTGTGAACGCAGCTTTAGGGTCAGAGTGAGGGTCAAAAATGGTCACAATATCTAATTTATGACTCTTTTTGCCACGAAAATATAACATTATAAGTGGACCTCAGGGTAAAATGTGATTTATTCTGATGTTTTCAATGGCAGAGAACATTGCCAGGTTGTTACTGATAAAAACATGCAATCTTTTCCTGTGTCATGTCTGACGTTGGTCAGCTGTATTCACAGATGTGACTTCTCACCATCAGAAATGTTTGAGAGCAACATCCTGTTACACACTGAAGCATCTTAGAGGAGACATGTTAACTTTTGCATTTTGATGTGTTCCCTATGCCTTTGCTCTGTATTTTGTATTCAGCCTGTTTAGTTTAAAAATGTTCTGCCTGGAAAAGCCATCAATCCACGCACATTCATCCCAAGAATACTCTGGATAAGAGATTGAACGTCTGTGACTGCAGTTCCCATGAAGGTTGAGATTTTTATAGATCAGCACACCTTTTGAGTTCTTCCTCTCTGCATTAAAGTATGATTCAATCATTTAAATAAATGGCAGTAGTAAATCAATTTGACCAGGTTGATGCCACATTTATAGTCCAGCATTCATGTATCTGAGGAAGAGCTACAGTTTGGACAAGGAAGTCAGTTCTGTTTCTTACATCAGACCCCACAATCCTTACTTTAACAAAGACGCGTATGTCTCAGTCTGTGCAAGCCGGGTGCTTACCTTGCCAGTAATTCATCGATGAGTGACATTTTGCTTATGCCAACACCAAATGTTGGTTTTGAACTGGAACTAGTTAACTAGGTTCTGTTATTATAATTAGGCCTAAAGGGACTGTATTCTACACCTGCATAATTTTACTTTTTTCCCTTTAAGTCCACTTATTATGTTTATGAACCTTGTTCACTAAAAGCAGTTGCAAATGATATAAATGTACAATATACTGTTGAGCACCCTTTTTCTGACCCTTAGAATTAAACCAGTTGTTTTTACTACTGTTCCTTTTAGACGTCTTTTGACAAATTAAGTTTAATATTTAAAAATCTAGTTTAAAGCACATGTATCAAGTTCATAGAAATGTACTACTTATATCAATATTGGTTTTATACATTTAATTAAAAAAAGATTCATGTCAAGTTGTGTAACCATTAAGTGAAGGGTATAAAAAATGTTCCGTGCTCCTTGAATACACACAAGATTATTCATTTCAAAAAAAGCTTTCAAACATATATTATTTTTGGCCACAAGTATCATTAATATTTTCACAAGTATCATTCAAAAAATGTAAATAGCTGGGCCTGTATTCACAAAGAGCAAGTTTTAGTAAGGAAATCTTAAAATAAGAGTAAGGCGGAGTTGACCTCATTGCTATGGATGATGTCACAAATTATCAGTACGTTCTTTTTTTTTAATCGCCCAAAGTGATTGGTAGACAGGGAACCACTATTTTTATATATATATATATATATATATATATATATATATATATATGTATGTATGTATGTATGTATGTATATATATATATGTGTGTGTGTGTGTGTGTGTGTGTGTGTGTGTGTGTGTGTATATGTGTGTGTGTGTGTGTGTGTATATATATATATAAAAATAGTGGTATATATGTGTATATATATGTGTGTGTGTACACACACACACACACACACACACACACACACACAACAGCTAGTTCCGGTCCTCAAATCTGATTAATTTAACTGAATGGTTAAAATATTTGTATTTAAAATTAACAAAAATGTATTTGTTTTAATGATATCTCGAGCATAGTCCTTGAAAACAAATGAAAAAGAAGTCCTTGAATTTAACATTGAAGCATCTGTATGAACCCTGGTTCTGCTGACGGATGACAGAAATTCCCAATTAATCCATGATACACAGTTTTATTTTTTAAATGACACTCTGCCAGGAGCGTTATTTGGTTGTTTCAGTTTGTGGGAGAGGTAACTGTGTCTTTAACTATAATAAAACAATAATGAAAACACCCTCGCGATTCAGGCGATACCTTTTTTTAAAGGTCAATGTCAACATTATAATATTTATACAATTATAATATTATATTATTAAAATACATCGACACAGTAGTGATTCATGCGATACCTTTTTAAAGGTCAATGTCATTATTATATTGTTTTATATGTGGATTTACGCAGCAGTCATGCTTCGGATCGTTTGAGAGTCACTCTTATTTAGAAGACCTCAGGATGACTTCTAAGCTGTCGTGAGTTTAGGAGATTCAGCTTCACTAATTATTCTTAGATAAAAATATTATGAGTCCTAAAATGTGGACACTTACCACGCCCTTCATTTTTAAGAGTTGCTCCTAAATTTCCGCATTAGGGGTTACTTTCATCCTTAAGATTTGTTTGTGAATACGGGCCAGATTTAATTTTTTTTAAACTTCTGGCATAGTCTCGAGCTTCCACAAGGGTCTTATCTTGTTTGTTTTTTTTGGCATTTTTTTTTCTTCATATGATAACAATGTCTGGTTGATGGTTACACAATCTGACTTTGATTTGTTGGACGGATATTTTTTTTTACAATTTTACAATTTTTACAACAAAATTACCAAACTATTTATAAATTCCTCTTTTCATGATAAGGCCCCTTCAATTCAAGAGAAGTTAATATTTTGCCATGATGTCTGCGTTTCAGAAGTCTTCTGAAAACAAGATAGCAGAAATAGTGCGGTTACACTCAGAGGCTATGGCTGTCAAAGAAGAGGAACTGAGTGCCCAGGTCAAACAGGCGGTGGTATGCTCAGACATTCATTTGGGTGGTAACCTGTAAATATTATTGTCTGTGCAAATGTATGCATTTGAATAGAGGCATCTGTTAAACTATACTGTGTATTTATCGCAGGAGCAGTGTCGTGAGGAACTATTGCAGTCTGCAAAGGAAAGGGAGCAGCAGGCATCTCTCGCTCTGGAGGAGGCCGAGCTGCAGAAAGCTGCGATTCAAGCTGAGGGGGAGAGCAAAGCCAAGGAACTACAGCTTGAGCTGGAGTCTACCAGAACAGTGAGTTTCTCCACTGCCTTATCTGAGAATAGATCAACAGGGTATCCTTATTGTAGTTGCACGGCCAAATTAAGCCATAAGCTTGAACTGCGTCACTGAGTCAACGCTTTGTAATAAGTGAATGAAAGCTAAATAAGTGAAAATCTCAGCAAAATACAAAAATTACAAGGTCATTTTTTGGTTTTTGCAGAGAATTCAAGAGCTGGAAAGTTTTGTGGGTAACTCTGAAATGAATGGTGCCGGAGCAGATGAACTCTCAGCACAGACTGAAGAACATAGAAAGAAACTTGAGGCCGATATAGCTGTACTAAAGGAAAGACATCAGCAGGAGTTGGAAAGGGCAAAGACGGAGCAGATAACAGCCCTGAACCAGCAGCATAATATCGCTATGGAAGAGCTTGTGCAGAAACACAAGGTTGAGACTGAATCCATTCTGAAAGACAAGGAGGAACAGTTTCATTCTCATGTAGAAGAGATAAACCGAAAGATGCTGGATAAGCTGAGTAATAAACAGACAGAGCTTGAGACCATGTCTTCTGAGCTTAGTGAGGTTCTGAAGAGTAAACAACAACTTGAAGAGAAGCTGTCCTCTATGGAGGCCACCAGTGAATCTGTAAGACAAGAGTTTGAGGAGAGACTCAAGGAGGAACAAACTAAATATCATGCTGAAATTGAAGCTGTAAAACTTCAGCATGGAGAATCGTTTGCAGGGGTGGAGAAAATGCTGAAAGAAGAGCTAAATCAGCTGAAGATAGTGTTGGAGGAGAAGGAAAAGGTAATAGAGGAACATGTGCTCAGGGAACAGACTTTAGTAGAAGACGCCAAGAAGGCTCTGCAAGATGGAAATGTACAATTGGAAGAACTTACGGAGAGACTCAAGGAAGTACAAGCAAAACATCAGGTAGACATTGAAGCTATGAAACTCCAAAATGAACAGTCATTTGCAGGGGTGGAGAAAATGCTGAAAGAAGAGCTAAATCAGCTGAAGATGGTGTTGGAGGAAAAGGAAAAAGCACTGGAGGAACATGTGCTCAAGGAAAGGTTTTTTGAAGAAGATGCCAAGCAGGCTCTGCAAAATGGAAATGCCCAATTGGAAGAGTTTAGACTCCGGTCACAATCGTATAAAGAAGCCCTCGATGAATCCAGATCTCAGATTAGCACTCTTACAGAAGATCTCCAACAAACCAGGAATCAAGTGAAAGATCTTGAGCAAGCTCTCGAGACAGTGCGTAATGATTGTCAACAGAACGAAGTCTGTCTTGAACAAAAGACAAATGAACTTCAGGAGCTTGAGCAAAAGTTGGAGCAAGTCAAGAAGGACCTAACTGAAAAAGAGAATTTGCATGCTGAAACTTGCAAAGCAATGCAAGAGGAGCAAAATCGGTTAAGAAATAAGCTGGATGATCAGAAGAGTTCTCATGAGAAGAAACTTGAGAACATTAGGAATGACATGGATTGCAAGTTGAAATCCCAAGAAAACAAGCTGGTGAAATTCCAGCAGAAAGCCAAAGAAGCGCAGGAAAGATTGAAGAAGAAGCTTGATGATCAAGAGGAGAATGCCAAAGCAGAGTTATCCAAGAAAGTTCAAGAGTTACAACAGAAAGACCAGCAACTTAAGGAGAAGATCTTAGAGATGGCACAAACGAGCTCTGAAGGCGTCAGCAGTGCCATCACTGATTTGGAGGCAAATCACAAAGAGCAAGTAGAGAAGCTTAATGTGACCCATAAAGAGGAGCAGGAGAACCTTGTTCGTCATTGGCAGGAGAAGCTCAACCAGCTTGAGGAAGAGATGCAGGAAAAACACTCCCTCTCTTTGCAAGAGAAAGCCCAGGTGTTTGAGGAGATATCTCAGCAGCTTTCAGCCAGCAGAGAAGAGAATGAACGGGCCATGAAAGATGTCCAGGACCTCAGGGAAGAGCTTGCCATGAGGGAGACCACTGTGCAGAAACTGCAGACAGAGCTCAGGGAGGCAGCAAGCAAGCTTGAAAGTTTGTCTGAAGGAGAGGGTATATTTAAAAGCCAAGTCGAAACCATGGAGAAGAATCTCAACCAGGCCTTGAATGAAAGGAACATCTTTCAGGATGAACTGAAAAAGAGAGAAGAATCTAGTAAAGGGAGATTACAGAGCTTATCTGAAGAGTTGAGAAACACCCAGCAAAAGTTGAGTACACTTGAAATGTCCAAGTGTAAAGAGAGCGAAGACCTCCAGAGGATGCTTGAAGAAAAAACTGCAGAGCTTCAAACTAAGGAAAAAGAGATCCAGACCCAAATATGTGCCATCACAAAGGAGTTTGAGCAGTGTTGTCAGGATGTCCAGGCTATGTTAGATGGTTTCTCTGATGGGCTGTGTAAGAAAGTTGAGGGAAGGGTTGGAGAATTGCAACACAGGGTTATACATAATCAGAAGAAGTTCACATATCTAAGAAATATTATCTTGACAAAGGACAACAGAATCAACACTTTAGAGAAAGAACTTCAGCAGATGTTGGACGAGAACCAGAATCTAAAGAGCTCTCTTGATGAGATGACTCTTCAGTTTGATGCAAGTTCGAAGAATCTTAAAGCCTTACACGCCGAAAGGGAGTCTCTGCAAACCAATGCCGAGAATCACTCCCTGGTACTTGAGAAAGACCTTCACATCGAGCAGCTGCGTGAAGAAAACAAAAGCATATCAGAAGACCTCAAAGCAAATATTTTGCAAATTAACAATCAAGAATCTATCATAAATGACTTGAAGAACCAGTTAGCAAGTAGCGTAATTGAGAAAGAGGAAGCCATATCTTTGCTGAATCAGCAGAACAATGAGGATAAAGAAAAGCTAAAATGCAGAATGGCGGAGACGGTGGAAAAATTGGAAAAAGAGAAGACCTCGCTTCAACAGCAAGGAGACTCACTCAGGAACAAGTTCTCTGAGCTGAAGAAAAAGTTCAGTCAGAGTCACAGCACTGTTAAGTCTCTTCAGGAAAAAATAGCGGAAATGGAAAGGCAGATTGCGGAGAAGGATGAGCGTGTTCAAACGCTTACTGCCAACGTTGACAATCAGTCCATTAGTAAGTCAGAAATGGACCAGGCTCTTAGTGAGAAAGAACAGAAGGTACAGGCTTTGACCTCTGATCTGGAAAGCTGCTCGAAGAAAGTAATCGAACTAGAGGATCAGCTAGATCTGCGGACAAAAGAGCGGGAGCAACTTGCAGCAGATTTACAGCAGCACCTTAGTATCAGGGAAAATGAAAAGACAGAGCTGATGAAACGGCTACAGGAAGCTCAAGACCAAAGCTCTCAAAACGGTGCCCTTATGCAGAAAACTGAGGAAAGTCTGCAGTCTTTGAAGGGAGACATCCAAAGATCCAAGCAAGAACTGGAATCCCAGCGGTCTGAATTTGAGAAGGAGAAGGCAGAGATTCTGAGGGCGAAAGAAGATGCGGTGAAAGCGGTGCGAGAAAAAGCATCCGCTGAGACGGCTAGTAAAGTGGCTGAGTTGAAGAAGAAGGCCGAGCAGAAAATTGGGATGATTCGTAAACAGTTGACATCACAAATTGAGGAAAAGGACCAGACCATCAAAGATCTGCAGACCCAGCTTGAAGGACTCATGGGAACCCAGACTGAAAAGGAAGAACTTATTAAGAATCTGGAGGAGAATGATAAGACAACAGAGGAAACCATAGCTAAAATAAAGAAAGAGCATGCAAAGAATCTACTAGAGTTGCAACAGAAAGAGAGCGTGGAAAGAGAGACCTCTCTGCAAAGCTTAAAAGATATTTATGAAGAGAAGCTTGCTGTTTTTCAAAAAGAAATGTCTGCAAAGGAGGAGCAATTTGTTATTGCTGCTAGAGAAAAAGCCGAAACTGTTTTAAGACAAGAAGAGCATGAGAGCAAACTCTCAGAAGCTAATGAGCAGATTGCAATTTATCAAACCGAGATTGGTCTCCTTAAAGAAGACCTGCTCAAGCAGACAGCACTGGTCCAAGAACTTCAGCAGACCTGCTTGGATCTTCATGGTCAGATTAAAGAGAAACGGGTCGAGGAAGCTGAGATTGAGAATGTTTCGGAAGCACAGACTACGTGCGGTAGTTTAGGAATGGAGCCTGCAGCACTACTGGTCAAGGAGGACGTGGACACAGTCAGGAACCACGATGATTGGGAAAGTCAAAAGGACTTATTGGTGAAGGAATACGAGGAGAAGCTCCAAGAATTGTACAGAAGGCTAGAAGAGAAAGAAAATCAGCTGATAGCACAACAGAATTCACCTCAAGGAAATGGGGAGACAAATAGTGAGTGCCTAAACAACGATACAAACACCTCAGAGCATGATCTTCAGAGAAAGCTGGTGGAAGCTGAGAACGAGAAACAGAAGCTCCATAAAGATTACACCAGACTTCAGAAAGACCTTCGCTCTCTAAGAAAAGAGCATGAGAAGGAACTAGAATTCCTGAAGAAAGAGATGGCTGTGGAAAGCGAAAACAAACTGATGTAAGTTTTATGGGATGTTCTTGTTTTATTTCAGAAACAGATTTTTTTTGTGGGAATTTATGTTTGCCCTATGACATAAAGATGAGCATTTTTAGCCAAAAATTTCTGCCCTGGGTTCATACTGCTGGTTGGACTTTTTTTTTTTTTTTTTTTTTTTTTTTAACAGGCTTGAAATGGAGGATATGGAAATGAAACACAACTCCGCTCTTAAGCAGTTAATGAGGGAGTTTAACACTCAGATGGCCTTGAAGGAAAAGGAACTGGAAGGCTTAGTAAAGGAGACTATTGGTATGTTTTTAGAGAAACCCCTTTTCAGGTTTCCCAGAACCCTATTTTGGTTCTTACCATGGTAAGAATTGTGAACGTTCCATGGAATTACCTTGGTTATACTGGACACTACCATAATGGCTATTCTTTGAAGTGCCTTTGAGTAAAAAGTAAATACCATGCCATTTTTATGGTATTACCATCCTTGATTTACCAAACCTGCCATATAAATCATCAGTGATGTAGACTTGACCTTCATGTCCTCATACTGTACTTTCCTATCTATAATGTCCACTCAGAAAAGGCCCAAAGTGTTGAAGCTGAGCTAATAGACAGCCATCGAGACGAAGTGTGTCAGCTTCAGAAAATAATCACTCAGAAGGACGAAGACCTAAAAAGAACGGTTCAGCAGTACGAGCAGTTCCTACAGGTACTGTACTTCAAAACACAGTGAAATTGTAGCTTTTGCTTTTTCAATTGTGAATTATTGGACAAATGTATAGCGGATGCTTTAGATCAGTGGTTCTCAAACTTTTTACACCAAGTACCACCTCAGAAAATATGTGGTTCTCCAAGTACCACCATAACGACCAACATTAAAATACAGTAGTAGTAGGCCTAATTATTCAGCTACAGTTATGCACAGCTAAAAAACAGGCAGTTTTATTTATAATAAGAACATTTATTATTGTCAGCCACTTTGAACATTGTAACAACACAGTAACATCAACACTGCACTGTGCTGCTTACATAGAGGTAAATAAAATAAAAATAAAATAATGATTAAATTAAAATGTATTGCACCTAAAAGTGAAATAAAAACTGTACTTAAAGATTAAATGAAAATGTATTGCTTCAGTTCATCACGTTTTCGCAACAAAACAAAAAAATCCACTGGCTTGTCCTTCAGTGCCTTGCGTTTGGTTACAAGATGCCGTTTGAGATGCGACGGTTTCATGCATTCATTGCTAAGAACTGCCACATATCACACACTGCGGCCTGGGCTCTTCCTCTCTCCCGCTCCAAATAAATAAAAATTTGATATAGTTTGGGTCATAATTTCTCACTATTTTGTAGCGTTTGCTGCTGCTAGCAGATGCTCTGGGGACTTCACCGGCGATATCAAAGTTGCCACTGTTTGCACCTGTGCTCGGTTCACTCTCGTCCTCTTCAGTTCTTGTACTTGAAACATTCTCCTCCTGATCCGAACATCTCTTGCCAGATTGAAGCCACGATAGCAGTTTTGAACTTTTCATAATTTTATCATCCACCTAACATTCCTTTATATTGAACCTTTTCACAAAATTCCCTGCCCTCAAGTGTGCGTTTTTCAAGGCAACCGTTATAGAACGCGTTTCCATGGTGACGCGTCATTGCTTGTCACGTGACCACAGACGCTGAATGACTGATGATCTGCTTTTATTTCTTTTTTTATTCAAAATATTCACAAATTTGTTCGCTATACTAGAGCATTACCTTTATAAACATCGCCTTTATAAACATCGCCTTTATAAACATCGCCTTTACAACACATTGAGAACAACTGCTTTAGATAATACTTAACTCTATAGTAAGACTGTAAAAATGGAACATCCGTAAACTAAACCTTCCCATTCTTTTTCAACATTGGCACAGGAAGAATTTTGTGAGGAGTTTATAGTTTTTGCTAAATTCCAGCACATAAAGTCAGTAACTTCATGTTTCAGCTAATAGTTTGTATATCATCAGGAAACGATTACCTTAGTCAACTACATCCTCAAACTTCCCTAGAGCTGTAGTGAATGATGCAGACCTTATGCTGCTTATATATATATATATATTAGTATTCAGACCCCTGACCAATTCACAGATTAATATTTGGTCGAGCCACCTTTTGCTGCAATAACTGCTTTAAGTCTTTTGAGTTCAGTCGTGTTTCAATAATATCTTCAAAACTGATTGGAAAAAAGATTACTAAACACAAGACAAACAAACAAAAAACACAAAAGAATAGGAGCGCTCCACACCGAGGCGGCCATCCGCGGCGCCATCTTGATATTGAGATAGAACCGTTTATGGCGACAGATATATACTGTCCTGACATATAGGTATGCTAACTATTTGTAATATGATTATTGCGGCAGCCTGTCGTTCTAATGGTTTTCTACTGTATTTTAAGACTCAATTTTATTACCAGAAAATGAATACAGCATGGATGCATTGCAAAATGTTAATTGGTGAGAAATGGCACATTTGTTCTGGGTCTGGTTCTCCTTTAGAGCCGTGAGGAGGAGATGGGTGGCCGTGTGGGGGAGGTGCAGAAGGAGTTAGAGGAGCTCCAGCAGAGAAGTCTCAGTGGTCCTCAGGTACATCCCTACACTTTACACACATTTTCCAACATGCAGCTTATGATGTTCTAATTGGTTATCTCAATATGTTATAATAATAAATTGCAATCAGTCTTATGTTTGGCGTTATCATGATTAATAATTCAGAATTGATGAAATTTGGCTATATGCATTTGCAGAATAATTGTTATTTTTTTCCTTGTAACCATACTATGGTATTTGGTCATTTTTGACCAACATATTAAAAATATATTAAATATGGTTTTCCTTTTTCCTACATACCAAGAAAAAAAATTGGTCTTGTTTTGATAAGTCTAAGGGGTTGTAAAAAATAAATAATTAGTGACACCTTTGGTATTCACAGACAAGATTGACTGACCATTGAAAATGAATGGGGAAGACAGACTTTTTTTAACTAAATAACAGCAGTTTTTTTTATCAATCAATAAATCGGCCACAATGCTAAACATACACACTCAGAAATGAAGGGTTGAGATGATAACACACTCACAATGCAGAACACCGAACCAGTAAGCATCAATAAGTGGAGCCATCTTTTGGTCATTTTTGACATCACAGGTCCTCTGTTTTCAAGCCGATGACAGCAATCTGACACACACACACACACACACACACACACACACAGACGCACACACATGTTTGCAAAATACATTTTTACTATAGAAAGTTTGAAATTGCTAAATGTTTACACTCTAATTGAATTTTCAGAATTGTGCTTTGTTTTATTACATATTTATGTTTGAAATAAATTATTGGTAGAAAATGCTTATTCGATGTCTTTGTAACACCATGGTCAGGCTTGATGACAAGCATAATGACATAAACTGACGCTTCAAATACATTTTAAATTGCTAAATTTAGACAAATAATAACTAAATATATATCCAATGCATATCTTGTGATAAAATATCAAATTAGCTTACAACAAGCAATCAGACTACACAGTAGTTGGCGACACCCGTGTTATTTGTATTTTGTGCACCAGATGGCAGCCATCTATCTCCAATTTATGTCACATTCACATACTTTCTTCGTTTCAACTAATCAAAGTATTAGTGTTGCTTATGTGTGGGTGATTTAAGTAAAAATATTTATGTAATGTAAATATAAATTTGCTGGCAACCACCCCTGGAGTTCGCGAGATCAAATCCAGGGTGTGCCGAGTGACTCCTGCCAGGTCTCCTAAGCAACCAAATTGGCTCGGTTGCTAGGGAGGGTCGAGTCACATGGGGTAACCTCCTCGTGGTCGCTATAATGTGGTTCGTTCTCGGTGGGGCGCGTGGTGAGTTGAGCGTTGATGCCGCGGTGGATGGCGTGAAGCTTTCACATGCGATATGTCTCCGTGGCAACATGCTCAACAAGCTACGTGATAAGACGCACGGGTTGACGGTCACAGACGCGGAGGCAACTGGGATTCGTCCTCTGTCACACAGATTGAGGTGAGTCACTACGCCACCATGAGGACTTAAAAAAAAGTGCATTGGGAATTGGGCATTCCAAATTGAGTGAAAAAGGGAGAAAAAAAATCCCCTATATATATATATATATATCTACCATGATATACACATATTTATTGATAAGTTATTAAATAACTACTTGGGTTAAATTAAGCTTACAACACATTTGTTTTATTATTTTATCAGTTATGTAAGATGCAATATAACCCATTTATAAAAAATAAATATTGTGTGTTATATCTGCTAGGCGTCACAGAGCAGAATGGACATTTTTTACTGTTAAATTAGTAATTGTGTGAAATGTAACAATTTAAAGATATTCAATTAATCTCACACCTCTGGCAGTCTTTCTCTCTAGTCACTGAATAGAGTTTTAAGAAACTATGTTATGACCACAGTCTCATTTTTAGTCTCATAGTCACGCTCCAGAATAGTCTGTAGGAATGAATCTCCTGAAAAGGTTTGGAATGCACCCCATGAGTAAGAGGCCTTAAACAGGCCGTCTCTGTTCTCAATTAACTCCTCCGAGAGCATCCAGAGCTGTTCGATTTGTGCTCCAGTACGGCTCTCAGGCGACTGCGTGCTTCACGAGAGACGAAAGGTTGAGTGTTGTTCATGATGGAAGTGTTCCTCATGCGTGTTTGGTGCAGTTACAAAGCGCTCGTTCTGAGACGTGAATCACGCAGCGCACCTCCGGATCCCATGCTGCATTTTTACACAGTGATGTCACACAGTATTTTTTCATTCTTAAATGAACAAGCGTTCATGTTCGGGAGTTCAACCAACATCAGATGGGGCACTGAGGAAAACGTTCTGCTCTCTTTAGTTTGAAATGTTGGGATCGTTTTCGGTGTTTGGTGTCATACATGAGTGAATCTCATGAAAACATGTTCAGGTCACGTTTCACCCCCAAAAAAAATCGCATTAAGAAAATGATGCATGTTTTTAGGAGCAATATGATTTTTTACATTGTGACTTCTCTCAGTTTTTTTGGTCATTCCCATTATTCTCAATGGTGATTCTTATTATTGTAGTACAGTTAAAGAATTACTGTTAGACAATGAATTAAAAGGCAGTAACGTGCAATTTATTATTGATTATTTTTCTGCATGATTAAAGTTTTTGTCTATTGATTTAGATATTTAACCCATTGATTGTTGTGTTTTTCAGGGTCTTGATGAGCTAAAGGTTAGTTTTGAACCTTTTTTCTGTATTTATTTACGTCAGTTTTTCTTAATACACCCATGCCAGTTTGAGGAAATTCGAACAGCCTTTTAAGTTTAACCATTGATTTATTTTAACCAGGACACTGTGTACTTCCACATGTGTTGTGTTCATTTTTTGTTTACGTTATGTTCTCTGGCGTTTCTCTCTTTTTGCAATCAGGTCCAGCTTGCCGAAAAGACGACTCTTCTGAGTGAGGCCAAGCTAAAAGAGCAAGGATACCACGACAGGGTAAGTGATGAGAGATACTGCCATAAAGACAGAGGACGGGGCAGGGTCACTAAAGCCACCATTTCACTGCTTTGGCAATCAACACACTGGAAGTCTGTCATAAGTATAATAATGCAGCGAGCTTTGTCGTAAACTCGTCTTTGCATAACATCCCTTTATATTAAGTTATTCTCTTCTTGACTTGTTTGGGACATGTCTCGGTCTGTATTCTCACATCATGTTTATCCATCGCTCTTACATGTAAATAAACTGTAATGCTGTCTTGCCCACTGATAGCCGTGCAAACACTACAGCAAATTGATACATATTTCTCCCGTCGCACGGTAGCCTATATACCATCATACCGACCAGCCAACTGCACACACACATTATGTTTGAGATGCTTTGTCCCACCCCCAGCATCACATCCTAACTGTGTGCTCCCAGAGCTTAGTTTCCCCCCAAGCTGTGTTAAACCGAAATGAGATTACGTTTATTACCCCGCACATCTGTTTACTCTTACTTAAACCATATAATAATTATTATGCTGTTTCTCTCACCTTACACGAATGGTGGGAGGTGCATACAATGGGCATGACTTTCATTTTATAACCCTTCTTTACCCAGGGCCAAACTTTTTTTTTTAAAGGGATAGTTAGTTTACTTTAAAAAAAAAAAAAAAATTATATACGGTCATCATTTACTCACCCTAATGTTGGTCCATGATGTCTGAGGATTTTAGGTAAAACGACAGCCTCAGTCTCCATTCACTTTCATTGAATGGAATAAGGATGTAGTGAAAGTGAATGGTGACTGAGATTAACATTCTACATTTACATTTACTTTTACATTTATGCATTTGGCGGACGCTTTTATCCAAAGTGACTTACAGAGCCCTTATTACAGGGACAATCCCCCCGGAGCAACCTGGAGTTAAGTGCCTTGCTCAAGGACACAATGGTGGTGTCTGTGGGGATCAAACCAGCAACCTTCTGATTACCAGATATGTGCTTTAGCCCACTACGCCACCACCACTATAACATTCTGCTTAACATCTCCTTTTTATGATCCATGGAAGAAAGATAGTCATACGGATTTGGAACAACGTGAAGATAATGACAGAATTTGTATTTTTGTGTGAACTATCCCTTTAAATGCTAATAATTTAAGATCAGCAGAAGTATTGTTGTGTGTTTCTTTGGGCAGTTTTATGTGCCCGGGGTTGATTTTAATTAAACACATTTCAGTTTTTTTTCTTTTTGTTATATGAAGGTCACGTTAAAACTGACTTTGAAACTTTTAACGAGGTCTTCATCGTTTATTTTTTGCTACTTTTTAAATGGCTTTTTTATAGAGATTTGTACTACTATAGCCTTGTCCCAGACCCATACTTTCAATATTAAACTATTATTAAAATAGAAATGATTTCATGTTCAAAACAATGATTATCTAAACACAGAATGGAATAAGCATAAACCATTTCAATATTTATTGTGTAAAAATGTCTTCCAGCTATTTTCTTTTAAATGTTACAACATGTCTCAGAGTGGTCCAACAGTTTTGCCCCATATAAAGTTTTCAAACATTAGTGTATTTGTTTACCAAATTGTCAAAAGTGACATGTAATATGACACAAGTGATGTTTAAGAAAACAAAACAATTGTAAACAGAATTTTGATTGGCCGTCATTTCCAAACAAGCTGTAATTTTACCAAAATATGTGTGCCAAATAGTCTGTGTGAACCGATTATTTAATTGTTGTATTTAGGATGCATAAAATGTTGGCTATGAAATTAGCCTTTGCAACATGTCTATTTTATTTAAATGTATTTAAATATGTCATTTTTTTTTAATGAGACTTTCTACAGTTCCACAGTGCTAAAAGTTTATTCCGTATTTTTTCTTCTTCTTTCTCTCAGATCTATGCTCTGGAGGACAAGATAAGACGCTCTCATAAAAATGCAGTGGTGACTCACCTGGGAAGCACA
Organism: Moxostoma hubbsi; assembly: GCA_032164185.1. Taxonomy (NCBI): domain Eukaryota; kingdom Metazoa; phylum Chordata; class Actinopteri; order Cypriniformes; family Catostomidae; genus Moxostoma; species Moxostoma hubbsi. The sequence goes on from JAVLUX010000034.1 coordinate 2,038,183, forward strand.
TATAGTAAATAATCTCAAACTTTTTCCATAATGGTAGCTTTACAATAATTTATCATATAGCTGTGGGCAAGTAAAACAGTGTGTCGAAGCCCAGATGTTTACAGATGTCGTTTACTGTCTTATTTGTCCGTTCGAAATATGAATTTACGGGTTGTAGCAGCGTAGGGACTTTAAAATGCTTGTGAAGGATCTCCTCTCCTGTGCTTTACCTTTTATAGGATAAGGAATGATGTGGTACAATGACCCTTGGCAGACAAATCTCACCTTCATTCCCAATAGCTCGGAGTGATCCGTCACTGCAGTCTCCGCAGGAGAGCTGCGCTTTAACACCCCGCTATCAATCACACACATATGCACGGCTGAGAGACCTTAAACATATGGGCAGCGAGAGAGAGGCTGGTGTTGTAATAAAGATCTCATCCCAGAATCTAATGGTTTTCACAGACTTGGTTTCTCCCCAGTTACCACACAATGACCCCATATTCAGACAACCATCTTAAACTCAAATCTGCATTGTCTGAAACCCAGTGGACTTTCTTAAGAGTCCCTGGTCTGATTTTTAATGATTTAAAGATTCTGAAAACATATATATATATATAGGCGGTCAGATAGGAGCCCCTTCTCCCCTCGCATTAGCCGTCCAATTCCTCCGCTTCCAGGCGGCCGAGCTCCTCCGTCCTCCAGAAGACAGCCACGGCTGCTCCGTTGGGGTGGATGGTAGCGGCGAGAACTCCACTACGGCGTATCCCTCCTCCTTCCCGGGTCTTCGGCACCAGTGTAAAGCTCTTCAATGGAAAGGAGGAGGCGAGAACCGGCTTGACAATATAAATAATATTTTTATGAAAAATGTAAATAAAAGACAAAACACACACATGACGGACAGCTGCCCGTAAACGTTCTCTCTCTCTCATCGCACCACCATCCACAGTCGGCCTTTATCCCTCTCGGAGGCTTCATTAGCCTGATGAGGGACCGGGTGTGTAAAATCACGACACTGTTTCGCCCTCCACCCTGTCACACCTACTTTGGGCTTTAAGTAGTGCGCATGCGTCGTATGCATTTGTATACGCTTGCGGTAAAAAGAGTGTACTCGGAAAGGCTGAGCGCTTGACCATGCACAAGACGGAATGGGACACTGAAAACGAAGTATACCCTAGCCTTTAAGCCCAGTGCACACTGAACACTTTTGGTCATGAGTGCCATCTTAAATTTGAGGAAGATTTCTTCTGCGATCTTTGATCACTTAGTGTGTCATGCTCACTGACAGCCGACTACATCAGTTGTCTTCATGATGACATTTCCGTTCGCAGTCCTATGACGGCCAGTGCTGTCAACCGTGAGCTCATTGATTGATTGATTGAAAGATCATTGATGTTGCACAGTGTACGTTGGCTTTTATGCAAGATCTAATAGGGGTTTTATCGTATAATCCGTGTTGGGAGTGTGTTACCTATGTTGCCTTAAAAAGCTGTTTAGGTAGACTGCACACTAGACAAATGAGCGTCTGTCTTGCTGGCATGGACAGCACTGAAGCATTATTGAGATGTGTTTGTATTACGACAGTTGATTTGCCTAATTAAACCTGTGACTGACTAGCAGTTAGCAGAAGGAGCCGTGTTTCTATCTGGAAAGTCCATTTAACCATGCTGATGACACCGGGGTGGCTGAATATCCTGGAACGGACATCTTGATAGGCCGTTTTGGAACTAAATGTGCTGCTGAAACCCAAACAATCCTTTGATCAGGAAGCATGGAGAAATGTGGGGCTAATAAATAACCCAACCTGTCTGACTGACCCCTGGACAGCCCAGCTGGCTTAACAGGGATGTAATCTGACCCATACCGGTGTCATCTCCAAAACAACACTGTTTAATCCATCTGGTAGGCCCGGTTAATGACAGCCCTTGAATATGTAAGCACATGCTTAAACCGTTGACCAGTTCAGAAAACAAGTTAAGCTTAATTGAAAGAATTTGTGGCTTAATGTTGATTCCCACCAAAAATATTTTCACTCTTCCCTCCTTGTCTTTAAAAAGCACAAATCTGGAAGGACGATAAAATACTCACTGTATCAAAAGTATAGCAACAAGACATCTAATCTTTTCTGTGCAAAATTATATCTAATTTGCAACTTTGTTGCCATGGCAACGTCACACTGCAACTATTAAAACAACTTCACAGTTCAAATAATACACAAGTTTTATCAGAAGTATTAATGCAAGTGCTTTATTACAATTATAAGCTGCACATTTCTGCCTTTAAACCCTCTATAAATTGGCCCCATTTACTTCCAATGTAAGCGTCTCACTGTATCTTTAATGTACAAGCCTCACAGATTAACTAAAGGACAGAGAAGATAAATGCATGAGGTTTGTTTGTGTTAAGCTTGAGGAAGCAGATTACAGATGGTTTGTTTAGTTGAATGTCAAAATGGAGATGGATGTCTTCAAAGGAAAAACTGTTGGGAAGTTTTTAGAAGGATATTTATTTAGTGTGGCTCATGAGGACAGAGGATGACTAGAGCGCCATTCCAAAACCATTTTCATATACACCATATTTATATTTTCGAATATCATTGATTTAACATTATCTTATACATCACTGCCAGGGAGGTTTACCATTGGCGCTTGATTACCACACGCTCTTGTGTGTTTCCAAATATTTGTTTACAAGCGCATAATTCTCCTTAAAGGGACAGTTCACCCAAAAATGAAAACTCTCTCATCATTTACTCACACTCATGCCATCCCAGATGTGTATGAAATTCTTGCTTCTGCTGAACACAAACACAGATTTTTAGAAGACTATTTCAGCTTTGACAATGCAAGTGAATGATGACCAAAACTTCTAAGCTCCAAAAAGCATATAAATGCAGCATATAAGTAATCAAGACTCCAGTGGTTTAATCCGTGTCTTCAGAAGTGATATGATCGGTGTGGGTGAGAAACCGATCAAAATGTAAGTCCTTTTTGTCACAAATCAGCAGAGGCAGGACCCAAATGCAGAGTAAAAACAAAAAGGATTTATTAGGCAAAACAAAAACTACACTGAAGGGGAAAAACCAGGTACTGAGTGATAATGACAAAAACGGGCTGGACCAGATAACAGGGCAAAACACAGGACCGACCGGAACCAATAGGAACTGGGAAGAACACAACACAACACAGACATGGACTCCAAAAAAGAGGAACTGGCACTGGACAGCACACACGAGGAGTCTAAAATAGGGAAGGAAATCAAACAGGTTAATGGGCAGGGCAGGTGAGACAAATGAACTAAAAATGGGCAAACAGGGAGGCGGGGTATGACGCAGGACTGAGAGACACACAGCAATACAGACGCAAAACAAAGCTGTGTGCTCTCACAAAGCACAAACATCCGAATGGCATGAGCGCACATCACTAAGACAATAAGGCATTATACACTCATGCCAACTACAGACAAGATGAGAGAATACGGAGCAACGGCAAACAAAGCAATGCCATGCATTCCCACACTAGACAGAGCCTAAGCAAATGTCACGCGATGCACAGAACAGCCAACAAAACGAGACGGGATACCTGTGCGAGAGTTTGGGCACACACAAACCCGAAACCTCATATTGAGCTCATGTCCCGGGCACACAGCGCAGCTCGAAACGCGCCTGTGGTCAAGAGAAACAGACATAAACGATTGATGTGATTGCATGCCACAAAGATGGCATAAGCGCAATTCACTCCTGCTAATAACTGACAGAACATGGAGCATGAGTGTATGAAACTCCAACAACTGAACCAGACAGGGAAGTCAGGATCCAGACACCATGATCCGGACATGAAACAAGACTGACCGAAAACCACAAACGAAGCCATTTGCCACACAAAAACACAGAGTGACAGAACCGTGACACTTTTTTACTATAAATTCTTCTTCTTGCCCAATAGGTGGTGATATAAATGAAAAATGTCTACAGTATAAGAATCTGGAAGAGAAATTGGAGATTTATAGTAAAAAAGGACTTAAATATTGATCTGTTTCTTCACCCACACCTATCATATCTCTTCTGAAGACATGGATTACACCACTGGAGTCGTGTTGATTACTTTTATGCTGCATTTATGTGCTTTTTGGAGATTCAATGTTCTGGCCACCCTTCACTTGTGTTGTGAGGATCTACAGAGCTGAAATATGAAGTCCTACATGTCTGAGATGACATGAGGGTGAGTAAATTCTTTTTTGGGTGAATTTTCCCCTTTAAGCTGCTATTTATTAGAAGGGAATGCAAAATTGGATGATGGAAAAAAAACATGGTAAAAGTATACAAAATCTCAATCTTTCCCCAAATTAACATATAAACAAATGTGTAATTCCTCAAATATGGCAGAGTGAGGCGTAGTGGTTGAGCTCAGCTAAACAGTAATTGGTCGTCATGTTTTCCATGGTAATACTCGCTGTCAACAGTGCAAAATCCTGCCCGCCCATCGCCAACTTTAAGACTTGCCGTTTCAAAATAACTCTAGCTAGTTTTTGTTCATTTGCAGTCACAACTTCTGTTACGTTTCTCCTCGCACTTTCTTCTCCATTAAAAGGGTGGAAAAAGGAAAGGCCCCCAGCTAGATTGAGCTTAAGCTTCTTGTGTTTAGCCACAATCCGTCATTATACATTTCCAGTGGCACTGCGACCTGGCACCATTAACTAGTGTGACTGGAAGTGAGGAATTATTGACATGTAGAGGTGGTGGTTGTGCATTTAAGTGAATGAATACATTTTTGAATACCAAGGAACGTAATCCTAAATAAAATAAACAATTGTTGTGATTGTGATCCTGAGGCATCTCCTCCATCGACTTGCATTCAAACAGCTTTCCTTGTTGACCGTTCCAAAATGCCACATAATAACACCCTGGCAAACAACTTTTGATCATGCAATATACGTTAATGTACATCCTGTGTGACTCTTTTGAACGAACTCTCAGAAGATGTGTATGGAGGGTGAATAAAGTTTAGGTTCTGTAAGTTTGTCATCTGGCTGCTCTGGTTTTAATTATGTGCCTGAAAGCTATTTTACAAGCTGTGCGTTCAGATCAGCGACTGCTTCCTCTTGCACTGCGTTTAATGTCATATATGCAGCAGTCCTAATCACTGTACTAATGTCTGTTTGTCTCGACAGATACGTCACACAACAGTGCAGACCCCTTCTCTGAACCCACCGAATTTGAGTATCTCCGAAAAGTCATGTTTGAATACATGATGGGAAGAGAGACGAAGGTACATTTTGGGGTTATTTTTAATTCTCTACTATGATGTCATTAGGGAAAAGACTCTATTCAGGTCCTTCCTGTTACACAGTATCTTTTGAATTATGAATTAAAAAAAAGAATAACATGTTTGTGTTTTATTTTAAGTATTTTCATAAAATGGTATACCAGATTTTCTGGTCAACACACTTTAATTTGATTAGTTATTACAAATTTGGTTTCCATCTCTAAAAACTGTGAGTTTAATATTTTATTCAATATATTAATCGGACATAAAAAGTTACTGAATTTGCATTTATGCATTTGGCAATCGCTTTTATCCTGTAAGCGACTTACAGTGCACTTATTACAGGGACAATCCCCCCGGAGCAACCTGGAGTTAAGTGTCTTGCTCAAGGACACAATAGTGGTGGCTGTGTGGATCGAACCAGCAACCTTCTGATTAACAGTTATGTGCTTTAGCCCATTACGCCACTAAATGTAAATGTAAATGTATTGTTTGAGAGTTTAGAAGCTGTACTTTACAATGCATGTAGGGATTATGACCAAAACTGAACAAGTGCTTTGAATTTGGCAGACAAATCAGAAGTTTCCCAAGTATGTTGTTGGAAAGCTCTCAAAGAGCAGAATACAAGCAGTCTATTTGTTTTACTCACAGACAATAATACAGCGAGTATTAGCCAAGTATTTGTCTTTGACAATTATGTTGATGTCGCTTAAATGCCACATTTTCACTTATAACTTCATGAAAAATAAACGGAACATAACATATCAGATACTGTTACTAAGGGGAGGTGATTGCCTTTCAAACGAGCCCACACGCAAGATAATCATATGCATAGATCATTAGATGATCCACATGAAGCACAATGTTACATATGACCACCAGGAGATGGTGCCAAATACATGACACAGACTCAATGATGACTCAAATGACACAGAATGAAACTCATTCTGTGAAATCTCATGACTAAAATCATGTCTGCATGTTATGCAAACCTTTAGTCATTGTTGTGTTTGCATGTGTAATTAGTTCTCATGTACAATTATTATGTTTTATTTGTTTGGAGAGGCTTTTGGACACATTTGGATGTTTTTGGACACTATGAAAAATAATTTTTGTAATGCTATAACTTGATTGCTCTGTCGTATCAACACTCATCAACACAAAACATTTTCTCAGATACAGCTAACATGACTGGGAACAAAACAAAAGCAGTTTTTCTGGAGCCACCTTATTTACACACAGAGATACATAATGTCATATATTTTTATTTCTCATCAGTTTCTTAGGCTGATAGTCTCAAAATGTGTCAATGTTTATCATTCAAAATGTGAAAAGTTTTCTTTACATAATACCAAACACTTGACAGTCCTTGTTTTGTTTATTTTTTTAATTTTTGCTTTTTTATGCCTTTAATTTTAAGAATGCCACTGAAACAGGCAAACTTTAAAAACACCTTCAGAGCTTAAAGTGTTAAAATTGCCCCATTCATTTCCATTGTAAGTGTCTTATTCTATCCACAATTTTACTACTTTTTTTTTTTTTTTATAAAGTAGTGACGAGTCTACATCATTTTTGGCGGTAAACGACATTATTCCACAAGTGCTGTTAATTGGGCTCCGCATTTTTTGAACCTGGAACAACTATGACTTTTGTAATGGTAAGGATGCAGTAAATAACTGTAATGGGGAGTCCGGATGGAAGCCTATAAAAATATTAATCCCCATTAAAAAAAAAAAAAAAAAACCTCCTAACAGCTTTTCAAAATGCCACAAACATCCCATTAAGTGTCCGTTTAGCAGGACCCTAATGAACAAATTTTGTCAGTGTAGCCGGGGCTAATTAACAGCCCATTTGTCACCGCTCTGAAACCAGCGGGATTCCCCTTCGTTGCTAATAAACAGTCTGGCCTTTATGACATCACAACAGACCTCCTTGTCAGAGAGGATGTCCGGCGGGCAACCCAGCAGCTCATTCTCATCACATGTCCCAATAGTGCCTGTGTTTTTAAGAGCGTTGCTCTTTGTTGTAAGCGTTGTAAGCGACTGCGCTGTTCTTATTAGCGATGTATTTAAATGCTGACAGATCTATCTCGGACTGATAAAGCAGCATGCTGCAGATAATGAAAGTTTTATCTTGGTGAGATGTAATTGCCCGCAGAACAACATGGGGCAGCAACCGGACTAAAGATGGGTTGGCCTATTTTCTGTAAATTGCTTTCGTTTGGTGGAGATATGACAAGAAAATGTATCGAAGTGTTAAAGGAAATATTCCAATACACAATTAGCTTCTCCTCCGGTTGCTTGGCTAAGTTGCTTTCTTATTAAACAGTTAACCCCACCCTACACTATGAGACACGTTTAGTTATATAAAGACATGCTTGGAAAAACTGGCTAACATTTCCCTGGATTGATGAAGGAATGCAATCATTTCATGGTGTGCCATGTGTTTCTAGAGTCGAATGGTTGTAGGTCAGCTCTACTCTTTGGACACCCAATACAGTACCAACATTTTTATCATACAAAAAGTAAACCAAAGTGTCCTTAAATAAAACATGGAACTCTTTTAATATTACCATGCACTGTATAGACCCAGCAGCATGCAAAATGATTAATTAAATAGGCTGAGGAACACCTAGGCCCGTCATTTTACACCTGCATATTTAACAATACGAGTGTGATTTACCAGCCTAACCCGATGGAAGAAATACAGGGGCCAAATATTGTGTAGGAAGCATATTCTCCACCTTTTTAAAAGTTGATAATCCTGTATGTAATTTACTATCCTAACTATGCATTATATTTTTTGTTTAAATTTTTGGCATTGTTTATCCTGCTGTCCATGACCCTATCAGAACTGACCCTCCAGTTGAGAACTCGAGATGATGGAGATCTGTCAGTGGGAAAGTGAAGTTACCATTTGGGGTTTCACTTACTCACAATAAATTACACAGCATAATGCAGATTTGCAGTATGTAAAATTACAGGTCGACCAATATTGGATTTTGCCGTTACTGATAACTAAGGTGGTGGAAAAGACTAATTGAATGTGTTTTCAATTTTATTAGTCTTTCCTATCTTTGACAGGCAAAGGCATAGAGGCTACAGTAGTCTAAATTGAATACATTTCCAGATGCAGATTATTGTGAAACCAAAATTGCAATTAAAACCAGATATAAATTAGATTTGGTGCATAAAGCAGGACTTTAGAAAATTCCCTCACCCTCATGCCGTCCCAGATGTGTATGAATTTCTTTATTCTGCTGAATACAAATGAAGATTTTTAGAAGAACATTTCAGCTCTGTAGCTCCATACAATGCAAGTGAATGGTTAACAGAACTTTGAAGGCCCAGAAAACACATAAAGGCAGCATATAAGTAATACATACTACTCCAGTGGTTTAATATACACCGATTGGCCACAACATTAAAACCACCTGCCTAATATTTTAAAGGTCCCCCTTGTGCTGCCAAAACAGTGCCAACCTGAATCTCAGTATACCATTCTGATGTGATATTCTTCTCAGCACAAGTACAGAGCGGTTGGTGCTGTTTTGAAGGCACGAGGGGGACCTACACAATATTAGGCAGGTGGTTTTAATGTTGTGGCTGAACGGTGTATGTCTTCTGAAGCAATGCAGTCATTTTGGGTGAGAAACAGATCAAGATTTAAGTCCTTTTTTACTATAAATCTCTGCTTTCACTTTCGGAATGTGAAAGCGAAAGTGGAGATTTATAGTAAAAAAGGATTTAAATCTTGATCTGTTTCTCAGCCACACCTATCATATCACTTCTGAAGACATGGATTTAACCACTGGAGCCAAATGGATTACTTATATGCTGCCTTTATGTGCTTTTTGGAGCTTGAAATATCTGGTCACCATTCACTTGCATTGTATGGACCAACAGAGCTGAGTTATTCTTCTATAAATCTTCATTTGTGTTCTGCTGAAGAAAGAAAGTCCCACACATCTGGGATGGTATGAGGGTGAGTAAATGATGAGAGAATCCCAAACTATCCCAAAGTTCTTGTGTTTATAGTTGATTGGAAGAATTTTTTGATTCTTATTCACTAGATAGATAGAAAGAGTTGGAGACACAATGCATGTGTTGATGGGGCACATTTCGATATATTCGCCCGTTATTTTTTGCAGATATCTGATAGTGACAAAAGTAGCAACTGGCAACAGTTAATCGGCAAAACTGATATATTGGTCGCCCTAATTCTAATAATTAGCAGTAACACCCGGGTATTGAGGCAAAGAGCTTTGCACAGGCACACACTACTCTTGTTGTGTCCAAAAAACATCATTTCCATTTTAATTTCCTTTCTGTTCTGTATCTTATTGTTTGCAGACAATGGCCAAAGTTATAACATCCATGCTGAAGTTTCCACCTGACCAGGCGCAGAAGGTCCTAGAGCGCGAGGATTCCCGCGTGATGGTGAGCGCTGTTTTTGAGTTTTCCAAGCGTAACCCTTCAAAGAACCTCAGTAACTTGCTATGCTCTCCACATGTTGTAAACCAGTGTAAACAGGCGTACATGATGTAAGTATTGATGTTCTGTCTCGGTGCTTTACTCTTCATGGTATGATAATGTGCTCAGATGGAGCAGATCACATGCTAATTGAAGCTCGTATGTTTCTACAGGCTGGTCACCGTGTTTCCTTTCATATGTTCCTTTAAATGGCTAAAGTGTCTTTCCTTCAGCCATCTGAATTCCTGACGGTTATTTCGAGCAGTTTGCTCATTTGCATCTTGTAAAACCTCTCTCTTAGGAAATCACGGTGCTGTAACAACAGTTTCCTGCTATTAGATGGAATGCAGTGTTTGTGTAATAGATTTATCATTTAGGAATTGGGTAATTATGGTAATTCATTTAATAAGTCGACATGTCATTGAGAACGTGTCTTGTGAAATTGCTGCAGTTGTAGTATTCGGTTTGGCATTTGAGTACGTGTGCCTGCAGCTCGGTTTCATTTAGTGAGCTTCTGTTCTCCATCTGTGTGTTTTATAGCCTTGGCTTCGGTAAGCTGGAACCAGGACGTACCTGAACTGAACCGACACAATGACCGATTCTGCTGCTACTGCTGCTGCGAGAGGCAACTGACATGAAAGATGCCCCGTCTACTTCTCTACTTAGTGTAGATCACTACTGTATGTGTCTGCGAGTGTGTGATGTGTTTGTACGGTTGCTAATTCAAGGGAACTAGGTTGTTAGCTTCAGAAATGAAGAGGACATTTAAAGAAATATTGTTTAATTTAGTAGCTTGTCAGAAAATTATGTATTATTTGGACTTTCTCGCATTCTTATGTCATTTATAAGGGTAGACGGTTCTTTACAAGGGTACGTTTGTATGATTTAAAGACTTGTGCAATAAGTTTGATTTTATAATATTTAGTTTGTACTCCTGATTTCCTGTCCTCGTTTTATTTTAAGATGTAATGACCCTTTAACGATCCGCACAGCATATGTACAATATAACGTCACGGTTTCCTAGTGTGCTGATTGTTTACTATGAACTATGTTTTTTTTAACTTAATACTGTGTTTTGGGAAAACTGACCAATAGGAATCACGCTTCAAATTGTAAATTATCATTGATGGAAAAAAGGCTATAAATCTCTGTTATAGGGCACTTTGGGGTGGATAATGAATTTTAAGACTAAACTAATAAAGTTTTATTTACACTACATTCAAGTCGTCTTTGTTGAGCATCTGTGTTCATGTATGTATACATTATGTGATAATGCATTGTATTTCATTGCACTTCTAGAGTAGTAGAACTTCTTTGGGAGTAACGGAATACATTTAATGGAATTTCGTATTTAAAAAAAAATATTATATATTATTAACTGTATTTCAGTTACATTCAAAAAGTATTTTGATTGCTACAGAATTACTTTAGCATTTTATTGTCACATTTTTTTATTAAGTTTTTGTCTGTTTAGTTGAAAAGCTCATATCAATGAGTTTTTGAACAGCCGTGAAACAACAAATCTTTTTTTATTTATTTTTTTTATCCCCTTTTCTCCCAATTTGGAATGCCCAATTCCCAGTACTTTGTAGGTACTCGTGGCACTGGTGCGGTTACTCACCTCAATCCGGGTGGCGGAGGACAAGTCTCAGTTGCCTCCGCTTCTGAGACCGTCAGTCCACGGTTCTTATCACGTGACTCGCAACTCACCGCACGCCCCATTGAGAGAACCACTAATCACCACCACGAGGAGGTTACCCCATGTGACTCTACCCTCCCTAGCAACCGGGCCAATTTGGTTGCTTAGGAGACCCAGCTGGAGTCACTCAGCACACCAGCGTCCCTTATTTTGGCCGAAATAAAGAAGTCCTGTATTATGGCCGAAAGGAAGCCGTCCTGTGTTTTAAAACGAAATTAAAACATCCCGTATTTTAAACGAAAGGAAGATGTCCCATATTTTGGCAAACAGGAAGACATCCCGTATTTCAGCTGTCATGATGACATCCCAAGTTTTGGCCGAAATGAAGCCGTTCTGTATTTTGGCCAAAATGAAGACATCCTATATATTCTATATATACGCATCTTATCACGTGACTTGTTGTGCATGACATCACAGAGACTCACAGCATGTGGAGGCTCATGCAACTCTCTGTGATCCACACACAACTCACCACACGCCCCATTGAGAGCAGGAACCACTAATCACCACCACGAGGAGGTTACCCCATGTGACTCTACCCTCCCTAGCAACCGGGCCAATTTGGTTGCTAAGGAGACCTGGCTGGAGTCACTCAACACGCCCTGAATTCGAACTCGCGACTCCAGGAGTGATAGTCAGCGCCAAGATACCCAGACCCCCTCCGTAAAACACTTTTTGATGTGTTACTTATGTCCATACAAGCAGAAAGAGGGTGCTTTCACTCTGTTAAGAATGAAAAGGTGGATATTATGTTACACGATCAGATGATGATGATGATGATGTGTACAGTCTGTGGGGTTTTGAAGAAGTTTGGATCAGCAGAAACTGTTTCGTGGCCAACCCACAGGCCCGATCAGTTCTCCCGATGGCCAGTCCAACCCTGAATGGCCCCAAAAGTGCATCGGCCCACCGGGAAAATGCCCGGTATGCCAGATTACCAGTCCAGCCCTGCCCTCAATGTTCAAGCCAAATCTACGCCCTTCTAACCCTGTATATTCTGTATATTGGATTGTCATCAAAGCTTTATTAGACTCTATGTTCATATAGGCCAGACTGCAAAGCATGTTGACGTCTCTACGTAACTGATTATTCATGAACTGCATTCACAGCAAAACGCTAAAGAGGGCGAACAAAACCGAATTATTTGTCCCTGGAAAAGTTACAGGACATATATACTGTTTGTGAATGTATCTCAGGTTTGTGTGATGCTGGACGCTCTTTGTCTATTGGTTGACAGTGTCTTTGATGGTTCTGTAGATCAATGAACCATAGTTTTATTATAGTAACCACAATTTATCCATGGTATTTGTAGTTAAACCATGGTTACTACAAAACGACTATAATAAATCCTTGGTTTCTGCCAAAAGACAATCATTGTAACTATATTGTTACTATATTAAAACCATGATTCATTTTTGTAAGAACTGATCATGTCTGTTTTCAATGTTGCAATGAATGTAGTACAAAGTGTCTCTTTGAAAACTTTAACCCTGTGAGTCCCATCAACATCAATTTTAGCTCTATGAAAATAAACCTGCACATGTTTTTTCTCTCTCTAAGACCACATTTACACGACTAATAGGTCCTGTTGTTCAGCCTTGCAATGCTATTGGATGGTAGATTTAGTAAAATTGTCACCCGGCCATGATCTCACACATCCTGCAAACCCGCCTTGAAGCGCATCATCTTGTTTTACAGGACTGGATAAATCAACATTCAAGTAAGTAAAATGCCTAAAATATTTGATTACTGTTGAACGCTTTGATCATAGTAGATTTTGAGCTTGTTATGTCAATGTTGTAATTTTGGGTGAAAGGGGTTGCAAAATGTGCCTGTGCACCTTGTACATTACATGGATGAATTGCACTTTTCACCTGTCCCATGTGTATATAAAGAAACATACTATTTCTGATCATTCACACGTTTCAAATGTCTTTGTTTTAATTGAATGATTATTAAATAAGTTCAAGTTGAATTAAGGAATAAATGATTTCTTTGAGAATTTGAAAGTATCTGTATCTAATCATTTATAACATATACTAAACTGGTCCTGTTTTCTTTTCTGGGCTTTGCTTGTTTGCCCAAATATCTGCTTGCTTTATGAGGGACATAAGTGCTATTAGCATGATAAGTAGAGGGTGAAGTTAGCCAGGCAGTACTGTGTGAATTCTGTGGAACGGGTCAATTCTTTAAAACGTGCAAGTATAATTGGGAATGATTTGCATTGAGATTATTTATCCTGGAAAATAATCAGTGATTTTGTTTTTCCATTCCAGAATGCCACCAGCCAGGATAGACCATGTGTATGATGTCACTGATGCAGTCCAAAATGGGAACAGTGACTCTGAGAAGTGCAATGTCCGCCTCTGCTTCTCGGAGGACAAGAACTGCCTTTGGGACTATCATAATTGAACGTGGCTATGAACAGAGCTGAACAGAGTAAATGCCAAAGTTTTCATTCAGTTCATCAGGTTTTGTAAATACAATCTGAACATATTTTTATAATAAACAATTTTTCATACAAATATGACTTGTCTGATTATCATTATTGGGTCATTATTAGTGTATAGATATATAGGCTACTGTTATGGGGCTACCTATGCAGTACACCCTGCAAATGAACCATTAGATGTTCTCTACGTTTGTTCAGACAGTGAGTAAAATCACTGAAATTCAGTTGCAATAGTACAACTTTTCCCTAAAAACTTGCTAAAATGTAAAAAAAAAAAAAAAAAACATTTCTTTCTGCATTAGAGGCCTCCTACAACAAATCAAAAAGGTAAAAAAAAAAAAATATTTATTTTTTTTCACCATTTTTCTTTATTTGGGTCTCTGAGGGTTAAGCTAAACCATTAGAAAATGTACCTATTACACCCATTTATATTATATACTATTAACTCTCACTAGTACATTCTTACTATAAAACATAACTACTAAAATTAAGAGTTTGGCCCCCAAAGCTTTAGGGGTCCTTCTTTGCGGCCCCTGGTCTTGACAAAGAAGGTATATTGGTTCCAGAAGGGCTGCAGTACTCATCGCTCTCGGCAGGTGTCGCCAAAGCTCACTGCGCTGCAAGCTCCGCCGCTGTAATGTGAAATGTGATGCTCGTGCGCAACAACACACGCGTCAGCGTCAAGAGCAACTCAAGAGACGCAACAGATTCACCAGCACAAGAGAGGAGACATGCAATGAGACCGCTATTCTAGCTTAGACCCTTCACGCAGCGCCTTAAATCTACTTTGCATGCGTTTGCTCAAACAAAAGTTTCAATGTAGTTTTTAGATTCATTTATTTAGATTCACCCTTCAGACAGATTTCTTGTTGTTTTATAAAGTTCCCATGAGATAGACTCCAGCACTGAGGATGCACAACAGAATGACGGAACCTTCTCTATGGAAAATACGCGCTTTGGATATTTTCATATGTTTGTCCTTTGTTTCTTGGGCTTATTCTTTCAACATTGACTTGGAGCATCCCGTGGTGTTCAGGGGACCAAATGCGACGTTTTTTGGATATTCAGTTCTGGAGCATTTCCATGATAACACACGCTGGTGAGTGCATGGTGGAAACTAGCATTACGATTATAAGCAAACTGTTGTTTTTCAATTGCAAAAAAAAGATTTATGTTGCTAGGGAAAACAAACACTTTTATAAAGCCAAAAACTGTCACTGTCCCAAGTGACCTGTTATCTCGCTGTAACATCTTGTTTGTTTAACTTTGTTTATTTAGTTTTGTTTACTCTGGGTTTGCGTTGTCACTGGTATTACTGTGGTTTAAAAGTATTTGGGCACTTGAGCAACAGTGGGGAAAATGTATAAATGTCCAAGGGCATTGATTCCGGCGGGGATGGGGGGGAACTTTGAACTGTGTCATTTTTTTAGGCTCAAATCTGTTGAGGTCTCACACAACCTGAATAGTCTTTGTTCGGTCAACTATCTGAAATAACTTATAAACAAAATACAATTTCCTAAGATGTATACATCTATAGACAAGTGATGAATAATGTCAGTACTACTGATGGAAAGCGCTCTAGCAGTCTGTTGTTGGTTACCTCCTCAATTAAGCCAGAACTCTTCTACATAGGGAGACTACAAGAGTAGGGAGCCTTAGAGATTAGAGCCAGAGATCGTTTAGAAGAGATGGACCACTTCTATTTAAAAGTGAATGAGAGAAATTGGAACGCTCAACCAAATTCAAACTTACTTCAAACGTACTTCTCTGTCTGCTCGTATGAATGTAACGCATCATAAGAAAGTGTTTCACCGCTGTTCAAATGCACTTTGCATCACATCATTTATATGTTTAAATGTTTTCCATCTGAAAGGACTAAAGATGAAATTAAACAAATGACAATAAAATGCAAAGTAATCTCTTCAGTAATCAAATACTTTTAGAATGTAACAGTATTCTAATGACCAATTATTTAAATTGTAACTGTCGTGGAATGCAGTTACTAATATTTTGCATTTTAAATACGAAATTCCGTTACATGTATTCTGTTACATGTATTCTGTTACATGTATTCTGTTACATGTATTCCGTTACACAAATTGTGTTTTGCCACCCTAGCCAAAGTGTTACATACTTTTATAACAAAACAACAAAATAGTTTTTGTGTAATATATCTGGGTGATATATAAAAATCTTATAATAAGTGTTAAGTAATGACAATACGTTTAGTCTCTGTACCGTCCTGTGTGAATTTGCGGG
Source organism: Moxostoma hubbsi (assembly GCA_032164185.1). Taxonomy (NCBI): domain Eukaryota; kingdom Metazoa; phylum Chordata; class Actinopteri; order Cypriniformes; family Catostomidae; genus Moxostoma; species Moxostoma hubbsi. Next base: position 2,054,308 of record JAVLUX010000034.1, read on the forward strand.
GAACTGTTATACAGCAGCTATATCTATCCTACTAAACATAATTCTGACACAATTTGGTTAAAGTCATTGCGAATATAGCATTATGAGCAGCTAGTCAAAGTTAGCACACATAATACAGTAGCTATACCCTGAAAACAAATGCGAAAAAGCACTAAATCATATTACGTGATCTACGCAACAAAATTGTGTTTCTCTTCTTAACTTGTTTTCTTTGCGTTCGATTAATGTAATTATCTTAAATGTGCACGCTACTAGATTACATTATGTAGGGTGAATGTAAATCAAGTATGTTCAACAACATGGGCATGGGATTTGTATTTCCCTGCATGCTTTGCATGGGACTTGATCATGTTGAAATTAACTGATATTTAATGCATTTTTAGAGTAAGATATGGGATATGAAATATGGCTTTAATGTTGATATTTTAAGATTTAGAACAGATTCTCATACGTTGGGTCACTATTAGTGGTGAAGAGTGGAGCTTTTGCTGAGGTTGAGGAGGGGTAAACAAACATTGTATCGTATGTTTCTTTATTCAATTATATTTATTCTGTTATTGCTAGTTAAAAGTCAGCTAGCTATCATAACGTAATAACATATATCAGTAGAGGTTGACCGAGATATCGGTTTTAAAGATTAATCGGTGCCGATAGTTGATCAATTGAATGCCACTTTGGTGAGAAGTACCAATTATTTTCCATAAGAGCAAAATCTGTACATTATTCCAAACTTTTGGCATATATAGAGCATTATATGTAGCCAACTCCCCGGTGTAGTTAAAAGTCCAGCGAAATCTGAATTTTTCGGGTTATTATTGGTATTTTGGACTCTTCTAGCATCAATGTCTGTACCTGTCATATAAGTAAAGACTATTAAATGTTTTATCATTCTATAAATCGATTAAAAACAACTTTTGGCCAATTAATCGGTAATCGGCTATCAGCTTTTCTACCACATTGGATATCGGTATCGGCAAAATCCACTATCGGTTGACCTCTAAATCATCTAAATCCGAAATGTATCGTATTTGGACACATAAAATCACTTTGAGGCTACTTAACTGGGTCATTTAAAAATAGCGTTATTCCTTTTTGTTGAAATTACATGAACATTACATTAATTACATTACAATGATGTTTTCTGTGCGTACACTGCCAGCAACATCGCGCGCGACAGCGACAGCGACACCATCCCATTCATTTTCAATGAGAGCACAGCGACTTCCGGCGACACGAGCTGTCGCGACCGTTGGCGGCTAGATGTGGGCGTGTCCAGCGACGCGACAAAGTTGAGACAAGTTGAACTTTATTCAAATGAAGAGCGACTTACAGAAGCGACAGCCAATAGGAGAGAAGACGGGAGAGCTCACGTGATCCTTCTCTCTCTCTCTCTCTCTCTCAGCTCCTGCAGTAACGGAAAGATGGATGAAAGGCTAATTCTTGCTGTTAGCAATTTTCCAGTGTTCTATGATATGTCTCTTCCCACGTACAAGGACATTTTTAAGAAAAATACTGCGTGGAAAGGTGTCTGACTCCGAGATTGAATGGTTTTGTGGACCCGAGACAGACCGGCGTTTGCGTTTTCGCCGCAGATAAACAGCCGCTATGGCAAAGAGCAACGCCTTGTTTCTCATTCATCTTTGATATAAAACATTTTATGCACTGACTCCATATATATTTAGTATTTTCCCTCCAAAATGTTTGTTTTTAGCGGCAAGAAAAGCGATTCGCTGTATGACGTACGTGAATATCATTTATAAACGTTACTAGGCAACCAGTAGTGGGAACGCCCACTAGCGACCTTCAGCGACACAGTCTCTGGCAGTGTGTACGCAGCTTTTAAATGAGCTAAACCAAGAGGATATATAATGTTGATGTAACTTAATTGAGTCACGTGGAACTGATATACATGATCAAATAATTTCAGTGTAAATAAACTTCTTTATTATTGCTCAGTTCTTTATCATTTAAATGCACACAGTAACATTCGTTGGCCAACTGTAAAGTACAATGTGTTTCCCTGACTGTTATAACCCAACGCTTGCCATTACATTTCACACATTTCTTTTAAACCTCTAAAGACTTTATACAGATGTTAAGCATTTCTTCCAAGGTTTGTCCTAAATTTTAAGGGGAAACTCTGGCCAGCGCTCAAATCATTGCGTTTTCTTTAGTGGAGGAGTGATGTAGTGCTTACATCACTGAGTTAGAGAGCCAAAGCATGACATTAAGACAAGGCAAAATTACTTCCAGTCCTAATTCATTTACTGGACATCCTTATTATCCTTGCATAGCACCTAAAGTACAGACTTACAACGAATAGTAGTTCTGTTTTCAGTTATATACATCACATCTTTCATATGATGACCATGACGTATACAAAGTAATAATCTGTTAAACTATATCTAATTATGTTTGCTAATGATTTGTTAATGAATGTTATGACAGAGTATATTGATATACATCAACAGAAGATCTATTGTTATGTCTGAGATCAGATGGTGAGTGTGTAAGTGTGTATCCGTGTTGTCGTATAATGTGACCATGTGTTCTCCTTCTGATGTTTGCAGGATTGTGGTTGGGGCTCCCAGAGCAAAATCATCTTTCAGCAGTTCAGTTCAGTCACCCGGAGCCATCTACAAGTGTCGGATCCGCAACAACCCAGAGCAACGCTGTACCGAAATGGACCTCGGAAGAGGTGTGTATCTACATATTCACTGATGACATCACAGCACACATTAACAGACCCCAGTCACTGTTGACCAGAGTCATGTAGTGGACAATGAGCTTGACACAGTGGCATCTGCAAACAAATGCTGCAGGGGCTTTTTTCAGAACTAACTTCACCTTTCTGAGACTTTTTTGCTGTGACTTTTAGCCAACTGGTTTCAAGGTGATTTTGATCAAACAACAGAAGCACGGGTGAAGTTAAGCATATTAACTATCTTCCAAATGAAGGGTTTTGCTTGAAAAGTATGCTTGTGCTATCATTCTTTAAAATAAAGGCCACTTGCTTATATCTAGTGCAATAACATTCACACACTTATAAGTGTGCCCTAAATGTCCAAATACCTTCCAGGGGCACTGTATACTGTAGGGCAGACTGGGGCTGGTTGTCACATTTTAGTCAATTTCATATTCTTGGCTACATAAATACTATTGAAAATATGAATTCTCCCAGAAAAAAAGATGCAGTTCACTGAGCACACGTTGACCTTTTGTGACAACATCCCCCCATGTGTGGGGCATATTGTCACACTAAATGGGGCAAGTTGTCACAGTGGAACTTGTAGAATTAAACCAGTAGCATTGGTTTCTTGTGAACATTGGGGGGTGACAAGGGAATGTGTGTTTCACCATCGCAACCACCAAAACGAAATCGACTCTTTAAATCATACCTGCATTAAAAAGCCTGTTATAGGCCTTTCAGCAAAGCTTTAAACAATTATGAAGAACAAAACGATTAATTAAACTACAAATATGTAAAAGGTAAAATACAAAAATATCAAATCATTGTTTTGACCAACAAATATTGAAATTGTATAAATGTATGACATTTAAAACATGTGATAACCTGTCCCTATGTAAATGTGACAACCTGCCCCGACCTGACTTTTTGTCCTAAGAGAACACATTTTAATCTTTCAGTACAAGTCGGCCTTCGTAATACAGTTGACTGTTGCCTGAATGTATGCCAGTGTGGTTTGATTATGTTCACTTGTTTACCCAAGATCTTTTAAATGAAAATACGATAATATTAAAAATGGAATTTGGAGGGAATAATTCAACAAAATATTCAAATTTTAAGTGTTTTGAAATAAGTGTTTGAAACCAACATACAAAACCTCTGCTTGAGAAGACGAAGGACCAAACGGACCAAAACAGGAACCGGGTAGGGGAAACAGGACCGACAGGGAATATACTAGACCGACCGATATACTAGATTCTTTTTTTAAAATAATTTGTGGACCAGTGATTGTCTTAACTTTTTCGCCCCTCATGAATTTGCATCCCTGTAATTTGCTGTGGCATTGCAATAATTAATTTGCAAGAACAAATCTAAAAATGAGCAAAGAAGCAAATTTGTTGTTTTTTTTTTATTACCCAATTAGCACTCCTACCACCTGTGACCTCATTATACAGCATACCTACGTGACTTTCAATTTAAAACTTTACAGTATACACACTACTAAGAAGTTCTTGAAAAGGAAAACTATCGACGATGGTTATGTGGGATTGTGGTGTGCCGACCTCAATGGTCGTGAACACAGGCAGTGACAGAGGAATGACCTCCATGGTCGTGAGCAGGGTCAGTGAGGGGGAACAACCTCCATGGTCGTGGGCACTGGCAGCGACAGGGGAACAGCCTCTGTGGCTGTGAGCTCTGGCAGCAGGAAGGGAATGGCCTCCGTGGTCATTGGCAGCAGTAGGGGAACAGCCTCCATGGCCTTGGATGCTGGCAGCTACAGGAGAACAGCCTCCATTTCTGTGGATGCTGGCAGGGGAGCAGCCTCCTTGGCTGTGGATGCTGGCAGCAACAGGAGAACAGCCTCCGTTTCCGTGGATGCTGGCAGCGGCAGGGGAACAGCCTCCGTGGCCATGGATGCTGGCAGCTACAGGAGAACAGTCTCCGTTGCCATGGACGCTGGCAGCAACAGGAGAACGGCCTCCGTTGCCGTGGACGCTGGCAGCAACAGGAGAACGGCCTCCGTTGCCGTGGATGCTGGCAGCAACAGGAGAACGGCCTCCGTTGCCGTGGATGCTGGCAGCAACAGGAGAACGGCCTCCATTGCCGTGGACGCTGGCAGCAACAGGAGAACAGCCTCCATTGCCGTGGATGCTGGCAGGGGAGCAGCCTCCTTGGCTGTGGATGCTGGCAGCAACAGGAGAACAGCCTCCGTTTCCGTGGATGCTGGCAGCGGCAGGGGAACAGCCTCCGTGGCCATGGATGCTGGCAGCTACAGGAGAACAGCCTCCATTGCCGTGGATGCTGGCAGCTACAGGAGAACAGTCTCCGTTGCCGTGGATGCTGGCAGCGGCAGGGGAACAGCCTCCGTGGCCATGGATGCTGGCAGCTACAGGAGAACAGCCTCCATTGCCGTGGATGCTGGCAGCTACAGGAGAACAGTCTCCGTTGCCGTGGACGCTGGCAGCAACAGGAGAAGAGCCTCCTTGGCCATGGGCACTGGCAGCAACAGGAGAAGAGCCTCCTTGGCCATGGGCACTGGCAGCAACAGGAGAAGAGCCTCCTTGGCCATGGGCACTGGCAGCAGCAGGGGAACAGCCTCTATCAGTAAACACACAAGTATTGTTCGATTCATAAAAGCATGACAACCCTACCAGACGAAATACTGTATCCAATTCCAAGCATTATAGCATGTAAATAATTTGCCAAATGGATGCTTTAAATAAAGCTCTCTTTTCAGCGGGACATTTATTTTAGTTCTTCATGTTTTTGAAGGGTTCATTATATCAAACTTCCCGTGACTCGCGAGCTGTATTCTCTGGTCAAAAAGGTCATTTGAGAGTACACAGCCGTTTATACTCTAAACACTACCTGTTGTTGCATTGTACAATGCATTCAGAAAGTATTCAGACCCCTTTATTTTTTTTCCCACATTTTATGTTGCAGTCTTATGGTAAAGCTTTAAGTTATATATTTTTTTCACATAAATCTACACTCCATACACCATAATGATGCTGTGGCACGGTGGAGGGCGGGGCCGGGTTGTTCACTGACATGTCCGTTGTCGATCTCTCTCTCTCTTGGCGGTCCTCCGTGGTCGGCCTTTAACCCTCTCAGAGGCTTGATTAGCCTAATACGGGACCGGGCGCGTTGAATCACGACCCGGCCCCGCCCTCCACCGTGCCACAGATGCAAAACGCAAAAGCCAGAAATATCACATTTACATAAGTATTCATACCCTTTACTATGACACTTGAAATTTAGCTCAGGTGCGTCCCATTTCTCTTAATTATCTTTGAGATGTTTCTGCACTTTGATTGGAGTCCACCTGTGGCAAATTAAATTGATTGAACGTGATTCAAAAAGGCAAACACCTGTCTCTGTAAGGTCATATAGCTGAAAATGCATATCAGAGCAGAAACCAAGCCATGAGGTCAAAGGAACTGCCTGCAGAGCTCATAGATAGGATTGTGTCAAGGCATAGATCTGGAAAAGGCTACAAAAATATTTTGGCTGCTTTGAAGGTTCCCAAGAGCACAGTGGCCTCCATAATTATTAAATGGCAGAAGTTTGGAACAACCAGGACTCTTCCTAGAGCTAGCCACTAGCCAAATTGAGCAATCGGGGGAGAAGGGCCTTGGTAAGAGAGGTGACCTTGAACCCAATGGTCACTCTGGTTGAGCTCCAGAGATCGTGTGTGGAGATGGGAGAAACTTGCAGAAGGACGACCATCACTGCAACACTCCACCGATCTGGGCTTTATGGCAGAGTGGCCAGACGGACCCTCAGACTGTGAGAAACAAGATTCTCTGTTCTGATGATACGAAGATTGAACTGTTTGGCCTCAATTCCAAGCGTCAAGTCTGGAGGAAACTAGGCACTGCTCATCACCTGCACAATACCATCCCAACGGTGAAGCATGTTGGTGGCAGCATCATGCTGTGGGGGTGTTTTTCAGTAGCAGGGACTCGGGGACTGGTCCGGGTTGAAGGAAAGCTGAATGCAGCAAAATACAGAGATATCCTTAATGGAAACCTGATTCAGAGCACTCAGAACCTCAAACTGGGCCAAATGGTCACCTTCAAACAGGACAATGACCCTAAGCACACAACTCTGTGAATGTCCTTGAGTGGCCCAGCAGAACCCGGACTTGAACCCAATCGAACATCTCCGGAGAAATCTGAAAATGACTGTCGACCAACGGTCTCCATCCAACCTGACAGAGCTTGAGAGGATCTGCAGAGAAGAATGGCAGAAAATCCCCAAATCCAGGTGTGCAAAGCTTATTGCATCATACCCAAAACGTCTTGAGACTGTAATTGCTGCCAAAGGTGATTCAACTAAGTACTGAATTAAGGGACTGAAAAAGGGTCAATGTGATATCTCAGTTTTGTTATTTTTACTTGCATTTAAAGTACCCGAGTTAAATTACATCTGTAGTTACACTGTTAACCTGACCTCTAAACCTACCCATACCTCAATCTTTTTAGCAGCTAATCTGAATCTTGTGAGAATTTTGCAGAACAACATATAGTTACACAATAATACATTGTATTTGATGTATTTTAATGGTAGTACATTGTTATTAAAGACTCATAATATAAAGTGTGACCAACTGATATGTAAGCACCTCACAAATCATCTTATCTTATCTTATGTCTTTTAAGAGATCCACATGCCTCTTAACTTGTAAATGGGAAGTGCTGTAATCAACACATCCTGTTTGAGACAAGTGTGCTTGTGTTTGACAGCATCAGCGCCAATGAAAATCAAACAATTGCTGCCTAACTGCACCGTCAAATCACCCTGTAACCACAGTACAGTAAAATAACAGAACTGTTTACATGGGTAGTTTAAACCAAACCACTGTACCACTGAAATGACTGTAATCATGCAGTCTGGACCTGTCAATGTTTGAAAACCTGCTTTGGACGGACCTTTAAGTGGCTCTATTTGGCTTGATTTGGTCATGAAAACATGCGTCACTTTTTAGTTATTATTAATCATAAAAACAAGACTGTTATCTTATCCTGTTTTTTCCTATTACCCTTGTTATACTAACACTCATTTTCAGAACTGATAGCTGTTAGAAATGCTCATTTCCTATTATAAACACGTAATGTCATCATAGGCATCAACTGATACAGTGATTCTGTTTTTGTGATGGACAGCAGTTTTTCCTTTGAAAACAATGCCATTATTAGAGGTGTTTTCTAAGGCAAGCGTCACTATTACTGTTGCTCATATTTGTGATTTCAACAAAACCCTAAGACCAAGTATTACACTTTGGCATTTTTGTGCCACAGACATTAATGATACCTCAAATTGCTTGGCTTTTTTAATAGAGGCATACATTTTTTTTATGTATTAATTAACACAATACAACAGAAATAAGCCACAACACAATGAAAATAAGCCGCAACACAATGGAAATAAACCACAACACAATGAAAATAAGCCACAACACAATGAAATTAAACACAACACAATGAAAATAAACCACAACACAATGAAATTAAACCACAACACAATGAAATTAAACACAACACAATGAAAATAAACCACAACACAATGAAATTAAACCACAACACAATGAAATTAAACCACAACACAATGAAAATAAACCACAACACAATGAAATTAAACCACAACACAATGAAAATAAACCACAACACAATGAAATAAAACCACAACACAATGAAAATAAACCACAACACAATGAAAATAAACCACAACACAATGAAAATAAACCACAACACAATGAAATTAAACCACAACACAATGAAATTAAACCACAACACAATGAAATTAAACCACAACACAATGAAAATAAACCACAACACAATGAAATTAAACCACAACACAATGAAAATAAACCACAACACAATGAAATAAAACCACAACACAATGAAAATAAACCACAACACAATGAAAATAAACCACAACACAATGAAAATAAACCACAACACAATGAAATAAACCACAACACAATGAAAATAAACCACAACACAATGAAATAAACCACAACACAATGAAAATAAACCACAACACAATGAAATAAACCACAACACAATGAAAATAAACCACAACACAATGAAAATAAACCACAACACAATGAAAATAAACCACAACACAATGAAAATAAACCACAACACAATGAAAATAAACCACAACACAATGAAATAAACCACAACACAATGAAAATAAACCACAACACAATGAAAATAAACCACAACACAATGAAAATAAACCACAACACAATGAAAATAAACCACAACACAATGAAAATAAACCACAACACAATGAAATAAACCACAACACAATGAAATTAAACCACAACACAATGAAATTAAACCACAACACAATGAAAATAAACCACAACACAATGAAATAAACCACAACACAATGAAAATAAACCACAACACAATGAAATTAAACCACAACACAATGGAAATGAAGCCACAACACAATTAAATTAAACCGCAACACAATGAAATTAAACCGCAACACAATGAAAATAGACCACAACACAATGAAAATAGACCACAACACAATGAAAATAAACCACAACACAATGAAATTAAACCACAACACAATGAAAATAGACCACAACACAATGAAAATAGACCACAACACAATGAAATTAAACCGCAACACAATGAAATTAAACCGCAACACAATGAAAATAGACCACAACACAATGAAAATAGACCACAACACAATGAAATTAAACCGCAACACAATGAAATTAAACCACAACACAATGAAAATAAACCACAACACAATGAAATTAAACCACAACACAATGAAAATAAACCACAACACAATGAAATAAACCACAACACAATGAAATTAAACCACAACACAATGAAATTAAACCACAACACAATGAAAATAAACCACAACACAATGAAATTAAACCACAACACAATGAAATTAAACCACAACACAATGAAAATAGACCACAACACAATGAAAATAAACCACAACACAATGAAATTAAACCGCAACACAATGAAATTAAACCACAACACAATGAAAATAGACCACAACACAATGAAAATAGACCACAACACAATGAAAATAGACCACAACACAATGAAAATAGACCGCAACACAATGAAATTAAACCGCAACACAATGAAATTAAACCACAACACAATGAAAATAGACCACAACACAATGAAATTAAACCGCAACACAATGAAATTAAACCACAACACAATGAAAATAAACCACAACACAATGAAAATAAACCACAACACAATGAAATTAAACCACAACACAATGAAAATAGACCACAACACAATGAAAATAGACCACAACACAATGAAAATAGACCACAACACAATGAAATTAAACCGCAACACAATGAAATTAAACCACAACACAATGAAAATAGACCACAACACAATGAAATTAAACCGCAACACAATGAAATTAAACCACAACACAATGAAAATAAACCACAACACAATGAAAATAAACCACAACACAATGAAATTAAACCACAACACAATGAAAATAGACCACAACACAATGAAAATAGACCACAACACAATGAAAATAGACCACAACACAATGAAATTAAACCGCAACACAATGAAATTAAACCACAACACAATGAAAATAGACCACAACACAATGAAATTAAACCGCAACACAATGAAATTAAACCACAACACAATGAAAATAAACCACAACACAATGAAAATAAACCACAACACAATGAAATTAAACCACAACACAATGAAAATAGACCACAACACAATGAAATTAAACCACAACACAATGAAAATAAACCACAACACAATGAAATTAAACCACAACACAATGGAAATGAAGCCACAACACAATTAAATTAAACCGCAACACAATGAAATTAAACCACAACACAATGAAAATAGACCACAACACAATGAAAATAAACCGCAACACAATGAAAATAAACCGCAACACAATGAAATTAAACCGCAACACAATGAAAATAAACCACAACACAATGAAATTAAACCGCAACACAATGAAAATAAACCACAACACAATGAAATTAAACCACAACACAATGAAAATAAACCACAACACAATGAAATTAAACCGCAACACAAAGAAATTAAACCGCAACACAATGAAATTAAACCACAACACAATGAAATTAAACCGCAACACAATGGAAATAAACCACAACACAATAAAAATAAGCCGCAACACAATGAAATTAAACCACAACACAATAGAAATAAACCACGACACAATGGAAATAAACCACAACACAATTAAATTAAACCACAACACAATGAAAATAATTTTGTTTGCTTTGCAGATTTTGTTGTGCACCACTTGGCCACCGTAATGAAGGCACAAATATAGACTTCAAATCGGTGAAATCAGTTTTAAATGTGTATCTAAATGGATGTTGCATTCTGTAGAAATCTGTCTGGCTCCTGAAGTATTTTGATAGAAATGATGAATGGTTTTGCTAATATTTTCCAAGCGCGGGGGCCAAGAATCCAATATGTAGAAATATCTTGGAGCTCGTGAGTTCTTTTCTTGTGGTGCAGAGAAGAGAGTGGTTTATGTGGCTTTAATACACACACTCCTGCTTACGCTGTGTATAACTGACAGAACACACATGAGTAAATGAGGCATGTCAGCAGACCTGGGGCCACAGCTTTGAGTTCACACGAATCAAATGGGACCCAGGGACCCCCCTCGAGAAATATCCGTACTGGGATAGGGGAAACTAGTGTCAGTTTCTCTGAAGTTGTATTAAAGAAAATGAAAATTCTTTGATCATTTTGTCACTGTATGCTGTCATCGTACAAGAAATAGCAGCCTTTTGAGTTCCACAGAAGGGAGAAAGTCATAGGTTCGGAACAATAACAGAATTTTCATTTTTGGGTGTCCTATCCCTTGTTAAAGGCTTGTTATAAAGGTCTGTTGTCAATATATGAATGATGCTATGTCTTAAATCACAATTCCATGGCTAGACATTTACTCATCCGCCTGGAAACACAAAACAATTTATTGGTTACAAGATGGTTTTGATCTTGACAATTGCAAGCATATTTTCAGAAATTCTTAAGTTGTTTTCTTTAGCTTATTTTCTCCAACAAGCTCTTATCTTTCTAAACTTTTACATTTGTAGCTTTAATTGAAGTTCAATACTGGTAAAGTTAAAGTATATATTCCCACTGTTTTGTAACCCTCAGTTGTTATGGGATAATAATTTCCCATTCTCTAGAACATCTCTTTATTAAATACAGAAATTATTGCATGTAATTTCCTTCCTAAGCAACACAGAGCCCATTCAAAGCCAGTCAGAGAGAGTAAATATGTTTTAGATTAATAGCATCGTGTGATGATGAAGGTTTATTGCATAAGGTATAAATGATGTCATCAACATTATGCCTCAAATGATATCAATAGATCTGAACTTGTAGTAAAACACTAGAACATTTCTTAAATATATCTGCCTGACTTCCATCCATATAACGTTCAGTTTATAGCATTCTGTTGTCCAATGACCTAAAGAGAGGATTATTTACTGTGTTATTGTTGCCATTTTCAACAAACGTTGCTAAACAGGTTTTATTATCATAAGATGTCAGAAATGTAACTTATTAATGGTTTTAATTTGCTTAAAAATGAGAATTTATCAGTATCTGTGTACACCTTCCTGTCACAGCGATGTTTCCGCCTGAGTTTCCAAGTTGGCAACCCAACTTCCAGTGGAGTTATATTGCACTTTTCCAAGTAGGAAATTGGAAATATGACTTTTCCGAGTTGAGCTCAGCAAAAGTGTCTTGATCAAGGGCACGATTGTGAATGTTCAAGGATGAAGCCTTGAGGGGTTTGACTCTACATCCTTCTGGTTTCTTAGACTTTTTAACCCCTACACCACACCACTACACACATTTCTATGTATTTCGGCTATAACCATATCATTCATTTTAGTCAAAGACTGTGTAACAAAGTAAAAGGGAAAGAAGGAGGTGAGAACCGGCTTGACAATATAAATAATCTTTTAATAAAACAAAAAGACACAAACATAAACACATGCAGGGCAGCTGCCCGTAACTCACTCTCGAACTGATGCCAACGGTCGCCTTTATCCCTCTCGAGGGCTTGATTAGCTTGATTAGGGCCCGGGACCCTGCCCCGCCCTCCTCCCTGCCACAGACTGATAACCAGTTGATATTTGGCCAATTTAGGATTATTAGCATTGGTTGATAGTTTTGCCCACTTGGAATGTTGCAGGATCCGTACAAGTTAAGCTTAATCGACAGCATTTGTGGCATAATGTTGATTAGCGGAAAATATTTCTTTTTGTGTAACTACATGTTGTTCTGCAAAATTCGCACAAGATTCACATTTGATGCTACTGAGGTTGAGGTACGGGTAGGTTAAGGAGTAGCGGTAGGGTTAGGTTTAGGATTATGTGTAAGTTTAACAGTGTAACTACAGATGTAATTAAATGCACGTACTTTATATGTAAGTACAATGCAACAACACGTATGTACTGTACATATGTGCTGGAAATTCTAATAAAGGACTCATGAGACTGTGGTGCCTTTCTGTAAGTTTGATACACTTGCAAACAAACTCAAACCATACAGAGAAAATCACTCTTCAGGTAATGAACAAATGAAACCCCCAAACTCTCTAGCCTATATGGGCCCTAGGATGTAGCTGGAATCAATCACCCTGCATTTCTGATAACAGACTGACTTACACAGTGTAATTTGTAGGGGTGTAACGATCCATCGATCCAATGACCAATGATCCAATATTATCGATACAATGCGTAAATATCTATATATTTTAATACTCTCATGTCAGCATAATCAATACAAATTTCAGTCAGACGATGAAGCAACCTCATTACGTTAATTTGACTTTATGAGCGCTAAATATGCTTTTCATGTGGGACACGGATGTGCACAGGGTCTTTGAAGCCAAAATTGCGCTCTGCAATACAGCGGCTCACATACGCGATTCATTCGGGATTACATCGATATCATTGTGCATGCGACCATTTGAATTTTACATGAGAATTTGCTATTTTAAAGTACCATGTAGCAGTTCAACCATCATATGAAACTGCTTGACAACACCAACATTCTGAACAGCACTAATGAGGGTAGAGAAACACCAGCTCAGCACCGGCATCAGTAATAAGACACATCGACACCCTTACTAACATTTATCCCAGTTAACTGTAACAGTTCATTACAACTGTGGAAGTTGTAGACAAGAAAACCACAGAGATAGTTGGAAAGAAGTCATGGGCATGTAAAGTATTTTGAATGGGACTAAACTGAAAAATTAGCTGTCATCAAATGAGTGATGATCACTTACTGTGACTTCATATTTATAGTATTTATTTGTAGAATTTTTTTTCAACATCTGAAGTACCTTATTTGGTTGTGGATGTCCCAATGTGTATACAGAGAGCTGAATAAAATAATACAATTATATTTTGGTTGCATTTGAGTGCAAAAAAATATTTAATTGATTGTGTAAAATGGGCACATAATATCGGAATATCGATCGCAGGCCCCTGAATCGAATCGTATCATGGCAGACTTTGAAGTATCTGCAAATATCGGCTCGCAGGCCGAGAGAATTAGGGGATTTACACCCCTAATAATTTGTTTCTCTCTGGGGTTAGCCGGCCCCATCCTCATGACAGTTTTAACCTTGAAAACACCATCTGTTTGAGTTACTTGTCAGATAAGCACAAGGATGCGGGGTTGTGCAAGGTCACTCTTGTCTTCAGAAATGCAGAAACACATTGTGGCTATACTTTTAAAACTATATGCATTTCAATGTTTATGGACTGACCCAGTCACTTATTTTATTGTACATGCGTATCTTTTTATAGAAACGAGGAACAAGTCAACAACCATAATCAACATTATGATACAAATGCTGTAGATTGAGCTAAACTTCCTTTATCAAAACACCCTATCTACACCGGACGTGAGTGATGTCGCATCCTAACGCCTTGAGACTGTCTATTCAAATGTAATTTCCAAAATGTACCAGCCGCCTTGGATAATACATTAGCATTATTTTGGTCATATATTTGACCAGCCGTCTCTAAATATTGCCATTGGCCAGAGTCTTGCTCCAGAGTTAGAGGAATAGTTCATTTACCCTGATGCCATCCCAGATGTATATTACTGTCTTTCTTCAGCAGAAAACAAATGAAGATTTTTAGAAGGAGATAGAACTATGTCAGGTCCTTATAATAGAAATAGACGTGTGCCAGCACTTTAACGGTCCACAAGTCATATTTAGGCAGCATAAAAGTAGTGACTCCAGTCAATCAATGAATGTCTTCTATAGTGAATCGATAGGTTCAATTAAAACGTTTTTAACTTTAAATTGGTACTTCCATCTAGGGCTCTGATGCAGTCTGAAACTCTCGAGGGATGTTTGTTCTTCTGTCGTAAATAAGTGCCACTTCCGTATTCTCTTATGTCACGCGACAGCAGCGTTATGCATCAGCTTTTTAAAAGTTAATAACGTTTTAATGATCAAATTATTTTTTACGCTATCGTATCGTTTTACTTCAGAAGAAATTCATTGATCGACTGGAGTCGTGTGGATTACTTTAAATGGTAAATGGTCTGCACTCATATAGCGCCTTTTTAACCTTAGCGGTTTTCAAAGCGCTTTACACTGTGACTCATAAACCCATTCACACACCAATGACGGCAAAGCTGCCATGCAAGGTGCTATCCTGCCATTGGGAGCAACTTGGGGTTCAGTGTCTTGCCCAAGGAGTTGGGAATTGGTAATCGAACCACCAACCCTGCGATTAGTGGACAACCCACTCTACCACCTGAGCCACAGCCACCCTTTATTGCTGCCTAAATATGACTTTTTAGTGCTAGCACCTGTGTACTTCTAATATAAGGACCTGACAGAGCTTATGACAGCCATACACATCTGGGATGGCATCAAGGTAAGTGAATAATGAGAGAATTGTCATATTTGGGTGACGTATTCTTTGAAGGAGTCAAGCGATTTTCAGATTGCGTTCTTCCATTAACTAACCTTCAATTGTAGCTGACCTTGATGATCAAAAGCAGAGACAGCAACCAGCACACTCCAGCCTCACTTTCGGTCACTGCATACTTCCAAGATTTCGTCTTACTTCTCCTTGGAGAGATCGGGCGGCAGGCCATACCCTCGCTCAGGCTCGCTGTGCGGTTCATAAGCAGGAGAACACAGCACTCAGGGCCCACGCAGATGCAAAAACAAACACGTCTGTTATAAAAGTGGCCAGGGGTTGGAGATCTGATGATATGTTTACACTTTCACATTTGAAGTGATAGCCAGTATTTTTCAGAGGGAATTCTTCGCAAGACTTTCCCGTGATCTTGACCTTGTGTAATATATCTCCAATGAGCAGTGTTCTTTGGATGGTACTTTGCTGCTAATTGCTAAAAATAATGTTTTGTCCACGTCCCAAGAAAACTTTATCTTGGTTTTTGACAGTTTATCTGGCACCCCCCATTGTGTGCTTTGGATGTTTCACAGCTCTGGGGGCAAAAGCATTAGCTTCAAACAACATGTACAAGGCAAGAATCATTTTTCCTGCAATTCATAAGATGCTGTTTTGGAGGTAAAAAGTTGATTTTAGGCAGACTTTATCTAATAGCTCCTAAAAAGACTATCTAAGACTACACTGTGGTTTTCACCAGGGTGTCTTCCTCTTCTCTAGGTTTTGCAATTGTCTTATAAGCCATAACGTTCCGTATTTTTGACGAATGGAAACGTCATACATTTTGGCTAAAATAAAGACATCCTATATTTTGTCCGAAATGAAGACGTTCCTTATTTTGTCCGAAATAATGATGTCCCGTATTTTGTCCAATATTAAGATGCTCGTATTTTGGCTGAAGCAAAGACGTCCTGTTTTTTTAGATGAAAGGAAGACATCCTGCATTTTGGCCAAGGCGAAGACGTCCCGTATTTTGGCCAACTGGAAGACGTCCTATATTTTGCCCAAAATTAAGTCCTATATTTGGCCGAAAAAAAGACGTCATATATTTGGCTGATAAAAAGATGTTCCAATATTTTGGCCGAAATGAAGAGGTCTTGTATTTTGGCTGACATGAAGGCATCCCATGTTTTGACCTAAAGGAAAGCGTACCATATTTTGGCCAAAATTAAGACACCTTATAATTTGGCCGAAATGAAGAGATCCCATACTTTGGTCAAAATGATGATGTCCCGTATTTTGGCTGAAACGAAGGTGTCCCATATTTTGGCCGAAATGAAGACATCCCAAAGACATCCCGTATTTTTTAGCTTTGTTTTCATTCAGTTATTCTTTAACTGACCAGCACATTCCAGCCTCATGTCCAGTCCCTGCATACTTCCTAGATTTTGTCTTACACTTCCTTGGAGAGATCGGGCGACAGGCCATACCCTCGCTCAGGCTCGCTGTGCGGTTCATAAGCAGGAGAACACAGCACTCAGGCCCCACGCAGATGCAAAAACAAACACGTCTGTTATAAAAGTGGCCAGGGGTTGGAGATCTGATGATATGTTTACATTGTGAGGAACATTCCTCTCACTTTCACATTTGAAGTGATAGCCAGCATTTTTCAGAGGGAATTCTTCGCAAGACTTTCCCGTGATCTTGACCTTGTGTAATATATCTCCAATGAGCAGTGTTCTTTGGATGGTACTTTGCTGCTAATTGCTAAAAATAATGTTTTGTCCACGTCCCAAGAAAACTTTATCTTGGTTTTTTAGAGTTTATGTTTTCCTCCTACCTCGAGATCTGGCACCCCCTTTTATGTGCTTTGGATGTTTCACAGCTCTGGGGGCAAAAGCATTAGCTTCAAACAACATGTACAAGGCAAGAATCATTTTTCCTGCACTTCATAAGATGCTGTTTTGAAGGTAAAAGGTTGATTTTAGGCAGACTTTATCTAATAGCTCCTAAAAAGACTAAAATATCGAATACTACGCTGTGGTTTTCACCAGGGTGTCTTCATCTTCTCTAGGTCCCTTATTTAGTTTTTTGTTTTTATCCCGTTTTCTCCCAATTTGGAATGCCCAATTCCCATTACTTATTAGGTCCTTGTGGTGTCGCGGTTACTCGCCTCAATCTGGGTGGCGGAGGACAAGTCTCAGTTGCCTCCGCTTCTGAGACAGTCAATCCACACATCTTATCACGTGACTCGCTGTGCATGACACCGCGGAGACTCACAGCATGTGGAGACTCATGCTACTCTCCGTGATCCACACACAACTCACCACACGCCCCATTGAGAGCAAGAACCAATAATCGCGACCACGAGGAGGTTACCCCATGTGACTCTACCCTCCCTAGCAACCGGGCCAATTTGGTTGCTTAGGAGACCTGGCTGGATTCACTCAGCATGCCGGAATCCCTTATTTTGGCCGAAATTGAGACGTCCCGTATTATGGCCGAAAGGAAGACATCCTGTATTTTAAACGAAAGGAAGATGTCCCATATTTTGTCAAACAGGAAGACGTTCCCGTATTTCAGCCGTCATGATGACATCCCAAGTTTTGGACGAAATGAAGCCGTTCTGTATTTTTACAGAAATTAAGATGTCTTGTGTTTTGGCAAAAATGAAGACGTCCCGTATTTTGGCTGAAATGAAGATGTTCCGTATTTTGTCCGAAATAAAGACATCCCAAAGACATCCTGCATTTTTACTGAAATTAAGGCATCCTGTATTTTGGCCAAAAAGAAGACGTCTTGTATTTTGGCTGAAATAATGATGTCTCGCATTTTGTCAGATATAAAGACTCTCGTATTTTGGCAGAAGTAAAGACGTCTCGTATTAAAGATGTCTTCTAATTTGGTCAAAAGGCAGACGTCCCACATTTTGGACGAAAGGAAGACATCCAGTATTTTGGCAGACACAAAGATGTCCCGTATTTTGGCCAACTGGAAGACGTCCTATATTTTGCCCAAAATGAAGATGTCCTATAATTTATCTAAAAAAAAGAAGTCCTATATTTGAAGTCCATATACTTAAAGAAGTCCAGTATTTTGGCAGAAATTAAGACGTCCTGTATTTTGGCCGAAATGAAGACGTCCCAAAGGCATCCCGTATTTTGCCGCAATTAAAACGTCCCATAATTTGGCTGTAATGTAGACATATCGTATTTTCAACTAAATTAAGGCGTCCTGTACATTTGCTGAATTAAAGACATCCCGTAATTTCGCTGAAATGAAGATATCTTTAATATACGGGATGCCTACTGCCTAACTTGAGCATTCTAAGGCATCATAAGCATGCAGTCAACAAAGGTAGTCGCCAACATTATGCCTATATCTAAGACGCCTTTTTTGATCAAATCTAAGGCTGCATCACATGGCTCCTTCATAAAGAACAGAGCTACAGACTCCGTACAGCTCAGGGCTGATGTGAAGTGTTTTGGAAGTTTTCATTGCTTTATTCAGTCATACTGAAACTGGATGGGAGTTGAACAGACATCAGAGTTCAATCAGGCAATTCATAGACTAAGTCTGTGAGTTCCTTCACTAATGCTGTCAGTCTACTAAAGAGACGGAAGAGAAAATAACCAGAGCCAAAGAAAACAGCCACTGTCCCGGGAGCCATCGCTCTCTCTGCCTCCAGTGGATAATCACCGTCTGCCCCTCAGAGCGGGAGCCGCAGTTGCTAAACACTCATAGATAAACATTAAAGCTGACCCTTGTGTTTGGATAAACTCCCTGCAGGGATAACACGCCTTTACTCATAAATTCTCTCTTTTTAAGAGATTCAGGACAACAACAAAAAAAGACAAAAAAGCTAAATAAATATAAGTGATATTTTAAAAATAGAATTTCTGTACTTAATGATTCTCCAAATAGGGCACAAGTGTATTGTGGTCACTGGAGTTCATAAACTTTCATATATTCACATTTGATACACATGAGATTCACATTTCAAAGATTTGTCCTCTTACTAACCCTTTTGTTCTGTCTGTAATAAAGCAACACACGAGTATTGTCTATATTCTGGCATGTCAGACTGTCTCTAACATTGACTGTCTGAAACAGTTTTTTTAGGTTGTCTAATCTCAGTCAGAGGGGTTTTACTGTATTTCTTTTTGCAGACAGAGATGTTGGTCTGTTGGCTACAGCAATGTTGTTTTTTTCGTACTTTTCTTAGGAAATAAGCAGCGAGAGACTTGCGGGAAGACTTGTCAAGGCGACAGGAACAATGAGTGGATGGGGGTCAGCTTGGCACGACAGGACAAACCCAGCGGCAAAATTCTGGTATGTTCCATCACAACACAAAAAAACAAATGCCAATGTCTTCCACGCTATGTTGGAATTGCTTGCAACCAACTGTGGGTGAAAATTGCTCTGGTCAGATGATAAAATGAATGGCTCAGAATGTAACTTCTAATGGAAAAAGTTGTGTTTGAAGTGATTGTAAAATAAGTGCACATCTGTTCGTCTTACATACCAATTATTAGTTACGACTATTACGCCATGTCTTAACCGAGGGTGATACAGCGATTAAAGCTATCTGTTCCATTTAAATGTTCGTTTTTTGCACATTTTAGTCACGCTGCAACATGCAACGAGCGACAGGACATTCCGTTGATTGCTTGGTTTCTATTAATGCCATGTCACTTCGGATAGCCCCACCCACTTTTAAATTGAAGTGGTCCAAAATCCTTCTACATTAAACATCAAATGTATTCTGATTTTGATGCTCAACCTTGATCCAGCTCATCTAGCTCTAAATATACTGTATTGTTATAGCCATTGATTTAAATATTAATTGAACTTTTTAAACGCTTTTTATTAAAACTTTTGCTTTATAGTTCATTTATTGTCTGCTGATTCAACATGCATCAACATTGGTGTCTTTTGCTGTTGCCCTTGTTTAGTGAAAGGCTTCATGTTTAATTTGTTTTGCTTAATAACACCCTTTTACCATGATAAAATCACTTTAATGCACAACCTCTTTTGTCGTATTGCTTTATTATTCAATTCTTACATAGAACATGTAGGCAGTGTTTACATTGGGAATGCAGACTATAGAGGGAACGTGTTCAAAACATTGTTTACATGAAACGTGAAGATGAAAGACTCGTTCGGCAGGTAATTATGGTCAACATTGTCCAGATGTTTGTTTAGTGATTTAAGTCGTGGCAGTACTGAGTGATGTTGTGCATGAAACACATTAAAATTACCACTGGAAAATGGATGTATTTCACCAATGGGGGTCTCGTTAGAGTTCAGTCTTTTTTATGAATTAAAAACGATCTCAAGGATATGTTATTTCAACCCTTGTTTCACAATTTTTGTTTCTTAACGACTGAAATTGTGATATTCTCAGCAGTTGTTTAATTCAAACCACATCGACTTGTAAAATATGGGGAGAAACCGAAGCCATCATTGTTACAAATATCTTTCACGTACACCGCGTTGTTAAACTCCAGCTGTTCGGCACATCAAGAGAAAGCAAAGCTGTTGCACTCAGAGCTCACCGTGGGCCTTGAGCATTTGAAGTGGGGCTGTTCTCTCTTGATGACAAATTGGAGACCTGGAATAGACACTTTAACTGGATGCACAAGTCAAACATGGCATTAGCACCAATCACAGACAGTTTTCCTCTCATTGAGGGATAGCAGGGTTTGATATGGCTTAGGTTGTGTCGTGGTGGTCCGACTCAAGGGCAGAGCCCCAGTTAAGTCTTTACTGAAGAACCCTGCAGTGGGTGAGGAGGCCCTGAGCTTCTTACAGAGCCTCCGGTGGTTTATGATGGGCATCTTGCAGGAAGGCTGGATCAGGGTGGTCTGGAGGAGGCAAGGACACTTTCAGCATTATTTGCTTTCATCTTTGAAGACAAAGAGGCGGAAGTATGGTGATTATGAAGAGATCACATTATAGTTGTGTTGTAATTATGATGATTATGCAGTAGATGGGAGTAATGTAGGCATTTGTGAGAGTTATAATGGCAAGTAATAACGTAAAGAGGTTGAAGTAGGTTAAGCCACCAAGGCCTGTGTGTTACAGTTATTTTTCTACCATGTAACCATGGTAAAAATCAGCGTAATGCCAGCGTAGTGTAACAGCAATAATAAAAAAAACAAGTTTGAAATTACCAACCTGGTCTCATTTTAGGGGGCTTTCACACTGGGCACGTTTGCTGCGGTCCGATTCCGAGAGCGATTGTTCCCGGTGCCCCCCACAGCGTTGGTATGGTTTAACACTCACTTGATTCAGTTGAACCCCGCTCCATTTCGTTCATCTTACGTCGTCACAAACACTCATGGTGAATACAACGCGACTCATCATACTTTGTTATTTTGGTGCCATTATGCACAGCAGAGTGATCGACAACTGCGTATATGTGCACTTCATGGCGTAACTCATCAGATGTCCCGGGGAAGGCGGCTTGCTGCTGCTTGCAAACGCCCATTTTGATGCCTGCATCTTTGTTTACACTGCACGCTTACTCACACTCGTGTCCAAGGTGAGGCCAAAAATAATCTAACGGTGATCTTACATGAACAACATCACCGTTGAAGATCTAACAGGATGAATGGTCACCTGTCTCTCCATGAACGGTCTTACTGAACAGAGTAACTTGGTCGAGTAACCCCTTTTTTATTTTGGGTATGGCTGGCCATTCTCGCACTGGTCCCAAGTCAGCTAGAAAGCGTAAACGTTTCCCTGACTCTGTTCCTTATCCCTCATACTCTGACATCAATTCACAGGCACCAAAACCTCTCCCATTGAAGCCTAGCCGTCCATTCAGTATTGACCTAGGTAGCGTGCGTCAGGCTGTGTGGTCAACCACCAATATGATGTTGTGAGAAATTGACTTTTTCATGCTCTTTTTTTACTCAGGCTGTAGTTGCTGAGATACACAGCTTTGCAAACTGTCAGGGGTGGGAGCTCGTCCTAAACCGTAGCGCCACCAACTGGTGGAAGGAAGTGTGTCACTTTAATAGTGTTGTCATGGATTAAATTACATGAAGTTGTAGTCAAACTGGAATGGTGGCATATATCTATTACACATTGTATGTTTAGGGTCCAAGTTGACATTAATGTTGAGTTGTTGCTGTGTCCATCTTGCTTTGTTTTCAGAAAACCACCGAGTGGAAATGGACCCATGGTGCTTGGGCCCGTCATAGCTGCTTGCAGCTATATTTATATATAGTATATAGAAGGTTTATAGATAGACAGACAGTATTTATAGTGTTGATTGTACTTGTATGTCTGTGGCACGGTGGAGGGCGGGACCAGGGCGTGATTACGCACGCCCGGTCCCGTATTAGGCTAATCAAGCCACCAAGAGGGTTAAAGGCCAACCGCGGACGATGTGCGTGAGAGAGAGATCGTTCACGGACATGTCCGTTATCTTATGTGTTTGTATTTTCAATGTAAAGAAGTTCATGCTCACGGGCAAGGAAGAGGCGAGAAACCGGCTTGACATACAACTAATAGGTTTTGAGGAACTCAAAATACAAACACATAAGATAACGGACATGTCCGTGAACGATCTCTCTCTCACGCACATCGTCCGCGGTTGGCCTTTAACCCTCTTGGTGGCTTGATTAGCCTAATACGGGACCGGGCGTGCATAATCACGCCCCGGTCCCGCCCTCCACCGTGCCGGGTGTCATTACTTTTTTGGGACTTTCAGGAATGTGTGGATCCTCGTGTGTTGTTGAAACTAATGATGTCGTCATCGGCTAAAATGCATGCGCCTTAGTTTTTATTTACAAAGGTGTAAAATACATATTTCGATTACTATAAACTTCATCTTCTCTAACTTTAATAAATATCAACATATATTAATTCTAAAACTTGGGAAATAAAGCCCAAAGTGTCTTCTTTCAAAAGATACTACAACTGTGTCCATACTACAAAGGGTCCCGTAAATACAACTATTTAAGTTCAGGTATGGCATTTTCATGGTTTGTGCTCAAAAGGGGGTGAACATCAACAGGTTAAAAAAAATCCCATTCATTTTCTCCATAGGGGAACTGAAATTTAGCTATAATTTATACACCTTTAAAGACAAACCTACTGTGAAATTCAGAGGTTGTTAATCGAGGATGTATGCTTCTGCTGAACCCATCAGTCCACCTTATTTAAACTTAATATTTTAGAAATTTTGTTTAATTTCGGAATTCCTGGTAAAGAACTACACGACCCCTGATCATGAGCTCTGACACAGAATAACAGACTTGCAATGTTTCCCAACACAATTCAGCACGCTGACAGATAGTCATCTGACATCATGTGTGAATGTTTTTATGAATCTATGTGCCTGTAATGCCTTTAACTCTGTTGTTCATCTCAGTGGCCCGTGTAAGAGCCGTTGTGCACTTTCTAGCATGGAAATACAGAAAGAAACTGGAAGCTGAGTTTTTGATGAAATTTGGTTTCACCAATCTTGAGCTCCTCAGCCCCCTGTTTACTTACAAAGGCATGGGGTTTGACTTAAAATAAAAGAGTGGAGTGCAATTTATGGTGTATGATTACGTGGCAGGAATAATGAGGAAAACAGAGGTGTTTTGGATTGCGAAGGAGGGATCAGTAGGAGGGATCTGCTTGATAATTTACATGATTTTTGATTTGCTCTGGTGGGATAATGACTCAATAAAGTTTCGGAAGTCTGTTTCTGTGGATGTGTTTCAGTTCATGGACAAACAACACAAATAATTTAATCTCGGCACAAAACACCACTTAAACGTATACTTCCAGGTCAAAAAGCTCAAGTGAATAAAATCACACTTACCAATGAAGTTCACTACGCAGATTTGCAATCAAGAGCAGTAACATGAGAGGATCTTGTCAGCTTGACATACTTTTATTCAAATCTTTTGATTGGCTCAGGTGAGGTTCAATGCCAAACTTTCATTGAATGCTCCTTACACATGCACATAACGTTCTCAAAATCCCCCTTGATTAACATGGAAGAAGACGGGCTAGCCGCACGCTTAGCAAATGAGAACGATTAAATGGATTTTATGTAACAGACCTTAATAATAATAGAATAAACAAAATCTACTGTTGTGTTGTAAGGACATAAATCATGTTTAAATGCATAAATTATTTTAGGTCTTAAAATGATTGATTATGCCACATATTTTTAACAACAGCGCCACATCTGGTGGGTTTCTTTATTATCCTGTGTTCCACTGTTCCACTGCACGTTTCGGTTCGACTCGCCTCAACTCTACTCGCTTTACTTTTCTGAGTTTTCTTTTCCACTGCAGTTTAGTGCTGCCTCAATGTGGGTGGGATTATGGGATGATCGTCATAGTTGCGCCACCTCTACTGCCGTGACATCATCTTGAACACGAGACAAACTGACCAAAACAATAACACGACCACTAGCTGTTAGCTGCTAGCTCATTGTGCTGCATAAAGCAGTTGTTGCATGGTGATTTTACACAAGTGTAACAGTTAAATTGGCCTGGTTGTTTTAGAAGCTTCCAGTAGCTTCCAGTAGCATTAGAGTTAACGTAACAAAATGTACCATCCTCCATCGTGGCTGAGTCCAGGGCACTCGCCCTCCCATTGCTCGCTGGTTTAGATAGCGTCCATTTGGTCGAACCATTTCCACTTTTCCTTGATGGTTCTGTAGTCACTTTTAAGTGTTTTTAAATTTTCCCTGCACTGTTGGTAGGTCCGGTGGTAACTGTGTGCGGCAAGGGCGCAGATGGCACTAGGGACGGGGGGGACATGACCCCCGCAGATACATAGTGACCCGATGAAGTTTTGGTGGGTGATTGGCATACTAGTCAAATAACAGTCTGATCTTGCATTGCTAGTGGTGATCAGGTAGGCCTTTGTTTACCTTTGTTCATTGTTGTTTATCCATGATTTCAAATAAGAATCCCCCAATGGCTTTTTAGTGCAAATCATTAGCCCAAATTACGCAAAGTAACTCATTTGCTGACAGCTTGGTCCCCCCGCCCCCCAGTTAAAAAATCCTTTCTGTGCCACTGGTGTGCGGCCAACAGCTGAGAAACTTCCTCAGAGACTTTTTATTTTCGCTCATCGCTAACGAGTGGACCATCTGCTCCTCGTTTATTGACCACAGCGTGGTTTTGCGCACAGCCATTTCTTTTTTCACAATTTGAAAGTCATGTGAACAAATGATACTGCTATCGCTGTTGCTAACTTTAAAACTAGCGGGTTGATCTCGCATGTTGGAAATCCAGTGACGCTGGTAGTGACCAATCAGTGACCTGCAGGATTTTGACTTCACATTTAGTATCGGCTCGCTTGGAACCTCGAATGAGGTGGTACTAAAAAAATGGCCAGATACCAGGTACTATCCACAGTGGAAAACCCCAAGAAAGGGAGCAGAGTCGAGTTGTACCGTGCAGTGGAAAAGCCCCTTTAGATGTTTTCTCTCTTTTTCTCTCACTCTCTGGCGTCAGAATGTCAGGGATTTGCTCTTTGGCTGTGCTCATGGTACTGAGCTTTTCTGTTGTTGCTGAGATCTGAGATGTTTGAATGACGATGCTCAGCTCTCTAAAACCACCAGCCCCCTAATATCCTAATATCCCCGACATATTAGATTCACAGCCGTGGCCAGACTTGGCTTTGCCTTCTGTTTATGTCTCAGAAGTTAATTTGGCTTTGAAATGAAGAGAAGAAAAGACTCAGTCTTTCTACTCTTTGCTCTGTCTGATTTTGTGTATCCTGTTTGTTTCTTGGTGCAATTACCATCCTTATGATGAAGACCGAACAATTTTCTTCCTTACATATGCATACTACCAGTCAAAAGTTTGGAAACAGTTACATGATTTCGTGCTTACCTTGATCTTAATGACCCCTTAGATCTAAAGTCCTGTGATTAAATGCTTAAAATGAGTAATGTATACAAATATAAAGTGTCCAGCATACATGTGAACTCCTTCAATACTGTTTAAAAACAGAATGCACGTCATGAAGTTGGTTCAGAGAATGAACAGAGTATGTAAAGCAGGAATCTATGCAATTCCAATACTTTTGGCTGATACTATATTTACTGTACTATATTTGTGTGAGTAAGCGACATGCCTCTTGCGATCATCCTTCTCTTTTATTATTGTCTGCAGGCCTGTGCTCACCGTTGGAAGAATGTATACTATGAATCGGAGTATATACTCCCCCATGGCTACTGCTCCATCATCCCAGCCAGTCTGCAGGGCAAGTCACAGCCCTTGATACCATGTTATGAAGGTACGACTCACTTTCTATAACCACCAACCATGTTGATGGACCATCAAACTGTAGTTCATGGCCCAAGTGTGAATATTAAACCACAAAAGGCTTTGATTTAATTAAATACATAGAGTCTGTATGTACTGCACACTTCAAAGTGAATGAGTGTTCTGTTCTCTGTCATCATCTACACACAGAGCACACATGATTCTCACGATGCAGTGAGTGGCCAGCTTCACACATTCACTTTGAAGCGCACAGAACATGCAGATTTTTTATTTATTTTATTTAATCGCAGCCATTTGTGGTTTAATAATGACTCTAGAAAGCAAGTTCATTTTTTTTAATTATGCATTCAAACATCTATTTTTATACCAAATGTGTAAAATTCAGTGAAATCTGCATTTTATTGTTTATTCTATTTTTACGACTGTATTGTGCAATTTCGTCTGCATTGCTGAAATCATAGAGCCCTTCATCTGTTTGGTTTACAATTAAAAATGATTGACAGTTGAAGCCTCAAGATCTTTGATGATATTGTGTGATGCATAAGGAATCTTGTTGGGTGTACTGTACAATAAAATGGAGTAGTTCTGGTCACACAAAATGTCAAGGTCAAGGTCAATTTATTTATATAGCACATTTAAGAACACTAGTGTATACCAAAATACTGTACATATGCAAATGAAAACAATAACAGGACACGGAGGAATAAAAAAGCCGAGGAATACAGATACGTCTTCAGGCGTGATTTAAACACAGGAATGGAAGGGGCAGACCTAACGTCCAGAGGTACACTGTTCCATAATCTAGGGCAGGGGTGACCAACCCTGCTCCTGGAGAGCTACCTTCCTGCAGAGTTTAGCTCCAACACACCTGCCAGTCATTTTCAAGTAATCCTAAAGACCTTGATAAGCTGGTTCAGGTGTGTTTGATTAGGGTTGGATATAAACTCTGCAGGAAGGTAGTTCTCCTGGAGCAGGGTTTGTCACCCCTGGTCTAGGGCCAGCAACAGAAAAAAGCACGATCCCCTTTAAACTTTAGGCGAGAGCGAGGTATTTGCAGGAGTAATTTGTCAGAAGATCTGAGGCTTCTAGGGGTTTGTTGACAGCACAGAAGTTCAGACAGATAAGAAGGGGCCACACCATTTAAGGCTTTATAAACAAATAACAAGATCTTAAAATGGATCCTATAATGCACCGGTACCAGTGGAGAGATGCTAAAACCAGTGAAATTTGTTCCCTCTACTTAGCACCAGTAAGCAACCTAGCAGATGCGTTTTGGACCAACTGCAGTCGATACATAGACGAGTGATTTAGCCCTATATACTGTGCATTTGAATAGTCAAGTCTAGATGAGATGAAGGCATGGATAACTGTCTCCAAATCCTTAAATGAGAGCAGAGGTTTTAATTTGGCTATTTGCTTTAATTGAGAAAAGCTGCTACTCACCACAGCGTTTATGTTTTCCAAAATTTAGCTCGGAGTCAAAAATCACACCTAGGTTTTTTGCAAAAGGATGAATATTTGAAAACAGTGTATCTGGGTTCCTAGTGATATCAGAGACAGCATCAGGGAGTCCAAACACAACAACCTCAGTTTTGCTCTCATTTAATTGGAGAAAGTGTTTTGCAGTCAAGTGTTTGCAGGGATATATAGCTGAGTATCATCGGCATAGCAATGATATGAAATATTATATCATTTGAAAACTCGACTTCAAAAACTCAACTGAAGCTGGCTACAGTGTCGATGCCGTCTGTCCAAGCCTTGAACCGTCGTAACAGCATTGCAAAATTACAATGTTTATTGTGGCACACGTCCTCAACATGCTTCACGATGAGTGATGGAGCCCAGATCATCCTCCAAAACCTCAGACTGATGTTGTCTGGCATCAAAGGCCTGGCACCACCAGAGCCAAAGAAGAAGCATAGTTTCAGTCTCTTGTTGAGAGAAATATGAGTTGTCCTGGCAGGGCGCAGCACCTGAGAGTTTGGAGGACACATTTTGGGTTATATGGATTAAATATATGATGCGTTGTACAATAAACTAAGGGATGGTTGAGCCTTAATTGACCCAATAATACTTGAAGAGAAGCATTTAGACTGCAAGGATGACCGTAGAGGATGCTGCAGTGGGTAAAACCATGGCAATTTGATATATACAACTGAATGATTTGCATATTTGTTTACCATGGTATTTACATACTCTAAGGTACTTCATGGTATTACCATGTTGCATGCAAAAAAACATGATATTTCCATGGCATATGTAAACAAAAATCATGGTAAACATAGCATGTTTTGATTTAAGATTACAAAGTTAAAATTAAGACCAGGAATGTCTTAAAAATTTGGTTTGCACTCACTTTGTATCACTATCCCCATCACTTATTATACTTAGACAGATGTTATTGTAGTATAGTGAGTGTTTGGCCTTTAATCAGCACTAAATTTCATCATCCCAGTAGGATTGCTCATATTTTACAAGATGTTTTGGTTTGATGTGGAAAGAGCGAGGGAAGGTATGAGAAATTAGATTCATGACCAGAATATGTCTCCCTGTTCAGCTCACGAATTACTCAGCCGGCCATATATTTCCTTCCGTTTCATTTCCCGACTCCAGTCCAGTTTGTTCTGGGCCAAGCGGGCATGGTACTATGTGTGTGCAGTGCATTTTGGGGGGATCCAAGCCTAATATTGTTTGTAACCAGAGAGCACAGCAGTCCCCCCCTTTTCAAACCCTCCTGAGTGTGAGCATTTGTTGAATGCGCTGCTGCTTATTCGTTCGCAGTCTGTCTCGCGGCCCCCAGATTCCTCTTGGAAGGAGTTGGGATTTTGACTATCTCCATATGGAATTTAGGATGAACTCCAGTAAATGCTGGCTCAGTCTCACAGCGAAATCATTTGTGGTCTGTTGTTTTTTCTCTCTCCATCTTTCTCCCCCTCCTCACTGTTGCAGACCATAAGAAGGCCTATGGGGAAGAACATGGCTCGTGCCAAGCCGGGATCGCAGGCGTTTTTACTGAGGTCAGTAGAAGTATGAGCTTGTTATGCGTTTTCACATGTGTGGTGCGAAGGGATGTTGAATTTTTGCTTTGATTACATGGTGATAAGACACAATGAAATCAAAAACGGAGTTTTGTGGCTGTTAGTTCATTTCTGAGGCCTTAAAGTGGCAAGAAAATGTATGTGAACCCTTTGGAATTATCTGGTTTTCTGCATTAACTGGTCTTTAAATGTGATCTCATCTTCATCAAAGTCACAAGAATAGACAAACACAATGTGCATAAGCTAACAACACACAAATAATTCTAATCTTTCATGTCTTT
Organism: Moxostoma hubbsi; assembly: GCA_032164185.1. Taxonomy (NCBI): domain Eukaryota; kingdom Metazoa; phylum Chordata; class Actinopteri; order Cypriniformes; family Catostomidae; genus Moxostoma; species Moxostoma hubbsi. Next base: position 2,084,526 of record JAVLUX010000034.1, read on the forward strand.
ATTGAACACATCCCATTAAACATTCACAGTGCTGTGGAAAATGTAGGTAAACCCTTGGATTTAATTACTGGTCGATCCTCCATTGGCAGCAATAACCTCAAACAAGAGTTTCCGGTAGCTGCGGATTAAACCTGGACAACATTCAGAAGGAATTTTGGACCATACTTCCTTCCAGAACTGCTTCAGCTCAGCCATACTCAGGATGTCTGGTGTGAACGGCTCTCTTGGGGTCATTCCACAGCATCTCTATTGGGTTAAGGTCTGGGCTCTTATTTGGCCACTCCAAGAGGTGTATTTTCTTATTTTGAAGCCATTTTGTAGTGGATTTACTTTGATGTTTAGGGTCATTGTCTTGCTGTATCACTCAACTTCTACTGAGCTTCAGCTGGGGCACAGCCACCATGACATTATTCTGTAGGATATCTTGATAAACTTCTTTTACCCTCTATGAAGGCAAATGGTCCAGGCCCTGAAGCAGCAAAGCAGCCCCAAATCATGATGCTCCCTCCACCTTACATTACTTTTGGGATGATGTTTTCATGTTGATATGCGGAGCTCTTTTAACGCCATAGTTCTGAGTGTTCTTCCCAAAAATGTCAACCTTAGTTTCATCAGTCCACAAAACATTTTCCCAGTAGCATTGTGTAGTGTCAAGGTGGTCTTTTGCAAACTTCTGGAACGTAGCAATTTTTTGGTCAAATAGCAGTGGCTTAATTTGCCATAGGCTCACAAACAGAGATGTTAACCAGTTCCAATGATTCCTTAAATTTTTTAGCTGTCACATCCTTGGGCACATTAAAATTCCATGCTCAGAGACTGCTCCACAGGCTCAACATCACAGAGCAAAAGATTGATCTTGAAATTTTAAGAATTAATAAAGGGATTGTTTAAATGAAGATCCTGATAAATTCGAAAGTCTGTATTTTTACCCAGCCCTGCACCAGACATCATTGGAACAAAGCTAGTGTTGACTTGTTCCATTAAGGATGAAATCGATGTCGAAAGTTCACACAAAGGAACTTGAAAGGCTTAACCCGTAGCAGAAAGGAATACCTCGCATCTCTTCCATGGCAGGGCATCTGCTCTACAGCCGCTTTGTAGTTTGGTTCGTAATGGCATCTTATCATTCGGCTGAACATCTTGAGTGACCATCAAGACCTGAAGCATCTAAAACAGATGTTTAAAAACTCTGAAACTCCTTGATCGAATGCTGATGGCTTGGCTGGAGGTGGTGTTTTATGTGTTTGGCAGTACGGCCGAGTCAAATAGCATTTGTGATTTTTTTTTTTTTTTTTTTTTTTTTTTTTTTTTTTTTTGCAGTCTGGCCTTGTCAATGGAAAAAGCAGTTAGAAATGTCCATTTGTGGCTCGATAGAACTCAAAACAACTATTGGAGAGCCCCGTTAACTTCATCATTCAAGGGATATTCCATGCATCTACTTTTTTTTTATTTGTATCCTGAATCCAGAAATAATGGGGGGAAATGGGTGAAAATGGAAACATATCAGGGCTACATATTTATGACTAAACGTTTAGTAGTAGTGCTTGCTAAGGCAAGTTTTTACTATTACTATTTCTCTTATTCAGGGCTAGCAATAGGAACAACCCCATAATCCTAAGCTTTAAACTTTGGTGCATAACTCTTCCCACTCTGTTTGTGCTACATACATAAAAAAGGGGGGTTTTCATGCTGTGGTCATGTAAAACAAAATGCCTTGTCTTATTTGGAGAGTGATGTTGCGATGTTGTGGAGCAATTAAAACAGATCAAAGTTCCCTCTCAGCTTAAGACTCCACTGAGTGATCAAAGCAGAGAACGACATGCTTTTCAGCTCACGGTCGGGTTACCAGCACATAATGCAAGATAGTTTGTGGCTTTCGGTTGACCAGAGCCTCACTAAATGCTCTGTGTTTTTCTCCTATAATTCTAAGCTTTTTTCAGCCATGAGGAAATACGCGGAAACCTGTTGAAAAATTGGTGGCTTTTTGAATGGATCTCACATGATTTTATGTTGATTTCTAGGAACTGGTTGTCATGGGTGCACCAGGCTCTTATTACTGGACCGGAACCGTCAAAGTGTTTAACATGACATCCAATACACACTACAACCTTAATCAAGATTACCAGAGTCCACAGAGATACAGTTACCTCGGTAATACCACAACAAAACTACTACAACCAATCCATGCCATTAGAATCAATATTCCCCCTCAGCCTATAACAGATTTCTGTTGTTTTTAGGATATGCAGTGGCTGCTGGTCACTTTTCCTCTCTGACTACCTTAGACATTGCAGCTGGTGCTCCTCAAGACAGTGGTGGTGGAAAAGTAGGTGCATGTAACTTTGTTCCTTAATCAATTTATTGCAATGATTAGAGGTTGCAACATTAGTTCCAGGTTTTGTTGCTAGGTCACTTGGACATAATGAAGCTACAATTTCATCTATTTTATAGGTTTACATCTTCAGAATTGAGGGAACATCTCTTGTGAAGGCGTTTCAGGCCTCAGGGAAAATGGTAGGTACAATATGCATTTTATTTACAAACTGAAAACAATGTAACCTAATAACTCCCACTGCTGTATGTAGTCAATTATAGCTATAGGCTACGTCCAAACCGGTTACGTTTTCGTTTGAAACATTCGTTTTTGAGTGGCGTTTTCCTCCATTGAATACAGTATTTCGAAAACGGCTGATGTTACAAAAAAAAAAAAAAAAAAGTTTTCAAACGTAAAGGTGCACTCGTTGAAAAGTTTTCACTCTTAAAGAACTCAATTAACTAATTAATATTAAATAAATGTTTTATTGAAACTTTAATATCTTGACCACTCACATGAGACTCCAGTCATATCAGTAACCTTATAAAAGCTGTTTTATTCTACATGGAGAAGGTCCCCTCATGGGGGCTGCCATGTTAGAATCACATGACCAGCCAAATACTTCTCTCTTAATCTCAGTAACCGTCCTGTTATACGGAACTTCCAGTTATGAATAACTGAACCATGGCTGACTGTGAAAAGGTCATTTCAGCAATGCCATTGGTAGCTATTGTGTTTGAATGATGCTACATCCAGGCCCCTTGGTGTCAGTGTAAGTCCAAGATGACATAAACATACAAATAACTGATTGCACCTTTAAAGGAATATTCGGGGTTCAATACAAGCTAAGCTCAATCGACAGCATTTGTGGCATAATGTTGTTTGCCACAACTTGTTTTGATCCCGGAATATTTCTTTTAGCAGATTAGTATGGACGTGGCATTAAAGGTATAGTTCACCCAAAAAAATACAATTATTTCATCATTTCCTCACTCGTTCCAAACCTGTATGATGTCCTATCTTCCATGGATTGAACACATAGTAAGTTATTTCGCAGAAAGTCCAGACTTAGTCCAGACTAAATAGTCTATAGGACTCGTGTGCTATATTCCAAGACTTCTGAAGCCATACGATATATTTGTAATTTTTAAAAAAATCGGACTTTTTTTTCTATTTGACGCTTACCTTCAAATATTGCACGTTAAGTCGTCTCATTTTAGATTTAAAGTCAGTGATGTCAACTTCATTGTTCTCATGTGTTTCATCATTGCTGTCATGGCATGTAACACCGGTTTGGAACAACGTGAGTAAATTATGACAGAATTTACAATTTTTTTTGGACTGTCTATTTATTTAAATGGCTTTTATAATCTTTGTAAACTTTTGCCTCTACTAGATTTGTATTAGATCCAGGTAGTTGTTTACTTTAAGTGATCATACACTTTGTTTATTGAAGTATTTCTGAGACAATAGAGTCAGTTTTTCCTACAAAGCTGCTAAAGGTAGACTCCAGTTAGGGTTGTTGGGGCAGTATAGCTCTGTCATAGCTTGACTTCCTTCCAAAGGGAACTCACAATCATTAGAACTGTATGAGGTAATGTACAGTAAGTGTTGGACACAGAGGAGGGATTTGCCCTTTGCATGGTGTTGTAACCTGACCCGTTTGCTCTCGGCTCGGCTTGGTTTCAGATGGGCTCTTACTTTGGCTCCTCATTGTGTGCAGTTGACCTAAACGAAGACGGACTGTCAGATTTGCTGGTGGGAGCACCCATGCACAGCGAGGTCCGGGATGAAGGCCAGGTTTCTGTTTACCTCAGCAGGGGCAATGTGAGTTCACTTTGCTTGACATGTATGTTATAATTATAAATTAACCAGTATTTGTCCCAAATATCACTTAAATGCCACTGAAGTTGGTATACTTGTTTTTCATTTTATGGTAAGGACATATATATATATATATATATATATATATATATATATATATATATATATATATATAAATCTTTACATGTTTTTGTGCCTGTCTGTTTAGGGAGTAATGGAGGAAGTTGAGATATTGAATGGTAACAATGCTTACAATGCCCATTTTGGCGAGTGCATCACATCTCTCGGGGACATTGATGACGATGGATACCAAGGTCAGTATCTGTAGTCTGTTTACACTGAAAACACATTATATATAATATATTATTTGTATATACACTAAATATACACTCTCAAAAATAAAGGTTCTTTATCAGCAGATATGGTTCCATGAAGAACCTTTGACATCAATGGAACCTTCCCGTTGCACAAAAGGTTCTTTGTAGGGGGAAAAGGTTCTTTAGACTGCAAAAAAGTTATTCAAAATGGTTCTTTAAGAACCTTTCACTGAAATGTTCTTTATGGATCCAAAAATAGTTTTTCTATGGCATCGCTGCACCCTTTTTGAAACCTTTATTTTTAAGAGTGAATACATTACCAACATTTGTACCATTCATTTGGCTGACGCTTTTATCCAAGCGTCAGCGAATCATCTTAAATAGACAGTGGTACGAAAAGTGCCATATTACAAAGTTTAACTAGCATCAGAATAACATTTAAAACAGATTAAAGTGCAAAAAGAATAATTTTTATTTTTTTTAGTGTCTGGTTAAATACTCTTGGAAAAGATGTGTTTTTAGTCATTTTTTGAAGACAGAGAGTGAGTCAGCTTCACGGATTGAGTTGCGAAGGTCATTCCACCAACGTGGTATGATGAAACTGAAAGTCCAGGAAAGTGTTTTGGTGCCTCTTTGTGTTGGTACAACAAGGTGACGTTCCTTAGCCGACCGCGGGCTTTTGGTGGGAAGCTCTGCATAAATGTTTTTAGGTATGCTGGAGCAGATCCAGTGACTGTTTTGTATGCAGCATCAGAGCCTTGAGTTTAATACGTGCATCAACCGGCAGCCAGTGGAGAGAGACAAAGAGTGGTGTAACATGTGCTCTCTTTGGTTCATTAAAGACCAGACGTGCTGCTGCATTCTGGATCATTTGCAGAGGTCTAATAGCACATGCAGGAAGGGCTGCAATGAGAGCGTTACAGTAGTCCAGTCTAGAGATGACAAGTGACTGAACAAGCAGTTGTGTGGCATGTTCAGAGAGGAAAGGTCTTATCTTCCTGATATTGTAGAGTGTAAATCTACATGATCTTGCAGTCTTTGAGATGTGGTCTGTGAAATTTAGCTTGTTATCGATGGTTACCCCTAGATTTCTGACCGTTTAGGAAGGCGATACTGTAGTTGTACCCAGCTGCACGGTGATGTTGTGTTCAACAGCAGGGTTGGCTGGAAAGACAAGGATAATCACAAATATGTGATTTTTTTTTTTTTTTTTTTTTACATAATTAAATACATGATCACATATATGTGTTTTACTTACTGTTTTGCCATTCTGTATATCAGATTTTTGTATGGTTCATGTACTGGATAAATGTTTTCGATGGGAAGTAGCTTCAAAGTCCAGAACCTCACCTTCAGATTCTCTCCTGTGACTAATGTTCTCACTCTTGATTTTCCAACTTCAGTGAGTTTAAGCTAAGATGCTTGATGCATTGCTAATTGAAGCTTTACTTTACCACATGTTGCCTTTGTTTTCTGTAATCATAGTCTCTGATCAGCATTGATGTTAGTGTTTGGGGAGCCTAACAATCACATAACTTAAATAACATTAATTTTACTTGAAATCAACTGACCGAAAGTTTCCATTAATGTGGGAATGAGATAATAAGGAATTCAAGCTGTGAGAGCAACCCAACACCTAGACGTCCTGTACATCAGAGCCATTGCTCCGGCTCTACACAAACACACCTGATGAAGTTAATTAAGAACAGCCAGGGGAATATCTGATAAGTGGAGACAGATGTTTTGAATTAAAACAGGAAGTGAATCTTTCCAGTGTAGGATAAGAGGTTTAGCGGCACATAAAGCAGATCAGGGCACCAGATTCAAGCTATCAAGTATCCTAGTAAAAACAAAAGACGTCTTGTAGCCTCTATACTTAGTTGTTCTTGCTAAGGCAAATGGCAAGAAATTATGTAAATGTAGTGTTTATTTTTTTAACTCTTGCTTCAGAGTTTTAATATATAATGGATTAGTGTGGGAGTGGCCTAGGAATCATCGTAAAGACAGATACTAGGTCATTGGCGAGCATGACGCACTAAGCAATCCAAGATTGACGATTGGGCCCAACGATGAAAAAAATCTTTTACGTCCGCTAAATATGTCTCAGACGAATGTGCACTCGGCTTTATACCTATTGTCTGTCTTTCTTACTGACACATTTCATCTACTCATCTACTGCAGATGTGGCGATTGGAGCCCCTAAAGAGGACGATTATGGAGGAGCCATCTATATATACCATGGTGATGCCACAGGAATAGTTAACAAGTACTCTATGGTAATAAACCTCTTTCTGACCTTATAAGTGAAATTACATTGGTACCTTTCAACAGTTTCAACGTTTTCAGCCATCTTGGTTTCTAGAAGTGTTTTTCCCATTGGTTTTTATTTTCCATAGAGATTTTTTTAATAAAATCTTTCATAAAAGCGTTCTAAGCCATGAGCCAAACCATCCTGCTCTGAGGTGAATCACAACATTACAAACTTTAACTTGAAGCTAAACAGTACTTAAAAATCGGACAGTAAGTCAAAGGTACAAGACTGTACTTAACGTCTTTAATGAGGGCATGAACTACGATCCTGTGATGCATTGTGAATTATGTGATCTAATTACACATTATGGATATATATATAGAACTGGTGAGTTAAAATCATTGATTATAAGTGTAGAAACAATATATTTTATGTTTATTGCAAAATATTCAGATTTTCAGTATACAAAAATACAATATACTGTAGACAGTGCTGGGTAGCAACATATTTGAAGTTTGTCATCGTTGGAGGGTGTAGAGCACTATCAGCCACACGGGGGTAAACACGCAACTGCCTTCATATTTTTTACGCAATATAAAATACATTAATGCTCCAGTCTTCTGAATTTGTGTACAAAAGCACCACTCAAATGATTAGACCATGCCTTCTCATGACGAATAATTATGCAAGTAACTAAACACTGCTGATGTGTAGCTGTCAAATATTATGGGCCCTATTTTAAGTGTGCAAGCTTTAAGCTTAATTCATAAACGTTCAAGCATGCGCTAAGTCCCAGGGCGTGCTGAGTGACTCCAGCCTGGTCTCCTAAGCAACCAAATTGGCCCGGTTGCTATGGAGGGTAGAGTCACACGGGGTAACCTCATCGGGATCGCTATAATGTGGTTCTCGCTCTCGGTTGGGCGCGTGGTGAGTCGTGCGTAGATGCCATGGTGGATGGCGTGGGCCTCCACACGTGCTGTGTCTCCATGGTAAAGCACTCAACTAGATGCGGAGGCAACTGAGATTCGTCCTCCGCCACCTGGAATGAGGCGAATCACTACGACACCTCAAGGACTAAGAGCACATTGGGAATTGGGCATTCCACATTGGGAGAAAAAGGGGAGAAAATCCAAAATTGCACTTAGAATTAGCACTCTCACGAAAATTGGATAAGATGTTGCACACGGTCCCTATGTCTACATCAAATCCAAACATGGATGACAAAAGGGGCGGCTGTGGCACAGGTGGTAGAACGAGTTGTCCACTAATCACAGGGTTGGTGGTTCGATTCCTGGCCCACACGACTCCACATGCTGAAGTGTCCTTGGGCAAGACACTGAACCCCAAGTTGCTCCCAATATCAGGCTAGCGCCTTGCATGGCAGCTCTGCCGTCATTGGTGTGTGTGTGTGTGTGTGTGTGTGTGTGTGTGGGGGAATGTGGGAATGGGTGAATGGGTGAATGGTAAATGAGACGCTGTGCAGCGCTTTCAATACTGTTATGGTTAAAAAAGGTGCTATATAAGTGCAGACCATTTACCATTACAAAAGTCTAAAAAATAGCGTCTTCTAAATAAAATTAATTCCTACCTTTTTCTGACTTCTTTAACAAAACGTACAGTGAAAATGTGTTTTTGTGTTTCATGCCTCTGTAAGTGTCTTTTTTATTTCATTCAGTAACAGACAAATAGCAAGTAAAACAAAAAAACTCCCAAAAACACACTTCATTAAGTTTTCTTAAGTGCATTTCAACAACTTGGCCAAAATTATTTAAATGATCCTAATTAAATGCATATAACATCAAATAAACAAGAGTCACGCCAGATGTAATCCAAAAGTGATCAGATTAGATAACCGAAGAAATACAATCCAAGAGATTACGTATTACATGTTATTTGTAATCCATACCAGATAACAATTCAGAAGTAATTAATAGTTACTCAATTGCGTCATTCACAGTGTGTCATGGGAGTGGGCGGTCACTGCAGAGCTCGTTTGTTTGCCACTGTTCTCTTATTAGTGGATTTTCCTCTGTTGGATCATGGGTATTGTAGACATTTTTTAATAATGAAGCAGAAATAATGCACACTGATGGCTCTCTCATCTTGATTTTTTTTACAGAGATTGTCTGGGCGAAACATTAACCCCACTCTCCAAATGTTCGGCCAGTCAATTTCCGGCAATGTTGACATGGATGGGAATGGATATCCAGGTTTGGCTTTACTTTAGACACTTGGCTCATTTCACTCATATTAACACTGAACATTTTCAGAATTAACACATCAAAACCACCCACATACAGTGAGAACTACAACGGGTGCCAGACCACTTACTATTTGGCCTTTATAATATGTGTAAAGATGTTAGAATGTTTTACCAACCTTTAGTGCTTCCAGATCTACACTGGATATACTGTACATACATTATACTGTAATTAAATGAAGAAGATTGATCAAGGCCAGTTCAGATTGCAATGCAATAACAACTACTCAGAACAAGTTAGCAACCACAAAAGCAATGCCCTTGCAAAGAAGTTTTGCACAGGCTCACACCACTCCCATTTCCATCATGAAATCAAATTTCTTAATCATATTACAGTGCAACGTAGCACAAACGTCCCAACACGGTTCTACTCGTCTTTTCTTTTCAGAAGAATGCAGGAAATGACAGAACTAATTATATGATGGATAATGTTCCATGCAGCACTAATCCCAGGAATGCAGATTAAGTGTATGCTTAATTTTCTTAACCGCTTTTTGACACGTTCGTCTACTGGGCCGAACTCATAACGCTGTGTCAGGCAAGCATTTTGTTTACAGCATTCCAGAGTAGATGCTAACACACTTAAACAAACTTACAGACATAAAAAGAAACAAAGAAGGCGTCATTTCCATTAGCAAAACAGTTAGCGCATGATAAATGTCATATATAGCAGTTTGCATGAAAGTATTATTCTGAGGATATAATTTCTGACCTTCCTGTTAAACGTTTTGCTTCAATTTCAGATATAACAATAGGGGCGTTCATGGCCGACAGTGTGGTGTTACTAAGGTGAGATCTTTAAATCTGGCACGGGCTAGTGTTCACATTGAATTAAACACCCACTGACCTGTCCTTTCTGTTTCTATGTGAAAGATCCAGACCAGTTATATCAGTAGACGTCTCTATCTTCCTGCCCATCTCTATCAACATCACAGTACCGCAGTGTCATGAAGGTCCTCAGCATCTCAACTGCTTTAACGTCACAGTCTGCATGAGCTTTAGAGGGAAACACGTTCCTGGACACATAGGTGAGGGTTGCCTTTAAATTGGTGATATCATTTGTATACATTTTATTTAGCATTTTTTAAAAGTGCTTATAATTTAGGTATTTATCCACTTATAGTTAGGGCTGTCAATCAAATTAATTACATGGTATGCCTACTAATTAATCAAAATAATCACATTACATGCATTAAATGCATTACATTATTTTGGCACACAAATAAAGCATTAAATAAGACTTTTCACCCTCATTCTTACAGTGATACCCACTGACACGTTACATCAATAGCCCTATTTACAATATGGTCATGGTCTGAACTCTTTAGTTTCAAAATATCAAGGACATTGATGTGAATCCTTAAATCCTGCTTACTACCTCAAATGGTTGTAAAGTGGTTTGTCTTCAGTTCTTAAACCATACCAGAAGCAGTCAGAGGGCACAATCTAAACCAGGGAGAGTAGTATGTTATTTCAGTTGAAATATGAAGTGTAGTAATGACATTCGTATTCATTAAATCTAGTTGTTTTGGTTCTGAAATTTTGAAGGCTGTTATTTTTAATAGTCGACACGAGACTGACTTCATGTCTCTTAAACTACCGGAACAGACAGTGTGCGGTCATGGGGCGTAGATTTCTTACGATTCGATGACTTCTTGTTTAGCCTTTGGGTGTGGCCACTTTTTGCTGAGTGGGTGTGGTCTTATGGGAGATGGAGTATTTAAAGGGGGGGTGGTACATAATGAGAGGTTTCTGGGAAAAACAGAGCACTAGTGTTAGCTGCGCTTGGCATCCACACTGGAAAGAGCTGCAGCACCTTGTGTTAAGGTGACGCCCAGGTTTCATTGACTGGGGTGAGCTCATAGTGTGCGCACAGCTGGACATATTAAAAGAACAATCCCATGCATTGGTCCAGGAGCGCCTTCATACACACAGACATTCATTAGTGGACACCCTATGAGACCAATAGAGTAATAATAGCTCTTACATACTTCATGCAAGTCCGTGTATGAAGAGGTGTGCGCTTGGCCAGTGTACTGCCGATCCATGGTCCAATTGAACATACTGACAGTTCACACTATATCCAAGCGCCCCTTGCAGCAGTGTTGAGAATGCACCACATACTTGCATTGTGTTACAGTTACAGTTTGAACATAATAATGCACTAAATAGATCTTGCATGGCTTGAAGTGCCTGCGTTTCTGTACTTGTGTAGAGGATGTGTCTTATAGCCCAGCAATTTAAGGCTTTAAAATGACACACGTAGGATCTCATGCCTGTCTGGGTTGCTCGTACGGTCAAGAAAAGACTGGGTAATTTTCCCATTTCAAAATAAAAAGAAAGAATTTTTGCATTTGTACATTATTTTCATGACATTTGAGCAATTCTCATCTTTGTAATATGGAAGAACATGTAATGTAATTTTTGCACTGAGAAGGCACCAAACAGAATTGCACAGTGAATATGTTTTTATAAGATTAAATATTTATAATATGAAAAAATACACCCTTTTTCTTTAAATTACAAATGTGTTATTATATATACATATCTTCTAACTGAAATGTGCATGCCTATCTTTCTCCTCAGAGCTGTTGTACAATCTAACGGCTGATTCAGATAAGAGACACAAAGGTCTACCGCCCCGGGTGTATTTCTCAAATGGCGGAGAGCAGATGGGTGTTGTGAGTCAGGGTTTCAACCTAGAAATCAATCGACAGCAGTGCCATCAGTACACGTCCTTCGTAAGGGTGAGTGTTCCTTCGATTTCAGAGTATTTCACATGTTCTACAACTTCAAGCATCAGGGACATGGCCCATTTTCATGGAGGTCTCAACACTTCAGAATTCAGGCCAGTCCATGTGATGTTGTTTGCTCTTGTCCTCGGCTGACCGGGTGTCTTTTCTCTCCCATGACCCGTGGTGCACTCAACCCTGCTCTGGAGCTCAGGACATGTTGTGCAGAACTTTACTTCACTCAAGTCAACACAGACCAAATATGTCCATGTGTATTTTTATGTAATTCCTTTCAAATACACTGCCTGGCAAATGGAAAGTCATCAGTGTGAAACCCAAAAGTGACAAAAATCCATAGAGTTTTACATCTGTCGAACACACAAGGGTATTACAAACATACTACAAAACAAGGTGGCAATTCTGACTGAAAAAGGCATAATGTAAACGTAGTCCATACAACTCATGCACTATATTACAAATCTTCTAAAGCCATACAGAACGTTTGTGTGAGCGACTGTCTGAAATTTAAAGTGATAGTTAACAAAAAAATGACAGTTCTCTCATCATTTACTCATCCTAATGCCATCTCAAACTCGAATGACATAACACAAATGGAGATATTTTGAAGGATGGTATGAGGTCCAAAACTTCTCATCAAGATTTTTAGTGAATAAAGACTTCCATTTTGGTCTGTTTCTTGCTCAAAACCAATCATATTACTTCAGAAGATATGGATGACCATTTGAGTCATATGAATTACTTTTATGCTGCATTTATGTGCTTTTTGGAGCTTGAACGTTTTAGACCCCTTTGACCTACATTTGTTTGGACAAATGCACGTCATACATCCTTCAAAATATCTTGGTTTGTGTTCCATAAAAGAAAGAAAGAAATTCATATGAGTTTGAGTAAATGTGTGAGTGAATGATCTGAGAATGAACATTTCTAGGTGATCTATCCCTTTAAGTCATCCTTTTTTTTTTAAATGGCAGGTTTCAGGCCATCAGTGGTGTCAGATGGAATATACATGAATGCAGATGAGATTTTAGAGCTTTTGGCACATCATTTCAGCAAATAAATACTTATATTTCTATCTGTTTCTCATACAAACCTTTGCAAACCAGAATTTGAATAGAGCACACAAGTTGCATGGATTAAGGTGCATTTTTGTAATTTTGTAATTTGTAACTTAGTTCCGATTCACTTTTTAATTATATGAAAAATAACTATTTGGACATTGTGCAAAATGTCTCCTTTTGTGTTCCAAAGAAGAAAGTAATGCATATGGTTTTGGAACACATGACTGTGAGTAATTGCTGACAGATTTAGCATTTTTAGGTAAACTATTCCTTTAAGTAGCTATTCACTTTAAAGCTTTGCTTCAAAGGACGCCAAACAAATTTGTTTTGCCGAAGTTAAAAGCTTGCATCAAACTCACAATCATGTGGGAGCTCTTGCGGTTCTACTCAAAAAGGAATTTAAACAAGTGACGATAGTAAGAGATAATAGACGTGGCGCATCACAATAAAATGCCGACCATCAGGTGACAAACCATTGGGTACCTTTGAAATGTAGCATTCTTTATGAAAGACTTCATTTTACGACTTGTCCAGAGACAGTCGTCATTGTGGTCACACAGATAGCCTCTTGTCTGCTGGTAACTGACTGGTATCATAGCATTCAGCACTGTGTACTGCTTCAGTATCCTCAGGGTGTTGCTGCTGTGGAGCTGTAGCTCTAACAGAAGGCCCTCACAAAGCCTGTAAATTTCACTGCTACTGCTTTACAAGCCACTGCAGGCCACGTCTCCATAGGGGAGCTTCTTACAGGAAGAGCTTGCCCCTTGCCAGGGTCCTGATTTCCTTTTTTGCTGAAAAGCACATGAAACAAATATGCATTAACCAGCAACATTCAACCAGCTGACAATACAGTGCCAGATTTACTGATCTAGTCTTCCTACATGTACTCAAGTGCAGTCACACACTGTTTCCTTTTACATGCCATAAGACCAATTGTCACCAATTGTTCCCCGAGTGAAGGAACGAGACGTTAACGTACCTCTGAACCTGAGAAAAGGCCAATGGCAAGTTGGCAGACAGAATTTGCATGCCTTGCCCCGGACATACGGGTATAAAGGGAAACGGGGCAGTGAGTGCCATTCAGGATTTTGCACTGAGGAGCCGAAAATAAGGTACGGCCGTTTATATTGGTAGGTCTAGTGCTGTGGTAGGAGGGACACAACGTCTCGTTCCTTCCCTCGGGGAATGGAGGTTACAACAGTAACCGTGACATTCCCCTTCTGTCACTCACTTGACGTTGTGTCGAATGAATTGACACAAGGGGTCCCATATAAAAACGCCACGCACTGACCGTGTTACGTGAACTGCCGAGACAGGTGCAAGCAGACTACTGTGTGCTAGAGGCAACTGTGTCGGCTGCACGTAGCCCTCCCCAACGCCCCCAATGAGGTGTCACATACAGACCTTAGGTTTCCCGCACCCCTGAGGGCCCGGCAAGCCCAGCAGCCGTGCCGTTTCTTTCACTATGTCTCTCATATTAGACGTGAAGCGGCTGAGGCTATCTTAACGCTATGAAATGCGTCAGGGAAGGCGGTCTTTCCCGGTCCTATTCTTTCAGGGTGAAAAGACCCTGTGGAGGCCACATCCTGCCAAGTCTAGGGGGAGGTAACATGTGGCAAATACACCACGAGGGTTGTGAAGCCGTACACAGCGACCTCAGTCACGGCTGACTCCAAAGGAGGATATGGCAGGCGAGTTCTGACATATGACGAGAGCGCACGCCGCCGTGGCGATTTATGTACGCAGTGCTGTCTGAACGGATCAAGACGTGCTTGCCCAGTATTAGTGGGAGAAACCTCTGTAGGGCAAGAGATGCAGCCAACAACTCTAGGTAGTTGATGTGCCAATGCTGCCGGGGTCCTGTCCAGAGTCCAGCAGCAGCATGCCCATTGCACATGGCTCCCCAACCCTCTCGAGAGGCATCTGTGGTCACCACGACACGTATGGACACCTGCTGAAAGGGGACTCCAGTCCTCAGAAAGCAGAGGTCTGTCCAAGGGTTGAAAGTCTGATAGCAAGAAGGGGTGATTGTCACATGGTATGTGCCGTGGCGCCATGCCCATCTCGGGACTCAAGTCTGTAGCCACTGCTGAAGCGGTCTCATATGCATGAACCCGAGTAGTGCGGCTGCAGCTGAGGATGCCATGTGCCCTAGGAGCCTCTGGAATTGTATTAGAGGAACCGCTGTGCCGGGCTCGAAGAGAGCGAGGAACCTGAGCACTGACTGAGCACGCTCGTTGGTGAGACATGCTGTCATTGAGACTGAGTCTAACTCCATGCCGAGAAAAGAGATGCTCTGAACCGGGATGAGCTTGCTCTTTTCCCAGTTGACCTGAAGCCCTAGACGGCTGAGGTGCCTGAGCACCTGGTCCCTGTGAGCACACAGTAACTCTCGAGAGTGAGCCAGGATAAGCCAGTCGTTGAGGTAGTGGAGTATATGGATGCCCACTTCCCTTAGCGGGGCAAGAGCTGCATCTGCGATCTTCGTGAAGATGCGAGGGGACAGGGACAAGCCGAAGGGGAGGACCTTCGTGGCTCTGAGAGCGAGGTCGGTGGCAGTGTGTCCCGCCATCCAGTGTAGTGAGAGCGGACGAGCGGAGGGGTTGTATACGGGCAGTAATATTTGCCCTCCACGACTGCGTCAGCTCGTCATGCACTTCCGTGAAGAACGGTACCAGCGGTGTGTGGCTGTGAGCAGCGCCCGGAGCCAAGGTACCAATCATCAAGCCTCAAAGTCTGTGGGGAGGATGGAGGGTTCCAGTCCAAGCCCACGTTCACGGCAGCCCGGGGAAGCATGTCGGCCATCTGCGTGTCCGCCTCGGACTCGGTGGTCTGGCCCAAAGGCGGCAGCCCAGTCGAGTCTTCCGCGTCAGACGCCTGGATGCTCTCTGATGTACCGGCAATGTCATCATCCAAGTCCAGGGGCTCAAGGGAGAATGCCGGCTGGCTGTGAGGCGAGCCGCACTCATCCCGAGCTCGGACGGAAGCGAGCGAGCGTGTCGGGGGCGGGTGGTTCGTGGGGATTTACCCGGCGAAACCGAGCCCGTCGTTATTTTTAAATATTTAAAGATAACTATGTATCTTTATTTCATCATTATATATTTCATTATTTTTATATGAGGTGCTTTCTCAGCAAATATTTGTATATGCGATTAATCACAATTAATTAATCGGGATACCATGTAATTAATGTGATTAAACGTTTTAATCGATAGACAGCCCTGATATTGGGCTATATATATATATTAGGGCTGTCAAAATTAGCGCGTTAATAACGCATTAACTAAAATTCATTTTAACGGCACTAATTTTTTTAACGCGCGATTAACGCAACGCGCAATATCTGTTTGACCCGTGGCCTAGCCCGTAGTTGGAGAGTTAGAGATGCACGTAAAGTGATAGATGTAAAGAATTCCACAGCAAACAGAAATGGAGAAAGAAAATTGGGTCTTCTGAACGGAAAATTCATATACAAAACGATGTCTGATGGTTCTGTCGACAAGACAAATGTTGTCTGCATTTATTGTCGATGTGAATTAAGTTATCACCGCAGCACGTCGAGTTTAAAATATTGTTCAGAAAAAGCGAGCTGCCCTGTCATCTGAAAATGTAAACAGGCTCGTCTGTTTGAGCAACTGGCTCAGTGCAAAGAAAGAGAAATAATGGGAACCTGTGGTTTTTCTATATTCTTTTCCCCATGTGTTTAATAGACATGAACAAAGTTCTTTGAAAAACATATATGACCTTTGATAGATGTCTAGTCTTCATGCTATGTTGAGTATGGTTTCACTAATAATAAACATGCATTTGCATAAAGCATCCATATTTGTCCACACCCATGTTGATTATTGTATTCAAAACTTGAAAAGTATTAATTTAAGGTACATTTAGAACTGATAAAAATGTGCGATTAATCGCGAGTTAACTCATGACAATCATGCGATTAATCGCGATTAAATATTTTAATCGATTGACAGCCCTAATATATATATATATATATATATATAATCTTAAATTGTCAACAGAGTTACCATTATTTTGTAAAGTAAACAATTGATAAGTGAAAATAGGGTATTTATAGTGAAATGATCTAGAAAACAAGGCTACTCATGTCTAAAAGAACTGTGTAACTGTCAACCCTCTTTTTCTGAGGGCATAGTTATGACCTAAATTACATTAAAATCTATCAATTTAGCTTGAAAGGATCCAAATCCAATTATTAACACTAAATATTTGTAGAATGTTTGAAATGTCACACATCCTGATGTTTCATCTTATTTATAGATATTGTAGATTTATAGCTGCATTTGTTTTCACTTGTGTACATTCAGTCAAGCACCATGCAATCTTTGTCCCAGGCTGTAAATAACCCATGAGCACTGGTTGTTTATTGCACCTTTTTCACACATGTTAATATGGTATGAATCATCATAGTTTATTTGACGTTTAAGTATGTTGAAAGGATTGCGTTGGCTCAGGGAATCAGAGATATATTTTAGTGACTGCTTCATGAGTGAGAATTGTACCTGTAATGTCACTGATACTTTGCTCTCATGTTCTGGATGGGCAGTACGTTCTCCCATGCCATCTGGTCCTTGCCACAAGAGCTAACATCTCACTGGGTGATCCCTAATGGACTATGCAATGTAAACACCCTTCTGCTGGAGTAAAGACACTCATTTATCTTGAAGTCCCCACTTGTCTCGGTCGGTTTGACTTGAATCCTGCCTGTCAGTAGAGGGACTTCTGTAGTTTAAATGTTCAACAAAGACAGGATTAGGTGTTTCCATGAAGATTTCGTCGTTATAGTTTCCATATGGGGAGAAAAGAAAGCTTAACACCATGATTTACTCCATTATCTACTGGTGACTTGTTTAGTGGTGTTTCCTGAGGGACTATTGCTATTTCTCATACTTCAAGGTTTTTTTAAAGGCGATCTGATGATAAAACGGGATTGCACAGGAGGGACCTGAGCCATAAGGAGCTTTAGGGTAATTTTTTGTCAACTCAACCACAGGTCCCCGGGTAAATCCTCTATTTTAATAACTTTTTTTTACTGGTAAAAGATCAACTTAAATGATGATGAATTTTATTTGTACACAGATATAGATAGGTCTTTTACTAAAATCAGTTGACTTCAGCACCCCTGGTTAAGTTATTTACATTATGTAAACAAACAAAACAAAAAACAAAAATTTTTGTGTTGTTTTTCCAAAATTGAAGTGCCTGTAACTCAAGTATTAAAGATATCTTAATATCCTTTCATATTCTTTCCTTTTTGTATCTTTGTTTTTGAGGCCCTATATGATTAAATCCCAGAGATATCGGACTGTCATAGTGGCTCCATCCGAAAATGTTAAATTTTTACCCTATGGCAGTGGTCGAAATACCAAGTGTTTCCTGTGCAACAAGTACAAATCTTGTTAAAACTAGAAATGTACCTTTTTATCGTCAAAAAAATTCAGCCATTGAAATTAGGTTAACCCTTTAGGGTTAGCAACCCCCTGGCAACCATCTAGCAATGCCCTAGCAACTGTATAGCAACACTCTAGCAACCATCCTGTTTTGCATGGGCAAGCATGTTTTCTCCAGAAAATTTACATTTATAAAATTCTAAAATTTACAATTTAAAATTCTACTTTCAATCTAGAATTTACATCACTAATTTTAGTGTACATTCTGTACACAGTATACTAGAATTCCAAACTACTGAAAATGAGTACTGTCAGTCTATTAAAAAAGCTTTAATCGCGATTAATCGGCTTTCTACCACCACGATCACCGCGTGAATGGGTCTTTAGCAGCTCTTGACAACTAAGGAGCGCTATAACCATGAGGCTGAATGAATTTCAACAGGCTAGAGTTGAATGCCTCAGAGTTCTTTCACCCAACGTAATGTCCGTTCAGTTGGAGGCAGTAAGTGCAAGTTAAGCTTGTTTTGCCAAATGCCATAACAAAGAAAATAAAGAGGAGAAAGAAGAACAACAACAAACTTAAAAACACCACAACATGTATTTTCTGGCTAAATGTTGCAATGGAGACGTGTGATAAAGACTTTACTTCACGAGGACGGCTACGCATTGGAGAGTTATTTGCTTGCATTTATTTATTCACATTTATTTAGAGAGATTTATCATTTGTGAGTATTATGCATATGCACAGACGTTATGAGCGAGCATCAATATATACAGATCATATACTATGCTTTCTTTTAATGTGTTGATAGGCTAGCCCATATTTTCCAAATTAGCCCATTATAACAAAAAAAAAAAACTCAGTAGGCCTTTATTAATTCTGCCAGTTTGTTGTTCATTCAGTTACTGATTGATTTTATAATGTTGCATAATATTTGGGAGCAGCGTGTCGATGAGAATAAGATGTTCATACAGTGTCATAATCTGACAACACCATCGTATTGTGAACGTGATACACACGTTAACGTGGCGTTACCATTGCTTGATAATGTGCACCATTTCACCCAGAATAAAGAAACCGCATTTGAACATAAAGATGCTTGTTACTATTATCCCTGCATAAGAGCTCAAACTGATCACACTGTGTGAAGTTGTGCTGATCATGTTGCTTTTTTATGTCAGCGCTCAATTCATAACCCAACACAGGTACGTGCTGCATTCTCTGCATTGCCTCAAGGGGCGATAGAGTGGATTTTCTGTTTTCAGTCAACAACTGTCATGGCGGAGCAGCAATTTGAGGAGAGTCTTGCAGAACAAGTTAGATAATACAAACATATTTACGACCCCTCGTCCCCTCTCATTTAGAATAAAACAGCGATTGAAAATGCTTGGCAAGAAATTGCAGCTTCCCTAAATTCTGATAACAACACTGTAAAGAGTAAATGGAAACAACTACGGGACCGTAGTGCGCACATAAAGTATGTATAACGGGACCACACATAGGCCATGCATTGGCCAAGCGTGCTTGTCTGCGTTCGCGTATTGCGTGAAGTATGTTTCGGCCTTTAAGTGGACCAATGAGAACAAATCTTGCTCAGATGTTCTGTTTGTTATTTACACGTGTCGTTGGGCTCATTGTCTCGGTTCGCTCGACTGCAGCGTGTGCAGTAATGTTCCTCACTATTGTGAACTACACTCACGCTATTGTAGGCTACTGTGTAATGTAATTAAGTTAATGTAATCATGAACGCTGCCGCTCTGTGTGACTGTATCGGCAATGATTTTACATTTAAAACACAATTAATAGCTATGAAGCAACAGTTTTAATGTATTATAAATGTTGACATTCAAGCATTTTTTCTGTATATATCAATTCACGAGCTGACTAAGCTATAACTATAATGCTGACATTAATTTTGCATTGTTAGATCACCTTCTACACATAAAAATGTAAAAATACAATGCAAATAATAATATTAACAATTTAATCATAATAACCCTCACTTTCTTCCTTCTACTAAATGATGGTGACAAAAGTGTCCCTTTGTGCCTCATGGCGATGATTTTATGAAAATGTCTCATGTGTGAGAATGTAAAGTTTTCAAGCTGCGGTACTCCCTGTAGGACTAAGGCTCAATCTGGTTGCTTACCCACTGTATATACTTCTTTTCCTGTCAAAATGAATTTTTTTCTATCTTAAGAAAGAAAACAAAACAATATGTAACAATATAATTATTTTTCAACATTTTCCAAACAAACCCTTCTACAGTATTAAGATAGAAATGCACTAAAATATCACCAATTCAAGTAACATTAAACATTTCCCAAAGTTTAAGTGGGAGTTTGACTAATCGAAAGAACTAGTCCCCCACGTAGGTTTCATTTTCATTGCAATGGGCATTAAATCTCTTAAACTCATCATCCTCAATATTAGGGTGTGTTCACACTTGTAGTTCGGTTCTCTTGGTCCTCTTGGTCCAGACCAAAATTGAAAATGATACATTTAGTCCTGGTTCGTTTAGCGTTCACACTGAAATTTTAACACCGAGCCTAAAGATACAAAATCAAAGGCATCATGGAAAAAGTCAAGACCTGATTGGACAGCTTTTATGATGTATATTTTTTGACAGAACTTACCGAACATCCAAAACAATGCTGGCGAAATGCACTTGTTGGATGTATATATATATATATACACACTCACCTAAAGGATTATTAGGAACACCATACTAATACTGTGCTTGACCCCCTTTTGCCTTCAGAACTGCCTTAATTCTACGTGGCATTGATTCAACAAGGTGCTGAAAGCATTCTTTAGAAATGTTGGCCCATATTGATAGGATAGCATCTTGCAGTTGATGGAGATTTGTGGGATGCACATCCAGGGCACGAATCTCCCGTTCCACCACATCCCAAAGATGCTCTATTGGGTTGAGATCTGGTTACTGTGGGCGCCATTTTAGTACAGTGAACTCATTGTCATGTTCAAGAAACCAATTTGAAATGATTCGAGCTTTGTGACATGGTGCATTATCCTGCTGGAAGTAGCCATCAGAGGATGGGTACATGGTGGCCATAAAGGGATGGACATGGTCAGAAACAATGAAACAATGCTCAGGTAGGCCGTGGCATTTAAACGATGCCCAATTGGCACTAAGGGGCCTAAAGTGTGCCAAGAAAACATCCCCCACACCATTACACCACCACCACCAGCCAAATTGAACAGGTGTTCCTAATAATCCTTTAGGTGAGTGTATATATATATATGGTGGTATTTTTACCAGCTGAGAACAAACAAAGAGTTAATAAAATGTGTAAAGAAGTCAAAACAGCGCCTGTACCAAACTGTAATGGGCAACATACGTAGCTCCTATAATGAAAAGGACCAGGTATGCTTGAGGTCAGTATTAGGCAAATTACTTCCTGTTTTTGGTCCGTTTAGACGTCTTTGGTCCACGTTGCATTCATATATCAATCGAACCGTACCAGAGTTCGTTTGGAAGCGGACTGAGACCCACATTTGAGGCGGTCTCAGTTCGCTTGTTTAGTGCGCACCAAGTTTCGGGTGCCATCGAACTTCACACTTGTTCAAATTTACCACACTAACAGAGCAATCGCACCAGAGTTTGTTTTAATCGAACCAAAACAGCCAAGTGTGAACACACCCTTAATCTACCAGTGCACTGTGGCTGATGCAATCTGGTTTCCTACATCTTGAATCATAAAGCAACGTTCATGATCTGCATTAAGACATCAGTGCCACGTTTAAACCAGCATAAACACTTGTTTTGTGATGAACCCCCATTTGTGATAGACATGTGATAGAATTTAAGTATTTTTCAGCCTAATTAAGGTGCATTTTAAAGACCACAGAAGCATGTCTATCTTCAAAATCAACTATCACCAAAACAGAATGAGATGTTTTTGTCTGCAAACGCTTTTCATGTGGAGTTCATCGCGGCGTATAACCAGCGTTTCAGCGTTTACTGAAAGATTGAAAGTTTGTAGGCTCCATTGAATTGACTTTATGACCACAGCTTAGAAAGTGAGATGAAAGTGACTTTTTCGCCTAGTATTGTTTTCTCATTGGTGAGAAGCGTTTATGTTAGCAGGGTTGCCGTGTTTAAACTTTGTGTAATTACAGTGTCTGTGGGTATGAGGTGTTGAAGGATTGTTTAAACTGTTTATATCAGGCATGGCTTTGCTATAGATGTTATCAGGCCATTTTTAAATACACTAAACTATGTACAACTAGATTTTACTGTCAAACATTTGGCCCATGCCAAACTCGCTGCCACTATGCTATAGGGTGATGTGGTTGGTGCCAGGGTTTTCTAAGTGTTTTATATTGCATTGTATGCGGTAGCTAGCGTCCTCTGGATGCTTGCCAGCACGATGTTAGGTGGTTGCTGGCATGTTCTCATTGGTTGTTAGGTGGTTGCTTACTGGCTCAAGTCAAAAGCAGTTCCAAACCTCATCATTTTGAAAAGTATGTGGTACTTGAGAATGCTTTCATTTCCAGAGGAGGAATACACTGCTCTAGTGTGTACGAGAGACATAAAATGCAGCAAGATAACTGCGTTTTCATCTGAAAATGTATTAGTGTAGACATGAGTGTGTTTGTTCAGTCGACACTTTCAAAGGGCCCAAATCCCCATCACCAAGCTTGATTTGGCTGCAGTCTCCAGGCCTAGTTCTGCATGGCCTATCCTTTCATTTATTCGGGTGTTAGTGTCTGCCTGCACAAAGCCAGGACCCCCATTCGCTCACTGAGGTATGCTAATGGAAAGCAGCTGCTCTCCGTTGGGTTTTCCAGAGGGATACTTTGCTAACACCCCCACCCGAGTTAGTTAAATCACACATTAAAAACACTGTAGCTCTTTATGTCGAGTAACGTCACTGCAATCTGGGGAGCTATTGTTGTGTCAACTGTAATTTTCTACTGACCCCCCCCCCCCCCGTTGCCGTTGAGCTAGTTTCTGTAAAATGCTTCAACACGTGAGGTCACTATATTTAGTCATGCAGACTGCAGGAGAGCTTCTGGACAAAGTTTTATCTTGATTTAGAAGATATCTAAAGCATAGCATAGCATGTTGTTCTTTGTTAGCAATGGTTTCAAAGCCAACTATACAGTACTGATTGATTTAGGGCTTGTTAAGGCCAGCAAACATCATATTTAGATTGGCTGATCTAGCCTTTGCTCTTAGGTTTTCAGTATTTTTTTTCCATACTTTGATTTGATATCTGATTGGCTTTAAAATCTTCATCGAATCCTTATTTATTTATCGCCACATGACCTGCACGAGTGAAATTTGTTTCTATGACTTTAAGCCAAAATATACTTTTCCGAAAATTTTATTGCAAGTATGCGGAAATTTTGGCTTTTTTTCCAAGCCATGTTGACAGCCTACATTTCTCCACTTCATCACCGCAAGCACCTGTCGTTGACTGCTTTAAAAGAGTATGACAAAATACCCACCGTGCGCATACGTCGAACACATCCATGTGGACTCGTGGTCAAAACAGTATACTTTTGAAAGACTGAGTGCTTGACAGTGAGCGAGATGGAAATTATGAGTAAAACAAAGGATACCCTAGCCTTTAGGGTTCCTAAACACTAGAAAAAGCCTTGACGGTGTGTTTGAGAACCAGAAAGGTGCAAAGTGCGTTTTAAAAGTTACAAAACGAACCGGGTCAGTTTGAAACCAATCACAAAAATAGCAAATTCGATTTGCTGAAAGCTGAAATACTCATTGATCAATGGATTTGTACATTAGAGTGTGTTATAATTGAAAGAATAGTTACAATTTCTCAAATTTGGATGTATCATCACTTTTGTAAACCCTTGCGTTTTTCCGCTATGCCTTTTACAGCGCACCATTCCCATTGAAATCAATGGATTTATAACAGATTTTGTGGGTTCCTTCTGACATAACGTAAACTCTAGAGTGCAGGCGCCCTATGTAGTACACTTCTACACACGTGCGCCATTGAACGAGGCTGTGTTCTGGCACAGTCCCCTATATAATCTTTTTTAAGACTGAGGTAGAACCATCAGACATGATGTAAGCCAGTCTTCCTTGGGTTGCAGGAGGAGAGGTTGTTTATCAGGGTAACCACAGATGCCATGGTGTTAGGACAAAACAATTACAGAGCTACCATGTGTTTGCCAATGAGGAACCACTTATCAGCAACTTTCAGCTAAGTGCAAAGGTAGCTCTAGACCAAATATTGAACGTTTTAAAGCTTTTAATTAAGGCTTTGTCTGGTCTTAATGAAAGATTTGTATAGGGTTGATATGTAGATTACGGATACAGATACAGTTTGTGTTTATCATGTATCTTTAGTTATTGAACTACTGTATCAGTAAGTTGTCTCAAAGTAGATGTCTGTGCACCAACAGTGATAGAACTGTCTTCATCCTGTTGTTACAAGAGATATAGTCTTGTGTAGACAGACTTTTACATTTCAGAATGAAGTCAGGTCCAATTTGCTGGTCCACTATCAAGTTTTTCTCAAGTCAAAACTCTCTTGGAAATCTTTCGAAGATTTTTCCAAAAAATCCCTGTAAACTTTGGCAAATTCAGTGACTAGATCTTCCCCTTAAAAGCTTTTTGTGGCAGGCTGGTCTTCATTGTTTTAATTTTACAAACACAACTTTGTTTCCTGGCAGACTGATTAAAAAATCTCCTGAAAATGGCATAATGCCAGCCAATCAGATTGCAGCTTGTCGTTGTGAAAAATCTGTTACTGCTTTTGTATACAATATTCACCTTTCACATGGGATGTGTCTACTATCGCTGACTAGCTTTCTATGTCATGCATGCTAGCTTGGGTGATGATCCACTGAGCATTGGGAAACTCATGACTTAATCATCTGCTAGAATTACGAGGTTGTGCATTGAAACACAACTGTATTAATCAACAACATCAATGCATTAAAGACGCTTTTTTTGTCTTCTTACAACTCTAATACATAAACCTTTTATGCACATTATTAATAAAAAAAAAAATAGAATTGCAATCCAAATCTCAATGAAAGCGAAAATACAGATTTGACTTTATCATTTTACACTTACACTCATCTTCTAATGACTTGAGATACTTCAGAAGACGTGGCATCATTTCCGGTAAGGGAACAGAGTGAGCAACGATGCTCCCTGGTTTTTACAGTATATTATGGAAAATGAAGGGAGCAAATCTTTCAGTGCACCGAACCGATTTTGCACATGGGACAGCCCTAGAAATGGCTGACTACTGAACTAGGAAGCTGTTTGAGACGCACCCATGGTCATAGACACATTTAGTGAGAGTGCTTACATATGCTTCCTGTTCAGGGAGGTACGCGATCAGAGCATGATCCAGAATTAGCTGTTGATTATGATTAATCAGATGATATTAAAACTGCAGGATCAGCATTTAATTTAACATTTTATGCTTTTTCCGAAGATTCCTGTGGTAGTTTGACACAACCCTTCCTGCACTCACAAACTGAGGTTAGAGAATTAATAGTAAATAGTCTACTCATAGTTGTCCTTTTGTGGAACAGGAGGCATTACATAACGGTTTCTTGCTCATTATTTTAAACGTGTTTTTATTGGCACAGGTTATGGAATTGCATACTAGATTACCAGATGTGCTTTGGTTATTTTTTGCTAAATAAACTGCGTATTTGTTGCACGAACACCTGAGAGTGCAAGAAAGCAAACGTTTTTCTTTGTAGCAATCTTGTTGCAATCGTAGTGAATTTCAAAGTGTGTGGTTGGAATTACAACTAACCTTTAACTTCTTGTCATCTCGTGTCGTTTTCACTATTCATGACTCTGTTTATGTTTTATCTTGGCACTCCAGACACGTTATGCCCGAAAACTGCTTACGTTGGCTTTCCATAGTGCATTTGCAGGGATGGCTTTGAAGCGAGACAGGGCAGATTTAAACGTACATGCTGAAGGATGAGGCGTTAGGGCATCATTGCCTAAATGAGCAGAACCAGATGCGGGGGACAATTCCATTTCCTGTGTTATTGTGTTTGCCACACACACTGTTTTTACTGGTAGAAAGGAAACGGTTTTGTGTTTTCTGGACAGCTGGACTCAATTTAAAAATGTATTATTAAGATTCAACTTTATTGTGCAGAGCGGGTCAGAGCGCAGGGTCAGTCATGAAACAGCGCCCCTGGAGCAGATAGGGTCAAGGGCCTTGCTCAAGGGCCCAACAGTGGTATCTTGGCGGTGCTGGGGCTTGAACCCCGACCTTTCAGTCAGTAACCCAGAGCCTTAACCGCTGAGCTACCACTGGCTCAGGTACCACATGACAGCGCCATCTAGTTGGGCAATACCAACTCGTTCAACGGAGGGGGGACTTTCCGTTTTTTTTGTCTCAATATGACAGACTCACGGCCACACAATCGCAAGGTATCTCATATGAAATAATTTTCAGCGTTGATAAAAATATATAAACAAGGACAGATGCATGATTGTGCGTGTGTGCTGCCTTCGATTTTTGCCAAAACAAGGTATCTTGTAATGCAACGTAATTGTATTCATGACAGCTTGAAACAAACTTTGCATTCATAGTGATAATAGTTGCCAAGTATTTTCAACTCTATATAAATAGCTAGGCATCCCTCATCACGTATGCATTTACATTCCAACAACGCCATGCTGCGTCTAAATCAAAGGTTAGTTTGTACATGCATGTGTCCCAGATATCACTCACTCACTGCCACCAAACTTGGTCATGGTCACACTAAGATTGGGGTTTGGATTTGTAGAGCACTCTCTATTGAGAACTAAACCAGGCTGTCAGATTCCTTTTGCTGTAAGGTTATTGCAGGCATCTCTCCTGAGCACTTATCGTGGTGGTCTTCACTGTATTATTTACATCATTAATACCTCTAATACTGTATGTGGCCCACTTCCATGGCTAGTGGACTTCGTGGAGAATAATATGCTGTAAGACATTGCACAGAGGGGGCAAATAAGGGTTGCAATCAATACTATATTATAAGCACCCTATTTTTAAAGTGTTCCTCTGCTGCTGAGTATACAAATCTGACACAACAGCACTATTAACACTATCAACAGTTCATCCTGTTCTGGCATGTGGACAAGGAGCACTTGAAAGGACGTTACTTATGCTATATACACAGTTGTGGCATGAGCTGTTCTAGTGGGCTGCTTTGCCTATAGCGGCAGCTACCTTTTAAGGAGCCGTTCACAAAGAGCATGTTTTTGCGCTGTTTGTCTATATAAACATGCTAGACTGACATCTTTGATCTTTGCGCCAGCGTCTCAGACAGGAACGCCACTTTTTTAGACACCGTGTCAGTTTCAAAAGAACAATCAAGGATGCGTTCAGTGTGAACAGCCCCTAAGGCAGCGTACTAAGTGAAATGGAACCTCATCAGTGACTGATTTGTAATGTTCTAGATAGGCAGGAACTCTGTATGCCCACAGAACTCTCACAATAGATTGGAGTAGAGTCTGACAATATATATCACACACAAATATTGGGTAAAACAGTATGTTTGTAATTGGATTGAACAATTTTTTATTCATATTTATGGTAATGAGTTGAATGACGATGAAGTTTACAAAACTGATGTTGCTCCCAACTAATCTGCCATCTTGAATGATTTTTGTTAATTGTGTAATTTGCGAAGGATACTTTTAATGCTGCCTTACATTTTGCCCAAAAATGATGTGTCTTAGAAGCATAATCTTTTAACACCTGATAATGCTGTCTTGGTGTCCTGCTATAAAAACGCAGATCAAGTCAGTCTAAGGTGGTTTGTTGGTCTTTAATTGTTTAACCCTTTAAGCTCACAAGAAAAGAAAAAAAATCAAAATATTACCAACACAAAATAGGCATCATTTGTAAGCTTAGAAGCTGTAATTTACAATGCATGTAAGCATTATGACCAAAAACTGAACAAGTGCTTTGAAATTTGCAGACATATCTGAAGTGTTCGAATTTGATAATTTATAAAAAAATAAATAAAAAATAACACATATTATTGTAATCGGTAAAAACATCACACTGATGAAATAGCCATGTGTCATGTGTCATTGGAAAGTTTTCAAAGAGTATAATACAACCAGCCTATTTGTTGTACCCACAGACAAAAATATAGTGAGTAATGGCTAAGTATATGTCTTTGATGTACATGTTTTGACACGTTTTGTCTTGTAACTTTACGAAAAATAAACAGAACATAAAATATCACATGCCATTATTTAGAGGAGGTGATTATCTTTTTAACGAGCCCACACAAAATAATCGGAAGCATAGATCATTTGATAATCCACACGAAGCACAATGTGCACACAGCAAATATTGTGCTATCTGGCTAAAAACATGTTAGCTTTCCTGGATCAGGTGACATTATCGGAAATTATGTAGTATGGTGTCCAGCTTCATGGAACGCTAAACCAGAGGTGGAAATCCTCCAAATATGGGCAGAGAGGATCGCTCACTGTAATTACATATGGCCACCAGGAGATGGCACCAAGTACATGACACAGATTTAATGATGACTCAAATGACACAGAATGGAACTGAATGAGATCATGTTACTCATGTCTGCATGTTCTGGATAGAGAGCAAACCTTTATGTTATGTGTAGTTAGCTCTTATGTACAATTATTATGTTTTATTTGTTTGTAAACATTTGTGTACACTAGGATAAATTACATTTGTAATGCTATAACTTTTGATTGCTTTGTTGTATCAGTACAAAATTGATACTCGCGGGTGTTATGATTGGGAACAAAACAAAAGGAGTTTTTCGAGCAAACTTATTTACACCTTGAGATTTATCGTCAAATCATAATTTATTTATTTATTTTCAGATTTTCAGCAGAATTTATCATAATCTAAATAATTAAAAAATTGGAAAGTTTTCTTCACAATGATACAAAGCACCTTTGACCTTTTGTGGAGTATGCCACTGATACAGGAAATCTTTAAAAACACCCTTCCGAGCTTAAAGGGTTAAGATGGTTTCCCAGCTTGGCCAAGCTGGTTTTAGCTTGTTTAGCAGGTCAGCCAGCTGGTCTTCCAACCTGACCAGATGACACGTGCCCAAAATCCCTCTAAAACCATCAAAATAGACCAGCATAACCAGTTTGGCCAGACTGGGAGACCAGCTAACCACCTTCGGCTGATTTAGGGTAAGAAGCTCACTAGGTTTTGGAACAGAGCTAGATATCACACAGCATACTATTTCTCATGCACACACATAGACAGCAGCACTGATTTAATGGTATTCATAGTACTGACCCAGAGACAGAGAGGACTAGGCTGCCTGCCATACTGCAGGCTTTGTGTTGCCATCTATAATACTCGTGCATAACATTGCAATTCCCCCAATGTCATTCCATAGGCTTCATTTACCCCTGGCCAAGAAAGCTGATACAATGAATCCACACGGCAGGAAGGTAATCATGTCCAGCTGTCTCCCATTTAACTCGCTCAAGACTCCAGCGCCTATTTATAAAACGTGGTGACGGAAAAATTTTAAAATGCAAAAAACCCACAATGCCGACAATAAATGTCATGGAAAGAACTCGGAAACACTCTGTTTGGACAAAATGCGACATTTCCAGAAGACTATAAGAAGAAAATTTTATATGAAGTAGCCAACTGCCTGTTTAGGTCAGGGAAAGTAGACATATTATGTCTTGGTCGTGGGAGCTGAATTAATTCTAAAATTAACATTTAGAGATTTATCTTCCTCTCCTCCCTGACATATAACTTGGCTTATATTGGCTCACTTTGCAAATGATTTATTTTAATAGCTTGTGGTATAACGTCACAGTCACATGTATACATAACTCAATTTATTTTGAAAGCGCTAAAGCGTCACTCAGCTCACGTCCAGTAGATTTAGAGGTTGTATCCTGGATGCAGTTCTGCGTTAGGAGAACAATAGACCCAGAATAGCTGCACAGTAAAAATGGGCCAGCTTTATGTGCTGTGATGTCATCAGACAGAGGAAGTATCTGTCGCTGTCATACTGAGTGACCAGGATGTAACGGTCTTTCAACGAGCTGCTTTATCATACAGAGTGATAAAACTTCTCTGTCGTTTTATGTTGAGTTTCTTATTAAACTTAATGTTGACTGTTCAGCCGGTTCCCGCCTCATCCTTGCCCATCCTTGAACTGTTACAGTGAACAAATGCAGACACACATGCAACGCGGCCACGTGCATCTCTCTCTCTCTCTCGAACTGGTGCTTCCAGCTTGTCTTTACCCCGATTAGCCTGTTTCAAGGCCGGGCAGTGAGGACACACGTTTTCGTTTTTGTTTGAAAACTCATTGATTTTGCAACGTTTACTCCTCCTATACACACTTCATTTACATTTACATTATGCATTTGGCAGACGCTTTTATCCAAAGTGACTTACAGAGTCCTTATTACAGGGACAATCCCCCCGGAGCAACCTGGAGTTAAGTGTCTTGCTCAAGGACACAATGGTGGTGGCTGTGGGGATCGAACCAGCAACCTTCTGATTAACCACTACGCCACCACTCACACTAGAACCGCTTCCATTTTCTTTCAGCAAAAACTTTTGAAAACGCTTATTGTTACCGCACACTTTTGAAAATGATGACCTTACATCTAATGAATCCATTAGTAGATTTGTGTGGATGTTGACTAATTTGGCAAAGATTACAGTTTGATTGGAAATGACGGCCATTAAAAATATTCTGCTCACAAGTTGCATTTACTTTGATTTGTCTTTGTTTTCTTCAAACATCACTTTTCATAAATGTAATCTCCAGCATGCTCTTCACGGACATGTTTGTCCACTTGGTTAACAAGTACACTCATTTATGAAAACTTTATTTGGTGAAAAATTGTTTGGTGTGGTGACATGGCGCCACAACTGTGAGACACTCGTAATTTTTGAAAGCATTTGCACACAGTAAATATAGAAACTTTTTGTTTATTTTACTCAATGTTTAGATTATCATAGTTTTAAACATATAATGTGTTTTAATAATGTTTTTTTTTATCTTATTATTGAAAGTCTGGTTCTGGGACAAGGTTAAACAATGTAATCTGTACATGAAACACATTTGAAAAGTACCAAAAAGGAATAATTGACAATGGAACGTTGAATTGTTGAAAAGTAATGCAGTTACGACACAGCGCGGAGGTCATCACTATTTTAATAATTCTATGGGCCGGAGTCAATTATTCTGCTTATACCACGGTTACCACACCTTAAGACATCGTTCAGGGTTTTATTTCTAGACATTTGTTGTTTTTTGTCCCTAAAACGCTCTTTTGAGTAGAACTACTTTCTTCCACCACAGATTCCGTGTCTTGCTTTGATACAGCTCAAGCCTTCGTTGCTAGTTCGAAAATGTCACTTTTGACTTAGCAACGGAGGATAGCGAGGCTTGCGCTGCTTTACTGGAGCACTTACTGGAGTAACAAGTTAGTGTGTGTGTGTGTGTGTGTGTGTGTGTGTGTGTGTGTGTGTGTGTGTGTGTGTGTGTGTGTGTGTGTGTGAGCGTGTGTAAGTTCGGGGGAGACGAGGGAGTGCGGGGGGGCTTTTCAACCGAAATTGAAATCAATATAGGGTATTATAGACAGTGTTTGTCATTCTTATCCGATGTGCTTAACCAAGTCTTTGTTTTAATTGGTTATTTTGTTTTAGTAGCTTGTACGGCTCTTTGAAATAACTGAAATACTTTGGTGAAGTGATGTGGAACCATTATGCGGTCAAGACCTGGAACTACTTCACAGCTGTGTGTTTACTTTACCTTAGAACATCCATCAACCAATCAGAATCAAGCATTCAACAGACCCGTGGTATATAATGTAAAATGGTAAATTGTCTGCACTTAAATAGTGCTTTTTTTAACCTTAGAGATTACCAATTGTGTCCCGATCACCCATTCACACACACATTCACACACCCTTTTCATGCAAGGTGCTAGCCTGCCATTGGGAGCAACTTGTGGTTCAGTGTCTTGCCCAAGGATACTTCGGCATGTGGATTCGTGTAGGCCGGGGATCGAACCACAAACCCTGCGATTAGCAGCCGACCCGCTCTACCACCTGAGCCACAGCCAGCCCTATGTAGCTTATTGCCTTAAATCTCTCTCAACAAAGGGAAGTCCTGGAACCCCTTTTGTTGTTTTCTTTGTTCCTGTGTTGTAAAAGGAAACACCACATCTCTGGCAACAGCAAAAATAAATATTATTTTTATTCTAAAAATATACCATGTCAGTTTTGATGAATGAATTTTAGATAACCATTTTCATTAAACCTAGCGATAAGATCAGCTACCCTGCACAGTCATGGAGGACTGTAAAAGCCGGAGGTCAGCCTCTAAAATAGTTTATTTCTTCTTTAAGAATTTACATCATGAACTGTTTTTGGCCTGGATTTGAGGGAATAACACAGTGATTGAAGCCATATCTCCCCAGCAACCCCAACTCACATTACATTATAAGAGCCAAACCAAAGCCACTTCCATAAAAGGAGCTGATCCCAATCCACTCTTCAAAACAGAGTGTTTCCCAGGTGCATACTGCTGCCCAGGCCTTCACAAAGGTGACTGCTCTGAGTGGGGGACTGGGTCGGAATTTTGGGAATGAGCAGCAAGAGTCAAGGATTTTGTTTTCACTACTCTCAGTGCTTTAGATGACCCTCCAGCTCACAGAGCGAGTAAAAGTTAAGGTCATATTGCATTAATGTCGACAGATGACAGCACAGAGGATGTACAATATAAAGTGCTGGAAATTTTCATGTACATTTCAAGGGCTTAGACATTTGTTGCTCCTCCAAATGAAACAACAACACTGGATGTACTGTTAAATACCTGTGTATGTTTTGCACCGTGGAAAGATATCCAAACAGTTTTTGGTCAAGTGTTAAGAGAGTGTGTGTGTATATTGGCAGAGCCGCTTCGTAAGCCATTTATGAATGCTTTGTTCTCGCTGGAATAACAAATGTTTGATTTGTGAAAAGCTCTTAGGATGAAAATCACAAAATCTGTCGAGAACAATTCCAGGTCGTATTTCACCCTAAAATACACTGATGAGCCAAAACATTATGATCATTCACAGGTGAAGCGAATAACATTGATCATCTCCAAACAAGGCCACATGTCTGGGTAGATTAGATGAGAAGCAAACAATCAGTTCTCGTAGTCAACATGTTGAATGCTGCAGAAATGGGCAGGAGTAAAGACCTGAGCGACTTTGACAAGGGCCAAATTGTTATGGACAGACGACTGGGTCAGAGCATTTCTGAAATGGCTTGGGGGGTGCTCCCATTCAGCAGTGGTGAGTACCTACAGACAGAGGTCCGAGGAGGGGCAAACCACAAACCGGCGATAGGGTGTTGGGCCCCCAAGTCTCATCGATGTGGAAGGGCAGCGAAGGCTATTCTGTCTTGTCCGAACCGACAGAAGGTCTACTATGGCACAGAAAATGTGATGCATGCTCTGGGCAATGTTCTGCTGGGAAACCCTGGGTCCGGCCATTCATGTGGATGTCAATTTGACACATGCCACCAACGTAAACATTGTTGCAGACCAGGTACACCCCTTCATGACAACGGTATTCCCTGATGGCAGTGGTCTCTTTCAGCAGGATAATGCTCCCTGCTACACTGCACACATTGTTCGGGAATGGTTTGAGGAACATGATGAAGAGTTCAAGGTGTTGCCCTGGCCTCCAAATTCCCCAGATCGCAATTCAATTCAGCATCTGTGGGATGTGCTGGACCAACAAGTCCGATCCACGGCGGCTCAACCTCACAACTTACTGGACTTGAAGGATCTGCTGCTAATGTCTTGGTGCCAGATACCACAGGACACCTTCAGGGGTCTTGAATAGTCCATGCCTTGGCAGGTCGGCACTGTTTTGGCAGCACGCAGAGGACCAACAGCATATTGGGCAAGTAGTCATAATTATTTGGTTCATTGATGTAAATGGGGGGAAAAAAATATTAAGGAATTATATTCCACAAATTTAGCATTTTTTAACATTATTTTCATGACAATTAAGCTAATCCCTAATATAAATCAATAAATATTAAATATATTAAATGCATAAAAAGTCATATAATGAACGTAAGAAAATAAAAACATAAGTAATTGTATTTTGCATAAAGATTATATTAAAGTTATAAAGTTATAAAGTTTCACTCTGAAATTCGTTGACAGACCTTTTAAGTGCTGGACGAACAAGAATTGTATTGTAAGGGGAAATGTGTGTGCCCGTTTACACCAGAGAAGTATAACAAGGTGCTAAGTATAGCACCTCTATTCCTGCTTTATTAATCCTGGCTGTGCTTTCATCTGAGGGTCATATGCTGAATACCGTATACATTCTGTGCACAAGCCTATAAAATGAACTATAACTGATGTTTACAAGGATGTTGTTCCAGTATTTCATCCACGAATGCGCTTGTGTATTGTGTTATTTCTCTTTTACTGTACACATACTTCAACATAAAAGTATTCAGAATTTGTCGCGCAGTAGGTAAAAGGAGTCCATTAGTTTATGCACTGATGCAAATTCTTGTTATATCTAGTATACGAGAAATTGGCAGTCTTCGAAATACTAACATATTACTAATTTAGCAGCAGTATACAAGATGTCTTATGATTGTAATTATATAGATTCCACTTTCTTTAAGAACAACAGGTAGAAAAAAAGTGGTTTCTGGTTTTCAATGAAGATGTATCCTTAGAAGGTAGCTGTCTACAGTATTTAGGCAGTAGACCGCAAGGCACCTCACTAGGTTTGGAGCAGAGCTAATGTGTAACAGAAGACACCTGACACTTGTATTGTGAAAGGTGATGTTATTTTTTAGTGAAACCAATGTTTCTCGAAGACATAGGTCATATTGTGGTATTTTTGGTGAATATACACTCACTGAGCACTTTAATTTAACCAGCAGCCATATCACCCTGTAGCTCAAGACTGATTGCCTACAGAAGCTAAGCAGTGCTGAATCTGGTCGGTACCAGGATGGGAGACCTCCTTGGAAAACTAAGTTTGCTGTTGGAAGAGGTATTAGGGAGGCCAGCAGGGGGTGCTCACCCTGTGGACTGTGTAGGTCCTAATGCCCCAGTATAGTGATGGGGAAACTATACTGTAAAAGGCACCAACCTTTGGATGAGATGTTAAACTAAGGTCCTGACTCTCTGTGGTCATTGAGGGCACCTTAAGGGCTCCCAGGGCACCCCTCGAAAAGAGTAGGGGTGTATCTCCGGTGTCCTGGCCAAATTCCCCCCATTGGCCCTTATCAATCATGGCTTCCTAATAATCTCCATCCATTAATTGGCTGTATCACTCTACTCTCTCCTCTCTCCTCTCCACCAATAGCTGGTTTGTGGTGAGCATACTGGCGCACTATAGCTGCCTTTGCATCATCCAGGAGGATGCTGCACACTTGTGGTGGTTGAGGAGAGTCCCCTTGTTCACTGTGTAAAGCGCTTTGAGTGTATCATCAGAAAAGCACTATATAAATGTAACGTTCATTCATTTAATCGGAACATTACACTAACACTGGATAGGACCTCCCTTTGCTCTCAAAACTATTCTTCATGGCATAGATTCCACAAGATGTTGGAAACATTCCATTCCAAGTTGGCATGATTGTGTCATGCGATTTCTGCAGATTTGGCTCTGAATCCCCCGTTCTACACATTCCAATGATGTTCTATTGGATTCAGATCCGCTGACTGTTAAGGCCACTGAGGAACAGTGAACTTAATGTCATGTTCATGAAACCAGTTTGAGATGACTTTTGCTTTGTGTCATGGTGCATTATTTTGCTGGAAGTAGCCATTAGAAGATGGGTAAATTGTGACAATGATGGGATGCACATGGTCAGCCACAATACTCAAACCGGCTGTGGCATTCAAGTGATGTTTAATTGGTAAGTGTGCCAAGAAAACATTCCCCACACCATTATATCACCACCAGCCTGGACTGTTGAAACAAAAGCACGTTGGGCCCGTGGCTCCAAATGCTGACCCTGCCATCAGTGTGCCTCAGCTGAAGCCAAGATTCATCAGGACAGGCTACCTTTTTCCAGTCTTCAACTGTCCAGTTTTGTTGAGCTTGTGCCCACTACAGCCTCAGTTTTCTGTTCTTATCTGACAGAAGTAGAACCTGATGTTGACTACTTCTGTTGTAGCGCATCCGCCTCAAGGTTCAACGTGTTGTGCATTCTGAGATGCCATCATGCTCTCTTCAATTATACAGAGGGGTTTTCTGAGTTACTTCAGCCTTTCTGTCAGCTCGAACCAGCCCGACCATTCTCCGTTGACCTCTTTCATCAACAAGGCGTTTCCGTACACAGAACTGCTGCTCACTGGATGTTTTTTGTGGATGTTCTCCTGACCAGTATCTGCATGATTTTACGCATTGCACTGCTGCCACACGATTGGCTGATTAGATAATCACATGAATAATTAGGTGTTCCTAATAAAGTATCAGTGAATATGGTCTCATCGAATCAAGTTGCTAGACCTACATTTTTGCAAAACTATTTTTATGTGGCTCGTTGTGCGAATCACTGCAGTTTCCTGGTAAAATGAACACTAGAGGCAATTCAACAGCAATGACTTGTAAGGTGATATATGTTAAGTTTGGCATTACATAACCAACTGCATTTCCAAGCTTGTTTGGGTGTGCAGTAGCTCAACTGATAGTGTTGCACTTGAAATGCAAAGGATCGGGCTACGAGTACTTCTCTCATGGAGAACATTTTAAGTTTCGCTAAGTAAATGCCGCAATATGTGTAATGAACCACTAAATATCATTTTTGCAAAAATGTCACCACTGTCTACATTAAAGAGAAGCATTGAGGTTGTTGCCACCAAAAACCAATTTGAAATTTTGTGGCTCTTAGTCAATGTTTATTTGCTATTATGTCCTCTATATACTAGGGTATTTTTTAAAATTTGACAAAATAGACATTGAAAAGATATACATATATAAAGCTTACAGTGTTTCACTTTCAAGGAAATGGCTAAAACATATTGAGGATTGTTGCAGTCAGTCCAATAAAATGCTCTCTAGAATAAAAACGTCCTCTTCCCTAATATCACTCCCTCTGACTAGCCAGTGCAAAACATGGTTTGGCTGTATGTCTTAAACTGAAAGCTATTAGTTACTTAAAAGAAAGGACAAGATATGTCCACACCCCAACCTTCTGTTTTAAAAGGAAATACTTCAGCACAATAAAGAATGAGTTTGTCCAACTGTTTCATGGGGTCTTTAAATGGGCTTCAGACATTACACAATACAATTCTTTTCAGTGTGGCATCATCAGGTTTCTTTTTTGTTTTGGCATGGTTTGGAGCTGTTAGGGAGCTGCTAGTTTGATATGTTTATGAAATGAGGCATCTCTGTACGTTGACTAACAGTTCAGGAATGAGTGTCTGTAGTTTATTATCAGTTTCAGACGAGCTCACGGACTTTGGAAGAATATCTGAGAAATAACTGCATGCTCATGCTTTCCACAGTTCACGTCAGGTTCTTTCCGTACGATCACAAAGGTTTTGTGCAGGAATCAAACGTAGCTTTACCTGTTCGGGCCCAGAGATCTTGTTGTCTAATTTGTATAGGCTAATTAAACAATGCCACCTGGAACCTGATTGGCGGGGGTCATTTATGAATGGAGTGGTGGTGTAGTGGTCTAAAGCACATATCTGGTAATCTGGTAATCAGAAGGTTGCTGGTTCGATCCCCACAGCCACCGTCATTGAGCTTTCACTTATGACCTTCACTTGTGACCTTCACTTAACTCTGGGGTGTTTGTCCCTGTAATAAGTGCACTGTAAGTCACTTTGGATAAAAGCGTCTGCCAAATGCATAAATGTAAATGAACGTTTAACATCTAATTCTGTTTATTCTGACACTTACATTTGTTTATCACATTTGCAAACACAAACAGCATACAAATAAATTGCATGGCTTGTGTTCTTCAGCACAGTTAATCATTTTCATGCCGTTTTTTTTTTTTGTACTTATTGAGTCCATATGGGCTGCTGGTGTATTGAAAGTTTGTTTTTCTAAGATAGCATTAGGACTAGTGGGGTTGATGTTTTTGTACTGTAGCTCGTTAGTAAAACATAGTTCTGTTTTAGCGTGGATAGCATGAATAAACTGCTGAAAAAACATCCCAAACCAGCTAAGACCAACAAACAAGCTGAGGATTGTTTAAATTGTTTTCAACAGGAAAGGCCCCCAGCCTTGCCAAGCTAGCGTTTACCTGGTTTAAATTATCTGCCAGCTGGTCTTAGCCTATGCAACTTTGCCAAGTTTGACCAACTTTGGCTGATTTAAATTGTTTGTTTTTCTCAGCAAAGTGATTTTTTTGTGGTGTAAAAAATTTTAGTGGTAGGGCTTTCAAGCTGATGTGCTCGAGGGTCCAGGGGAAATGTTTGTAGAATAAAAGGTAAAAATTTTAACATATGCTGAAAGTTGATATTATTACCATTTCATTCTGCTTTCTGAAGACTGGTATGAAATCAGTCCTTTACAAATACATTTGAATTGAGTTGAAAATGTTTCTACTTTTTCTAAAAGTTTATATAGTTATCATACTCTAATAGTGGGT
Source organism: Moxostoma hubbsi (assembly GCA_032164185.1). Taxonomy (NCBI): domain Eukaryota; kingdom Metazoa; phylum Chordata; class Actinopteri; order Cypriniformes; family Catostomidae; genus Moxostoma; species Moxostoma hubbsi. The sequence continues at coordinate 2,123,326 of JAVLUX010000034.1, forward strand.
AGAAAAACCGTCAACGTAAAATTTTAATATTGTTTGGCTGTAGTGCACTGACAATATGAACACAAGTTATTTAATTTTCATAATAGCATGTCTTTTTAATATCACGCGGACTATTTTCATACACAGAATAAATATGTCTGTATATTTTATGAAGGGGGTCCCTCGCAAGGGGATCGTCGTATTTGGGAGTTCTTGGCATCTAAACGTTTGAAAAGTAATAGCACACCTCTCTTTAATAAGCAGCATGTTTTCAGGTATCATTTATGCTCGCAGCACAAAATGTAAGGGATTATGGGTTGTTGAAATTCCTAACCCCGAAAGTTTGAATAATAGCAAAAGGGATGTTTGCCATATCAAACACTACTAATAATGTTTTAATGTTTTTGTAAGAGTTCATGTGCTGCTGAAATAACTCTAAATACACGTCATATATACATCTGCCCTTATAAGGGAATCCTACAGTGCAAGCGTAAATTAATAGCAGGATGTGTGAGTTTAACTTTGGGGTCCTGATCTCAACAAAGCCCTGATTTGTGCTGTGTGTGTGTGTGTGTGTGTGTGTGTGTGTGTGTGTGTGTGTGTTTAATAACTCTTGGAACAGTCTGGTGAGAGCCATGTGAGCACATGCGGCTCAGAACCTCTTTGCCAGTCACAATCACTGACTGCTCAGATGACATCATCCTTTTTGGCTTCCCTGAAGAGCTGAAAGGAGTTGAGTTGAGCCGCCTGCTTATCTTAAAGATAAACTGACAAGTTTGCTTTATCAAAGTCTGTGGTGCTTTAAGTCTTCTAATTTTGGCACTAAATAACTTAAACTGTGGAATACAAATTGCATTCTCTGTTTTATTTTAGAAAACCATATATTGACTGATGCATATATGGTGCATAGAAACCAAAACCAAAGCACTGATCTGAAGAACTGCCAATTCATATTTACAGCTAGGCAAGATGGATGGATGGATGGATGGATGGATGGATAGATGCATGTCTAGATGGATGGATGGATGGATAGATGCATGTCTAGATGGATGGATTGATGGATGGATGAGTGGGTGGATGGATGGATGGATGGATGGATGGATGGATGATGGATAGATAGATGGATGGATGGATGAGTGGGTGGATGGATGGATGATGGATAGATGCATGTCTAGATGGATGGATGGATGATGGATAGATGCATGTCTAGATGGATGGATGGATTGATAGATGGATGGATGGATGGATGGATGGATGGATGGATGGATGCATGTCTAGATGGATGGATTGATAGATGAGTGGATGATGGATGGATGGATGATGGATAGATCCATGTCTAGATGGATGGATTGATGGATGGATGAGTGGGTGGATGGATGATGGATAGATGGATGGATGGATGATGGAAGGATGGATGGATGAGTGGGTGGATGGATGGATGGATGGATGGATGGATGGATGATGGATAGATGCATGTCTAGATGGATGGATGGATGGATGAATCGGTGGATGGATGGATGATGGAAAGACCATGTTCAAAACGATGAGGTCAGACTCAATAATCATCATCTGAGAGATTATTGCTCTGGTTAGTATGATAATGGACATTCTCCAACCCATTGTAAATTAGACATTGAATCCCAATTTCGTGGCTATATAGATTTCTTAATCATACTTTTCCTCAAGGATGTTATATGACAACGTCAAATTACATCTAAAAGGAATAGTTCTCTAAGAAATAAATTAGCACTTTCTCAGAGTCCATCAAATAAAAAAATACCATGGTATTTTACCATATTTTTTTGATATTACAGGTGGTAATTCGATGGTATTATTTGAAGTACCTTGTAGAGTTTTCAGTATAGTTGATTGAACTAACTTCAATGCACAGTAACACTGTAAACTAAAGTGTGAGCTTTTCATATGACACTTTAGTTTTTTGATGTTGAAAAATGGCTAATATGATTTGCGATTTCGCTTGTGGGGTCCTGTGTCTTTCCGTGAAAGCCTTTATTGTGCCAAATGGAAAACTATGTAAGGAAACAGGCAACACTTCAGCCATGTAACTCACACAATGAAGCTCTATGGCGACTGACCTGCTTGGCTTGAGCTCACTGATGTATGTCAATGGCATGTAAGAAGCAGTTGTTTAGGGTCCTCTCAGATACCACCCACCCATTTAAAAGCAAGGGGCCATTAACGTCAGTGAGTCCTGAGGCATGTTCTCCATTGTTCTATAAATACAGGAGTTTATAGTGGAGCAAAGGATGGAGTTGGAGGTCTTGGAAAGGAGGTAGTAGGATCCAGCGTGTGGGCAACAGGGATCATTAGTAATATGAGGCTATAGTAAAAGCCCAGGCCAAGGATCAGATATGACCTTTACTTTACTTCCTCATGTGAAGGAGATTCTTGTTGTGTCTTCTCAATGTGGTTTTCCGGATTACAGTTGCAATTTTACTAGACTGGGAAGCTTGCCCATCTTTTACTACAGTCATAGTACAGTAGGAGTGGTTTTAAATGAATGGGAGAAATTGCTCATATGGGATTGCAACACTCAACAAAGAGTCAGAAATTCTCTTTTACATTAAATATCAATTAATATCAACTCATGTTATGTGACAGTATATATTACTAGGACTGAAATAGAATAAATATAACTAAATTAGATATTACAAATACATATTTTTAGAATTCATGGCAGTGGCATTGTACATTTTGGAGGGCATTTGGTCAATTTTGGTGTCATTTTGGCCTAAACTCCCCTTCATTTCTGACCCTGATACGTGATGTGATGTATGTCAAAAATATAAAAAATATTGTGTGCTGAAATTAAACTCAACTAATATGAAGCTAATGAATCAAGCTTTGTGGGTTTGCTTTATGCAAATTAATTAGATACTTTTTAGGCACCATGTATAAATAATATATTTCATATAGGTGTATTTGGTTATGCTTATCCACAGCAGAAGCAAGTGCTTTAGCCAGGTCATCCATTGTTTGTTTGTCTTATTTTGGCATAAGTATTTCGTTTTTCACCGAAGCAGAGACGCTGTCAGCTTTCTGAAGATCAGCTTTCTCAGTTGACAAATAGCATCCAAGTGGGGGTATTTCTATTTTGCGGTAGCCGGTGCGCAAGAGTCAATCACTATAGAAACCGTAATGTCCTCCCATTGTGTAATTAAGCAGTCTGTTGTGTCTCTCAGCTGTGATGAGCTATAATGCTGAAGTTGTTTGTTTAAAGCCATTTAAAGCTATTTCACAGCTTTAGTAGTGTAGTAGTAATACAAGCAATCACAAAGAGCAGTTGTATGTAAACAGTGGCTGACGGATTCACTTAATGTCAACTAACTGACTCATATTACACATAAAAATGATCTTTTGCCACCACCTGCTGGCTAACATATGTAATGTCAAAAAAAAAAAAGACAAACATTAGAAGCGTCCAAGTGCTGATGGTGTCAGAACATCAGTGCTCATGGAACGTCTCTCATCCAATCAGATATGAGGACCGGAACTAACTGTTGTAGTTTGAGAGTGTAAGGAAACCAAATCTTGTGCGTAATGTACAGTGATTCATCAAGGGAGTGGGCGGTCGCTGCAGAGCTCTTTTGCTGGGCTTTGGTGGATCTTTACTCTTCAGGATTCATGGGTTGTAGTTATTCACCTTGTTTCAAAAACTTGTTGAATAACATGGATTGATGGCATCAACAGAAGCATATACCATTAATTATCAACCTCAGATCTCACGGTAGGTCTGTCCTTAAAGGTTTATAAGCTATTGTTTAAAATCAAGTCTCCTTTGGAAAAAATAAATAGGATATTTACTCCCTGAAGACTAAGGAGGCTCTGATTAGCCCTGATATTTTTAGAATGTTGATTATCGTAAATGAAGTTGGTACACAATAAATCTTGTTTTATTGGGGAACAAGAGGTCATTCATGCTGCTCAATTCACATGTGGCCCAATGAAAATGGTGCATAGACTGCTTGTGAAGTTTTCCCCTAATCTTTAGTGCTCCCCTGGGTGGGGGTAATTGGCTGGACAGATCACAGGGCCCATTTGATACTCACTGCTTTAATCACAGCTGGGACTGTGGAGAGCACCAGCTCCTTATCCCACAGACTGAGCATTATTTTGTTCATTATAAAACTCATGGATATTACTGTAACAAAAAAAAGTGTGGGGCTCTCAGCTGATGAATGTAGGGGTTTTAACCAGGGTTCAGGCCACTAACTGGTTAAGCTTTTTTTAACATAAGCTTTGCTTTTGGATGCACCAATTATTTTATTGATATGTGTCTCTTCAACTTTGAGCACTTTTATCACATGGATTTTTGTAGCAGATTGTTGTGTAGAGTGTCAGTAGCAGGATTTTGCAAATATCATGACTGAATGAACAGATTTTGTAGCACAGCAATTAGGACAGTCACAAGCAATTTGTCATAAAAAAGCCAACAATATCTGAGTATACAGATGTTGGTGCAGAAGTACATTTTCAAATTAAAATATTCAGCTAAAAGGAGCTCATATGGGCAACGAGAGTTAAAATCTGGCTTGTGTAGGAGCATAAAATCTGAAAAGTATGATAATATAAAACTTATCAGCTTTGCTCTTGAATATTAATTACTTGACGTTCCTAACTGTCCTAGTCTAGTCCTAACTGATTTGCTGAAAGGGAAACCGTAAGTACGACCTAGTTATGGTATGCTTACTACTCACCACTAAATAGTAATGTTTAGATGGTAACCCAAGGAAACTCTTGGTTAGGGTGACACTAGTGAGAGATCCACAGTATGAGGGTTACCATCTAGATACGACGTTTACTTGTTCATTAAATCCATTGCTGACTCTAGCAGTTGGCGGAGACTTCTACTTGGTCTTAAAGTTGTCATTTTAACTGGTGGGCTATAATTATTTTTTTGTTTTTGTTGTTTTCAAAAGGTCAACATGTTCACTCATTTATAGTGTTGTCTTAATCTTCTGTAATAAACAAGTGTGCCCCATTTGAGGTTCATTGTTTAGGTGGGGCTTGTCTAAAGTCTGTGCATTCAGCCACCACACCTATTTTTCCTGCATCAGCATGTGATGGTGCAGGTCGGCTGGCCACTACGACAGGATGTACACTATCTGCCTATCATGATGTGTTAAAACATTACTTTGTTTCTGCACTGCTGAGGAAGTGGATGGGTGGGTGGACAAACGGAAATGATGTGATAAAACTGAGGGAAACAGAGAAAGAACGAAAAAGAGACAGACATTGGAAAAGATTTGGGTATAAATGCTAGGGATGTGTCACCAAATGTCTGAGGCTATTGATAAATATGCTTCCATTTGACATTTTTCTAATTATAATATATTATTTTCTATACCAGTGATATTATCATCATTACAATGTGAGTGAAAAGTTTCCATGAAATCCAGATTTTCTAGATATTTGCTTTTCCTGTTTTGCTTTAATATAATTTGGATATATTTCAGTTATAATGTCCAATATAATGAACAAAATCACAGAAAATTATATTTCTGTTAATGCTGTTATTAATTATACAGGGGACCTTCTAACTTGGTAAAATACAGAAATATATATTTTACAAGTTTTATTTTATCATTAGTTATTTTGTATTATAAAAATATACAAAGTCCATGTATTTCATCTAAAAATCTCTTGAAATTGCATAGTACAAATTAGGCTTGTGTAATATGTATAATTCCACATGCCTAATTTGTACTATAAGTATTTTCATTGATATGAAGAACAAGTCTTAAAGCCGTACTGTCTCTTTAAGACCAGCGGCAGGGATTTCGACAGTGTTTTAGTCGAATGGTGTTACAGTATCCGTGCTGATGTGTGATTAGAATTAAATGTTTAATTCGTTATTTTTCAACAACTGACTGTAAAGAACAGAAAAAATATAGAAAAACACATTATTCAATGACAAATAGAATGCATGGATCTCGTCTTTGGGGCAGGGGTGGAGCCAGGGGGTGGCAGAAGCCTGGTCACCCCACTCAAAGCCACACCTCTCTGTCCCAGGCATCCTGTATCCACTCATATCCGTTTTTATATCCACGCCCTCCGACATTGATGTCCACGAATATTTGATTATAAATATTGATACATGGATTGTATTGACACAGCCCTACCATTAACACAGGTGAAAACATGGTGTAATCTGTATAGTTTGATTTAAAAATGTCTCTACCAATGTAAAAACCACATCATCATCATCATCATCACAGAAATTCGACATGTTGCTTTTGACAGTTGATGTACTGTGAAATCAACACATTAAGCTGAATTACTTAACAAACACCATCCCCCATCACCCCCCATTGTGGGCGGCTGTGGCTCTGGTGGTAGAGCGGATTGGCCACTAGTCGCAGGGTTGGCGGTTCGATGTCTAACCCATATGACTCCACATGCCGAAGTGTCCTTGGGCAAGACACTGAACCCCAAGTTGCTCCCAATGGCAAGCTAGCACCTTGCATGGCAGCTCTGCCGCCATTGGTGTGTGAGTGGGTGAATGAGTCAGACTTATTTCAGCAGAAAAAACTTTTGCAAAATTCACATTGATCATCTGAAAAACAAAATCAATGCCCTTGCAGAGAGGTATAACCAGGGCTGGACTGGTAATCTGGCATACCGGGCATTTTCCCGACGGGCCGACGCACTTTGGGGGCGATCAGGGGTGAACTGTCCATCGGGAGAACCGAGCGGGACGGTGGGTCGGCCACGAAACAAGCCGAATGGGCCACAATAAGCATAAATGAGCCGGCACGTTATGCAGAACGGACCACAAAACGGCGCCGCGATATGCAGAAAAGGACAGCGAATACACCCCCACCACCCGCTCAACAAGGTTTGGGCCACTTGCCATGTAAAATCCCGGGCCGATTTCTCTTCCCACTCCAGCCCTGGGTATAACAGTGGCATTTGCTCATTGGCCAATGGAAAACACTTGATGTTTGCCCACAGGTCTTGACAGTACACTGGCAGACAGTACCGATAAGCAAACAGACACACAGTTGCCAATGAGACACTTTGCTTTTCTAACCTGGTGACACAAGACAATGAGATGAAAGCCATCAAAGCACTCTTCATAGGATTGAGGGATGTTTAATAGACAGGAGGAGAGTGAGGACACCAGAGAGGTCTACTTTTCCCACATTCCTCCCTCCCTAATGACCTCTAACAAACAGGTTGAGGTTTGATCCTGTTCAGTCGTTTGTTTCCAAGTCGCGTGCCAAATTAAACACTCTTTGGTCTGCAGTCTATATTGCCAAAATTAGGGAGGATGGAGTGTGTTGGGGCAGAGCAATGCCAGCTGACTTTTTCCAAATGTTCCTCTGATAGATCTTGGTGGCTCTTAAATGGTACACAGTTCACTTGACTCAGCGGGTCGAGAGCCAAGAGAGCTTTGTGAAGATTTGCAAAGAACCTCGCTTATAAAGCTTTTCAACACAAATGTGATTTAGCCTGTTCAAAGCCAGTTACGCAGCCACCAATTGGGTGAGCGACTTGTCATATGGGACATTCATGAAATCAGTTTGCCCTTTTAGATTGAACCATTAGTAGATATTTGGTGTCATCCTTCTTAAATTTAACATGACATCAAATTTACCTTATATAGTTTCTTATTACACTTTCCTGTTCTTTAGTGTAAATGATTCAGTGTTATTCCAAAGAAAAGAAAAGGGTGTTTATCTTAATATTTCATCAAAATGTATTCATTTATTTACTCTTTATTTACTCAGCCTCAGAAAAGTAAGTCTTATCCTACATTTTGTCTGAAAATGTCCAATATGGATGTAAAATGGGTAACAAATGTCATTTCACGTTGACTTAAAAATATATTAAAATGCATTTTCCTATTTTTTGTGTTTGTTGTCACAGAAAGAGGTGAAGGACGTGTTTGCAGCCATCATGTTTGAGGCAGCCTACAGTTTAGGAAAACACATTCTAGATGGACATCAGGACCACGATCTCCCCTCTCTGACCCCTGTTCTGCGATGGAAGAAAGGAGAGAAGATTGCAGCAAGGAATGAGGTTTGAATCCCTGTTTTCACTCCACCTAAACAATCAGTTTTAAATACAGACCAAAACAAAAAAACATTAAACAACTTTGTTTTGTACAGAGCCCACTAGAGGACAGGGAGGGAGTCTATTTTCTGAAATAGTTTTGCGTTCCTTCAAACACACGAAAAAATTGCGTTCCCTTGCAATACGTTTTGCGTTCCCTCACAGTTATTTTACGGTCTTTTTGTAAATGAACCATTATTTACTTCAGTGACCATTGTTGAACTATGGTAATTCTAGTAAAACCACAAAATATACAGTAACTAGTTTTACTACAGTAACTATAGCTAGTTCAACTATAATATTTGCTGTAAAACCATATCCACAAAAATGTAACCATATTTTAATCATGATATTCAATGTAAAACAACAGTAATATTACAAGAAAATCATAAACAAGGTAATAAAATCATAATCATTCTGACAAAAAAAGCATGCTTACTACAGTTTTACCATAACACCGTGGTTAATTTGTGGTAAAGTTTTTATTTAAAATCATGGTTGACACAAAAAACAAACACAAAAAAAACATACCCTTACAAAAAGGTAACCATTTTTTGTTGTAAGAACCATGGCTTTAAAAACATTTAATCAAATGGTGTTACCCAGAATTATTGTGATTTTTGTTACTATAGTTTTGGTTCCCCTGTATTATTACTATGGTTTTACCACAAATAAAGTAAAACCGTGGTCATTTTTTGTGGTTGTGGTTTTACTACAATTACCGTAGTTGAACTCTAGTTACTGCAGTAAAACCGTGGTCATTTTGTGGTTGTGTTTTTACCAAAAATACTGTAGTTGAACTCTAGTTACTGCAGTCAAACCACGGTAATTTTGAGGTTGTGGTTTTACCACAAATACCGTAGTTGAACTCTAGTTACTGCAGTCAAACCACGGTAATTTTGAGGTTGTGGTTTTACCAAAAATACCGTAGTTGAACTCTAGTTACTGCAGTCAAACCACGGTAATTTTGAGGTTGTGGTTTTACCACAAATACTGTAGTTGAACTCTAGTTACTGCAGTCAAACCACGGTAATTTTGAGGTTGTGGTTTTACCAAAAATACCGTAGTTGAACTCTAGTTACTGCAGTCAAACCGTGGTCATTTTGAGGTTGTGGTTTTACCACAAATACCGTAGTTGAACTCTAGTTACTGCAGTCAAACCACGGTAATTTTGAGGTTGTGGTTTTACCAAAAATACCGTAGTTGAACTCTAGTTACTGCAGTCAAACCACGGTAATTTTGAGGTTGTGGTTTTACCACAAATACTGTAGTTGAACTCTAGTTACTGCAGTCAAACCACGGTAATTTTGAGGTTGTGGTTTTACCAAAAATACCGTAGTTGAACTCTAGTTACTGCAGTCAAACCACGGTAATTTTGAGGTTGTGGTTTTACCAAAAATACTGTAGTTGAACTCTAGTTACTGCAGTCAAACCACGGTAATTTTGAGGTTGTGGTTTTACCAAAAATACTGTAGTTGAACTCTAGTTACTGTAGTCAAACCACGGTAATTTTGAGGTTGTGGTTTTACCAAAAATACTGTAGTTGAACTCTAGTTACTGTAGTCAAACCACGGTAATTTTGAGGTTGTGGTTTTACCAAAAATACCGTAGTTGAACTCTAGTTACTGCAGTAAAACCACGGTAATTTTGAGGTTGTGGTTTTACCAAAAATACCGTAGTTGAACTCTAGTTACTGCAGTCAAACCACGGTAATTTTGAGGTTGTGGTTTTACCAAAAATACCGTAGTTGAACTCTAGTTACTGTAGTCAAACCACGGTAATTTTGAGGTTGTGGTTTTACCAAAAATACCGTAGTTGAACTCTAGTTACTGCAGTAAAACCACGATAATTTTGAGGTTGTGGTTTTACCAGAAATACCGTAGTTGAACTCTAGTTACTGTAGTCAAACCACGGTAATTTTGAGGTTGTGGTTTTACCAAAAATACCGTAGTTGAACTCTAGTTACTGCAGTAAAACCACGATAATTTTGAGGTTGTGGTTTTACCAGAAATACCGTAGTTGAACTCTAGTTACTGTAGTCAAACCACGGTAATTTTGAGGTTGTGGTTTTACCAAAAATACCGTAGTTGAACTCTAGTTACTGCAGTAAAACCACGATAATTTTGAGGTTGTGGTTTTACCAGAAATACCGTAGTTGAACTCTAGTTACTGTAGTCAAACCACGGTAATTTTGAGGTTGTGGTTTCACCACAAATACTGTAGTTGAACTCTAGTTACTGTAGTCAAACCACGGTAATTTTGAGGTTGTGGTTTCACCACAAATACTGTAGTTGAACTCTAGTTACTGCAGTCAAACCTTGGTTAATTTTCTTAAAGGATGTATACTTTATACATATAATATACATTGCGAGGGAACCCAAAATAATTGCAAAGAAGCAATGAAGGACATGCAAAACTATTTCTAAAATAGATTCCCCTCTGTGTCCTCTAAGGGGCTTCAAACATTACAAGACACTGTGTCCTAACCAGGCACAATGCAACAAAGGTGCAATCTCTCCCATGTAAATCATCAGTTTTTGTCCTAACCAGCTGCGACCATGAAAAGCAAGAGGCCGTTTGATTTCAGTTTGCATTGTGCCGCACTGGATTGCCACGCCTACAGTTAAAAATCAGTAGCTTAAAATTCCACTCATCAAAACTGTGTTTTAAAATCAAATATGTTTGATTAGCTGTGATTGTGTAGCAATTTTGCTTTCAGTGAAGGTAGAAAAATGACTTGCCTAACTTGTCTAGTTAGGACTCTCTGTGATACGTGGCCTTTTAAAGCATTATTCCACATTCTAATGTATTGTCTTTTGCCTGTTTTTAATATTTTAGTCTCTTTACTTGTTATATTAATGATACTAATACTCCTCACCTTGTTCTTGTTATCCTTTGGCATCTTTATGGCAGTTATTAGTGCCAGAAATGACCCTTTCCTGTGGTTTAGTCACCACTCAATAATGACTGTTGACTTTTTGTGAGTGGAATGTGAAAGATGGCTTAATTTATAAACTTCATAACCCACACTCATGTTAGGCCACATGTTTTTCACTCTTAGCTTCAGGAAATGTGAGGTTGGTGTCTTTCAGCATGTCAGGGATCCATTACGATGGAATCTGAGGCTATTAGTAACCGTGCACACCATGCATAGTTTGTCTGTCACGCTAAAGCAAAGGTGTTAATGTCAAAATCAGTCCAACTCAAACACACGGCACTTTCTTGTTTATTACACTTGAAACCACTTCTCAAATACTACGGCTTTGAAATCCAATCATAAATATTTCCTGTCGGGTGTTCAATGGAGTTTGTAAAGCAATGGCTCTCCAATGGTTTTGGACACATATTTTACCAAAATGTTCAGCAAACATAATGTTCTTGTAATCATACATAAACTGCATGGACCCAACAATATTATTCACATGACAGGACATTAAAATGTTTGTAAATGCATTAACAACAGCAGAGATTCCCATGAACCTGTATTTAATTTAGTTTAGGTCATATTTGATTTCAGATTGTGTACTTTTGTGCATGATTTTTGATGATATATGAAAACTTGTCTACTTTGCATCTTCCTAGTTTGGATACCTTCTACAAAGTAACACATGTATTTGCAGCAAAATATAGTAGATTTTGACATCAGCAACAAAAGATATGGGAAGTGTTTTCTCCTCGGATTTAAATGCTACCTTATTTGAAATCACTAATAATGAATTGCACAACTTTTTTATATATATTTTTTTTGCTCCCCAATTTGACTGCTTACTAGGTCCTCGTGGTGGTTACTCACCTCAGTCTGGGTGGCGGAGGACAAGTCTCAGTTGCCTCCACTTCTGAGATAGTCAGCCCGCACATCTTGTTACGTGGCTCTCCGTGCATGACACCGCGGAGACTCACAGCATGTGGAGACTCATGCTACTCTCCGCAATCCACACATAACTTGCCACACGTCCCATTGAGAGCAAGAACCACCAATCGCGACCACGAGCAACCGGGCCAATTTGGTTGCTTAGGAGACCTGGCTGGAGTCACTCAGCACACCCTGGATTCAAACTCACGACTCCAGGGGTGGCAGTCAGCGCCAATACTCGCTGAGCTACCCAGGCCTCACGAATTGCACAACTTAATATAACATTATTCTCTCTACTCATCTTCTATGTTTCAGAGTAACTGGTCTCAGTAATCAACAAAACATTGAAACAAAAAGCACATTATTAACACACATAAACTGAATACTGATCAGCCTCCCGTCTGGCTCACATTAAGTTGCTAAGATTTCTTAATTTTCCGGAATGTTCTTAACTAATCATTGGCAGTTTCTATTGTCCGATGTCTGCTTTTATAGGCCAATACCAATGTTTGCATCCCATTTTTTGTTTGCGACCAACCAGATGAGTACCACTGCTGTAAAGATTTGCACAGCTGCACCCTCTAGGATTTGTGTCCTGTCTTAGATAATAATACTGGCAGTTAAGTAAACATCCTGTGTTCTGTTTGTCTCTAGACGTGGTTTGAGAAGAACTGTCTGTCAGAGGATTGCGCCGCTGACCTGAGGCTTCATGGGAAACTGCTTCTTTCTGGGTAAAGCCTCTGGTGTTCTGCTTCAAACTCTCTTTTCCTCTTGTTTCACTGGGGTTCTGTTCAGCAGCTCTTTTCAGTTCATTTGCGTCATCAGAGTTGAGTCGCAGTGGGTGTGGACACACGTTTGGCTCGGACCATATATATTGACGTCATTCATTAGCTCTCTCTTAAGGAGGTCCCGCAGTCTGGTTCGGAAATGATCTGGACCGCTTTTGTTTGTAGTAAAGCATTTCCTTTAATCACTGAGCTGAGTCATGAGCAGATTTTATTCATTACCTTATTGCATTTCAGTGCATATGTACCATAAATTGTAATTCAAAGCATGTTTTAATGTCATTGCATCAAAAGCAAGCATTCATGTTTATATGTGATGCTCATTAGATTCTCATTACTGTCGGTAATATTGTATAGTCATAGTTTTATGGTCATTTAGGAGTTTTAAAAATGACATATAAAATTGTGTTTTCCAGGCCTGAAAAATCTATGGAAATATAAAATCTTAAAAGTCATTGAAATTTTATAGTGAATTACATATTTTTAAAATGCTTATATTTGACACTTATTTACTTATTTTCCTGTCAAAATGCATTTATTTCCATCTTAGGAAATAATTGTTTTTTTTTATCAATATAATGCTTTATTAACATTTTCCAAACAAAGCCTTCTACAGTATAAAGATAGAAATGCACTAAAATATCACCAATTCAAGTAAAATTAATAATTTCCCGAATTCAAAGTAGGAGTTTGACTAATTGAAAGAACTAGTCTCCACATAGGTCTTAAAATCTCATCCTCCACAATATTAATCTGCCGGTAGACTGTGGCTTTATTACAGCAATCGTGAAGCTGCGTTCATGATTTGTGTCAGAGCATCAATGCCAGAGTCAAACACCGCTTTAAACCTCACATGAAAGCGCTTGCAAACAAAAATTTCTCTGTGTTTTGTTGATAGTTAATACTTGCCGTGCTTCTGTGGTAATTAAAATGCGCCTTACATAGGTCCCATCTGGTCCCACAGCTTCTTCAAGCAATTTCAAGCATTGTATCGCCTTCATTCCTCAAGACAATGATTGACGAGTTTTTAGAGAAAGCTGTTTCTTTTTTTGCCATTTGTGACCTAATATTGACCTTAAGACATGCCAGTCTATTGCATACTGTGGCAACTCAAAAACAAACACAAAGACAATGTTAAGCTTCATTTAACGATCCAAATTGCTTTCAGCTGTGTTTGATATAATGGCAAGATTTAGTACAAGATTTCATACAAAGATGTACACTGCAGTCTTCAAAGACAAAGCACAACTGACTCTAACAAGGACAGAAAGAGATGTGGAAGACCAGATGTGCAACTAAACAAGAGGAGAAGTACATCAGAGTCTCTAGTTTGAGAAATAGATGCCTCACATGTCCTCTGCTGACAGCTTCATTGAATTCTACCCGCTCAACACCAGTTTCATGTACAACAGTAAAGAGAAGTCTCTTATGGGGAGAATTGCAAAGAAAAAGCCACTTTTGAAACAGAAAAACAGAAAGAAAAGGTTCGAGTGGGCAAAGAAACACAAACATTGGACAACAGATAATTGGAAAAGAGTGTTATGGATCTTAACCCAATTGTGCTTTTGTGGGATCAGCTAGACTGTACGGTGTGTGAGAAGTGCCAGACAATACAGTCACATCTAGGGCAAGTGCTACAGGAAGTGTGGGGTGAAAGGTCAAGTGCTACAGGAAGTGTGGGGTGAAAGGTCACCAGAGCATCTGGACAAACTGACAGCTAGAATAACAAGGATCTGCAAAGCTTTCATTGCTGCACATGGAGGATTATTAGATGAGAACTCTTAGAAGTAGTTTAAGAAGTTCAGAATATTTTTTTTCAAACTGTAATAGTAATTTTTCACATTATTAATGTCCCGACTAAACATTGTGATCAGTTGAATGCCGCATTGGTGAATAAAAGTACAAATTTCTTTCCATAAGATCAAAATCTGTACATCCAAACTTTTGGCCACCAGTATAAATATATATATATATTTAGCAGAATTCATTATTTTATTTTGGGGTGAAATATAACCCGGATATGCTCATGACAAGTTTTGTAAGATTCGCCCTATTAATGTTCTCTCACTGATTCTCTCTTTTCTCAGGCTCAGACCTCATCTGGCACTTGGTGGAGTGAAAAACATCTCATTATATTTAACCATCTCTAATGCTGGAGATGATGCCTACGATACCAACATCTACTTAAACTTCTCCAGGGAGGTCCACTACATCAACTTCTTACAAAAAGTAAGTCAGCGATGTACAAGTCTTGACAAGAATCTTGTTTTCTTGCTAAAATCTTGGAAATACTTTTTACAAAGCCTATATTTACAATGTATTGTAAAAGCATTAGAAATGCATTATTCTGCATTCATAATGTCTCATAATACACCTTATAGTAAGTTATAACTGCAGTTATAATACATTATTAGGCTTTCCCTATTCTTTAGAGTATAATGCATTATAACACAAGCAACATCCAATTTTAATGCAGCAGAAGTTAATAAAGTTAATCATATCAGTGCTGTATTGTGTAAACAATCAACAGGCTTTATGACGTGATCATACTATAAGTGTTCTTTACCTGCTTTAAGGTTATATAAAATATATTTGAACCTTGTAGCTTGTAGCAAGTGTGTTTCGTAATATCTCAGAGTGTTCATTGAATGTGTGTTATTTTGTATTTTGTGCATGTGCACTGTATATGACATCCAGCATGTCTTGTAATGTCTTATAACCACTTAAAATGATCTTATGCATATTTATACAGTCATGGAAAACCTGAAAATAGGGAATATTAAAATTGTGATTTCCAGGCCTGGAAAAGTCATGGATATTAATAAAATCTTCAAAGTAAAGGAAAAATCATGGATTTTTATTTATTATTCACTAGATTAAAAGCACTTGTAAAATTAAATGCTGTTTGTATTGTAATGCATTATACTCTAAGTGTAACTATGATTAGATAAGTATTATAAAGTATTATAATTGTGGTTGCAATTATTTATGAGAAGTTATAACATATTATAAGTGTCTTATGAGACATTACTAATGCATTATAATGCCTTTACAATGCATAACAAATATGGTCGTCACAGGAAGTGTTGTCAAATCTTGCAATTGCAGTGACTAATTTTTCCCCAGAAACACTCATTGTAGCACCTTCTACACAACTTTCTTACACGTTTTTACAGGATTTATAAACACCTGTGCAGCCTGGCTCCTAGAAATCTCCAAAAAGACGTAATGACTCCTGATAAGCTACTTCCGAATCATGTAAAGCCTCTAGCAATTTTGCAAAAAATGTATGCGACTTGCGTCAGACGGTCCGTGGGCGTTCTGTCTGAGGCTAACTTGTCATTGAATTGACAAATTGAAAACATTATATCCAAAAAGTGTGAACAGTCTGAATCTTCATAAATGCTATTGAGGATTTAAGTGGACTGAATGGGGAAACAATGAGTGTAGAAAATGTAGAGATATCCAGTTAGTCTGTCAGCAGGAAGTTCTGGAAACATCAGGATCTGCAGTTACAGACGCGAGCGGCTGCAGCGGGTCAGAGGATCGTTATCTCGGCCTTCTAGAACATGTCTAAGCTGACCTCCGGTTCCGCATGTCTCTGTTACAGCTCCCTAAACGTCTGTTTCCCCCACTGAAAAGAATTCTGTGCTTATCTATAGCATGAGTGGGAACATTTCCTCCTCTGTTTGAGGATTAATGCAGAATCTCCTCAAGATTGCTAAACGACTGCTTTAAGACAAAATCTCCTCAGCCTAGAAAAATTCCTAGGAAAGGACACAAAGCAGCAGATGGAAACATTTTGATGTCTATAATTGCTATGAGTGCATAACGTCAGTTGCTGAGCATGTAACTCCTGTAAAGGATGATATTAATGAATATTAAAAACTTAAATTCTGGACCTTTGGCAGTGAGGAGTTTTGGGGTTCGAACTATTGAATTATTCTATATTAAAGAGCATTGTAGGATATCTATAGGAGAACAAAACAATTGTGGACTACACATTTAGGGCAACACAAATATTTCTTTTTAAATAGTTCCTCCAAAAATTAAAATTATGTGATCATTTATTCACCCTCATGTTGTTCCAAACCCATGTGAATGTCTTCATAAAAGTAGAAATTTAAGAAGAGATTTTTTTTTTTTTTTTTTTTTTTTTTTTTTTGGAGATTGACTTTTGTGTATGCTAAAGAGTCATAAAGGTTTGGAACCACATATGAGTGAGTAGAATTTATATTTTGGGGTAATTGTTTACTAAAAACTGCAAAAATAAAAAAAATTATATTTGGAGTATTTTTGTATGGAAGCTCAAAGAGGCCTTGCGTTATTATTATTTTTTTGTCTCATTTTCTCGTGATCTCGACATAAAAAGTTGTTTTTGCCTTTAATTTTCTATACAGTTTTTAATTGACCTACAAGTTATGAAGGACAATGAGAGATCCTTGGCAGAAAAGTACAATTTATTATATATAAATGTAAAGTTATGTTAATTCATTACACTTTGGTTATAAAATATTCACCTGCCCTATCCAAGAGTCTTCTAACCAGTCACCTTTCACATAGGCTAAATCAAACATATTACTAAACGCCAGGCAGCACGTCACAAACACTTAATAAACGTGTTTTCATCAATATAGCAAGACTCGCTTTCTTCTGCACTCAACAGGCGTCAAGAACTGCAGTATGCGCGCACTCGGATCTAAATCGCGGCTGGCTTGACCGCAGTCATGCAGACGTCCCGGCCCATCAAGTTGGCTGGCAATGAAATTGACCAAACGTTCAGGGTCACTTTATTGTCTACGACAAAGTTGTAGACGTGATAGTCTTCTTCTAAGGTGTCTGACACTAATCTGGATGTTGTCAATGACAGA
The DNA here is from genome assembly GCA_032164185.1 of Moxostoma hubbsi. NCBI lineage: Eukaryota > Metazoa > Chordata > Actinopteri > Cypriniformes > Catostomidae > Moxostoma > Moxostoma hubbsi. Next base: position 2,140,893 of record JAVLUX010000034.1, read on the forward strand.
GAGACATACAGCTATTTCAGCTTGAGTGAGTCCTTGATCAAAGTAATGATGTATTCGGTCATCCATTATACAACAGTGCGTTTAGCTGTTGCCTCCAGATATCCTTATTGAAAACAACTTTTTGTTATGTCGTGATCACGAGAAAACGAGACAGAAAAAAAATAATAACGCAAGACCTCTTTGAGCTTCCGTATTTTTGTCTTGGTTTTTAATAAATATATCTAAACATTCTAGAAAAAGATACATTTACTTGAGAATGGAAATGTCAAGATATTTTGTATTGTTCAAAAGAATGTAAGAAAATAAGTAACTTTCATGCTTATAACAAGAAAAAAAATTATGCTAGATTATTTTATATCATTCTGCTTCTCAAGTAGTTTTTTTCTTGTTTAAGAATGTTTAGATATTTTGAAGAAAATAAGAAAAAATTATTATAATTTAATCACAGTGCAAAGTTTTGTCTGACCTTCAGGGATTTTTTTAGTAATTTTTCCGTTTTCCCCTCTACTTCAACTGCAATCATTTGTTTTGTTTTCCTTCTGTATTTCAAAGTCCTGCAAAGAATTTAGTGCCCTTCACTAACGTACAAATAACTGATCTTGAATGTGTTTTTAAAGTGCTCATATTTTATTCTCTATATCCTGTGTTTTGATACAGATAGAGCCTTTAACATTATTTTACCGTCTTAAGTTTCATTGGATAATTTCTGCGACACTTCCACCCTCTTTTGCGAGTGATCGTTTATGACTGTTGAATAGGACACATGCAGGGCTCCAGGTGGAAGTGTATTGTGAGACGACACAGGAACCACATTTTGTTTGCTGTTTTAATACTGTATTCACAGTAAGACCCCTCTAATTAACCCAAACGTCACAAGAAGTCATCTATGTTGACGTGACCCCTCTGCACGCAGCGGAGCTCAGGCCAGAACGCCTCCCTCTGGGGTCTGCAACGCGCCTCCATGCCGAGTGTGAACTTGTGCTTGCCTCTTGTTTTATAGTGGGTCCCGTTGTCCCCATGTTTTTCTTGTAGCCCAAGCCATATGTAGCCGTGAATTGCTTTCAGGAGCTCTATCGTGCCATTCAGGTGGCCATGGGGCCCTCTTATGAAGAAACACACAGAGGAACCTTTATTAGATAAACGGCAAATTGATCTTTCATTAGATTACGGCAGGTGGGGCGAGACCTTCCAATGGGGCAGAATCAGATGGGAAGGCAAAGTATAAGAGTTTATTTTAGAGACACTCAGCCAATACATACACCATTTGAGACTTGTTAATATTTCAGTTTAATAATACACAGACCAGAGAGAAGCTAGCAATGAAAACATCTCTTTCCTTCCTCTCCGCTGCAGTGGAATACAATTATCAAAACAGTAGTATCTGTTCCGCAGACTCAAGGGGGGAAGATTGTTCTTCGACATTGGGGGGGTTGCAGCGTGAAGGGCCTATTGAATATTAATGACATGATGCCAAGTGTTAAATACAGTATTTATGAGTCAAGCTGATAAGGTTTATAATTGCGCACACACACTTTTCAGCTCAGTCGAGCACCCTCGTATGTTTGCGTACACAGAGCCAGGGAAACCCGGGTGTTAGCGTGAACGCTCCAAACAAGTGTGATACGTGAGGCCAAAACCACAAACTCTTCCCCAGAGAGCTGCCAAGTGCATGAATAATGAGTTTTGCAAACAGTCCCAGGCTTTCCTGCCCCCTCTCGTCTACATTCAACTGTTTATTGATATATTTTCTCCAACAGCAGTACTTGCTATTGCTGCAACATTACTAAGAATAGCTCCAATGTAAACTCAAGAACGGTGAACACGTGCGAGACGTTCAGCCCTCACATGGAGCTCAAGATCCCAGAGTTCATCTCTTCCTCTGCATTGTTCCAGCAGCGAGATGTTGTCTGGTTTTATCGTGGTCTTGACAGATTTCTGAAGACACCTGGCTCTGTTGTACTCTTTCAGTTTGGACTGTAAGAGGACAGCTTCATGAACTCTTGCTCGAGGAATGCTCACTCCACACGGGGTCAAAGCCCAACTGTTTACAGGAACTGTCGTTGGAGCACTGCTATGTTTAGAGAAAGCTCGCAGCTCTCGCTGGAGGTTATCCCTGTAACTGTTCTCTTAGTGGAGAGTGTATCTATGTATGTGAGCATACAGTCTGTGTTTGATTATTTATGAGTTGGCAAACGCATATTCCATTTTTTTCCCAGTGTTTTTCCATTTTTGCTATCTTAACCCTCAATTTGGTCTTTCTGCATGTCATCTGCGCTACCGTTTAAATGTTTGGAATCAGTAAGACATTTTTATGTTTAAAGAAATAGAGTACAACAGTGGTTACGAAAATATAAATCCTACTGATTTTTATCCAAAGGGGAATTGATCATGAGTAATAACTTACAAACGTTTTAAGACAGATCTACCGTGAGCTCCAAGGTTGTAAATCGATGGTATATGGAGTGGTGGTGGTGTAGTGGTCTAAAGCACATAACTGGTAATATGGTAATCAGAAGGTTGCTGGTTAGATCCCCACAGCCACCACCATTGTGTCCTTGAGCAAGGCACTTAACTCCAGGTTGCTCCGGGGGGATTGTCCCTGTAATAAGTGCACTGTAAGTCACTTTGGATAAAAGCATCTGCCAAATGCATAAATGTAAATGTAAATATGCTTCAGTTGAAGCCATCAGTTTGAAAGTAAATCCCATGATCCTGAAGGGCAACAATCCACCAATCAGAGTATTGCTGCAAAGAGCTCTGCAGGGACCGCCCACTTCCATGACGCACTGTGAATGACCAATCAAATCAATCTCCCTTCACTCTTAAACTACTTTTTGACATTTCTGAATATTTTGCTATATACTTCTATTGATATATTGATTCTATACTTATAATCAACCACTTTAAATCAATAATTGTATGTTTCGTCAAGGTTTTAATTTGATTACGTCGTCCGCAATGTTTCATGGGATTGTAGTTTATTCCCTCATTAAAGACGTTCAGTACACAGTCTTGTACATTCAGTCTTTTTGTTCGATTTTCAAATATTTCTTGCTTCAAATCCAAGTTTGTAATGTCACCTCAGAGCTGGTTGGTTTAGTTCATGGCTTAGACTTTTATGAAATTCCTTTGGAAAAAAAAAAAAGGAATGGGAAAAACCTTTTCAGAAACCAAGATGGGTGAAAATTGGGCGGGCACTGTTGTGCTTTTTCCTGTGTAGCGTTGGCGGGATTTTGATTCATCCCATCGACTCGAGTCTTTTGAATCCGTTCACCAAAAAGATTTGTTCATTGAACATTTCTGCAAATGATACCGTTGTGCCAGTAGATGGCACCAAATGACCGTCTTTTACATTTTGAAAGAGTAAATAAGTACAGTAATTCACGTCTGGAGCTAGTCTAATCACTCTTTATTAAAATGTGCGTGTCAACAAACATACTAAACGACGTCAGCACTGCAAAATGTTTAAGCATCTTAAACGTTTCCCTACAAATGATGATAAAGCATAGATATCATATTGAGGTGGTTTGGTTTGGTTTGCATCTGGTAAAGATGCCCCCTGGGCACCTCCCTAGGGAGGTGTTTCAGGCACGTCCAGCTGGGAGGAGGCCTCGGGGAACACCCAAGACTAGGTGGAGAGATTACATCTCCACACTGGACTGGGAACGCCTCGGGATCCTCCAGTCAGAGCTGGTTAATGTGGCTCCGGATAGGGAAGTTTGGGGCCCCCTGCTGTAGCTGCTTCACCCGCGACCCGACTTCGGATAAGCGGTTGAAGATGGATGGATGGATGGATGGATGGATGAACACTTATTTTTTCAAGCTAGACAATAAAGACAACAATACCAGTCTAAAGAATCATTATGAGTATCAATAATGTCCTTTTGTCATTGTAATGTGTGGTCATCACTCACTAATATTCAGAATTCATCTGGCCAGTTTACTTGTTGAACGACAGGATTGCAGAGCCTCTCGTTCAGCCAGTCAGCAGATCCTTGTTCACAAATGAGATGACTGAGTGAGTGATTCATTCATTTAGTTCGCAAGAGAGTCTACCAGTACATTCAGCTCGTTCATGTATGAGTCGTCTCATCTCGTTCAGACTCAAATGACTGACTCGACTGGTTCAATGAAGGGCGCATTCGTTCAGCGGGTGAAACCAATTAAATGCTGCATCACTGCCCGCACTTGAACGCTACTGCCTCGTGCTATAATCTTATTCTTTACCGACATGAAATGCCAACAAAGCAGTCACATATTTCAAACTAGAGCTCATTGGCTGCGAAAGGGAGAGACGTCAGTGAACAACATATATATGAGTCGTTCAATTAGACAGATTTGTTCATGAACGAAACATCCCTACTATGTAACTTCTATTTGGAAAAAATACAGACGAAACATTGCTATTGTTGCAAATTACGATTGCTGTTTGAAATAACTTAAAATTCAATCTTTACCTCAAACAGCAAAGGTTGTCTATGCAATGTTATTCCTTCTGAAGGTTTTCCCAGGAATCAGTGATTTATTTGTGATGTGTTATTTGTCGGGGAGGTCACTGAAGTTGTGAGATGGCTTTCTGCTCAGCCCTTTACATATCGGTAAATCTGTTGACTGGTTTTTCTCACATTGTCATTTGCATTTCCTTTGTCTGTTTTGCTTCCAGGAAGAGAAGGGCATTTCCTGTGCGCTTATAGAGCTGGACTTCCTCAAGTGCAGTGTGGGGTTTCCTTTCATGAGGGCGCAAACCAAGGTACTATCAATATAACTGCTTTCTGATTAACTTCTAAATTGTACTTTTATGGCAAATGAATATAGATGAATATGTCACTACACTGGCCTAACCAGGCACAACACAATAAAGCATCCAGCTCCACATACCAGTACAATAAACATCGTGATTTTCTGTGATTATGTCACATCACGCAACATTTTAACGTTCGGTGTGAACGCACAAATTGCTAGTCGTTGGAACTTGCCAAATCTCATCTGGTCAGGACGAGGTGTTTTGTTCTTTTGCTGTGCAACTTTATTTTGTGACATGTTTAATTTTCTCTTTTTTCAGTACCAGCTATCAGTGCTTTTTGACACAAGTCATCTATCTGGTGAAAATGATACACTGCTGTTTTTAGTGCACGCTAGAAGGTGAGGTCTTGATTTAATGAACTGTTTCCCTTTAAAAATACAAGATTTGTTGATTTTCTTAAAAGTGGTTCCCGTCATAGGTTCACATTAGTGAGAACCATAATGTTTACATTGAACCTAATGAGATTGATTAGACATGAAACCTTTTGCTATTTGGCTACTTTGAGAGAAATTAAGTGCTTGATGTTGAAGTCTGTTGTTGGGTCTAATGCTGACCAGATGTGTTTTCTTTGCCCAGAGATGAGTGTTAAGTATTAACACTCTTTGAAGCAAACACAGCACCTATAATGTACATTTGACCATATTACAGTAAATGTAATCAAATATACTGTATGTTCACCCTTTTATACAGAGTGTAGAATCTGGATGTGGTTGAGGTGGTGGTGGCGTAGTGGCTAGAGCTCAGGGCTGCTAATCTATATACTGTATGTTCACCCTTTTATACAGTATACGGTTTGATCCCCACAGCCACCACCATTGTGTCCTTGAGTAAGACACTTAACTCCAGGTTGCTCCGGGGGGATTGTCCCTGTAATAAGGACTCTGTAAGTCGCTTTGGATAAAAGCGTCTGCCAAATGCATAAATGTAAATGTAAATGGTTGTCACTCCATATATTTCAATATAATAATTGTTTATATGATTTGAAAAGCTTTTATTGATTCTTAGATGATATATAGACAATCACTTATCAATGCAAATACTTGTTGTTTCATATGAAGTTACAAATGTGTTTGTTTACTTAGTGCTAATCCAGAGCATGACAGCAAACTCCATGACAACACTTTGGAATTGTCCATACCGCTGGTGCATGAGGTAGACACAACAATCACTGGGTAAGACTTTCACTTTGCGAGACCAGCTTTTTAAACCATTACACTGTCAAAGATGTACTGATAAGCGAGAGACATTTATTAGGAGCTGGAAACGGTTCATTGTTCATGCCCAAAAGTTGTTGAGCGGGGCTGGTGGTAGGGTGCTCATTGTTCATGCCCAAAAGGGTTTTCACCAAACTAGATCGCGCAACCTTAAAGCCTAGGGCCCCCCCGGGCAGTCAAGGGCCCCTGGGCATTGACCCCGTCGGTAATCTGTCCCTGACTAAGAGTACTGTACTTGTGTGAACATGATTTTTTTTTTTTTTTTTTTTTTTGGCACACGATTCATTGCAGCTCTGGAACGTTTCAAAGTTACAGGCACTTGTTTCAAAGAGAGGCTTACTGTATGTACACAACATGTTCTGCAGTAAGATTAACAGCCTGATAATGAGACACTCCTCCTGTAATGTTTTTAAATGACAGTTCCAGAGACTGCACTTATATATATATATATATATATATATATATATATATATATATATCTCTACTGTATATACACATGAACACTAGACTCAGGGAGGTTGGATGTAAAATAAGTTCAAAGTGTATTTTATGTCCTCTAACAAAGTTATTGTCAACTGGTGGGTCGTGACCAAAAATGGGTCACCGGTTTAGTCTGACAAGGTTGTGGACTGCAGGGGGAAAAACTCATTCTAAATTAAAATAATTAAATAATAAATGTATATATGTATAAGAATGCTTTTGTAAGTACTGTAAAATATATATATATGGTAGGGTGTTCAATGTTCATGCCCAAAAGGGTTTTTGAGCGGGGGGGCTCACCAAACTAAATCGTGCAACCTTAAAGCCCAGGGCCCCCCCGGGCAGTCAAGGGCCCAGGGGCCCTTGCAATACACGATAATGATATTGACCATTTTCCATTGAACTATATATAGCGCAATTTTATACTAAAATATTATAGTAAGTATTTAAGTATTTAATATGTACATTTACTGTATTGCAGATCAAAGCTACCATCAATTTGTTCAAATTCATTCAGAAACATAGCAAAATCACACAACAAAGGATTACCATAGTAACTGTTTGGCTGTTTCTACAGTGTGGTAAACCCGGCCTCTTTTGTGTATGGAAACTCAGTGGATGCATCACGCTTCATTCAGCTGGAAGATCTGGACTGCAGCTTTCAGCCGCTAAACTTCACCTTTCAGGTATGGAGGGATGAAGTGCCACTCATAGTCATACGTTATACAGTAGAAGATTTGACCATAGTTTGACCAAATAACTGTAATATCTGACTTTGAGAGGCTTAATGCTTTAATAAAATGAAAACACAGTTTTACAGTCACAATAAACAATTCTGCACCCTTGGCACATTAATATACAATTAAATGGAGGTGAACTTACAATAGATTTGAATGCTGTTCATCCAATCAAATGTTAAAGCTGAAAAGAATTATAAAAACTTTGGGTCGTGGGGCGTTGGGATACTAGGATGTATAAAGTCTACGAGATGCTATGGCGTGATGAACATTGAGTTAATTTCTGTTGTGTTTGTGTGTGCTGACCAACAGATCACAGCATTATTTCATTTCCCTTGTGTTGTTTGTGTAGGTGATAAACAATGGGCCCAGCAGACTTCCAGGCTCCACCGTGGACATCAGGATACCAAACCGGCTGGCTGGTAACGGAGCTGATATGTTCCATATCATTGACACACAAGTGAGTTCCTGCCTCTGCTGTTTATTTAGCTGGGTTTATTTCTCAGTACCTTCCCTCAAAACAGTTACACAGCTGTCCATTTTTATCCACATTTAATGTAGAAGTGACCTTTAAGTAGTTTCACAAACTCAAACTCATAATTTCAGTCAATTTAATTCTGTTGTGTTGTGGCTTAATTTAGTAGTGCAGTGGTTTATTTCACCATAGGTCCAGGTTTACTGACCGTATTACAGTTCCATATAGCTTCTCACAGTTTTTTCCAAACTACCAATGGTGGCTTGGGCTGTTTTAAGCAAAATAATTGCTGGTGTAAGAGCGTAGTTCAGTGAGTTTTATGGATGAAATTCTGAAAAATGTCTGGAGATAAACACATTATCTAGACATGTACATGAGTTTACTGTGGTGAGTGGACAAACTCCAGACTAGAGTCTTCACGGGTCCACTTGGACCCAAAAACCCGATGTTAGTAGCCTCGGGTCTCGGGTAATTCATAAATGTTCTTTTACCGAATGGACCTGAGAAGAGCCAAATTCTTTTAAAATATGGCAACTTTCATTATTTGTTTTTGGGCGTTAAACAATATTTTATTATTGAAAACAAATACATATGAAATAATTCTATAATAATGTTATTATCTCACTTTTTCTCTGTTCTCTGACAATCTGTGCTCCTATGTGCAATTTACCAAACCACTATGTGATTGTAAAAACAATGTGATTGCACCTCAGTAGGGTTTACAAGTCTGTCATTTTAATACATCATCAACGTTATTATCCCCCTTCTTCTATGTTCTCTGTCAATCTGTGCTTTCATATTTATATTACCAAACCCTCCTGGACACTGGTGAATGCAGGCTGTACAGATGGCGCTGCCTTTTACATTAGGGTCCAGTCGGTCTCGGTCGGGTTTTTCTTTCTTCGAGTTTGCTTAATACAAAATAAGGCTTCAAAACATTCTTGTTGCCCCCTAGATGTAATTTGCTAGAAATATTTGTATGAAAATAAAAGTCATTTGTGCAGCACCTAAATGGACAAGTCATATATCAAGTGAAAGCTCTTATTCTCAGGAATGTGACTCCCTCAATCCCTCATACCAATGTTTAGAAGATTTTCAAAAGAATCACAAAGTGAATTATAATTTCTGTGCGTCATAAAATATAAACGTCCTTTTTTGCGCCGATCACTACTGCTGTAAGCCCCAAGCAGCCGAAAACTTTATATCTGCTTTTACCTTAGGCAGTTTTCTAAAACATGAGCCTTTTTTAATTGTCTGTAAGCTTGCTTGGCTGAATAATCCAATGTTATATCTTAAATGTCCAGAACCAAATATGGCATCCAGCAGTAAAAGCATGCTCATCAAATCATCAGGAATAAATACGTTTTCAACTGTTGATGGGACAATGGTATAACATCACAGGGGAGGATCTCAGCTTTCTAATGACACATACACTGAGATTCGAGTCGACTCAGAGGCCGAGATATTCTATGAAACAATGAAGGTGGTGGCTTAAACTGAAAATTAGACTGAATGTCTATGGACGCGTTAGAGTGCCACCTACATTTCAGATCTGTATATTGTGAGAGAATGTGATAGAAATGTGCTGTCATCTAGTGGAATGAAATTACACTTTTCAAAGTAAGTTAGAGTGAACAGAACCTGAATGACATTTAAAAATGTCAGACAACAGCAACAACAATATATATATTGTTAATATAAATGACCATTTTTTTGCAATTAGTCCACAGTATGTGTGAATAGTGAGCTTTTAAATTTGAGTGTGAAAAATTGTGGGGGTCAGCCCAAAAATGCAGTTTAATTAATCTAAATTGTATATTTAGAAAATGTTCTCATTCAGTGCGGTAGGCTTGGACAGTTTAGTGGGGTCAACACCCGCAGGTTTAGAGTAATACAGAGGTGAGAGACTGGCTTTATGGATAGTGCCAAAGTTAGTCTCACAATAGCTTTACTCCAAGGGCAGAAATTCAACACCAGTCCTGCATACGATATTGAATTAACCCTTACGTTGGCCATATTGCTAGATCAGGCTGGGGATCAACCCGTTTACTGTGAACGGGTGAACAGGGAGGCTTGTATCCCACCCGGTACGATACATATGTTATCACTTACCATGGGATTAGACTGCTTGCATGGAAGGGTGGAAAGGGACACCTGGGGAAAAGCTTCTGTTCACCCTGACTAACCTGTGGCAAAGTCGCAGCGTAGCTGTGTATTTCGACTCAAGAGAGGGAAAGGTTCCCAGATTAGGGTAGACAAGACAAACACAGCCTAATTAAAAATGCACACATGTAGGAATTCCACTGCAAACATGTGGGCCATTTTTTTTTTACAGAAACAGCTTTGTTCAATCACTCAACGGCATTGCTGTTGCCTGACACTCTGGCACTGTGATGAGATGTCTTAAATTAACGAGGGTTATATGACACATTTTTGTTCCTAAAACCAAGTAAAAATCATAGCACATGTTGCTACGCTAACGATGTGATCCTCTAATGCTGTGTTCAGGTCCTCCTGGGAAGTTGGGAAATACGATGTGATGTGTGATTTTAGTCTGAAAGAATGTGCCTTTTTGCTATTTCATATTTTTCTCTCCTTTTCACTTACTGACAAAGACGTGCATAGGTGTGTAACTGAGCCGTTATCTACAGTACACTGTATATTTTGGCATTCTTGTTCTGCCACTTATGATGGGAAATTTAGTTTTGTTGCTCATGGCAGTCACCTCATAAACCAGCTAAATGAGTCTTGTTTTCTAGCAAACTTGAGCGCTATTCTTCATTAACAGTACAAAAAATGCATACAAACTAAACTGTACAGTCAAAAGCCCTATTCCGATGGGACTAGTTTTCCCTCGGGAAGTTTGGGAAATTCGTGTTTAACAGACGTACTTTGTGATTTTAATCCTGTATGAATCTGACAAGTCTCTCAACCGACCTCTGTAAAAATTACCTACTGTTTTTCAGCTAACTCGAGGGTCCTCGGAGAAATCTAATCCCATCCAAATGCAAATGTCTGTGATTGCTGATATTGAATTTTCACAACACTTCACACGTTCAACAATGACAAACCATGGTTTACAGGTAGCTTCATAAAATCTTGTATAATCAGGCCAGAAACACACTGACGAAAGAGATTGGAGTGGCTAAAAGAAGCTATTTTGAGAAGCTAAAAAACAAGTTTTCTGCTAATGACCCTACATCAGTGTGGAGAGGCCTGAAAGGCATTGCTAACTACAAGACGCCATCCTCCAACACTGTAAGGGACCAACAACTGGCTGACGACCTAATATGTTTTACTGCAGGTTTGAAAAGCCCAGTCTCACACCCCACACCCACTCTGACCTTCACTTCACACAAACATCAACACTTCCTGCAACCAACCTCCTCTACCCTCCTGTTACTCAACCCGCACTTAAGATCTGTGAAGAGGATATGTTCCGGGTCTTCCGGAAACAAAAGACAAGGAAAGCACAGGCCCCAGATGGTGTTTCACCCACATGTCTAAAATCCTGTACTAACCAGCTGGCCCCCATCTTCACACTGATCTTCTGTAGATCACTGGAGCAGTGTGAAGTTCCCTGCTGCTTCAAATGCTCCACCATCATCCCTGTCCCAAAGAAAATCACAGGATTTGATGACTGTGGTCATGAAGTAATATGAGAGACTGGTGTTGACCCACCTGAAGGACATCACTGGACCCTTTCTGAATCACCTTCAATTTGCTTATCGAGCAAACAGGTCTGTGGATGATACAGTCAACATGGAATTGCATCATATCCTGCAACATCTGGACAGACCAGGGACATATGCAAGGATCCTTTTTGCGTACTTTAGTTCAGATTTCAACACCTTCATCCCAGCTATTCTCCAGACTAAATTAAACCAACTCCCTGTTCCCACGTCTGTCTGTCAGTGGATTACCAGCTTTCTGACACATAGGCAGCAGTTAGTGAGACATGGGAAATTCTCTTCCAGCACCTGTATGATCAGCACTGGTGCCCCCCAGGGATGTGTGCTCCCCCCACTACTCTTCTCCCTGTACACAAATGACTGCATCACCAAGAACTCCTCCATCAAGCTCCTGAAGTTTGCAGACAACACTACTGTCATCGGCCTAGCTGAACATGCTCAAAACAGTGGAGATGATTGTGGACTTTAGGAGAAACATCCCAACATTGACCCCCCCTCACCATTCTAAACAGCACTCTGGCATCAGTGGAGTCATTCAGGTTCCTGGGCACTACCATCTCACAGGACCTGAAGTGGGAGACCCACATTGACTCCATTGTGAAAAAGGCCCAGCAAAGGTTGTACTTCCTTTGCCAGTTTAGGAAGTTCAACTTGCCACAGGCGCTGCTGATACAGTTCTACTCAGCAGTCATTGAGTCTACACTGCATCTCATTCACCCATACATTCATTCACCAATTATTGCAGAGTTGCCATGAAAGGCACTAGCCTGCCATTGGGAGCAACTTGGGGTTCAGTGTCTTGCCCAAGGACACTTCGGCATGTGGAGTCATGTGGGCCGTGTCGCGCACCAACTCTGCGATTAGTGGCCAACCCGCTCTACCACCTTAGCCACAGCTGCCCCATATCTCTGTTTGTTGTTGTATTATTTGTGCACTGGAAGCTTCTGTCACCAAGACAAATTGTATGTGTAAACATACTCAGCAATAAAGCTCATTCTGATGTATTTTGACCTACATGAACTACTGTTAAGATCATACTTATGCACGCCAATCTTCTGCCTGCTGCTCGCCTTTCAAATTGGATGTAGATTTTTTGCCATCCGAAGAAAGTATAAGAACATTAAATTAACATGGGGAGACAAATTGCCAAAACTGCTAAGATACTTACCTTCATTTCTCAGATCAGTTGACGTAATGTTATAATTACAAAATTCACAGATAAATCATATATGTAATTGGGATTATTATATGCAGACACTTCTATAAACTCATGCAAATTTTATTTTAATAGGATTTTTTTTTTAATGAGTAATTTATAATGTAGAATTAATAAATTACAAATAAACAAATCAATTATTTAAAATATTTTTTTTTAAATGATATGTCATTTTACATTTAAACTGATAGAGTTTTAAAGATATGTTAAATTTATTACCTAAATTTTGTGATCAACGTTTTGTAATGTGAACATCTAAAAAAATACCCACCATTGAAGGATGTACATGCCGCTGTACAAGGATGTACATGCCGCTTTCATCGAGAATGCGTTCTTGCAAAACATTCACTTTTTTTTATTTTGACAGTGTCTTAAAATCTCAGTACTCCTGCACGACATGCTGAAAAAATAGCACAGTGAAATGGTCAAAGACGTCTGTGTAGCGGATTTACTTGGACAAACCATTTAAAAACAGATGGATGCTAATGCATATTCTTAAAGTTTGGCCAAAATCTATAAAAATCATATAAGGCAGTTTATTTTGGCTTCCTGTTGTTTGGAACAGCCTAGATGTCTTTAACTACATTGCACTTAAACATTTGCTACATTGTACTTTTATGTACAGTACATTTGCATTTAAAGTATTTGCTTTTAATCAGTAGTTACACTGTTAACCTGACCCCTAAACCTAACCCTATACTCAACTCTTACCCTAACCCATACTCCTTAACATACCCGTAGCTCACTAGGTTTTGAACAGAGCTACAGAGAGCCCTATCAGTACTGGAGTGAAGTTAGACCTTGAATGACTCACAGTTTAGTAGGCTAATAAAATCACATGTGAAAGAAAGGCAGTGATCCTTTGTGACTCCTTGACTTGAGAGAAGACAATGTGAGGTCTTTAGATGCTTTCCTCTTTGGCGGTCTGGTTGGAAGGTATGGTGTTAGAAGAGGAAGAGTTGAAGTGTTCCCTCGGGGCAGTGAGGTGGAAGAGTGGCCTGGCATTAAATCACTCCAGATGGGTCAAGCTGTCAAAGGAAGGATCTCAATCTCCCAGTGGGATAGGACTTCCTTTCGTTATTGGAATTGCTCAGCAGGTCTGAGCTCACTGGATGACATATAATGCCCGTTACCACCTTCCAAACATCCCACCTAACCAGCTCCACATAATGCCCTAAGGTGCATTCCTATAAAAACATGTCTTACATCTTACATGCATGACAAAAAGCAAGGTTTAAAGGAGTAGTTCACCTAAAAATCATTGTTTGCCCAACCTCGTATTGTTATAAACATGTACGGCTTTCTCCTGTGAAACAATAAGAGATGTTTAGTAGATTATTTATGTTGTTGTATTATTCATACAATAAAAGCTACAGAAAAAGCACCTTGAAATGTTCACTAAAGTGGTCAAAATGACTTGCACTACTGCACAATCTACTGACTATTCATATGGTCAAACAATATCTTTGTGTGAGGGATGGACTGAAATGTAAGGCGTTATTCAAGTTTTGCCAATCCTGATATTTGGCCTCTGATCAATTAAGAGGACTGTCAGGTATGGCCACATGGAATAACATGGTACTTCTTGTATCTCTGCAGGTATCTGAAGGTCGAGGGAACTGCACATGGCATAAAAACCCCACACCCTGCACAATTCCACAAGACAAAGAAAGCATCTTCCACACCATTTTTGCCTTCTTCACCAAATCCGGCAGAAAAGTTCTGGTACGACAAAACGCATACTTGGAGAACAAAGTGCACTCTATTTAAATTGGTGTTTAAATGCATTTAGCACAGAACATTTTTGGCATATTTAATGTTGTTTGACAGTCATTGGTGCCAAGCCAATCCATATACTAGAAGAAAGAAGAAGGCCTTTATTATTGTCACACATTATACATTTGCATATATACAGTGAAATACCTTTTTTCACATATCCCAGCTAAGCTGGGGTCAGAGTGCAGGGTCAGCCATGATACAGCGCCCCTAGAGCAGATAGGGTCAAGGGCCCAACAGTGGCATTTTGGAAGTGCTGGGGCTTGAACCCCGACCTTCTGGTCAGTAACCCAGAGCCTCAACCGCTGAACCACATTGGTGCACTACATCCTCATATTGCATGTAATGCAGTTTTTGTGTTAAAAAGTGCTGTGTGTGGGTGTATCTTTGATGGTGTACTGTGTCAACAGGACTGTGACCGGCCCGGGAGAGCTTGTCTAACTATTTCCTGCAGTCTGGGCTCTCAGGCTAAAGAAGATGCAACAAGTATAGATGTGCAAATGCTACTGAACACTGAAATATTACAGAGGGTGAGTAATGTTGTATTCAGAATACTGCTTAAATTTTTAAGGTGCACCATTGGCATCGAGGGAGACACTTCAGAACTCCATCGAAGCTTGTTAAGATGGCAATACAGGGATGTCTATGAACACTACTTGAATGCATGGGTGAAATGAGCTGCAATGACTCAAACGCTACTTGAAAGAGCAAAGACGTCATTAGAAAAGGTAGCTGTGTTTTTATTTGTGTAAATGTGTGTCTGTCTTTGTGTGTGGTTTGCAGGACAGCTCCTCTGTGATCCAGTTTGTGACACGAGGTCACGTCCAGCTGGACAACAGAGCCATGGAGGTGTCCAACGGTCTGCCAGAGGAGATTTCTGTAAGTGATCAGATGGATGAACAATTAAATTCACTAAAAAAACAGTCCAGTCCAACAATCAGAGACCACTATAACTTGCAAGTTATATTATTAGTACAACAATTAGAGTAAAATGTTGAAAATGATCAACTCCATCAGCAGCTGAAATCTGGGTCGATGTTGCAGTTCATGAGGGAGCGGAGCGGCTTTTTTTACTCTTCAGCTGTGCTCACGGACTGTCGCCCCTAATACTGCAGACCACGCCGTGCCGATTGATTGGCGGAACATGGGGCAGTTTGTCGGCAGAGTTGAGTGTATTTGGTGCTAGAGGAAAGCCCTGGTCTCTGCTGAAGTGGTGTCTGACACGGTCTCAAACCAGCTGACCCCCCAATTTTAATGGGCCAATTCCAAATAGTGAGGTTAAATTGGTCTGAGCCCCCTCCGACCCCCCAGCACTTAGGAAATGCATCAGTTCCACGCTATTCCAGAGCAATTCATTATTAAGTTGCAGAAGACCGTCCCTGGGGCAAACTGGGAACATGGCAGTCTCATTTACAAATGGCACTGCCCATGTATCAGTGTTACCACCACATGTGGCCTTCTAGTGCAAGTGAGTTTCAACCGTATCATTCCTGACATGTTCACAGTTTCCTAAATAAATTGAAAATGACAGACTGATTGTGACCATTAAACCTTTATATGCTATTGAAAATGTTTTAGTCTCAAATCTAGATGACTCAATGAATGCTCGAGATACAGTATATGAGGGACAATGAACTGGTCATCTATTTTGCAATAATGAGCTGCTGACATTATCCCACTTATTGCACAGCCACTTAACAAATAAATAAATGGACATGAGTTTGATTATTTTGTTATTTGAGAAGAGAGCGCAGAGAGAGATACAAGAAATATGGTCCCATTTTTGCTAAATTACTTTTATGTAGCTCGTAAGTATTGCAACAGATTCTGGTCATGCCATGCAAGGCACTATCCTGCCATTGGGAGCAATTTGGGGTTCAGTGTCTTGCCCAAGGACACTTCAGCATGTGGAGTCGTGTGGGCCAGGAATCGAACCGCTAACCCTGCAATTAGCGGCCGACCCGCTCTATCACCTGAATCACAGCCGCCCCTTTTTGTGCAATAGCTCAACTGATAGAGCATTGCACTTGCGATGTAAAGGAACAGGGTATGAGTCCTGAAGAGCATGCGAGTCGACATGTGAGCCGAAAGTGTAATAGAAGCACCGCAAAATGACATGGTTGTTTCATCAATTGATTTTTCATCTCAAATTTGTTATTTATGGCACTATTAGTTAGGTTAGTTAGTTAGTTTAAGTTTCAGGTTAGGAAGGTCGGTTTTGTTGATTTAAAACTCAATAGAGCATTAACCTTAAAGGGCTAGTTCACCAAAAATTAACATTCTCTCATCATTTACTCACCCTCATGCCATCCCAGATGTGCGTGACTTTCTTTCTTCATCTGAACACATGAAGATTTTAAGAAGAATATCTCAGTTCCGTAGGTATATACAAGGTCCAATAAGCACATAAAGCATACCTGTCAACACTCCCGTTTTTCCCGGGAGTCTCCCGTATTTCACACCCATCTCCCACCCCCCTCCCGAAATGTTATTTCTCCCGGGAAACTCCCGTAATTTGTATGCCCCAAACCTCGTTATATTAATAATCACATCAATATATTATTCCAAGGTTGTCCAGTTGCCAGATGTTGTATGAAACGCATCCAACTCACACAATCGACACATCATACACATTTCAACCCATTTGTGACCTCAACCTGGCAACCTACAACCCAGTAGCACTGTTGATATCTGCGTAGGTAGTAGACGCGGGAAGTTGAATCGCCTTTTGCAAAGAGTGTCGCACTGATTTTAATATCGGACACGGTGGGAAAAATTACATTACTCAGCACATTAAATCACAACGGCACAATTTGTATGTATTTAGCCTGCCTCTGCCATCCAGCACACCCACCAACCCCCACCCCCTGCTCAGAGGTCTCTCGGGTTTTTGTACCCAAATGTTGGCAGGTATGACATAAAGGCAGCATAAAAGTAATCCATACGACTAAAGTGGTTAAATTTCCACTTTCACATTCTTCTTCTTTTGTTGTTGGCGATTCGATTCTTCATGCATATCGCCACCTACTGGACAGGAAGTAAATAATGACTTAAATATTGATCTGTTTCTTGCCCACACCTATCATATCGCTTATTAAGACATGGATTAAACCACTGGAGGCACATGGATTATTTTATGCTGTCTTTATGTGCTTTTTAGACCTTCAAAGTTCTGGATCCCGAATGGACTTACAGAGCTGACATATTTTTCAAAACAATTTCTTAAAAAAGTTTGTGTTCAACAGAAGAAAGAAAGTCATACACAATTTTACCCTCTTTTAGCGCCACACAGTGGACGTTTTGCCTGGAGCGGCTGCGATACGTGCAATGAACCACGTAATGTCATTTTGCAAAATGTCGCCACAGTCATGTAATTTTCCTGAGATCAGGCTGGTGGCGAGGGACATGAAACTGGCACAGCTATGCGGAAAATCAGTTGCCCGGGACAACGGTCAGCTATACAGTATAGCAGCGTTTTTATACTCCCTCACCCATCTTGTTTCTAGTGGTGCTTGAGAATAAAGTAATGTTCTCAAATACAGCATTAAATGACTGCTTTCCTACCATAAATGTGCCTTTACACATTTAACATTGGTCTTCACATTTAAGGAGTACATTTTGGGCAAGTGCCCAGAAGCTGAAATGAGATTTATTTGGGCTGGCATCTCGCTCCAGACTGGGATTTTCTGCTAGCTTTTCATGCAACATTTGGATCCAGATACATTGGCGTCATTGCCCTCACTGTGCTTTTGCTATTATGGGTTTCAGAGGTTAAATTCTTCCACATTTAAAGGTCAGCACGCATTTATGCCTTACAACGCATGTGGTGTGTGTACATGTGTTTTGAATGTTATTTAAAGGAATAGTTCACCCAAAAATGAAAATTTGAAATGTTTTTGCTCACCCTCATGCTGTGCCAAACTAGTATGTTTTTCCTCAAGCACACACATATGCCTTAAGAAGTTTGACAACGTGTGTAACAACACATATATGCCCTAAAACAGACAATTCAATCGTTGATTGATCTCCAGCCAAAGCATGACTGCCCAATACTGAAATAATGCTCTTTCTGACCTGTGTCAGAAAGAGACACAGGTCAGTTTGTGTTTGATGTGATGACATTTAAGATTGAAAACTCACTTCCTTTTGATTCAGTCAACCCCAAATATAGACACAGAACAGACACATTAAGGAAATGATGATTCATACAGTCTGTTAAGTTTGGACATCAGGCCTCTTTGGCCTCAAGGAGAAATGAATCTCTGCTATGTTTACTGAACTGTCAGATTATGACGAGCTTTGGTGAATATTGTGTCCTGTCTGTGATGTGTGTGTGTGTGTGTGTATGTTCACTCTCTTTATGTTGTCCCACAGCTGGTGTTTGATGCCCTGCACAGTCAGGAACCCAGGGGTTATGTGGTGGGATGGATCATCGCCATCAGCCTACTTGTCGGAATCCTCATCTTCTTGCTGCTGGCTGTCCTGCTCTGGAAGGTACGGTATAAGAATTTCCGTGATTTTTTTAGGAAATGTTCTGGAACAACAATCTATTTAAGGGTTAGGTTTAGTTTTGGATGTTTGGAAAACACTCTTATCAACTTGGAATTTCTCTCTGATTTTTGGGGAAGTTTATGATCAGGGTATAGGGTTAGGCTTAGGGCTGGGTTTAGAACAGCGGTGAACCACGAGTCGAGCGGCTCTTTTCATCTGATCTATATACAGTATATACCAAGAAAGATGTGCTCATATGATGCTGGTTTAACAAAACCAGAGTACATTATTTCCACGGCCATATATTCGGGTCACGAGTTAATACCCACGTCCTCGGATGAAGTATGTCAGGAATCTTTTTATACTACTCACATGCTTACCTAAAAGCCGTATTGTTTTACTGGCCGAGAAGTGCATCCTTCATTAAATACAATGCATGCTCAGAAAATACACGATTTACATTTACATTCATGCATTTGGCAGACACTTTTATCCAAAGTGACTTACAGAGCACTTATTACAGGGACAATCCCCCCCGGAGCAACCTGGAGTTAAGTGTCTTACTCAAGGACACAATGGTGGTGGCTGTGGGGATCAAACCAGCAACCTTCTGATTAACAGTTATGTGCTTTAGTCCACTACGCCACCACCACCACTCGACTCGATTTCGACATGATTTCGGATGCAGGGTCTGTCTTTGAAATAAGACCCAGCACAAATCACATAGTTGGATTCCTGAAACGGTTGCGGTCAAACAACAGTTGGGAATGTGACTTATCAGGTCACTGTGTCCTGACAGAGTGAAAACACCTGCTTCCTTACAGAAAGAGTCCCATTGCGTTCCAAATGATTATATTAAAAGCAGGCCAATGCTAATTTAAATGGTTTGCCTACAGCACTCAAAAATCATAATTCTGTTATTTACTCACCCAAATGTTGTTCCAAACCCGCATGACTTTCTTCCACGGAACACAGAAAGAAGATAATCATACAAGTGCATTTAAACCAGAAAAATGCGCCTATCAAAATGTTTCTGTCGTAGCTCTTAAATCTCGCTCGCACATGTGCATTTTCAAACTTGCTGAGTCAAGATGCATTTGCATCAGGTTTGATGTCAATGACACCAATTGGCATTTGTTCTTGTGCTTTGTAACCAAACGTGATGCACCATGTGTGAAAGTTGTGCATGCGTGAAGCGATTTGAGAGCCCCTGATCGCAATATGCTTTCATTGTATGGAAAAGTGCAGCTTGGAGATTCTTATCTTTCTTTAACGTATATATGTTTGTGTTTCATACTGGTTTGGAACAACATCAGGGTGAGTAAATGGTGACAACTTCCATTTTTTTAGTAAAAAAAAAACTCTTTAAATTAGCATCTGCCGTAAGTGATGTAGCAAAGCCGATGTGCATAAAATGCTTTCGTGTTCAGATCAACGTCAGACAGTTGCTGCTCACATTTTTTCCAAATTTCCGTAACATATTAACACAGAAACATGAAAAGAAGCATCTGTGACAGGATTGCATCAGTGCAATGATGGTTTAGTGTTGAGTCGTAATACTGCACCACATTGTCAGAGTGTTGTTGAGGTGTCACATGTCACGTAGTTCAATTACAGACCCTCATTCACACACTACTGTTGCTTTTCTTAGACAGACAGCCTGAGGGGTCAATATAGAGCTCTAGGCCCATTTAGTCCGGATGTAAAGAGAACAAATCTCAGAGCTGATGATAATTTACACGTTCCGCATATGCCTGAAGTGAATCAAACTGAGGCCTCTTGAACAAACCCTTCTTTTCTTTTCCTCTCCTATATACTTTCCAGCGGGGATACTCGAGCAAACACTGGAATGTTGGTGTTGGGATACATTCCCTCATACCCCAAAATCCCAATCTTCCAAAACAACCCTCCTCGACAAGCACCGCACATGTCCAGTACCCCTGGGCTCAGGAAATGCCTGAAGAGCGAAGCGGTCTGAATCAATAAACAGCATTCAAACAAAGACAAACCTGTCGAGTCACAGGAAGAGGAACAGTGTATTTCCTGTATTCACAGCGTTCTTTACAGTAGCACTGTCCATGTTTATCGGCTTGCCCGTCCTTCTGTTTCTCTGACCCTGCCCTGTCCGACGGCTTTAGTCTATATTTGAGATATAAAGCATCTTTTTAACTGAAAGGGATTTTACAATGAAAGCCCTATCTTGTTCAAAAGGACAAAAAAGTAGCTCAATTTGACGTCAATTAAGCTGAACGCCATTAGTTCTCACGTGTCTCATTACTTAAAGGGATAGTTCACCCAGAAATGAAAATTCCGTCATCATTTACTCACCCTCATGTCATTCCAGATGTGTATGACTTACTTTCTTCATCAGAACACAAAGATTTTTATATAAAATTTCACTGCTCTGTAGGTGCGGGTGAGAAACCGATCAATATTTAAGTCCTTTTTTAAATATAAATCTCCACTTTCACTTTCACATTCTTCTTTTGTTTTTGGCGATTGGCATTCTTCTTGCATATCGCCACCTACTGCGAAGGGAGGAGAATTTAAAGTAAAAAAGAACTTAAATATGAATCTGTTTCTCACCCACACCTGTCATATCACTTCTGAAGACATGGATTTAACCACTGGAGTCGTATGAATTACTTTTATGCTGCATTTATCTGCTTTTTGGACATAAAAATTTCTGGTCACTATTCACTTGCATTGTATGGACCAAAGATATTCATCTAAAATCTTTGTCATACACATCTGGGATGGCATGAGGGTGAGTAAATGATGAGAGGATTTTCATTTTTGGATGAACTATCCCTTTAAGTACAAATAAATGTCTCATATAAATTCTTAGGATACCGAATATTAGGATAGGACAGTGTTTCACAACATTTTCTGCCACGGCACACTTTTTACGACTAAAAGAGTCTACGGCACACCACTATCCCACATAGTCTAACCATCATCAATATTTTTCCTTTTTCAAGAGCTGGTCCATGTTTTCTGTCCGTCTTAGTCGCGTGTTTACTTGTAATGTTTGAAATTCGGCTATGCAAAAAAAGAACAACAAGTCACATACAGTTAGACTTTCTCATCGTCCGTCATATTGACAGACAGGGTCGTAAAAATTCCATCACAATCTATTATTACCCGTTATTTTAGTTTTTATATTTGAATGATAATGAGACATTTAATAGCTTTTATTTTCATTCACATTTTTATTTTTAATCATGAACTTACAGGACTAGCATACAGCAGATTATACATTTATTTATTTATGAAGAGAACAGATGAACAACAGAGACATGAAGAAGATGAATGTTTTTTTCCCCACAGTGACAGCGGAGGCCACTAAAACACGACATATGGACAACACAATATTACATAAAACAAATACGATTCAAATATGAACAAAACACGTTAAAAGCGAACTGAACAGAACTCAACTCAAACCTTCCTCCTGGTCCGCATCGACTTAAACTGGCCTGTGCGTAATCAAATGCTCAAGGGAGACTGATGATGCTGAGGTGACTGTCATTAGATTTTGCATCTTTGCCTCGGACAGACGACTTCTCGTGGCAGTTTTAATTTGATTCTGGAGGCTGAACCCAGCGTCAAGCGCCGCATCACCCTCCACGTGACAAGAGTTGCAGAAAGCGTCACATGATTTTTACCAGTTTGCCACATAAAAAATGCGAGAGGTGTTCACAATAAACATTGAAAACATGTATTTGGAAGAGAGAAAAGCTTGCAGTTGCTTTGATAGCAGAGAGTAATAAAAGGACTCGTTTATGTTTAGGTCGAAGCGTTTTCTTGGTGAAATTAAATAGATTGAATAACTGAGCTCTCTGATATTCCTAAACGATAATTAAAATAAATTATGAGACGTTCAATGTCTCTTCACAAATTTGGACAGTTTTTAAATATTCCTTGTTGCTTAGTACTCTCAAAGACATTATTTGTGAAGCAAGAACGTGTGTGAAAAACACTTTGGTGTGAAGTCACTTCAATGTATCCTGCAGTGCTGACACGGGTCATGTGATGACCATTTATGTGTATAAATATCACTCACTTCATAGACTTCAATGTATCCTGCAGCGCTGACACGGGTCATGTGATGACCATTTATGTGTATAAATATCACTCACTTCATAGACTTCAATGTATTCTGCAGCGCTGACACGGGTCATGTGATGAACATTTATGTGTATAAATATCACTCACTTCATAGACTTCAATGTATCCTGCAGCGCTGACACGGGTCATGTGATGACCATTTATGTGTATAAATATCACTCACTTCATAGACTTCAATGTATCCTGCAGCGCTGACACGGGTCATGTGATGACCATTTATGTGTATAAATATCACTCACTTCATAGACTTCAATGTATCCTGCAGCGCTGACACGGGTCATGTGATGAACATTTATGTGTATAAATATCACTCACTTCATAGACTTCAATGTATCCTGCAGCGCTGACACGGGTCATGTGATGACCATTTATGTGTATAAATATCACTCATTTCATAGACTTCAGTGTATCCTGCAGCGCTGACACGAGTCATGTGATGACCATTTATGTGTATAAATATCACTCACTTCATAGACTTCAATGTATCCTGCAGCGCTGACACGGGTCATGTGATGAACATTTATGTGTATAAATATCACTCACTTCATAGACTTCAGTGTATCCTGCAGCGCTGACACGAGTCATGTGATGACCATTTATGTGTATAAATATCACTCATTTCATAGACTTCAGTGTATCCTGCAGCGCTGACACGGGTCATGTGATGACCCTTTACACGTATAAATATCACTCACTTCATAGACTTCAATGTATTCTGCAGCGCTGACACAAGTCATGTGATGACCATTTACGTGTATAAATATCATTCATTTCATAGACTTCAGTGTATCCTGCAGCGCTGACACGGGTCATGTGATGACCCTTTACATGTATAAATATCACTCACTTCATAGACTTCAGTGTATCCTGCAGCGCTGACACGGGTCATGTGATGACCATTTACATGTATAAATATCACTCACTTTTGCACATTAATCATTGCTCTTCACAATCACAAAACCGACCGATTATGGTTTCAAAATGGGGAATTTCTCCGAAAGGTGAGAGGCTTTGGATCCCTGAAATGATTATTATTTTCATGCATTTATTTATTTTATGGAATCTGATCATTTCCCAGAGCACGCTAGTGTGCCATGAAAGATTGTCAGGTGTGCCGTGGAACATTATCAAATTCAACAAAATAAATAAATGCATGAAAATAATAATAATTTCAGGCACAGTGGTCGGGAAACACTGGGATAGGATACTGGTCATTTTTACAGGTTGACTAGTTGCGCAGTAAACATCATCTGTTTCTTCTTTGGTTTCAGTGTGCGTCACTTTTATGCGAAAAAGAACTCCTTAAATGTCTGTATCACTTTGCAGCGCACTTCCCTCATTTATTAGCACTCCATTTGTAGACAGGGATTTTCCTCCTGCTATCTGAACTGAAATCATGCGATCCAGGAGTAGTCGGCAAAGACCAACACATCGAACAGTACCAGAACTAACTCACCAACTAGTCGGTGCAATCTCTAAAATAAATACTTATTGGATAGATATAGGATGAGATATAAAGCACCCCTCTTACTAAAGTTTGAATATCGTTAGCCGCAATTTCAAGATTTTTTTAAAAGTTTTTGTTCATATCATTGACTTACAGTGACACCTAGTGGCGTGGATGCGGCATCATTCAAACGCAATAGTTTTCAGTTACAGATGCCAGTATAAAAATTCACAATTCACAGTCAGACATTAATAATTGAATCCATGAGTGAAAGTGTCCAATAACAGGGCGGTTGCTGAGATTGAGTAGTATTCAGCTGGTCATGTCATTCAAACATGGCAGCCCCTCCAAAAAGCTTTTTATAAGGTTACTGATGTGACTGGAGTCTTTACCTCTTGTGAGTGCTTATGACTTTACGCAGATGTTTCAAAATTGCATTTCTTAATGAGTACAGCTTGTTTTAATGAGGAAAAAAGTACTTTGTGCACCTTTAATGAAATCATAACTTTCCCTAAAAATGTGCAGTATTTATATGCATGCTTTCTTTTCAATTTGATATATAAATATGTTCATCCTCATGTCTTCCCCTGACAGCAGAACTGCTTTATTTGGTTTATATCTGGTCTGCTAGTCCAAAGAAAGAGTTTTCCTTCCTGCACTTTTTATAACAGTAAGGTAACGCTTAATAGGATGTTATCTTGAGAGGGGGAAAACTGGGGTGTGATTTGGTCATCGGGGTAGTTTCTCTACATCAGTCCACTTTGCTTGAGTGTACCACCCAATATATTGACACACAGCAACTCTTTCTGTTCTGCAGATGGGATTCTTCAGGAGGCATTACAGAGAGATCATAGAGGCGGAAAAGAACAGGAAGGACAGCGATGAGAGCTGGGATTGGGTCCAGAAGAGCCAATGAGATCTTGGATCTCAGAAAATCCAATAAGCTGCTACCTTCACCACAGCTGTCTCTCTAGACCCAGGCCCCGCAAGCTTCCATATGTGGAAGAGAAGATTATTCTCCAGATTTTCCGGAGGTTTGACACTTTTTTTGTGACGTTTGAGGTGACAGTGTGGCCTGCCAGTAAAGACTTGCAGTGGAATTCCATTGAGCCCAACGGGAGAAGCCTCTCTCCAGCGGGACGGAAAGAGAGGAATAGAGAGACTTCCTGAAACGGATGTGGATATCGTGTCAATACAATCCGACGATTAAAACCCTCAGGGCGCTGTTCAAAAGCAAAAATCTATTTTTTATAAAATGTATACCATACTGTATAGAAGAATGTTTTAAAGCACTGATGACTGACGCACGCCAAAGAGATGATGCTATTCCTTCCAAGAGTTCTGGTGGACATCAGTATTACAATAAGTGATTAAAGCTGGTTTGCAAATTGGACATTTTGAAAATGGCTCATGACCTCCGTGTCCCCTCCTCAAGTTCTCGTAATTTATAGAGAATACAAATCTTATGTCTGTTGACATCTTCAGTCACCAAATGAAGTAGGATCAAACAAGAGCACATCAGAGATGAACAGTTTTCCCAAACATTTATCAATCAAATATATACATCATCATAACAGCTCAGTTGTTACCTGCAGACACTTAAAGGAATATTTCAATATCAGACGACAGCATTTGTGGCATTATGTTGATTACCACAAAAATGTGTTTTGACTCGTCCCTCCTTTTCTTTAACCTCCTGAGAACACCTGTGTGACTCCTGTGTGCATTTTACATTCCCCTTTTTGATTTGTAACTAGTAGCCCCTAAGAAACATGTAAAAAAAATGATGGCTAGCATCATCCAATCACTGCCAACCATGTTGAAATAGAAAGTATGAATTATAAAGTCTGAATCTATGTACTGATTATCATTGCCCCATGTCTGCCAAACATGTTGAACTTTCGATAGGAAGTTTAGATTTAATGCACTTGGCTGCATAGAGAGATATAGGATGCTCCCTTGCTCCCTATTTAGGGAATGACTTAACCTCCAGTGTGCTGTCCGTCTGCACTGGTCTCAGAACAGTTTGAAATGCTCCTTATTTTCATCCTAATTCCATTTAAAGCCTCTGAAAGCAAAATGTACCCGTTTTTGGATGCATCCATTGATTCTCAATGTGATAATGTACAGTGAATATGGGATATTTTGCCTGAAACTGAGCATACAGTCCACAGATGTGGTCATTGTGTTTAACATTGTGCCGTTTTGAGATAAATCTCTCAAATGTAAAAAATGGCATATTGGATGAAACTAGAGACTCAAATCTTTTGACTCAAACAGGTTTTAATATAAAAACTTAATGAGGTTAACGTTGACGTTTCTCCCAAAGACAAACTCCGCTGTGATCGGCACCATGTTGTTTGATCACATGAATCCGTACGTCGATTGTTTAACCCTTTACTGACAGGACAGAGTCTCCTGAACTGAGATCAGTCGGTTTAAATTAAATGAAATTATGCGTTGCATATAGCAAAGCCAAAATACAATGTCCACACAGGTGTACGCGGGGGTCAAACGAGGTAAAAAAAAAGAAAGCTAAAATCTGGGTTACAGTGAGGCACTTACAATGAAAGTCAATGGGGCCAATTTTTGGAGGGTTTAAAGGCAGAAATGTGAAGCTTATAATTGTATAAAATCACACGTATTCTTCTGCTGAAAAAACGCATGTATTATTTGAGCTGTAAATTTCTTTAAGCAATTTTATTGTTTACGGTGTTACGTCGTCATGGCAACGAAGTTGTAAAATGTTAAACTTTACACAGAAAAGCACAGTAAGCAATTTTATCACACTAAAATCATGTTAACACACATATTGTTTACATCTTTCTGCTATACTTTTGAAACAATGAGTATTTGGCCCCCATTCACTTCCATTGTAAGTCCCTCACTGAAACCCAGATTTTTGCTTTTTTTTTTTTTTTTTTTAAAGGAGGAACGAGTCGAAATACATTTTTGGAGTAATTAACATCGTGCAAAAAAATGCAGTCGATTGATCTAAACTCTATTAAACCCGGAATGTTCCTTTAAGTCACGTTTAAAAATCTCTGAATGTTTTTGCATTAGATAAAATATGAAACTGAGTGGCATTTATTTTACAGAAAGATGTCTCTATTCAATATATTTTAAACTCACATG
This sequence comes from Moxostoma hubbsi, assembly GCA_032164185.1. NCBI lineage: Eukaryota > Metazoa > Chordata > Actinopteri > Cypriniformes > Catostomidae > Moxostoma > Moxostoma hubbsi. The sequence goes on from JAVLUX010000034.1 coordinate 2,168,491, forward strand.
TTTGACATTTTTATGTAATTTTATTTCATTATAACTGCACTGGATAATGAGCCCACTACCAGATTTTTATATTAATTATAGTCATTTGTAGAGTTACACAACAAACACATTCCATGTATCTGTAGACAAATCATGATTTAATTCCACTGTAGTATTCCATAAATCAGGAATGTTGGAAATTTGTAGCAACTACTATGAAAGGCCATGCTATATTGTGAAGTTAGTCATATAGTCAGAACATTACTATGCTACAAAATAACGGTCCGCTATGGGTGCTGTGCAGAGATATGGCGAATGGCTGTTTCTATATTGTATTTTATCACAGCTGGAACGTTATATTGACCAATCAGCATTCAGGACCGAACCTGTTTGTGTTTCTGTTTTCATAAAAGGGATTTACAGCATCTTCTGTATGTCGCACCATACGTGTCCTCCAGCTTTTAAACAAATCCCTTGAAACGTCCCGACAGCATAGACCCGCTTTACGCAATGTTTAACCATTTGTAACGGCCTTAAAATAGGTGTGAATATGCAGTACATCAAAGCTTGTTTAAAGTCAACATTGTGGAGCTCACTCAGACTCGCCGTCAGACTTCGTATATATTCTGAACTTGTCGTATACTTCCATACAAACAGCACAGAGCCGAAGACATTTCTTATGCTTTTTATGCAAAGAATCATTTTCCTCTCACTTCAGAGGCTTTCTGTAAGACTCACCATTACCAAATGATAAATAGTTCATTATTTTGGATGTTCTGATATCTGTGGAAGAATGATTTGACCCATACTCATCACCACTGGCATGGCAAACACCTGTTCACATTTCCTTTCCACCCTGTCACCAGTTTCTCACATAAGTGTGTTTCAGAGAGACACATACTTGACATTGTAAGCGTAACGTAACTGTGAGTGTTGAAGCAGTCGATGTTACCATTATCACCTATTTTGAACATTTTAGAATAAACTACTGTCACTGAATTTCAGTTTTATAGATGTATTGAGAAATATGTTTGTTGTACAAGCTCGAGCTGTATATTTATCTACTGAATCTGCCATTTTAAAATTAAAAATCACAAACAGATGTTTTGTCTCAGTTTTGTGGAGTGCCACACAAGTATTTCAAGCAGTGGTTTGTTTCGTGTTGCACTGAGGCCCTCTAGTGGACCAAATGAATCATGTGGTTTTCAAAACTGTCATCCAAAAGCATGGAAAGGGCCCATCCCTATGTTCAAAACTAGTGTGCAGTTTACTGCATAGTACGCACTGTATGCTGCCTACTATTCTTAAATAGTAATTTAAGGCAGGATCCCTTTGCAAGGGACCCCCTGTGTGAGAAATGTACATGATATTGATACCGTAAATATTGTTTTAAAGCACCTTCACAGAGAATAGTGTATTACAACCCATATTTTCTTACTTTTCATAAAATATGAAATTACTCTGAAGTGTGAAAACATTATGACCACCTGTCTAATATGCTGTTGGTCCTCCGTCTGCCACCAAAACAGCACCGACCTGCCGTGGCATGGACTCTACAAGACCCCTGAAGGTGCCCTGTGGTATCTGGCACCAAGACATTAGCAGCAGATCCTTCAAGTCCTGTAAGTTGTGAGGTGGAGCCGCCGTGGATCGGACTTGTTGTCCAGCACATCCCACAGATGGCTCAATCGGATTGAGATATGGGGAATTTGGAGGCCAGGGCAACACCTTAAACTCTTCATCATGTTCCTCAAATCATTCCCGAACAATGTGTGCAGTGTAGCAGGGAGCATTATCCTGCTGAAAGAGACCACTGCCATCAGGGAATACCGTTGTCATGAAGGGGTGTACCTGGTATGCAATGATGTTTAGGTAGGTGGCACATGTCAAATTGAAGTCCACATGAATGGCCGGACCCAAGGTTTCCCAGCAGAACATTGCCCAGAGCATCACACTCCCTCCACCGGCTTGCCGTCTTCCCACAGTGCATCCTGGTGCCATCACTTCCCCAGGTAGACAGCGCACACGTACACAGTCGTCCACATGATGTAAAAGAAAACAGGATTGTAGGTGCTTTCGATGGTGGACAGGGGTCATCATGGGCACTCTGGGCTCCGCAGCCACATACACAGCAGGGTGCGATGCACTGTGTGTTGTGACACAATCCTCTCGCAACGATTATTAACATTTTGTGTGACTTGTGCCACAATAGACCTTCCATCGGTTCAGACCAGATGGGATAGCCTTCGTTGCCCTCGTGCTTTGATGAGCCTTGAGCGCCCAACACACTGTCACCAGTTTGTGGTTTGCCCCTCCTCGGACCATGTCAGTAGGTACTCACTAATGTTGACCAGGAGGACCCCACAAGTCCTGCCATTTCAGAGATGCTCTGACCCAGTCGTCTGGCCATAACAATTTGGTCGCTCAGGTATTTACTCCTGCCCAATTCTCCTGCATTCACCACGTTGACTACGAGAACTGATTGTTCGCTTACCATCTAATCTACCCAGACCTTGACATGTGGCCTTATTAAGAGATGATCACTGTTATTCACTTCCCCTGTGAGTGGTCATAATGTTTTGGTTCATCAGTGTATATGCCTATTTATTTTTATTTCTGTTTGTATTTCTTACAATGGCTGAAAGAAATGGTACTAAAGTCAAATAATGTCCAAGACAATGTTTTTAAACTTTTGAATAGCCCAGATTTAAAATACTTTTAAACTATTATTTAAACCGGTCAGCTGCTATCATTCATGCTTGATGTAACATTTTATTTATTGTTTATTTATTAAAATATTCTAGGCTATTTGTAAAATGAATATGTGTTATAATACGTAGTCTTTGGCAAACTGATCAATTACTAGACAAATGTTCTGCCATTACAAATATTTGCTCCCCAGTTTGGGGAGTGCTGATATAAAGGATGTTTATACTTTTAAAAACAAATGAAACTGCACATAAATAAATTTCAATAAGATGCTAAATTAATTTATTGATTAATGTTTTCATTGTTTTCATTTGATTAGTATCATACAAAACAAATATACAAACAAATTTTATTAGCTCTTCAGTTGGGAATAAATTACCTTGGTTGCCATGGGACACACCAAACAGTTGCCCCACAGTATACAGTCTGCATTATTTATTAGTTGCTACTAGAGAGTTAACTAGAGAATGTACTTGCATGGAGCTACTACATCAACAGGTAAGTGCTTCACGTTTAACCTTTAGGAAAGTAGAGTGTACCTGCTTATATCAAACATTTTAATTTTGTTTAATATATGTACCGTAAATATCTTAAAACTGTTTACCTTGACATAATCCTACCCTTGACTGTAAATGGTGTAAAACATGAAATTAGAAGGAGACATGCTTTCAGTGAACTTAACTGTCCTTTTGTTGTGTTACAGGAATGACATCTCTACTAAGATTAAGATTCAATTTAGCCCAACTAAGCTGGTTTCAGGGCACAGGGTCAGCCATGACCCCTGGAGCAGATAGGATCAAGGGCCCAACAGTGGTATCTTGATGGTGCTGGGGCTTGAACCCCCGACCTTTCGGTCAGTAACCCAGAGCCTTAACCACTGAGCTACCACTGGCCCGTTGAGGATGGCTTGATAAAAACCCGCTCAATAGAGCAGGTGGTGGCCCCTATGACCTATGTCACCTCACCCTGCCGTGTGGGAGTGAGACAGAACTGGACCAGTTCACCCCGCTGGAAGCTGCAGCTAACCCAGTCGCCAAGGCTTCCAAGAACATGGCAGCACTGGCATCAAGGTCAGTTGCATTTATAATTTTCCTAACAGGATAAGGAAAATTGTTACAGCAAAATGAATACAGATTTATGAGAAAGAACACATAAAACGGGTGGGACCATCGAGGACAGATATTCACCTCTTTTCCTTGCATTCAGGTGCATAGTGGCAGATACAGAAGCTAATAGAGTAAAGATGGAGAATTTCTCACCGTGTCGGGACGGGATGTGCTCCTGGCCACCCAAAAGCTCAGCATACAACCGGAGATCACAGAGCACAAAGAGGAGCTCATTGAAGCCACTCAGAATGTGCTGTTAGGTGTGCTTAAGGTAAGACGTCTTAAGTGACATAATAACTGAATGCAGACATTAGCGGAAAAGATTTGGGACATTGTATATGATATCCTGTAAATGTTTGTCCATATTTTGCTCGGTAAAGTTTTTATTTATATTTTCTAATTTGTTCAAACAATTTAGTTGTTGTTTAGTTTCAGTTTTTGCCAATAATAAAATGTTGGACCCACTTTATATTAGGTGTTTTTAAGTTTTTGCACATTAAAAAAGTTTTACACATAAAGACATGAATAGCACTTTTTTAAATATGTTAAAAAATGGTGTACACCCACATGAGATTAAGACTCGTCATATCAGAAACCCTATAAAAGCTGTTTAATTTTACATGGAGTGGGTCGACCCCTCATGGGCGCTGACATGTTGCCAACACATGACACTGTGTCATGCAATGGTCATCAATGGTACCAATGATGGTATTGATAAAAGGAGTGTAATCCACCAGACAGTAAAAGTAAAAAAACAGAAGATAAACAAACACATTTGGTGTGAAGCGACAGACCTCAATGATGATGGGTGTCAGTATAGAGTCCAAAACCGCAAGTACTTCTGGGACTGATGGGACGAGTTAGATCCACCTAAATCCTTGCTAAAGTCTTACTTTGTGCACCTTTAACTACTATGTACTTCAGCATTTGATACAATGTACTTATGTACATACTTGTTGTTGCAGTGCACTTACATTTAAAGAACCTTCATTTGGGGGCGGCTGTAGCTCAGGTGGTAGAGCGGGTCGGCTGCCAATCGCAGGGTTGGTGGTTTGATTCCTGGCGCACACGACTCCACATGCCGAAGTGTCTTTGGGCAAGACACTGAACCCTAAGTTGCTCCCAATGGCAGGCTAGTGCCTTGCATGGCAGCTCTACCGTCATTGGTGTGTGAATGGGTGAATAAGATGCAGGTTAAAGTGCTTTGAATACCATTACGGTTAAAAAGACCCTATATAAGTGCAGACCATTTACCATTAATTTAATTACATCTGTAGTTACACATTTAACCTTACCCCTAAACCTAACCCAACCCAACCCTTACCCTAAACCATAACCCTACCTCAATAGCCGCAAATGTGTGACATCTTTTGAACATTTTGTAGATACACAATAAGTACTGTACATTGTATTGTATGTAGTTTAATGTAAGTACATTGTAGTGAAAGACACCTAACGTAAAGTGGGGCCGTAATTAATTTGTATTTCAGTTAACAAAAATGTTTTACTTCCATTATAGTTAATGATAATAAAGCTGTTATGAAATACCCCCCAAGTGTAATGATTGTCTTTGTTTTTGGGTTATGTAGATTCTTTTGGTGGAGGATGATGCAACTATAAGGACGATCACGGCTGCAGCTGACTGGCTTTTGTGTTGTCTTTCTCAAGAAGAAGCTGCAGAAGACATATCATCCTTATTAAAAGCATTTCAAGTGTACTCCAAGGCGATGCTGCTTCTTCACATCTTCTCTAGAAGCCCTGAAAAAATGTGTTTCCATGCTCCACACTGCAATGTACACGATCATCAAACATCCCAACAGTGAGGAGGCCTAGGCTGAAAAGCAATACATCTTAAACCAGGTGGATTCGACCGTGAATGACATTGTGACCACACTCAAGAGCAAGTGTGAACCAGCTGGAACGAGTTCATGTGGATACTACACCGAAATACGGAATTACTGAAGCTGCTGTCTTCCCCTGGTTCAGTTAAAGATGATGGTTTTGACGTCATGCTGCGTGATCTTGTGTTTCACAGTATGATGGTAGCAAACACTTCTCAGAGGGGACTTCGGTTTGAATTGGCTTCAAATTGCAAGCTGGTCCTAAAGTTCTGGTCAGAGATATCACAACAAATGAGGTGCTCTGATGTGCAATCCCAACTTGTAAACACAAGTCCACAAACTTGATGATGCTTTGATAAAAGCTACCCTGTTCCAGGTAATGGACATATTTGTCTCAACTTCGACTCCCTTGGAACAGTTGGTGCACACTGTGATCTGTATCTTCCGGGATGAGAAAATGATTAGGAGTTGGATGTGGAAACACTTCAGGTGCAATCTGAAGCCTTCATAGCTCATGCTGAGAAGATTGCAGAGGTGGCTAGCTTCATCTCAGCTTTAGCATGTGATGAGAAGTATCTTGAAGGCGTAGGTAGCTCAAAAACCTGCCTAGTACAACTAAAAGAGGCAATTGTGGCACTTGTGCCAGAGTTTGAGAAAGACATGATGCACTGCACTCAAACACTGCAAAAACTTAAAGAGATGCATCAGAAATGGATGGAAGAGATGGAGAAGCTCCTACATGCTTGTAGCAGCATAATAAATGTAAAGGACTTTGTCTGTATTGCTCTTAAGGAGATAAGGAGAGACTGGATGGCATGCGTTGAAGCACATAAAGATCAGGATGCACAGTTCTTCACAAAACAGGGTAGCTTGCTTATTGGCCATATGAGCATGGTGATACATTTTGCAAGGAAACATGTTGATAAAAGCGATAATCCGATCTACCGGACTGCTGGTTCTGATAGAGCAAGCTGAGAGCTCTGCAGCAGAGGTGACCAGCTGTTTCACTGAAATCAATTCCTGTAAAAGCAATGAGGCATTCTTATTGCTTTCTGATAGCATCTCAACAGCTCTAAAGCACTTTGACATTCTACGTGAAGGGCTTGATGGTTTGCAGCATCCACATCTGCTCAGCCCTCTGCGAGAAGGAGCCCGCCAGACTGCCAGTTCTGCACCATGCAGTATTCCCATTTCTGCACATCAAACATCATCTGATGAAAAAAGAGAATCTGAGTCTTCAGTGCACAGCTTCAGAATTCCCATGTGAGCTCAAAGATGGTTTGGAAAATCACACTGTTCAGCCAATCACAGACCACCATAAGCCAAACCACGAAAAATAGTGGACTGCACATGTCATAGAATCTCAACCGGACATACAGCTCCATAATATTGACATATTACCTCTCTTGTGTCAAGTTCTCAGCATAACCAAAGAAAAAGACGTAGAGGCTCTTAACATGGCATGCACTGGAGTTTTGGGACTTTCGAACAGCTATGTGCAAGCTGCAAGAGAGGCTGCGAGTGTCATAGACACAGCTGATAATCAAGAAGTGGAAAGTATGCGGTTCAAACTAATGTCTCTGACTCCCTTGCTTGTCCAGACAGCACAGGAAACAGCAATGAGTTCAGCCATGAGTACGGAGAGCATTTATAAACACAGTTCGCAATTTTCAGACCTCATCAAAAATGCCCGTAAGATATTGCTCCCAGTGGCAGGAATATGATACCATTCTGTTTATTCAATGATCCAGAACTACGTACCAAATATGTTGGAATCAATCAACACATGAACTCACAGAGGTCATGTATTTATGCGCAGATGCCGTGCAACTTTTGACCACAGTTGACATCAAGGTGTAGGGATACCTAATTGGATAAAGGCCAACGCAAACCGATGAGCTAGATGGACTAGATGCATGCTTTGGGCCTTGTCCATCCAAGTGCTGCTAACCTCATTGGATAAGACTTTGGGAACGGCCACGGCCGATGGCAAGCTAATCAAACACCAGTTGAAACCCAAGAAATGGTTGGCAGTAATCTCTGAAAACTCACTTCGGATACAAGACGCCGCAAGACTGTTTTCATTAAACTGTCGAGACAGCTATAAAGTAAAACTGTTAAGAGAACTACAAGAGATGAAGACACTTACTGACTCATACGTACAGGCTGCTGAGCACATTAATAATGTTTATTTCTCAAGTGTCCTGGTGCTGGCAAATTCAGAGCTGCTTCTTAGACAGCTTCAGATTACAATTAAAGCACTCTCTTGTCTCCTGAGCAAAATTAACCAGCATGCCTTGGCATGCTCTGTTCAAACAAAAGATGGTAACATAAAAAGTGAAGATGCTCTGGCACAGCAGAATTGCTAGTGCAGAATGTTAAAACTGCCACAGAGTCTTTCCAAGACTGTTTCAATTTCATTAGAGACCCAAGAGAGAGATCAAGTCTAAGGATCATTAAAGACCACTTGTCATTTCAGATGGAAGACATTGTGAGTAGAGCCAGATTAATTACAGAGAACCAAAGCATTGGCGAGACTCTAACTTCTTGATATTCAGTCACAGTGCTGGTCTGCAAAGGCACATTATCTTGTAGAGAAAATTTGTAAAGTGGATGGAAATCTTCATGTCACAAAAGAACAGATGAAGCATGGGATGCAGGGCAATGGGTTCAGTGGATTTGTCAAGCCTCAAACACCAATCATTTCACACAAATGGAAATATTCACACAATACATCCTGTAAAAAGAGAAATGGACACTGTCCACAAATGATCAAGGTTCTACTAAAAGCAAACTGAGCACCAATTTTCAATATGTGCCTTCTCCAGACCCAAATAAGGTAATAAAATGTATCAATTATTATAGCTGATCACAGAAAGCATTTCAGATCAAGCTACTGTATGTAAAACATTATTTACCCCCATGATGTGACATTCCAGAGGAGCACAAGATCACCAGTGTTTAGCTCAGTGGATACAACTCTCTCTTACGCACCTCTCTTTCTGAAACGAGAGACGGAGAATTGGCATGACCAGATTGTCAGTGACTAAAGAAATGGCCGAAAAACTCATCACATGACCCAGTCCCTAAAAAGGAAAGGGCCGATTCAGGTAAGACACTGACAAGCTCTTTTCCACCATCAGTACAAATAGTTCTCATTGCAGAACTGTCCCATTCCATTCCGATCCAGTTAGTTTTATTTTTCGTCCCAGTCATTTTTTACCATTAATGATACCATCTTGATACTGGTTTATGTTTCAATTGTAGAGCAAAGATGCTTTTGTAACATCTGCAAAAGAGCTGGTCTCAAGTGGCCAGTCAATCACCCAGTTTGTGCATGTAATGGCAGACCACTGTTTGGACAAGCATTGCATGGAAGAGCTCTGTGTCATAGCAGAGCAGATTCTTGCCATTGCCAACCAACTGACCATCATCTCTAGGTGAGAAATGAAATTCCATAGCATGTTACCATGACTCACACAAACTGTTTCATCTGTGTGTATGTATATATACACTTTACTTTCTATTCAATTTTTATTTTATTCCATTTTTTTTCCATTCCGTCTTGTTGCTGTTTTGTATTCTTGTATGTGTAAGCATACTTGGCAATAAAGCTGATTCAGAGCTGACGCAGTCACATAATGTTCAAATGTATATACTACTACTAAACTAAACATGCAAAAATCTCATGTGACCCAAGGTGGGGGTGTGTGCATGGTGTCCCTCCAGTGACCCCCTGGGTGCAAATCATCAGACGAGATCCTTGTGAAGAATGCACAGAACCTACTCCAGACTGTAATCCAAGGAGTAAGAGCGAATGGGAGACACCATTCTGCCAACAGCTTGGGAAAATATGATCTCGAAGGAAGCTAAGAAAAGCATTGAAGAACCAATGGACTAAGGGCCTTAAGAGCAAACATTAGAGGATCAGTCCAAAGCTGAGAAGTCTTTATTGTCTTGTATGTTCTTTGGCATCATCGTCTTCATGATTTGGTTGCATTTTAAATTGGCTCTTTCTGATTTGACAGAGTTTGAAACCACCAGAGCCAAACTCTGAAGCAGCAGCTTTGTGTTACCAGTGGAAAGAGTCTTCATATCCATCGAGCTCATGAGCAGCTCAAACTTACGTAGGACCTCCCACAATTCTGCTTTGCCCAGCCTTGCTCCACCCATTAAAGTTTAAGACCGTTACAAATGACGGGTAATCAGGTCTTAAATTGTCTGTGAATTTTTATTTTATTCTGCAAAAACTTTTAAGCAAAATCATTAAAATGCATTACCCTAAAAAGCTAAAACCATGAGTGAAGCTTGTTTTGAAGATTTATTTACCTTATATTTCTTATCAAAAAGTTCCATTTAGAAACTGTGGCATTAGTCACTCAATTCCTTTTTCATTTTATTTTAGACATAGACACTGAATTAAAAAAAGGAGAAAGTACTACGACTCCCTTGGAACGTATTCGGTTCCCTACTGGCATTTCAGTTAAAATGGTAAAATAACACAAAGCAATTCAACATTGCTTTTGTGAAAAAACATACAAACACAGTAAAACTTATAAAAACAATGACAATAAAAAAACATGGTTAATATTTTGTGATAAAAAGAAAAACATTTACAACAGAGATTCTCAGGAGGGAATCTCAAACTTTAACCTTGTCATCCCCAAAAACCACAAATGCACCAATGATGGAAAAGAACATTTGAAAGAGATAAAGGAAAGTGGATATATTACAGTGTTTATATATAATTTGTACGCAGTTACGAGATAAATACTGTAGAAAATTACCAAAAAATCCATATTATTACTATAACTTTATGCATTACACAGTACCACAAATATGAATACTTTAAGCTGCACATCTCTTTTAAACCTCTGAGACAACAGAACTATTGTCACTGACAGTAGACTCTGCTTCCCAAAGTCTTTATATAAAAATGCACTTAAAATGCTTCTCAGGTTCATTTTGAGTAAATCAAGTCATTTGTAGTAACACAATAGCCTGATTATCCATGAATGTGTCCAAATGAAAAATGTATCTTGCTAGATGATGATGTAGCAGTGGAAAATATAGATGAACAAGCAAATATAAATAAATAGAAAAAAACTTCATATACATGCAGCGTGAATACAAAGTACAGATATACAGGATACAATAATCGTGTGGGCTAGATGTGAGCTTGGTAAGTATGTTTACTGACAGAATGGTGAGGCTGTAGGGTCAAACGTTTTAAAGACGTCTCTCAGGGGCCTGTCTTTCTTTTGATTATCTTTGTCCTCTTCCTCTTCTTGCGGCGTCCCGCCAGCAGCAGGAACAGGTCTGTTCTGCCGTGGGTCAGTATAAGCGGGGCGTATTAGTCCTGCTAGTGCCTGAATTGGCAAGTTGTGCACAGCGGGTGCTGCTGCCCAGACTGGTGAGCTGGGAGACGCCGGCATCATCGTAGGCACAGAAGGATTTGATGGACAGCAAGTTGTGTTACTCTCCGAGTCATCAACTAGACTTTTGTCTTTTTCTACTCCTGTTTCCTTTGATGCCACAGCATGTGGAGGTGAAGAGCTTTGGAGCTTTGAAGACAGCTTTAGGCTACTTGACTTTTTAGGAAGGTCTTCACTTTCACATTTTGAAGTGAGTATGGTGTGGTTGCGTGGATCGTATAAACTGATGCCTCCTAACAGCGTGGAAGGGCTCTCAAGTCCCGCCCCAACGGATGATGCTAGACGGGGGGCATATGGTGGCAACTTGTCCGACTCAGGCTTGGCAGAAGCGGCCATAGGTTGGTTTGAAGCTCCAGCACTTCCACGTTGTAGCCGTGGGTCAACAACCCCACCTCCAGAGGAAGTCTCCCTCATACCAGGTAGTTTGGAGTCCAAGCTGCCAGACCGGGTGATTCTGGGATCGAGTTTTTTGTGAGTGCGTGGGTCTATCGGCTTGTCAGCATGGTGGCGGGAATCTAGAGTCTTGCTCGGAGGGCTACCGTGTCGCCCAATGCCCTCCTTGAGACGCGCAGCAGCAAGACGAGGATCAGGAGGGGTCAACGTTGCTGATGAAGGGTGGTCTGGTGGAGAGGAAAGGCTTCGGTTCAGCTGAGCATCTGCAATTAAAGGTGGGAGTGGCAGATTTATGGAGGGCTCCTGTTTGGGAATCAACGAAGGTATGAGGTCTTCTGGAGCCCACACAACCATTTGAGCAAAGGCCGGACGCTGAAGGAGGATGTCCACCCGGATATGACTGAACTGCTTGATCTGGCAACGGGGATCTCGTAGCATGGCTCCAGGGCTGGGGTCCAACGGGATCAAGGCTGCTCTTTCCCTCAGCTCTCTCTCACCTTCCTCATCCTCATCTCCGGTGGGAGGTTTGTGGGACATGGAGGGGTGTGGGTGGCGATGAGGGTCAGGCTTGGTGGAGCTTGAGTCCAAAGGTTTCATCTTGCGTGGATCTCTGGCAAGCCTGGGGTCCCCAACACTGTCTCCAATGTCCTTTCTGGTGTCTGGGGGTCGCTGACGTGGGTCAGCTTTTATCCGAGGGTCACTTGGCAGAGCTCGTTCCTTCTGCAGTCTAGGGTCAATGGGGCCGGCTGGTGCCATGCTGGCCTGCTGGTTTTTCAGCATTTCATTCTGCTTCTTTAGACTGTTCAGAATGGCTGTTACGCTACTGCCCTCTTCCTCATCACTAGAGTACCAATTATGGGCTTCATCTAATAACAGAAATTACATATGAATGTGAATATTCAAATAGGATGGTTAAAGACTGTCCATTCCGATACTTCTGAAGCAATACAATAGCTTTATAAGAAGAACTGAGATATTTATTCACTTATAATGTTCCCCTCTGCCATAGCTCTAAAAATGAATTTGCAGTATTAAATCTATTCCTCAAATAAAACGATTGTATGGCTTCAAAGGAGAGGTCGACCGATAGTGTATTTTGCTAATACCAATAACTAAGGTGGTGGAAAAGGCCGATAACAGATTAATCAGTTGAAAGGTTTTAAAACATTTCTTAGTCTTTCCTTACTCTGACAGGCACAGACATGAAGGTTGCAAGAGTCCAAAATGAGTAAAATCCCAGATGCATGTTTATTGTGCAACCATAATCAATAATAAAAAACGAATAACCAAGAAGATTTGGTGCATAACGTGGGACTTGTAGTTATAAACCAGCCCTAAATACATTGACTATTTTGAAATGTCTGTGCTTCCAGCTCACACAAACACACAAGGCAAACAAAACAGGCACTCATTCAATCATCTGCAATGTATTACAATAGAATCACCATCAAGTAATCATTGACAAATGGGCTCATAAATACTGTTTGAGCAGCAATTAATCAACAGTAGATTATCATTCAGTGATCGCTTGTCAAATATCAATGAGTCTTTTTTTTAATAACATTTAGCATTAATTGTGAATTAGTCCATAAATAGTAATGGTAACAATTTTGGTAAGTTACAATGCTCTATTTGTAAATATTAACCATATTTAGCTTTTTTTAGCCTATGTATTCACCAGATGAAGGTTTTTGGCCACAGAGGAACACAAAGGAATTTTTAAAAACAACAACGACAACTTAAAACTGATAGTTTTATGTTGTGGCCACCAATTAATCTGTAAAACCAATATATCGGTCAACCTCTACTTCAAACTACTTGAAATATAGCGCACAAGTCTTGTGGACAAATGTTATGGTACTTTAATGCTCTTTTTGGAGCTTGGCAGCCACTGATCACTAGTCCAACTACTCTAAGAACTAGGCAGTGCGATACTGCCGATATTGTTGACTTTTGTATGACAAACTGCTTGCTATGTTCAATGTAAGTCGCTTTGGATAAAAGCATCTATTAAATGACTATATGTCATGTACATGTAAGATTAGTGTAAATGCATGTTGCTAAACAAAACAGCAGCATAAAAGCAATTGGAAATGATTCAGGGATGCAGAATGCATATTTTTTTCTGCTTTCCATTCTAACCTTTCTCTCTGCTGGGAGGTGCAGCCACCTGCACGTCTTCCCTGTGCGGGTCTAAGTCTTGCTTGTTCTGATTCAGGTGTAAAAGCAAAGCCTTCTGTACAGCTGGCAGGAAGTCCTGCATCCCGCTAGACTCAGTGTTACCTTGCAACTGGGAGTCTTGCATTAGTCCAGAGTGTCCCTCATCTGCAGGTAAAAAAGAGAAAAATTCAAGCACTAGATTCATTTTTCATAAATATCAACCTTCTAGAACATCATCAAATGGAAAAGAAATATGAATGTTGAATGAAATCTGAGGCTTACCTCCTTGGGCCAGGGACTGGCTGCTGAACAAATTCTTGAAGAACTCTGAGGGCATCTGGCCCATATTTTGGAAAGGCATGTTCATTTGCATGTCAGGCACAGGTTGGAATAGAGACCCCTGCTGGTTCATGGGGGGGCGGTGCATGTGCTGCATGTTGCCATGGAAACCAGGGGGCTGACCAGGAGGTGACATAGGTGGGCACAGGCCAAAACGCTGGGGTGGTGGTTGTCCTGGGGGACTTTGGGGCATCCCTGGGCCTGTGAATAAATGAGGAGGATGGCCTATAGCACACGAAGGTGGGGGTTGGGAAGGATTGGGTGGAGAAGACATCATGTTGCCAGTCTGCATATCCTCAGGGCAACCAGTGAACTGTGGACCACCACCACCTTGAAACTGTCCAGCAGGGGGAGACGTGCTGTTGTAGAAATTAGGCCTGCAATGAAAACATACTACAAATGAAAGCCTGAATACAAAGAGAGAGAGAGAGAGAGAGAGAGAGAGAGAGAGAGAGAGAGAGAGAGAGAGAGAGAGAGAGAGAGAGAGAGAGAGAGATAACAACATAACTACAGTAATGACAGTATTTCAGTGACTCTCATTTGGAGTATTGGAAACAAACTACTAATTTTTCTAAACTCCTTTATACAAAATGACACAAACACATACTAATTGATAGTTATTGAAGCCAGGGATAACTGTGTTTTTTTACTGTGAAATTAAGCGGATCTAATGTTCTGTTCACATAAAGGCCATTTTTAGGAAATATAATTTTTAACTAAAAGAACACCTAAAAATTGGATAACTCAAACAAGGCCATGCTGAAATAACTGTTTCCAGCCTTGTGCCAATAAAGGTTCTCCATTTTGAGGACCTTAATGTGGGTTACATATGAATAAATTATCTTTTTAAACCATTTTTGGGGAAAGAGTTAAATATTTATACAGTCGCAGATGTTACATATCTACTGGGCATCATTACATTTTAATTAAAATATCTTCACTTCACGAAGGCAAAGTGTGAAGGGTAGAATGATAGTCTGTAAAATCTAAATGAAAAGAAAAAGCTAAATAGCACTGGTAAAGCAGCCAACTCAGATTATACTATTCTTTTGTTAGTCATTTTGGATAAAAGCATCTAATTAATAAATGTAAATGTTATACATGTGTAAACACACCAGACATGACCAAACAATCCCAAAAGATCAAGGTTACAGAGTATTCATTCATCAAACACATACGGTACCTTAGAGCAATCTTATGTGCCAAGTCTACAGTAGGCTGAACTTTGATCTCAAACAGAGAAGGGATCTTCTTGCCTCCATCTGGAGGGCTTCCAGGCCCAGGTGTGGGTAAAAGTCCAACTCCAGGAGGTGGCTTAGGCAATGGGGCTATTCCATGTTTTCTGAGATCTTCTAACTCCAGCACATCCTCATTGACATTTTCTTCTTCTGTATTCAGGATCTACAAGGTGCAACCAGATGACAGAATTAGACTGATGATTGAATATCTGAACTGCTAAAGGCACGGTCACATTTAGCTTTGCAAGGCGAAATGCCATGGGCAAATAAAGTCGTTTCGATGGGAATCCACACGATCGTGAATATCGCGTGATGGATTTCCTCCACGTTGATTTCGTGTCGAGTTCAAGCTTGGCGAACTTTGATAGGTGAATTCGCCATGTTGACTAATAGGAATTTGCTTGGTTTGGCAGCGACCTCTGTGTAGGCGGTGCTTCGTACATAGCTACACTGAATATTAACAATGGAAAAGGCTATAGTTTTAGTGGCAAGTTTCGTGAACAGAGTATAAAGTGCTGCAATAAAAAAGACTGCATGGCAATTCATTTTTTGCTGGTTTCACACACGTCAACTCAACGTCGGCCAATGCCTTCTTCGCCCACTGATTCGCACCCTTATGCAAAACTAGCAGGTTCAATTCCAAATGGATAGTTAATGACAAGCCATTTCCAAAGTGCAAATGAATGAAGTCCTACTTTAGATTATGGATAAGTATTTGTAAGAAAAATCAATGTTAAGTACTTACCTTGTCCAAAAGTTCCTTGGTAACATCAGTTAAAGGCTCATGAGAGAACTTGCAGTTGTCTCCTTGGTAGCACTTTGCTCCAGTGTGAAAAAATTTGCAAGGATATTCATGTACACGTTTGAGTCAAGGTTCAAAACAAGGATAAAACTGAAGAGAGAAGTCATCATCATTGCTTTTGTGACTGATACATAATATATATCTGTGATAAATTCTTGCAAAACCTATTAAAAGGATATTGTGCATGTATATACAGTTGTCTCCTTTGGTACAGTATCCTTGGACATAAAACTTGCACAGTTCTTTCTTTTTCTCTGGAACAACATTGTCGTGTTCAAACTTACACTGGTCCCCCTACGAAGACATTGAGAAAACATTAAACTTCCATAATGTTTACATTAGTTTAAGCACTTTTGAGAAATACAAATTTTACTTACTTTGATGCATCTACCCTCGATGAAGTATTTACAAATATGCCTCCCATTGTGTTCAACCGTGTGTTGATTAATGAATTCCTGGCTCATGATTGGACGCTTCTTCTGGAAAATGGGCTGACCTCTGGATTCCTGTAAGACGACATGAGAACAATAACACAACTGCTCTGCAGATCTTAATGGTGATGTTTCGTTAAAATAGAAGACATCCTCACCATGTCACCACCTCCGCCCTGCTCTCCTCCTCGTCCACGCCCCCGACCCCAGTTCTTCCCCTTTGGTTTCTTGTTCTTGTTGGGCAATCCCCGCCCCCTGCCTGCAGCACCACGCCCTCTTCCGCGCTGTCCACCAACTTAAAATGAAGGAGAGGAGACACCATCACACAAAATAATCCAAACTTCAGCAGCTTTATAAAAAATAAAACTCTGGGGTTAACTTTTGAGGGGTAATAGAGTAGAGGTCTACTACCTGGGTGAGGTTTTCATGTAAAACTTTCATTTAATAAAATTGATTAATACAAATACATATTTGATGTCTTAATTTTAATGCAGCTGTGTTTCTGGGGGACCTTATTCAGAATGGATAGGAGGAGAATGAGCGAGTTCTAGGCAATCTGAGATCAGGTTCTGGTCAGGACGTGTTACAGGCTTATGTTTGTGGGCCTGGTTTGGCCTTCAACTTGATGCCGGTGTAGACCTCTATAATAGTCATTTTTTTAATATAATGTAAACAAACATACATTGCTGCTGTCTTTGTTGTCCCTTCATGATGGGTCTCTTGGCCTGCTCTTTAGTTGGCCCTGCTTTGCCATGTCCAGATGACTCTTTAGCATGTTTGTAATTGGACAGATCCTCTGAGAAATTATCCTCCTCTTCAGCATAGTCATATTTTTCTTCACTGTAGTCACTGTATTTGTCCATATCACTGTTTTTGTGCTGCACTGACCTCGAAGGTTTAACAGGTTCATTTTCTCTCTAGAGACGTGGGTAGAAATGTAAATTAATTGAGGGAGAAGACAGCAGTTTAAATATAGTAAAAAAAAAAGTTTAAATGAACTAAGTCTCTCCTCACCTGTACAAAATCTCCGTCATGATCGTGGTACGTCCCTTTACTCTTCTTGTTCTTAGGTCTGTCTTGACGCTCGTGCTCCGAGTCATAGCTGTCTGAGCTTGAACTGCTGGATGGAGAGTGATGCTGAAAATGGAAACCATTTAAAAGAAAGCATGAGAGAAGAGGTAAAAGCAAGTGACCATGGCTTGCAAAGATCTCAGAATGTGCTGCACCTTTTGTCGGTCTCGTCTCCTTTTCTTTGACCTCCGTTTTTCTTTAATCTTCCTGTGTCTCTTTCGCGAGTGCCGGTGTGACTTATCGTCTTTTTCTCTCTCTTTTCCCTTCTCTGCTTCTTCGGACTCCTCAATTTCCTTTTCTTCTTCTATGCTGATGCCTTCGTCATCAATTTCTCCATCCTCCAATTCGCCATCCTCCCTTTAAGACCAAACACTTTTTGAGTATTTAGTCAACAAAAATCATCAATAAAGCCACTAAAAATATCCATCAGGAACTGATTGAATCAATCATAATAATTGGTCATTCATACCAAATTTGAGTAATTAATTAAAAGATTTTTAAAAAAAATATGAATTAACATGCACTAATGCATTATGCACAGTAAGACCAAGAACATGTATTAAAGTAAATAGTAGAGATAGACCAATATGTCGGTTTTAATCTGTGGCAATAGTTGCTTTGTTGAACTAGGCCTACATTTTAATAGCGGCTTCAAGAGGTGAAATAAAATCGTTGTGGGTATTTGCTGTAAATTGGGTAAATTGTTGCAAGGTCATGCAAATAAAAATGTGAATATACAGAAACATGCCCCATTAACACATACATTGTTTTCTCGAACTTCATATCTTGTGAATAATAACAAAACATAATCCACATTAATATATATATATATATATATATATATATATATATATATACATATACATATACATATACATATACATATACATATACACACACACACACACAGGCTGCCAAAAGTTTGGAATAATGGATAGATTTCTTATGGAAAGAAATTGGTACTTTTATTCACCAAAGTGGCATTCAACGGATCACAATGTCTAGTCAGGACATTAATAACGTGAAAAATTACTATTACAATTTGAAAAGATTAATCAGAACTTCTAAAACTACTTCAAAGTGTTACATCATTCTTCAGTACTGACCAATGTAATCATGGGTAAATTTAGAATGAAATGGGGCCCGTCTAGATTTGATAAAAATGTTTTTTGGGGTTTTTTTTCAAATAGTGATGGTGCTGTTTTTTACATCAGTAATGTCCTGACTATACTTTGTGATCAGCTGAATGCCACTTTAGTGAATTAAAGTACCAATTTCTTTCCGAAACAGCAAAATCTGAACATTATTCCAAACTTTTGGCCATGGCAAAAACCATTTATCTTGTTAATATATATAATCTATAAAAACTTAATTTGGCAAATAGCCTATTTAACTATAGATCGTTTAAACAGAGGCAAGTCTCTGTCATTTCAAAATAAGAGTCCCCGGGCAGTGTGTTCCAGGCTTTGTTTATAGCTAAAAATCCCACGTCATGCACCAAATACATTTTTTCTGTTTGGTAATTATTGGAAATTTGGTTGAAAAATAAACTGCATCTGGATTTTTGTTTATTTTGGACACTTGTAGCATGTCTGTGGCCGTTATAGTAAGAAAATAATTTTTAACTTTCTATAAATAATTTTTCAAAAAAAAAACTATCGGCCGATTAATCGGTTATCTGGCTTTTCCACCACCTAGCATCGCTTATAGTTATAGTATAGCAAAATACACTATTGGTCAACCTCTTGTAAATAGGGGCAATTTTGATTTCATGTAAACACAAAGTTTGTTAGGGGGTTAGCTCAAAAAAAAATTAAGAAAGAAAAAAAGTAAAGATTTCAGATACAAACGCTCTATTTTTGCTTTGCTGTTCAGAATACAATTCAGAATAAACAAACTTTGGGGTAATTCTGGGATAACAATTTTATGGGACTTTTCTTTCTAAATGCTCAATGCAACTTGAATTGAGCAGCCTAATCTATTTAAACCAATATGGGCATAAATGTTTATATTTTGCCAGGTGTCAACTTCCAAACAGTTTCCAAGTGTGAAAGTCCCAAGTGAGAACAAGGGCAAAACAACACTGATGGGCTGAAGGTTCATCTTAGTGTTTGGCTCTCTGAGCAAAGTCAACCATGACAACATGGATGGGGTTTTAATGGGATCTGGGTACCGTGGCCAAATAACCAGCATTTACAGTAGCCTAGCATTGCACAAAAGCTGTCAATATGACCTCTTACTGGGTTTAAAAATACATGGGATAATAGGAGTGTTTATTTGCATGTAAAACTGAGATTAGAGGATTGAGGACTAAACATGGTGTCTTCTGTGTTAAACTGAGATGGCACAGATAAGGAAATTGAAAGCAAAACTCAGCAGCGAAATACATCATTCTTCAGTACTGACCAATGTAATCGTGGGTCAATTTAGTGGTTATTTGCTTTTGTTTTCTGGTCAAAGTAGGAGCACTGACATAAAAAGCATCAAATTAATTTTACGCTTTTTATCTCATTTTTTGCGTAAAATTACGTTTACTTTTTTGCTGCGAGCTATCTCAACATCTTATTCAATAATGCATGAGAGTATTTCTATACACTACGAATTAAGTTTCAACATGACTGAATTTATGTTTCTCATGACTTTAAAAACATCTTAAGGCTTATGCTTGTTTACCTGATAAATATAAATTGTGCTTATGCATAATTATTAAACTATTTGATATGGCAGGTCAAATTTAAATCAAAGTAATATTCTGGGCCCAATACGAGTTAAGCTCTGTCGACAGCATTTGTGGCACAATGTTGATTACCACAAAATGTATTTCAACTAATTTCTCCTTTTCTTTGGAAAAAAAAAAAAAGGGGCAAAAATCGAGGTTAAAGTGAGACACTTACAATGGAAGTGAATGGGGAAGTGAAAGTTTTTAGAGAGTTTAAATAGAAATGTGAAGCATATTATTTTGTAGAAGGACTTCTACAATATAATATCGTAATCCTTCTATTAAAACTCATGTGTTATTTGAGCTGTAATGTTGTTTAAATCATTTTTATGGTCGTTTTAGGGTTTACAGTGTTACGTCATGGCAACGAAGTTGTAAAATTGGATATTACTTTACACAGATGCGGTTAGCAAGTGATTTTATCACACTAAAATCATGTTAAAATGCATATTGTTTTCATCTTGTGCCTATATTTTTAAAATAGTGAGTATTTCAACGTTTAGCCTACGGACTATCCCATTCACTTCCATTGTAAGTACCTCATTGGCACGCAGATTTGTGCTTTTTTAAAGGTCGAAATGTATTTTTGCGGTAATCATCACTATGCCACAAATGCTGTCAAATAAGCTTAACTTTTATTGAACAAGGACAAAAAAAAATGGGGGGGGGGGGGCAGTCTCTCCATTTAAAATAATTTCCAAATAATTTCAATTTGTGTTACTTAAAAGTTTTGATAACTTTACTAGTATTTTAAACTTTTGACTGGTAGTGTAATGAAAGCATGTGCCAAAGCATTTCATCCAATCATTGATTGACAAATAGTTATTCTGACTTCTAACAAGCACTCAACATGCAGTCCTGCCATGAATCTCCTACCAGACATGTTTTCCTTTCCAAGGTGGGCGGGGCATTCAAATGAAACGTGAGTGGGCGGGGCAAAACGCGCCTTTAGGCTATTTTCATATTCAAGCTCCTTGAAACGACATCTTATCATGAATGTAATAATAACCGGGTTAAACCTTCCACAAAAACCCAAATGTCCTTTAAATCTCACATGGAAAGCTAGATATGAGCGCAAAGCACGGCTATACGGGGGATAGCGATGAAAATTGATATACATGAGCACTTTGAAGTGTGCCATTTGCTCTGCAACAGATATTAAAAATGAAAGTGCAT
Organism: Moxostoma hubbsi; assembly: GCA_032164185.1. Classification (NCBI taxonomy): domain Eukaryota; kingdom Metazoa; phylum Chordata; class Actinopteri; order Cypriniformes; family Catostomidae; genus Moxostoma; species Moxostoma hubbsi. The sequence continues at coordinate 2,189,890 of JAVLUX010000034.1, forward strand.
GCAGTAAAATATGATCACTACTTAGTGAACTGGGGGAGAGGCCTTTCCATAGAAGCCCAAAACAAGCCAAACGTCCTTGACGTTGGAAAGCAACCAAGATAGGTGTAAAAAATAAACACATTCACTCAACAGAAGCACACAGTGATGAAGCATTTGCAGATAAGAACATTTGATTACTCGACCTTTCTTCCCCTGCCAGCTCACAGTCTGTCATGTTTTTGTCAAGTACGGGGCTTGGGGGACTTGAGAAGAGGCTCACAAAAGCCATGATGGTTAGAAACGGAACTGGCCCTGCTCCGCAACCCGAGTGAGATGCATCAGTCACTCGTTGGCTGAAGATTTGGATATATTTACAGTCTGGAGAAAAACACTCACGGTTTACTCGTCTCAACAACACATGAGACGCTTCACAGACATTATATATCCTCTGTCATGTTTAACGCTGTCTCAACACAGCTTTGATACCCCCAGCTTTGTTTATGTCCCCGGCGGTTTCACAGACGCCCTGGTGCGAACTCGCAGATGCAGAATATTGTATTTATTTTCGACGCCTTTTTCGGGATCTTCCACAGACATGGCGCACGTAACACTTTCGTGAAAATGGCTGCGAGGATCGTGCAGAAGCACGTGGCCCCGCCCAATTTGTAATTAGAACCAATCACTGGTTTCCAACCGAAGCGAAGATCCGATGACTAGTGATTCTATTGGTTGAGGTGATGGCGCCTAAGTGCGGGAAGCAATTTTCTGTTGAGCTATTGGTTGCTTAAAATGTCAATCATGTTGAGAGCCGCCATGTTAGTATGACTCGTGATTTATATTCTGGCGTTTTATTATTTCAGTATACAATTTTTAGTTTTTTATTATTATGTTTATATAGAGTGTTGGGTAAGTTACTCTAAAAAGACAATTAATAACTAACTACTAAAATACGTCTTCTACAGTGTTATAAAATGACTGTACTAATTACTCTGTCTGAAAAGTTATTACTAATTACTATCAAACTCGACCAGATGAAGTAAAACAAATACAAATAAATCATATAAAACTAATAAATTATACATGAACTGGCCAAATAAATGAAAGGGGCTGCGTTAAATTAGAAATAATTTATTTTAACAATAGATGTTAAATTTAGATATTAAATTCACTATTGTTTTATATAGAATTGTTCTATAGTCTATACATTATTTAACGCAATTACATCAGAAGTAACTAATTCAGTTACTGAAAATTATGTGTAATCCCTTACTTTTATCAATGAAAAAGTAATTTATATACAGTAATTATTTACTTAGTATTGCATTACACTCACCACTGTTTCTATATTAATAAGACTAATTACCAAATTTTACATTTTATAAAAACTTCCTAAGCATGTTTCAGTAAATTTTGTTGTTTTTAAGTTAATACCATTAACCATAACCTCATTTTGAAAAATTCCATTTGTATTTAGCAAGAAAATTGTTTATTGTTCTAGTAAACCCTTTATTATTACATGGGGATCAAATCATATAGGCCAATCTATAGCATAATATATAATAGTTAGTTCCAGTCCTCGAATATGATTGGACGAGAGACGTTCCATGAGCACTTATGGTTTGACACCATCAGCACTCCGACGCTTCACTACAGAGTGAGATGTTACAATGTTTGGCTTTTTGTTTTTGACATTATATATGTTAGCCAGCAGGTGGTGGCAAAAGATCATGCTTATGTGTTATATGAGCACAACAGCTCTTCGTGATCACTTGTATTACTACTACACTACTAAAGCTAGCAAATAGCTTTAAACGGCTTTAAATGAACAACTTCAGCATTATGGCTCATCACAGCTGAGAGACACAACAGACTGATTAATTACACAATGGCTGCTGTTTATAATGGCGGAGCATCTCTGGTTGGGAGTGGCCACAGGTGATAGCGCGCGCGCGCGCTCTCTCTCTCTCTCTCTCTCTCTCTCTCTCTCTCTCTCTCTCTCTCTCTCTCTCTCTCTCTCTCACAGCCGAATCACAGCCGAATCACAGCCGAATCACAGCCGAATCACAGCCGAATCACAGCCGAGCTGATGTAGGGCCATATCGCACTCTTGCTCATGTGATGTTGCTTAATCATACAGTATTTTGTTAATTGTCATGCTACTTAAAACAAGTGTGAAGATTAAAGAAAGATTTAACAAGGGGGGGAAAAAAAGCTTAGTGTTTCTGTAATAACTCACATTCCAAGAGCAATTCCAGCTTACTATAGCAGCAACCAGTTTATTGTGTGTAAATGGTTGCAGAATATGTTAACTGATCTTAAATACAAGTATTAACATTTAGTAAACTTTAAATACAGTGTGTATTAGACAAGACTATAATACAAAGTAGCTCTACAAAAGGTTCTGCTACATTTATAAACTCTACTCATCAAGCTTTTCATAAAGCAGTATAAAAAAAAAATAAAAAAATCACTTGCATATACTTGTATTGCCTATTAGAGATACATAACAAAACTAAAATTGTGCATGCTTATGGTACAATTCTACACATAGTATGAAAAGAAAGTATTTATCTGAGCCTGTAAACGGTCCTGCTCAACCGAGCGGGATTCGAACCGGGGTCTCTAGCACGGGAGGTGGGCGCGCTAACAAGGAGGCTAAAAGTTACAGTGTTTAGCATCAGTCACTAGTGTACCTCTTGAGGCCAGGGGAGAGAGGTTTACACACTGCACAGCTACCTTCCAGCTGGCTACCGTTACACTCACCCCCCCTAAACCTCACTCCCATCCGGGTCACGGCACCACTGTAAATAGTCCTGCTCAACCTGCTCCGAGCCGGGTTTGAAACGGTGTCTCCAGCATGGGAGGCGGGCACGCTAATGAGGAAGCTAAAGACTGAGGTTTACACACTGCACAGTCACCTACCAGCTGCCTACCATTACATAGGCACGAAGAAGTATAATAAATAAAGATTAGCCTAAAATCTTTTATGATTCCTGTGATATGTTCATTAAATTAATTGATAGAGATGATTCTGACTCGTCGATTGCTGTGTCTTTAATCTCATCCTCTGTTGGCTTTCTTGTTCGTTGCCTTTTACATATAATTATTACAGTTGGGACCACTGGGAAAACAAACCCAAGCAGAAAGGTAAGCACTGCCAGAAAAGGTTCTGTGAGTTGTGATTTCTCCTCTGAAAAGAGACCGAGCAAGACAATTGAGTTTTCTCATAATTTAGCATGACGTTTAAATGAATTACTTGTCATTCAAAGTGACTTACCATAGGTTTTCCTTAATTTCCCATTGATGCTTGAGTGTTCGATCTCACAGGTAACATCGTGGGCACTGACCTTATCAAGACTAAGAAAGGAGGTCATCTGGAATGTGCCATCTATGTGAGGCAGTATTCCAGTAGTTGATACACCATAAAAGATGGATCTTCCATTTTGGGTCCATTTTACTCGAATGGTGTTTGGATAGAAGCCATGCACAACACATTTAAGATATTCCTGTTTTTTTTCTCCTCCGGAAGAAACATACACAGCTGGTTTTGCTACAATGACAAAAACAATTAATGATTTAACAGTACTTTCTCAGTGTAAGATCCCAAATGAAAACAATCTTGAAAAGAGTATTAATTACTAAATGAATTGCAAAATTTTGACATTAAATCAAATATCTCAGCAACTGCTCCACAAGTTTGATATTTACTGTACAAGGAAATGAAAAATAAATAAATAAATAAATCCACAGGCACCTAATGAGAAGCGTCAAAACATGGGTTGTGCCAGTTTGACATTTTGATACATAACTGATAACTGATCCAATCAATTATTGTAACATAGATGTGTTAAAAAGAATTGCGCCTTTATGTCCTTAATGGAGATCTGGCAATGCCATCGTGCATAAAGTCTTTTATTTATAAAGATGTCTATTTACCTGCCTTGGAGAGAGAGTTGTTGGATGCAAAGAAGACAGTTTTTACAGCAGAGCACACCTTCTGTAGTTTTTCCTCTTTTCTCTTAATGTATTCTTTGCTTTTTCTCGTCTCTGCTAAAAGCTGGCCAGGTTCACTGGTCGCAACCACAGCTTCCTTCTCCAAATCCACATGCATGATGTCTTTGCCGTCATATCCATAGCTCCATAATTGTTCATCTTGCGCTTCACTATTGAATGCACATTCAATGAACTGCTGATAGGCATGTTCTTCTGAAGTAAAACAATTAACAAAGACTTTGAACATCAGCATGATTATATTGCATCACCTCTCATTAGATCAATTCATTTGAGAAAATTGTGATTGGGACATTCTAAGGAAATAGTGTCATTTGTAAACCCATGGCTTGCTTCCGATACGATGCTTTGAAGTAAAAAAAGGAAGCAGACAGGGAAATAATATAGTCAATTTAATGCTTTTAAAAGCCCTCCATAATTGGCTTAAACTCATAAACATTTCCTATTATATGATTTAATTTTGTTTTAATTATGATTTGTTTGCAGATGAAATACAATTGTCACAATAGAATGGAGAACGTTGCTTTATGGATCCAAATGGTGTATTTATGGCATCTAACAGAGGACCATGCCACACTATTCGGGACAGTACAGCAGACACCAAGAATGGCACAAATATGACCAACAAATGGTTTTCAAACTATATATAAATGGCAAATGCATCCAATTATATCATAATTACAAAATGTCCCCAATGTTTTTTTTTTATATATATATACACACACACACACACAGGCAGATGATACAGACAGGCGATACAGACAGACAGATGATACAGACAGACAGACAGACGATACAGACAGACAGACAGATGAGACAGACAGACAGACAGACGATACAGACAGACAGACGATACAGACAGACAGACAGACGATACAGACAGACAGATGATACAGACAGACAGACAGACAGATAGATAGATGATACAGACAGACAGACAGATAGATAGATGATACAGACAGACAGATGATAGATAGATAGATAGATGATACAGACAGACAGATGATAGATAGATTAGACAGACAGACAGACGATACAGACAGATGATAGATAGATTAGACAGACGATACAGACAGACAGACAGATGATACAGACAGACAATAGATAGATAGATGATGCAGACAGATGATAGATGGATAGATTAGACAGACAGACAGACAGATGATAGATTAGACAGACAGACAGATGATACAGACAGATGATAGATAGATAGATTAGACAGACGATACAGACAGACAGACAGATGATACAGACAGATGATAGACAGACAGACAGATAGATAGACAAATAGATAGATGATACAGACAGACAGATGATACAGACAGATGATAGACAGACAGACAGATAGACAAATAGATAGATGATACAGACAGAGATATATATATATATATATATATATATATATAGGACAGTCCTACCTGCACCAAGAACGATATCAAGAAGAGCAACACCAAGGAGAAAAGCTTGCATTTTGTTCTGGCACAGTCCGCAGTCTATGAGCAGAATTTAGATGAAAGTAGTTAGATTTGCAATGTAATGTTGAATTATGAATGCTAAAGCTGGGGTATTGACTTCAACACAATCAAGTGAAAACGAAAGTGTTGAGGAAACCGTTGGTGCATTAAGCTATGATGCAAGACCAGCTTGTACTTCAACAAAGTGAAACAATGCTTGACATTTACAATAGATGTCTGAAGACGACTGTCTAAATGGCAGACATATTAACTGTTCGAGCATTCGTGTTCATTCTTCTGCTCTTTCCACAGACCATCACAATGTGGACAGGTAAAAATGACTTTTAAATTAGTGAGGTTGAGATAGTTTTGTTGTTGATATTCCAGTCACATTCAGAGATAAACGGCGACAACTCCTAAACGGCTTATTAAATACTTTCCAAAATAGTATTAGTGTAAAACGTGGAAAAGCTAATAATATTCCACAAGCTTGTTTTCATTATTTTCAATCGATATTATGAGTACTGGCAAGAGTTCCTGTTTTCGTAGCTGAAAATAAGGGACCGTGGAGAAAGTGCAAAGTTTTTCTTTTCGTTTGTAATAGCTTGGTGTGTAAACTGCATGTCCAAGAGACACCTTCTTTTTGTAATAGCTATTTTGTTGAAGGACATGAGACACGAAACCAGCGTCATTCAATAGAAGAGGAGAGAGTGTGCAACGTTCACAACCTTTCATTGTACCCCTAGTGGTTGAATAGGGAACTGCATGTCCAAAACTACAAAAACAAGGTTAATTTTGGACATGCAGTTCCCTATTCCAACTAGGGGTGAAATGAAAGGTTGTGAAAGTTGCCCAATGTCCTCTTCTATTGAATTGCGCTGGTTTCGTTTCTCATGTCCTTCAACAAAATAGCCATTACAAAAAGTAGTGAGCTTACTTTTCTGAGCTTGCATTTCCACTGCAGTTTAGTGCCGCCTCAATGTGGGTGGGATTATAGGCTGATCATCATAGTTGCTCCACCTCTACTGCCGTGACATCATCTTAAACACGAGACAAACTGACCATAACAATAACACAATCGCTAGCTGTTAGCTGCTAGCTCATTGTGCTGCATAAAGCAGTTGTTGCATGGTGATTTTACACAAGTGTAACAGTTAAATTGGCCTGGTTGTTTTAGAAGCTTCCAGTAGCTGCTCAACTAAATAAATTGAAGCGTTCAAGCAGAGTGTAGAGTTAACGTAAACTTTCCACATTTTACACTAATACTATTTTGGAAAGATTTTAATAAGCCGTTTAGGAGTTATCGCCGTTTCTCTCTGAATGTGTCTGGAATATCGGATACAAAACTATCTTAACCTCACTCATGTATTATTGTTTAGTCTTGTCATCATTTCCTGAAACCAAACATCTGAACAAAAGAACAAAACGATGCACAAATTAAGTTAATATTGACGCTGACTACCACACCTGGCGTCGCGAGTCGCGAGTTTGAATCCAGTCAGGTCTCCTAAGCAACCAAATTGGCCCGGTTGCTAGGGAGGGTAGAGTCACATGGGGTAACCTCCTCGTGGTCGCTATAATGTGGTTCTCGCTCTCGGTGGGGCGCGTGGTGAGTTGTGCGTGGATGCCGTGGAGAATAGCGTGAAGCCTCCACACGCGCTACGTCTCCGCGGTAACACGCTCAACAAGTCACGTGATAAGATGCGCCGATTGACGGTCTCAGACTCGGAGCCAACTGAGATTCGTCATCCGCCACCCGGATTGAGGCGAGTCACTACGCCACCACGAGGACTAAGAGCACATTGGGAATTGACCATGCCAAAAGAGGGAGAAGGAAAAAACAAAACAAAAACTAATTTTTTGTAAACAGTTAAAGGAATATTCCGAGATCAATGCAAGTTAAGCAAGTTAAACATTTGTGGTGTAATGTTGATTTCCACAAAAATAATTTCAACTTTCTTTAAAAAAGCAAAAGTGGAGGTTACAGTGAAGTCAATGGGGCCAATTTTGGAAGGTTTAAAGGCAGAAATGTGAAGCTTATACATTTATACAAGCACTTACATGAATCCTTCTGTTGAAACTCATGTATTATTTGAAATGTAATCATATTTTTTGAGTCGTTTCCGCATTTTAGGGTTTGCTGACTACATCGTCATGGTAATGAAGTTGTAAAATTGGCTATAAGTTTACACAAAAAACGTTAGTAAGCGATTTTAACACTATAATCATGTTAACACACATTGTTTAGACTGTATCTTGTGGCTATACTTTTGAAACCGTGTGTATTTTAACGTTTGTGCATTGGCCCCATTCACTTCTATTGTAAGTGCCTCACTGTAACCCTGATTTTTGCTTTTATTTTCTAAGAAAAGGATGGGCATATCAGAATTATTTTTGCGGTAATCAATATTATGCCACAAGTACTGTCAATTGAGCTTAACTTGTACTGAACCTGGAATATCCCTTTAACCCATTTGCCCAGTGGCAAAAAAAGGATGTCTAAAATCCAAAAACAAGTCATTGTCTGGATGATTTGAATTTGTATGCATTTTAAAATACCTTCATCGATCCAGACAAAGCTTTGCATCATGTCATTGACACTTGATCCTTCATTAAAATAGTTCAATACACTATTATATCAATTATATTATTTGTATTAACATACTGTATTAGCATATTCTGTGTTGTATCTATGTATAGGTAAAGTCCATGCTTGTGTATGATGCTCTTCTACACATACTTAGCACATCGATGATTGATCTTTTTTAGACTACCATACAGTAAATGTCCTAGCCTATACTCGGATGACAGGAAATGGTTCCATGGACCAGGCCGTGGTTGTACTGGTGAATGAGACCGTATTTGCATACTTCGACCAGCCAAAAAATACATTTGTCTTACGCCCCAGTGCAACTGCGGGGTTCTCTGTTTTGGAGACGCGTGACAGCAAATTCTGCCTGTGGGAGGTATTAAAGGGATTCACTCGACAAGTTGAATATTTGAAAAAGTTCAGCGAAGAGACAAGATCGTCAAAGCCACTTTTGGGTAATTATAATTACAAGTAACTTACTATTCCATGTTTTGCAATGAGATCTTTTGTTAAAACCAATTATATATTTTTTTACAGCACGCCCTTCAGTTAATATGTACACCCAGTTTCCTGAGGAGCAAGGACAAACAAACACGCTTTACTGCTATGCCACTGAGTTCTACCCTGGTGACATAGAAATGAACTTTTTTTTAAACGGATTCGTGGTGAAGGGAGAGACGTCTGATCTAATGTATAAGAAAGATTGGACTTTCAGAGTTTACAAATATATTAATATCACCCCAACGCCTGGAGATGAGTATATATGTGAAGTGAAACACAGCAGTATGACAGAACCCAAACTGACTGTGTGGAGTGAGTTTTTATCATTATTATTTTAATAATGGCATGAATTGTGTTCAGAAAGCATTAAAATCTGCATCTAACCTCTCTTGTTTTTTTCTCAAGGGCCTGAATTATCTGAATCACACCCCTATTGGGCTTACGCACTACCTGTTGGTGTCCTGTTAGGCACCATTGTATCCGTCCTCATTTTCAGAAAGACACGAAACACCCAATCATAGTGGTGTTTAGAAGACGCTTGTGTGTTACCTGTGAACTGACTGTACATCAGAGTTTCTTGATTAGCCTCTATAAATAGTTGTGAAGCATCAAAGTACACTGTTTGGTAAGTTAAATGTAAAAATATTGTGTTTCCTGGTTTGGTTTAAATGTAAAATGCTCCTTTTAATCAAAATACATTTTCCATAAATATATATTCAAACTAATTTATGTATTAAAAAGTGTGCATTTTAATTTCTGTTTCTGAATACTTGAGTCTGTATAAATTGTTATATTTTTAATGTATCATAATTACTCTATGTGTTATTAAATGATATTACCAGCGCATAACCCACATTGAACACTTAGTGGCAGCAAAACCACAAGTTCCCCGTCTGTTGCTCACTTCAACGTTGTGTCGAAGAAGCGACACTAGGGGTCTCTCTTGAGCGCCTTTTGCATCGCTGATCTATGAGAAAAGGCCAATGAGAAATTGGCAGACAGAATTTGCATGTCCCGCCCCCGGACATACGGGTATAAAGGGAGGGAAATGCATCTGTTTCATTCAGAAATTTTCTTCGGAGCCAATGTTTGTGTATGCAGCGAGCTGCCAGTCACACACCTGTTCCTCCCATCTCTGAGCGATTGCTGTTGGATCTATGGCGCATATCAGCGGCTTTCTCCCTTCTCTGCACGGCAGTGCAGCTTTGCCCCTGGGCGCTACGACAGCGCAGTTAAGAGAGTTATTTTCTCTAAAAGAGCAAATACACAGCTGGCGTTGAACGTCCTTTTCAGGACGCATCTTTATAAAGATGCCCTTCCGCCCCTGTGTAGTTCCTGGATGCGAAAGAGTGCTCTCTGCTTCTGACTGCCACAGTCGCTGTCTCGTGTGTTTGGGCAGCGATCACATCGAGGCTGCATTAGTGGATGGTTCATGTTCACACTGCGAGAACATGACCATGGCAACATTGCGGTCGCGGCTTTCCTTCAACAGTAAGAATGCCACGCCAGCCGCCACCCGCGTCGCACCTTCTACCCAAGGGATTGAGACGACGCAGCTGGTGATGGAGGCGATCTAGGGATGGCAGCAGGCTCGGTTTCGTGGGGTACGCCCCCGCGAACCACCCACACGCCGGCAAGCTCGTTGACTTTCGTCCGGGCTCGAGGCAACGGCGGCTCGCCTTGCAACCGACGCCCAGCTGTCCGACATGCTTGCCCGGGCCGCCGTCAGCATGGGGCTGGACTGGAACCCTCCGTCCCCACCCACAGCCTTTGCGGCAGGATGATTGGTTCCTCGGGTCTGCGCGCCACTCACAGCCAATTTCTTCCCGGAAGTGACCCTTCTCCACCCATCACCAAGCCTCTCGCTCATCCGCTCTCACAACCCTTGACGGCGGAGCGGCCCACGGGTACACAGCGGTCTCCAAAGGTGGACAGAGCAGTTGCGATCCACCTGTGCCCAGAGAACGCCGCCACCTGGCTGGGTCACCTTGTGCTCCCCTCCAAGGCCTGTAGGATGACGTCTTCACTGACCTCCAAAGCTTACAGCGCCACCGGACAGGCCGCTTCCGCCCTGCATGCCATGGCCCTCCTGCAAGTCCACCAGGCCAAGGCACTTAAAGATCTGCACTTGGGTAGTCCTGATCCCGACGTGCTGCAGGAACTGCACTCAGCGACCGACCTCACCCTCAGGGCCACGAAGGTCACAGCGCGGACACTCGAGTAAGCAATGGCCACACTCGTGGTTCAGGAACGTCATCTGTGGTCGAGAACTTGGTCGAGATGCGAAGTGGACAAGACACGCTTCCTCGGCAATGACACCCCCCTCCCCTGCGGGTCCGAGCACCGCTCCCTTGGGCAGTTCCCACTACCCCCTGGTCACAATGTCTGTAGCAACTCCTCCCTCCCAATGAGGCATGATCTACCACCGCGCCACTTTCCTCATGTGACCTAAAAGCCCATGTGATGTATTTCACCACTCTTACCTCCCCCAGCTTGGGCAGGTGTGGTCTCCGCAGGGTTTTTCCCCCTAAAAGAATAGGAAACTGGGAAAGATCGCCTTCCCCGATGCGTATGAGGACCCCAGCCGCTTTAGCTCTATGCGAGAAACATAGAGAGAGAAAAGGCGCTGCTGGCACGGCCTGCTCCCATGCTTGGCAGCGTCGCCTTGTTACCCCCTGTCGGGGGTAAAGAATCAAAATGCCTGATGATTTCATGGGGTGTTGGGGAACAATACGTGCAGCCTGACACAGCCGATCGCTTTGGCACCAAGCAATCCACTGTTGCGGCCAAACCATTATCGGCTCCTCAGAAAAAAACCTGAATGAAACAGATGCATTTACCCTCCTTTATACCCGTATGTCCGGAGGCGGGACATGCTAATTCTGTCTGCCAATTTCTCATTGGCCTTTTCTCATAGATCAGAGAAGCAAAAGGTGCTCAAGAGAGACCCCTAGTGTCGCTTCTTCGACACAACGTCTCGTTCCCTCCATCAGGGAACGGAGGTTACATCCGTAACCTAGAAGTATTCACTAAATCTGATAAATGTGTTTATATACAGTGTTGGGTAAGTTACTATAAAAAAAGAAATTAATTACTAACTACTAACTACATCTTATACAGTGTAATTAGATCACTGTACTAATTACTCTGCCTGAAAAGTATTTGCATTATTTAATACTTATTACTTTCTAAAACCCTGATCAACCTCGACCAGATGAAAAATACAAGGATAGACATGAAACTGTTCTTTTAATTCTTTCAAATAAATCACAGAAAATCTAATAAATTATTCATGAACTGGCCAAACAATTTAAAGGGGCAGTGTTAAATTAGAAAATATACATTTAAACATTAAGACGTTAAATTTCGATATTAAATTCACTATTGTCTATACAGTATTTAACACAATTGCATCAGATGTAACTGTAATTAAATGACTAAGAATTAAGAGCAATCCATTACTTTTATCAACGAAAAAGTAATTTAATTACAGTAATTAATTACTTTGTAATGTGTCTAGGAAGACATGTTTTTAAGTACCCTGCATTGATGGGGTCTAGCTCAGCGATTATTGACGCTGACCGTCTATCACAATTGGAGTTAGCGAGTTTGAATCCAGGGTGTGCTGAGTGACTCCAGTCAGGTCTCCTATATGCAACCAAATTGGCCCGGTTGCTAGGGAGGGTCGAGTCACATGGGGTAACCTCCTCTCTATAATGTGGTCGCTATTCTTGCTCTCGTTGGGGCACGTGGTGAGTTGTGTGTGGATGCCGTGGAGAATAGTGTGAAGCCTCCTCACGCGCTAGGTCTCCGCGCTAACACGCTAAACAAGCCACATGATAAGATGCGCAGATTGACGGTCTCGGATGCGGAGGCAGCTGAGATTCATCCTCCGCCACCTGGATTGAGTCACTATGCCACCATGAGGATTTAGAGTCCATTGGGAACTGGGCTTTCCAAATCCGTGAGAAAAATCAACAAAACCAAAAAAAAAAGTACCCTGCATTAGTAGAATACACTAATGTGCCTTTTGCTTTAGTAGGAGGTATTTACAGCATCAGTTGCGTTTGGGAGTGGTCTACCTTAGCGAATCGGTTCGTTTGGGCTGTTCATTTCAAAGAACCGGTTCACAACCGAGTCATCCCTCAAAAATGTTCCCGAGAAGTTCCGGTGGGTGTTCAGTGGGCTGATCCAAACCGACTGATCCGTGTTGACTGATCCAAACACAAAAGATTAATTTGTTTGTAGAATACTTTTAATGTGATAAAATGTCAAATGTCTCACTTTAATGAATTTTAATCTAACAACTTTCCATTATTAGCCTATTTCTTTTTGCACAAATTATATTTCTCCATCAATATTAAAAATAAATCAATAAATAAATAATAATAATAATAATAATATAATATCTTGATAAATTCTGTGAGCAGAAAAAAGCCCCGTTGTACAGACTCATAACCGTCGAGTGATCCACAAACGCTTTGCGAATCGAATGAAATGATTCACTTAAAAGAATCGTTCGTTCGCGAATCGTACATCTATACTCCACAGGCGCTCTCAGCGGAGTCTTCATGAGGAACACATGTGGGAGCATCTTTACAAACTTACATAAATATTTCATTTTTTTTGGGTTCGTCGACTGTTAAACTACAGTTCCGAACCGTTAAACACGGGTGAGGATTAAAAAACTGATACGAGAAAAAAACCCCGCTGCTTTTACAAAGATTCAGACGTTTGAAGGATGAATTTATCATATCCATACACACTTTGTCTTTTGCTATCCGTTTTATCAACGTATGACTGTAACGAGGCGATACAGGTGAGTGTGGGCATTTATAATAAAATACTAGTATTTTAATCATTTATTAAATATATTTATATAATGCATCATATTACATATATGTACGTATTTCCATTCCAGTTGCAAAACATCTGGAATGTTGCATTGGCAATGAAAGCAACAGCAATTATTTGGGCTAACATTTGATAAGAAGGTAGCCTACATTTATCTTAATTCCCCAAAGGTATGGAGTTATATTTGTGCCACAATTCTGCGCGCTCAAAATTATATTTTGAGCGCACAAAAAATGTTCTGCGTGCGCAAGATGATATTTTGAGCATGCAAAAAGGTATTTTGCATGCAGAGTGGGTAGGAGGAGAAAGCTAAATTTAAGAATTCTGAGCAAATTCATGTTGAAATAAACTGTATTCTAGCGCAAAACTGATTTTCATTTGCTCAAAATGAATTTATCTTTGCAAGAAGATACATTGCTTTACAAAACTTTGTTCATGCGTGTGCAAAATAACTTTTTATGCACTCAAAATATGATCTTGTGCATGCAGAAATATTTTTGTGCACTCAAAATATAATCTTGCGCATGCAAAATAACTTTTTGTGCACTCAAAATATGATCTTGTGCATGCAGAAATTTTTTTTGCACTCAAAATATAATCTTGCGTATGCAAAATACGTTTTTGTGCACTCAAAATATGATCTTGTGCGTGCAAAATAAGTTTTTGTGTGCTCAAAATATCATCTAGCATGTGCAGAATTTTTTAAATATTTTTTTTGCACTCAAACTATCATCTCGAGAGTGCAGAATTGTGGCACATTTATAACTCGTATTGTGCCACACTAAACTGTATGAATGCCATTACATTACATAACAAAATATCAAGGCAAGTGGCATCTGCATACACTTTACTTTTCTAGTGTCCCTGTGGACTTAATAGTGGGTTTATGACGTCAGTTCCTCTCAAGTTCACATTCACACAGGTGTCTGTGCAGAGTAACCACAAGTGTAGTTCAAGTTTGACATCTAGAAAGTGTCCAACTGTCTGAACAGTATAGCTATTGTTCTACCATTTAAAACCCAACAAGCAGCTTGAATGCTTGTTGCGTGCCTTTGCTATCTTTTTAAAAAGAAATGCCTCTTAGCTTGATATTTCAATACAATGACATTCATAAGCCACACAAATGTTTGTGTTTTTAACTGACCTTCAAAGCTTTATCATTAAATATGTTTGATGCATTTATTTTTTTTTTTGTAAAGATCTGCCTTTATTTACCTTTATTTAACCTTGGTGAATTTTCAAGCTAATGCATTTCCTTTCTCTTCCAACAAGAGGGCAATGATAAACAGAGGACCGACCCTTTAGACAAAAGTCCTTTGGAGACATCTGCCTAACAGCTTCTTGTTAAACTGCCCTGAAACTGCGGCAAAAAAAAAAAGAGAGGTTAGACTCTTACACGTGGTTTCTGGAGTGGACCGTAGAGGTTGCCCAATGACCGACTGCACATTCCAAATGCATTTGGGACAACATTAATTCGGATAAATTGATCTTAACTGGAGTAATATTTGTATTTCTAAGGGAACTTGGTTGCCTATTAATCTGGCATGCTGGCACGTTGATTACCACCTAAACATTGGCCTGAGCTTTCATGTTATACCCCACTGGAGTAACCTTAATGCATGACATCACCCACAACATCTGGCCTTGATAATTCGTATGTGCCATTATTCGTTTTCATACCAAGCTGATGTTTAGTGGGAATGTTCCTTGGAATAGTTTTTGATGTCCAATATCTCCTTCAAATGAGGCTGTGCTCTTTGAATCAAGCGACTCTGTAATTAAGGGATAACTTCTTGCCATCAAATTGTAACCAGGTGCTCTGTTGGTTGCCTAACTGGACTTTGGGGTTTTATGCCATAGGGTTGTATGGATAAGCAGAGGGTGATGGGGATATTTCGTCAAATGGAGAAGTTCCTAAAAGGACAAGAGATCCGATTCATGGAAGGGCTTCGGATTATGAAGTCCAAACTCACCAATCTTCAAAACTCTGTGTCCAAGTTCCCACAAGCAGACCAGTCCTTGTGTAAGTACGCTGGGACATAACACATAACATATTATATACAGTTGTAGCCAAAAATATTGGCACCCATATTCACAAAAATCAAACCTTTAATTGAAGTTAACTAATTGAAAGGGGGATGGGGGACAAATCTCATAATTAAATAAAGATTTTTCTCCAAAACACATTTGCCACAATTATTGGCGCCCCTTGAAATTCTTATGAGTATAATGTATCTGAAGTAGAGCTGTCAGAATTAATGCGTTAACACACGTGATTAATTTAAAAAGTATAACGCGTTAATTTTTCTTAATCACAATTAATGCATTTACCCTTAATGCAGCATAAATACTTATGTGAAGGGCGGAAACTTTGTAACGTGTCCGCCTGGAGTCATTACACTGATGCACACTTCACAAACAGACACAGCAGTAGAGCCCGTCTACCAAGAGAGTCTACAAGCTTAGCATAAAATAGTAGCGATGCACTGAAATGAAAATTCTGGGTTCTTCAATCAAATTCAATCACATGGCTTTTAAAAAGTATTGGAGTTCCCATGTATGCTGGACACTTGTTGGTGTCACTATCTGGTGAAACTCATCCATTAAAAAAAATACAAAATTATATATATATATAAGGGCTGTCGATTTAACACGTTAATTCAGTGCGATTAATTTAAAAATATAATTTAAAAAAATAACGCGTTAAAAAAATGTAAGTAATTATTCGCACTGCCCCCGGACCGTAATAAGGACCACCCGTTTACTCCAGAGGGCAGTAAGTGAAACTTCAGCTGTACGAGCAACACACAGTTTATACAGTGAAGAAAACAACCATCCACAACACAAACATGCGTCACGTTCTTGTGTTCAAAACACTTGGAGCACAAATCTGAACTAAAGGATCTCAAGATGTGTTCTAAGTATTAAACTATATTTAACTTGACACAGTGATCTAAACATTTTATGTTTATGACGCAACACACCCGAGACGCTACACAAGCATGTCTGATGCAGGTGTAAATTGAGGGTCCTTAAACAAGCCCTCATAATAAATCTCCAACTGATTGACAAATTCACTTGTGAAATGGATTGCTGTGAACTGTGTGCCAATGATTGACTTATGATCAATAATATGATAGTAAACAATACATTGTATTCTAAAGCCACTTTTTGTCTTATTAATGATTAAGTCTTCTGCTACAGGAATGTAATGCACTTTATATATATATATATATATATATATATATATAATAAAAATTCAAACTGATTCTATACTTGGCTCAATTCAATGAACTGCATCTTATTTGGAGACTTATTTTTTAATAACTTCCATTATATAATTCTGACTTGTAATATATTGTATGTTACAAGATTAAGTTATGGCTGTTTTTAAGTAGATATTGCTTTTGTAACTTTAATTAAAGCAGGTAAATAACACTTATAATATGATCACGTCATAAAACCTGTTGACTGTTTACACACTACAGCACTGATATGATTAACTTTATTAACTTCTGCTGCGTTAAAATTGGATTGTACGAACACAAATGACTCTTATTCCCAAAGAACGCAAGCAATCAACCAATAGAATTTCCAATCGATCCAATACAGGCATCACATTTTAGCTAGCCTCCTTTCCAAAATTAGTTTTTAAGAAAACAACTAATTTGGTTCCTTTTTCCATATTTATTTATGCAATACAAATGATTGATGTTTGTGAATAACCTCTAATTCACTTTCCTTATTCCAAACTTCGTTCCAAGTCTTGTTTTCTATCTATCTTCCGTGGTGCACAAAAGTTATTTTCCAGTTGAAATCATGGTAATGTTTCGGGATTGGGTAAGGGGTTAGATTTTATGGTTAGGTTTAGGTTAGAAAAAATTGTAATGACCAAAAATGTTGGTTCAAAAAAGTTTGTTGGTTCATTTATTTTTCTCTACGTGAGTAAAATTTGTATGAATCAACTCTTACGAATTCGCCATCTCGTAGCCTACTTTTTCTTCGACTGGTCATGAGAACGGGATGCATTATCTCCATGGACCATTTGACCGTAAAGTTCAAAGTTTTCAGTCTTCTCTAAATGTATTAGGAACTTTTTCTTTAAGACTAAACCCTCGTAATCCTCAGATTTAACTTTCTGAACTCTGACTGAATGTTTCCATTGAGAGCAGGTGTTTGTGATGTAATTTGGGCATTTGGAGTTGCTGGCTTCATAGACCTCAGCTCTAGAGCATTGTAAAACATACTTCAAAGCCGTATATGAAAAATGTAAACCTGCAGGCTGGTTTAGATCGGTACAGGCGATTTTCATCTCTCAAGTAGTCTTAATGGCAATGGAAAACCATTCTGTAGAGCTGGAGCCTTTGGGAAGCTATGATGAGTGCTTTGACATTCAAAATCAAAAGCAAACCAAAAACTATTGAAATTTTTGGGCTTAAACAAAAGTGATTCTTGTGATTCATAACTAATCATTAAGTAAGCTCCACCGCTTTGAATACTGTTGCTCGCTCAGGCAAACTTTATGGAAATGAATTGGACATTTCTGTGAACAGCAGGATTTTCTAACATAGTTTCATGACAATTGTAATAATTTGTACAATATGGCGAAATAGTAAAATATGGAAAACAACTTGGCTTGTACGAATATGTGTTTTATTCCCAAAGAGACCAACCAAGCTTAGGTATTGGGTTAGTGGTTAACTTTGGAAAATACAACCAAAACCCTGCGCTTACACAAAGACATACAACGGAAAACAAGATAGACTAATTGCAGCCGGTGCCAGCCAAACATGACTTCAGTCTATTACTATAGACTTAATAGGATGAAATGATGCCAACTCCAACGATAAGACATTGGATACTTCATATGCCATCACCTGAACCTTGGACTTAGGATAGACCTCACGGAAATTACCATCCAGTTGAACTGCGATGCACCTATCTAACCTCGGTCTATTGATGGACTACACTCTTGAAATGGAATATATAGACTATCAATTAATTGCCAACAAACACCTTCATCAGCCAATTAACAAGGACAATTGCATGTACAGTATGTGAACTTCTGCAGTTACTCCAGGATGAACTTCAAAGACATTAGTCATTAATCTTACTGTTCATACACAATCTTTGTATTAAACACTGACCCTTAACACTTACTTAGTTTAATCAGTTTAAACCATGACTTGCACTGTAACAAACTTGGCTTGCAACTTAAGTAAACCATTAATCACTTAAAAGTTCAGGGCACTCACAAGGTATGAATGAATAAAGGAAAAAACTGTATCAATACTTGAAATCAAACAAAGATAGGCATAAGCAGATTAACCAACAAAGTATATTGATAACACAACAATCAAATCAGAAAGATTAACACTTATCCCAGAGTCCTTGATCAAATAGTCCATGCGTGAGAAGCATTGTCCTTATGTGTGAACCCTTAGTCCTTGCGCCCAAAAAATGAATCAAAATTGTCCAGAAAAAATGGTAATAATCCTCCACACGTGACGAACTAGCAAAAAATACCAAAAAACCCAAGTCTTTTCTTGAACCTCGATGGGTAATTAATCCATAAACGACTCCAAAGGAGAAGGCTAAAAAACACAAATCTGTTTGGTTCAAACATGCATGCCCTTGGCACCCCTCTGGCTTTGGCCTTTTCTACTAAAGAAGGCCTTCCTCTTCCAAGGTGCTCTCCTGTCAAAATAAAAGTCCATTTTGCCAACTACAGGATGTTTCTGCACTAAACATAAAAGTCCCACATACAAAAGACAGAGAACTTCAACTAGGGCCTGAAACCAATTTAATCATACCTTTACTTATTTTACAATATTTTTTCCTCCTTCACATTTGTAAAATAAAGTATGTGTATTCCTCTTAACCCTAATATAGAAGTGTCACAGCACTATACATGAGTAATATTGTCATTATATTCATGATGTTAGTCAGAGGGGAACTGGCCCTCACAGTGAGTCTGGTTTCTCCCATTAATCAACATCTTCTGGAGTTTTGTGTTCCTTGCCACAGTCGCCTTCAGCTGCTCACTGGGGTTGTAAATACAATTATTATTTAATTACTTATTTTTGAACACTATTCACAATTGTATTTTATCAAACTACATAATGATGACTTATCGACATTATAGACGTTAGAGTTTAATTTAATGTTAATGCATGATTTTCTGTAAAGCTGCTTTGAAATGATGTGTGTTGATAAAGGCGCAATACAAATAAAACTTGACTTGACTTGACTTGAATTGACTGTCATGGTCCTGTCAGACCAAAACCCAGACTGACAGAGTGACAGGACCGTGACAACAAGAGCGTGCAATACATGTTAATTTGCGAATAAGGGCTGGCAAATTTAACCCATAGCATGCACTTCTAAAGATTTGGAAAAGGATAACTGTGTTTTACCACAATTGTTTGGATAATTTTAGTAAAAGCTGTTTAAATATCTCCAAACACACAAAACTTTCATAGACTTACTATACTGTACATTAGAAGAGAGGAAAAGCTTGTCTGATAATATGGTGGACAGCAACAGCTGCTAAGGTTGGATTGGTCCGTAATGTTTCTTAAGGTGAGGCTTAGTGAAGGGTCAATTTGTGTAACTGGCTGATGATGGGGTTACACCGAAGGGCCTTCTCTCATATCCAGTTGGTGACCATTGAAATGCTTTATGATGTATTTTCAAATGATTTGCCAAATATATGCCAACATATGTATTCAGTCATTAAACAAAGTTGGTTTTGGAAAGTAGTTACTGCATGGAGTCCATAATAAATGAGCTGAAATGCCGCAAAACTCCAACAAATAAAAGATCTCTCTGAATCTGGAACTGTTTGTGTTTTATAAGCATGAAATGACTTCCTTCCTTAAAAAGGAATGGTCTGGCTAGTTCTTGACGTTCGGAAAGGAGACCAAGGTCTGCCGTTGTGTCATTTGGCCCAAGTTGAAAGTGATCAAGGCTTCATGAACTGGGCTTGGCTGCAGGAATGATCAAGTGTTACTTTTATTTGTAGTGGCCGATGCTTGACAGGCTAAAATTGAGCAGATTCCAGTAGTCATCTGAAGCCATTATACTGAAGCATCGATATGAAACAACACGGGTCATTGTGCCGTTCTCTCTTTTCTAAAAGCAACTCCATCAAGAAAAATGCATTTTAAATTCACATTCTCACAGTGTGCTGCTTTTATTCAAAGTTTTGCCACAAATCCAACATGCGTTAGTGGTTCCCTTGCATCCGGCAATGGGGCTGGGGAATTTAAAAGTGACTCTGAAAAGCAACACTTATAATAAATGCTCAATAGTGTTTATTTACAATGGGGTTTTTTATATGTTAACATGATAATACCATGTTTTCTAAGCATGTACCATGGTAATACCCTGGTAATCTTTGTATTTACCATTTTACATGGTAATCATTCCAAGGTAATTTTTGAACCATTATAGATAAGATGAATCAAGCATTTTATAGAGCAGGACCAACATACTGACATTGGCCATTTTTGGGTTCTTTTTATGATTGTCGTATATTGCTTAAAGGTGAAGTATAAGGTAAACATCAAATATCTTTCACAACCCATTTTGCATACTTGTGGTGTTAAAAAAATATATAATTGTTTTTCATTAGGAATTGACTGGATTGTGAAAAGTGCTCTCTATATGACCTCTTGGGATGTCAGCCAAAAGAGTAAAGTCATTTTCAAGGCGGTGCAATTCATGATAATCAAAAAGACAACAAGTTTTAGTCTGGAATTAAATGCATCAGCTAATTGTAAGACCAGGAACATTTTTAACCGTCCTATTGCGACCTTTTATATTTGTGGGTCAATTTTGACCCGGATGGAATTTAAACTTATAAATCATCCAAGTCAAGTCATTTTTATTTGTATAGCACTTTTCACAACACACATCGTTTCAAAGCAGCTTTACAGAGAATGAAACTGTAATATCTATAAAGTCTTAAGACTCATCATTGTGTAATTGTACATTGCGCATACAAATAATTAACTAAATAGTTAAATAATCATTGTATTTATGACCCCAGTGAGTAAGACGATGGCGACTGTGGCAAGGAACACAAAACTCCAGAAGATGTTGATTAATGGGAGAAACCAGACTCACTGTGGGGGCCCGTTCCCCTTTGGCTAACATCATGAATATAATGCTGTGGCAGGGCGGAGGGCGGGGCCGGGTCGTGACGATACACACCCGGTCCCGTATCAGGCTAATCAAGCCTCTGAGCGGGATAAAGACCGATGGCAGACGGTGGTGCGACAAGAGAGAGAGATCATTTACGGACATGTCCGATCAGACAACTAGGGTTAGGGTTTGGATATAGGCTCAGGAAGGTTCTAGAGACCCCAAACTTTGGTTCCTGACTCGGGGGGACCTGACGCTCGCGGACCAGGAGTTTCAAGATCCTGCGACCTTTTGACCCCTCTTTTCCAGACATTCCACTTTCCCTTTGAATCAATGCATTTTTCACAACGTGTTCGTGGACAACGTCCCTATAAGGCTTGATTAGCCTGATACGGGACCGGGTTTGTATCGTCACGACCCGGCCCCGCAATCCGCCCTGCCACAAATGCCAATATTAGTTATTTATGTATAGTCCAAGTCATGGTTTAAAATGAGTAAACTAAGTAAGTGTTAAGGGTCAGAGACAAAAAAGAAGATTTATACTCATTACCCTACGGTTTTCCTCTAGACTATATTGCAAGTCATTAATACATTTTAACTGTTCATACATGTAAAAATAATTAGATTTAGACAGTAGTACCTTTGATGTAGATTATTGGTTAAGTTTGTTACATCTGTCATGTGTGTGTTTTGTACATGTATGTGTGTGTGCATGTTTGTAAACAATATTCAGTCCCAGTGAGAGATAATAAAAGTGTGTGAGTGAGTTTAGGAAAGAGGCTAAATGTACAGTAAGTGTTTATAAGTTAAAAAAAATCTACATAAATCATGTGCAAAGCCATAATTGATGTCCGGGTCAAAATTGACCCGTGAACACAAAAGATGTAAAACACATTTTTTATGAACAATTCAACTCAATCATAAACAATTGTATTCATAAATCTGAAAAAAGCATATTATGTGTATTTTGATAGTCATGACAAAGTCACAGCGTTCGGTTTCCATACTAAAAATGATTAAAACATTATTGTCCACCTTTCCAGGGTCAAAAATGACCAATTTGAGTGTCAATTTTGTTGTTGATTTTCATGTTAACCAATTAGACATGAACAACATACAAGCGCTGGTCCTTGTTTTTCTACATGGCACATGTTTTTTGTTTCCCTGTTCGTAAGCTGTATGTTTGAAATGAGGCATTTCCCATCTTTCCCCATGACAGACTCAACACTTAGGAACAGATGCCTGCCTTCTGGCAAAATATCCCAACATTTTTGCATGCAGTGACCTCTTCCTTCCCCGACATTCCACCTTAACCCCGCTACTTTATCTCTCTTTCTCTTTGCATGTTATCTCCAGCCAAATTCTCGTGTCCATCTCTGGTGGCTCCAACCCACGGAAGGAAGTTTGGCTCCAAGTACCTGATGGGCCATGAGGTCCATTTCACATGTTCTCAGGGTTATCGCTTGGTGGGGCCGGGGACACGCGTGTGTCAGGAGAACGGCACCTGGAGTGGAGTCAGTGTCGTCTGTAAAGGTGTGTCAATAAGCATCAACTTGACATTCATAGTACACTTTCAACTGTGGCTCCTCAATGAGTGAATATCATCTGCTGGAGATATAAAAATGTTCTTTGGTCTCACATTGGCTATTAATGTGCACTAACTAAAGATTTACACCTAAAGAAATTAATGGTACTTTTGACAAATATTTATAAATTGATGAATGCTTTTTTGCTTTTGCATGATGATGCAGTAACGCCAACGGGCGTCAGTATAAAGACCAAGACCACTGTCGAATTGGCCGCATTTCCACTGACAACCAATTACATATTTTTTTCACAGATTTCTGGCATAGATTAGATCATGTTGCACGCTTGCAAACAACAACATGGGATTGAATTTCTTCAGTTTGGGCCACTTTAAAAATGTTATTCTGGTCACCAATTCGCATTTAAAGTTAGTCTGTCATTGTTACATGATAGCAAGAGTGATTCATATTATATATATATATTAATATTATATATCTGAAGTGTATAATTTTTGCATTAAATTTGAGTATTTCCCGAATACTCCCCTTGTCTACTGTTGATTGCACAAACAGATAGTCTGCATATTAAAGAAATATTCAAACTTGAAAGGGGTCCATTTTTGGAGGGTTTAAAGGCAGAAATGTGATGCTCATAATTTTATAAAAGCACTTACTTGCTTCTGTTAAAACTTGTGTATTTTTTTTTTTTTATTCATAAATTCATAAATTTGCTTAAATCGTTGGTTTTATAGTCGTTTTAGGGTTTACGCATTATGTTGTCATGGCAACGGAGTTGTAAAATTGGCTAAAAGAAAAGTAGGAACACGCTGAAATATTGTTTTTGTGGTAATCAACATTAGGCAACTAATGCTGTCGATTGAGCTTAACTTGTATTGAACCCGGAATATTCCTTGAAGATGGGAAAGGAGAAAGAATTTTAACATCGAAAAAAGTTACACGCTTTAGATTTAAAAATGTTACATTCTTCTGCATCTGCATGTGAAATTACCCACTTCAGCAATCCTTTCTTCAGGGTTCCTGCGGATCCTTAAAATGTTTTTAAATGTGTTCAATTCAATTTTCAAAAATTGAAGGTCATAAAACGCCTTAACCTGAGCGCAAACCATGAAAATGCCATACCTGAACTTTAATGGTTGTATTTACGGGACCCTTTGGAGTATGGACACAGTTGTAGTATCTTTTGAAAGAAGACACTTTGGGCAGAATTATTATATGTTGTTATTTCTTAAAGTTAGAGAAGCTGAAGTTTATAGTAATGGAAATATTTTGTGCTGAACATGTTTTTATAATTAAATAAACAATAATAAAAGTGCCAAGACAACCCAGAAATACAATGTTCTCAAAGCCACGAGTCTAAAGAAGTTACGGTTCAGATTTGAAGATGATCGAACAGAAAATGAGGTTCCTGCAGCTTTTTTCTCTGTTAAATCAGAGTGTTCAGAGTAAAATTAAGCTCCACCTCTCAAAGTCAACACTAAATCTGACGGCACTGCTTGGCTATTAAGAATAAAACTACGCCCCATTTTTAAAAATAGACTTTGGAGACGGCTGGTTTTGTTTATGAGACTCTAATATATAAGATCATATACAGTTTTACAACATGAATGCTGCTCAGATTGCAGTTTGTTGAAGAACGATGATGAAGGGTAATTCTTTCAGGTGAGATCTCATGTAAACAATGGAGAATATATCAATATTTCTCAGATTTATCACTTTTATGGACAAAAAGTGCTATTGGATGTTTGTCAATGAACGCTTGTCATGGACGATTGACTCAAGTGTGTTGAACTGGATTCATCTGGTGATCGTGTTTTCATAATAAAAGTCCCGTTTTGATATTGCATGTTTTCATTTGTACTCCTGCACAAATAACTCAATTACTGTTTCTGGAGCATTGCTATCATGAAACAGAGATCGGATATCAATGTTGAACCCTTAGACCTTTGAAAAAATGTATAATTTGTTAACATTAATTACATTTATAGATGGTAAATTATATATTAAATGTAAGCAGAGTGACGTCACTACCACGTGCGGGGGAATTACATATAAACAGGTTAAAAGAGACCTAATATGCCCCTTTTTACAAGATGTAATTTAAGTCCCAGAATATATCTGTGAAGTTTCAGCTCAAAATGCCCCACGGATCATTTATTATATCATGTTGTAAATGCCTCTTTTGGGTGGTATCAAAACCACTCTGTTTTCGTGTGTGTCCCTTTAAATGCAAATGAGCTGCTGCTCCCCGCCCCCTTTCTGGAAGAGGGCTGTGCCTTTACAGCTCATGCTTCGGATAATACAGCAACAACAAATCAGAACCGATATGACTGACAGCGTAAATACCAGAGTTATATATGTATGAATATATATATATATATATATATTAGGGCTGTCAAACGATTAAAATATTTAATCGCAGTTAATCGCATAGGTTTTTGTAGTATATCTTCAGGATATAAAGCTGGAACACGAACAGTTGGTACTGATCCATGCTTTAAAATACTTCTTTATATCGACACTCATTCACAAAGTAGTCCGTTGTAAAATGATTTGCACAAACAAACACACATTTCTGTATGTTTTGGGGGCACATTTTCTTCAAAAACAAACCTTGTCCACTGCGTCTTCAGTGGCTCTGATGCCGGGAGTACATGAAGACTCTTATGTTCACTTACAGCCAACAACAGAAACACTTATGAGACATTATTCTTCTCACTGTATCTGCTCCAGCACAGAGTGTGTAGATCACTCAGGGGAGGAGCTAAGATAATAGGGTGGAGTCCGTCACCAGTCGTGGGCGTGGCCTGCTCTAACCTGACATCACTTTAGAGCAGAAACGAAAAGCGTTAATTTTGACACACTGTTTTTGAGTAATAGAAATAAAAGAAAGAGGAGTGGGTGCACTTTTATCATTGTAGGGTGGTTGTGTACACACACTGCCGACTCACATTTATAAACTCCATGTAAAATTTAATTTAGAATAATAGGTCCCTTTTAAATATCTTAAATGATGTAGCAAAAGTCTTAATTATCAGGTCTTACATTTGGGGTTGTAAATACGAGTCTCCGGTGTATTCGGGGCTTGTTTATTGTTAAAAGTCTTGCGATATGTACCATTTTTCATTTCTGGTTAATCTTGTAGCCTCTGTCTGGCCCGTCCTGCAACAGGAAGGAAAGACTAAGAAATGTTTTTTTAACACATTCAAAATATCAATTTTAAAAACTATAGTCATAAGTCTTAAGATGTTTTATTGTCATTTGCGCCGATGGCACATGGTAGAAACTAAGCATTAAAATAAACGAATATGTTATTGCTTTTCTTTCAACACGTTAATATCGCATCAGCAAAATCCTATATCGGGCGACCCCTAATTCATATGTTTTGATATACTGCCACATAAAGCAATTTTAATATGATGTGTATATATATACATATACATACATATATACACAGATACCCTGTTTTGCTGATGAGCAGTGTTCAGGCTTTGTTGAATGTGTTCCCCAGCATGTTTAATTAAAAGAATAACTACTCTGCACTATGTAACTATATCTGGCTTATTGAATACGTGGAATTCCTGGACTAAGATACAGAGACTGCCGTTTTACTGTTGCGAGCTGGTAATCTAAAATCCCATTCAACATTACTGAGATAGTGTCGGAATACCTGTGCATGTGAAAGAAACTGTGAACAGCACTGCTTGGGTACGGTACACTACACATAGTTACACACACACAGATAAGCTAAAGAAAGAGGGGCATTCTTCGCCATTGAGCTGCACTGAATGAAGCTCTCGTTAAAGTAGCATTAAATGTCCCGAAACGCAGGAAAACACCTGTTCTTGCATTCCTGTCCACGGTGCCGTCTCAATGGCCTTCATGCTTCGAGTCCAATCAGCTGGATGGGATACCGTAAAAAGAGCCAGCCTCAGAGTTCATGTTTCAACTCAGGCTGACACTACACTACCAGCCAAATGTCTGGACACACTTTTTCATAATCTTAAAAAACTTTTTGATGTCAAGGCTTATCGTTAAATGCTTCAAATTAGTTTTATAGACAAAAATAAATTGTGCATACATGTGAAAGGGGAAAATTCACTTACAATTGCGCTACTGTTGCGTCTTACATTGTCTTATTCATTAAGCGCTTGCAAAGTGTTTCACCGCTGTTCAAATGCACGTTGAATCGCATCATTTTTCTGTATAAATGTTTTCCATCTGAAAAAGGACTAAATATTAAATGAAATAAAAGACAATAAAATGAAAAGTAATCTCTTCAGTAATCAAAATACTTTTTGAATGTAACTGTAGTGGAATACAGTTACTTATATTTTGTATTTTAAAGGGTTAGTTCACCTAAAAATGAAAATGATCCCATAATTTACTCACCCTCAAGCCATCCTAGGTCTATATGACTTTCTTATTTCAGTCAAAAACAATTGGAGTTATATAAAAACATATCCTGCTCTTCCAAGCTTTATAATGGGAGTGTTTGGTACCTTAGATTTTGAAGCCCAAAAAAGCGCATCCATACATCAAAAAAGTAATCCATACGGCTCCAGGGGGTTAATAAAGGCCTTCTGAACCAAAGCGTTGCATTTTTGCAAGAAAAATATCCATATTTATAACTTTATAGACTATAATCACTGGCTTCCGGTAACGGCCGTCCGCGCGTTCACGAGAGTCGATAGTATATAACTCAATTGAGATTGTGATTGAAGAAGAAATAGTATTTAAACTAGTTACATTTAAACCTAAATTTGATGTCCAAAAGCAATCAGCACAGTTAAATAAAAATTATTGCGCTATCTTTCTCTGTTACGATCACTTTGATGTGGATGCAGGCGTGCTCGCTTGCTCAATGAAGTCTAATGGAGACTACCTTCTTGTAAAGCCAAACAGTTTTGTGAGATGGAAATACACACCTGATTTTGAATTAAGAACATTTAAAAATTATGAAATGTAGAAAATAACAGTAAAAAGTAAGTTATGCGCAGGAGAAAAACAACTCTATGGCGCATCAAACAGCACAAGCCCTCTATAACGCACATGATGTGGCAACAGGTTCACAATGAGTTGAAGTGTTGTGCTCTTGTGCGCTGGACAACTTGGATAGTGTGATCACTACTGTAAAGTAACGTCACTGACAGAGTTTCTCTATGCACGGTGCGCAGATCTGACTAATTGATCATTAAATTAGTTGTCAATTATTTTAATTGACTTTTAACATTTCTTGATCATTACATATGTAATGGGAGCCAGCTGGTACGGCGTCTCCGTCATGTGAGGTGGGATTCGAACCGGCGTCTCTGTCATGGGAGGCAGGCGTGCTAACAAGGAGGCTAAAGGCTACAGCCCCTAATGTGAGTCGCTAATGCATGCTATGACGGAGACGCCAGTTCGAATCCTGCCTCCCATGACGGAGACACCGGTTCGAATCCCACCTCCCATGACAGAGACGCCGGTTCGAATCCCACCTCCCATGACAGAGACGCCGGTTCGAATCACGCTTCCCATGACGGAGACGCCGGTTCGAATCCCGCCTCCTATGATGGAGACACCGGTTCGAGTCCTGCCTCACATGACGGAGACGCCGGTTCGAATCCCGCCTCAAATGAGGGAGACAGCGGTTGGAATCCCGCCTCCCATGACGGAGACACCGGTTCGAATCCCGCCTCACATGACAGAGACGGCGGTTCGAATCCCGCCTCCCCATGATGAAGACGGCGGTTCGAATCCCGCCTCCCCATGATGAAGACGGCGGTTCGAATCCCGCTTCCCATGACGGAGATGCCTGAACGAATCCTGCCTCCCATGACGGAGACGCCGGTTCAAATCCCGCTTCCCATGACGGAGATGCCTGAACGAATCCCGCCTCCCATGACAGAGACGCTGGTTTGAATCCCACCTCCCATGACGGAGACGCCTGTTCGAATCCCACCTCCCATGATGAAGACGGCGGTTCGAATCCTGCCTCCCATGACGGAGGCACCGGTTCGAATCCCGCCTCCCATGATGGAGACTGCGGTTCGAATACTGCCTCCCATGACAGACACACCGGTTCAAATCCCGCCTCACATGACGGAGATGCCGGTTCGAATCCTGCCTCCCATGATGGAGACACCCTTCAAATCCCGCTTGTAGCAGGTCGAGCAGTTACACATACATAATTCACATACTTCCTTTAGTGTTATTTCATAGTTTTCATGACTTTACTGTTACTCTAAAATGTTGAAAACTGTAATAATATTGAAGTCGAAAACTTTGCCAGGTTTACTGAGACTGTACTGTACTGAGACTTTTTTTTGTGTAAAGTCTCAGTAGGCAGAGGTTAAGCTCATGCTCACATCTCATTAAAGCTGGCCTGTGGCCTGATAGCGCACAACTATTCTAAGCATGCTATTGATGACTTCCTTTAATATTGCTGCTAGCAGCATTTGAGACATTCCAAGTGGTACAGTCAGGCAGGAGCGTGCATACTGCAGTGTGTTTGAAAAAGGGTGTGTATGTGTGCACTTAAGAGGAAAGTTCAAGTTTATAAAGACAGCACAGACAGTGTAATGTCTGTATTCAAGTAGGTGGGTTTAAGTGAGTCTATTTTGGGAGTTCTGCTTCCGAAAGCTCCTTTGAGAGAGGGTGAAAAAACATAAATGTGTTCATGGGGAGTTCAGAAATATCTCGGCGACTGAAGAGAACCATTTACATCTGCAAATTCTCGTGCTTAAGCCTCCTGGGAGAGAAAATAAACAAGGGAAGGATTGCGAGCGCTGATCTCGAAAGAATAATTCCTTGGCTAGAAAGCCCAAACTTTATACTTTATACCTTGTTTTTCTCACTGACTCTACATGTCATTCTACTTAAATTTCTTGATGTCTACCGTCCAGTTGGGATACCCGATCTTCTCCACATTTTGAGGAACTCTGGTGCATTTCTTTTCATATTGAATCCCCCAATGTTGCTTGAACACAATGTTACTACTACTACTGAAGGAGAGCAAAAATGCATCTGACAATGAACATTCAATGCATTGATGGACAGTGTGCCAGTTGTTATGGCAAAATTAACACAGGCACGAAGCAGGATCCTATTTATTACATGGCTACATTGAAATGTATTACATAAATTGATATGAATATTGAAACTATTTTAGCTCACTTCTAAAATAGCTTAACCTCTTCAACTCCAAAAGGGGGCATTATGTCGCAAAAATGTTTAAGCTTAAAATATTCAAGTCTCGGGATACATAAGTCAGGCATTTGGGGTATCATTTGACAGCTTAGAATATGATAACATCTCATAGATAACCATCACTTCTTAATTTTTTACATGAAATAACAAAATATGGGCTGAAAATATTTGCGTCAAAAATCAACGCCTCCTAGAGGTCGGGTGGTAGAAATACAATATAAATATAAAAGTCTTTCGCATAGCACTTAAATAGACAAGTCATATATCAAATGAAAGCTCTCATTCTCTGGAGTGCTAGGAGTGTCTATTTTGTTGCCCTGATACCACAGATTGAAAGATTTTCAAAAGGATCACAAAGTGAAATATGATATTTGTAAGACATATACAAACGTCTCTTTTATGCGGCAATCACCGCTGCTGTAAGACCCGAATAACTAATTGTTTTTATATCTGCTTTACATTAGACAGTCTTCTAAAAAATGTGCCATTTTTTACTTGTCTTTGAACTTGCTTGCATGAATAATCTAATGTTATATCTTAGATGTCCAGAACAAAAGATGCGGTCCAGCAGGAAAAGTATGCTAAACAAATCATAAGAATATATATGTTATCGACTATTGATGATAAAATGTTATCATACTTCTGTTAGGGGAAGGATCTAAGCTTTCTAATGACACCTAGATTGAGCTTCTAGTCCACTCAGATGCCGAGATATTCGATGAAACAACAAGGGTGGTGCGTGAACTGAAAATTAGACTGAATGTCTATGGACGAGCACATATGTGAGGGCTAAAATGAGTTAGAGTCCCGCCTACATTTCAGATAATTAATAAATAAATTAATTATTCTAGTACTTGCTGTCATCTAGTGGGATAAAATAAGACTTTTTGGAGGGGGATGGAGTGAACAGAACCAGAATTACATGCTTACAAAGTTAGAAAAAAAATCTATTCAATATTATTTAAAAGAGTAATCAATATTTAATGTCCAGTTAATTATTTACTTGGTAAGTAGCCGTGTAATAAGTGGGATAACCTACAGTCAGCCTGTCATTTTAACAAAATAAACCCCTTTAGGGTGATACAAGACCCCTCACCCTGTCATGGTTTATTTTAGGATAATGGCCGACTGACGGTAGATTATTTCTCACATATTTGACCACAGAATATTGATAAGAATTCATCAGAATTGATCAAGTATATTAGAGAGCTGTCTAATAATTAATTATAGCATATGCCCAACTTGACTATAACACCAAATTAGGCTTTAATTGCTTATCAAAAATCCAATAAATTCTTGGTGTTTTGTCAATATTCCACTACGGCATAAATTGTCTGTCCGTTGAGTTACGTTTGTGTCTTCTGCATGTTTATGCAAATAATTAGGCATTCATTTCATCGCAACATTAAGTAAAGAATAGCATTCATACCGAATCATTGTCAGAACACCCCTTGTTGCAACACACCCTCTTTTAGCCCAGAAATGAACACAAATCAAATACCAAGGATCATTGCATCAGAGGGTGAGACAGATCTTAAAAACTAGGTGTTCAGGATCGTTTCCCTTACATGTGTAGCCAACTGAAGCCTATCTGCTATTCTTTAGCAAACATCTGTCAACATTTCTTCTTTGCATGGGCCTCACAAACACTCTCATCCTGTCCATTAGAGATATTTACAAGCAACGGCAGTAAATTCCCATCACGAGAACAGCAGATGGAAGATTTGCCGCATGCAGCTGCTGTAGACAGATGTTTTGTGGCACAGTAGCAGCTGTAAACCAAACCGACCTTCAACCGTTAACGATTATGGATTCAAACACCACTCACAAAACATACTGTGAATGTGACGGTGGCCAATTGAGAGAAACGCAGTTTTGTTTAACTGTGGTTTTAGAGGCTGCTCGACATTCCCTTAGACTACTTCTCAGTTTCGCCAATTCATTGTTGACATTCCAGGATATCTTTTACGCTTTACTGCGCCATTCTGTACGGGAAATAGGGAAGAATGTGGGCTTGTTTAATTCCAACAACAACTCAGGTGTTTTCCATGGTCACATAATCTTTAGCTCAGTACAGGCAAGAAGGTAAGTGTCTGGAATATTGAAATGTTTCTTTCATTCCGGATTAATGAGGATAATAGGCCCCATGATAAAGACGGCATATAATCCAAACAAGAATAAAGGCTTATTTAGTTCCTTTCTCAAGGCATGTTGAATAAACACTCCAAAATGTCTCAAGAAACTGTAAAAGCATGACCGGGTCATATTTCAGCCTAAAATAGTAATAAAAAGAAATTAGAAATGACATTTGCTTAAAGAAAACAAAATCTCCCCAATTTGGGATGCCCAATTCCCAATGCGCTGCAAGTCCTCGTGGTGACGCAGTGACTCGCCTCAATCCGGGTGGCGGAGGACGAATCTCAGTTGCCTCCACGTCTAAGACCCTCAATCTGCACATCTTATCACGTGGCTTGTTGAGCACGTTACCGTGGAGACGTAGCACGTGTGGAGGCTTCACGCTACTCTCCGCGGCATCCACACACAACTCAACACGTGCCCCACCGAGAGCAAAAACCACATTATAGCGACCACGAGGAGGTTACCCCATGTGACTCTACCCTCCCTAGCAACCGGACCAATTTGGTTGCTTAGGAGACCTGACTGGAGTCACTCAGCACACCCTGGATTCAAACTCGCTGAGCTACCCAGACCCCATTGAATTATTTCCATGATAATCAAACACATTTCCCTCCTCAGTTCTCACTGCAAAACATAAATAAATACAAATATTAATCTCTTTACTGCCATGTGGAAAAATTTGTGATTCTCACGAAATCTATCAAGAAAATTTCCTGGTCATATTTGAACCCCAAAATGTAAAAATTACAATTAAAAATAACAAAACACATTTTAACCCCAATTCTCATTACCGCAACATGTCCGGATGTTTTACTTTTACTATTCCCATTGAATATCTGTATTGTAGTAAATTATTTTAAATATTTTTTTATTAAAATAAGTAAAAATGAAAGGCAGTACCAAGGAAGTACTGCGATGTATAAAACTTTACTATTTAAATATAGATTTGTCATGTTGCGGTAATGATAATATCGTGTTTTGTGCTGCTGTAATGAGAACTGGTGGGTGTAACCCGTGTGTGTAACTGTCATGAAAGTGGTCACAATATAAAAACATAATGCCACTATATAATTTTATATATTTTTTCTTTTGATTTTCGAGTAAAATAAGACCAGGACATTTTATTGACAAATTTTGTGAAAATGACTCTAATATATTATTTCAATTGCATAGATGTTAGATTGTTGTACTGCCTTTAATTTATGCTGATTCATTACATTTAATTACAGAATTACAGAAAAAATCTTAATGGCCCTAAAAATAAGTTTTATTAATTTAAGGCAAAATATATATATTTTTATTATACATTTATCAACTATAAATAATTTAAATAATTAAATATAATTAGTTTTATTATTTCATTTTTTATAAAAAAAAAAAGATTTTTTTTATTTTGGGGTTAAATGTGCTTATATTTTCACGACATTCACCCAGAAGAGATTAATTAAATATTATTAAATATTATTTAATTTAATTTAAATTAATTAAATATTATTATTTTTTTTATTATTATTATTTACATTTTCCCTGGAAAGATTCATACAATTTTATTCAATATGATTTAATTTAGTTTAAAGTAATTAAATATTATTTTTTGTCATTATTTAATTATTTTATTTTGGGGTTAAAGTGCTTATATTTTCGCGACATTCATTAAATGTTATTATTTATTTATTTGCTATTTTATTTTCCAAGAAAGATTAATTACATTTTATTCAATAAAATATAATATAATTTTAATTAATTACATTTTATTTATTTATTTATTTTATTATTATTATTAAAATTTTCCTGGAAAGATTAATTGCATTTTATTCAATATGATTTAATTTAGTTTAAAATAATTAAATATAATTTTTTGTCATTATGTAATTATTTTATTTTGGGGTTAAAGTGCTTACATTTTCGCAAAATTCATTAAATATTATTATTTATTTATTTGCTATTTTATTTTCCAGGAAAGATTAATTACATTTTATTCAATAAAATATAATAGAATTTAAATTAATAAAAAAAATATATATATATATTTATTTGTAATTTTTTTTAAATTATTATTTACATTTTCCATAGAAAGATTAATTACATTTTAGTTTAAATGAATTAAATATTATTTTTGTTATTATTTTATTTTTTATAAAGTTCTCTCTTCACACAGATGTGAGCGTGTGTTCCAGTAACCCGTGTCAGAACGGTGGCACCTGTGTGGAGAGTCTTAACCAGTACAAGTGCACCTGTCCACACAACTGGAGCGGGAGCCACTGTCAATACCAGACGCAGACAGGTCTGTTCTCATATCAGCGTGTCTGTGAGTTTCATTCAACCTCTTGCTCAGGAGAGGTGTGCTATTCAAATCTGACTAAGCGATCTGATGATTTTTCACCTGGCATGTGCTAAAACAAACGAAAATTGTTCCATAGACTTACATTAAAATATGATCCCAGTGAGACCTTTCCTCTCTCTTTCAGCCCCTCCAGAATGGAGCGTCATGAACGATCCGGCATTTAGCCGTAAACCTCGCTGTGCTAAAGTGGACCGGGCCCAGCACTGTAGCTGTGATGCTGGATTCCACATGAGCGGAACGTCAGACAACAGCATCTGCCAGGGTGAGTCTCACAGACCCCGATTCTGCACATCTACAGGAGGCACGTGAGATTACTGGGGTGTTTTACTTTTTTGATGTGCAAAAAGTCATTCACAGGTGCAGGACAAAATGTAGTACACAAATAGAGTAAAAGCCAGATAATAGATGTTTGTACACTGATATTAAAGCTCCATATGTGCTCTTATATATCTTATACAGATGTGAATGAATGTGAGGTTTATAAGGCTGATCGTGGAGGGCCTCTGTGCGGCCACGCCTGCATAAACGTGCCGGGATCGTACTACTGTTCCTGCCCCACAGGATATAAACTGCTCGCTGATGGAAGAAGCTGTGAGGGTGAGTGGCAAACCTAGTGGTTTGAATCAAGATTGAAAAAAGCACATACACTTTGAAACACTTTTGGACCCCTTACAAAGATCTAAAAAATGGATAGATGTAGACAAATATTGAGGACGTGGAAGAACGAGAGTGGTTTAAGCTTAAAAAAAAAAAAACGTTTTGCTTATAAAATAAGACAAATAAAAATGGTACTATGACAGTAGTTGTTTTTCATTTTTTTAAAGCATAAAACTCCATCCCATCCATCTTCAACCGCTTATCCAAAGTCTGAAGGGTCACAGGGGCAGCAGCTCCAGCAGGGTGCCCCAAACTTCCCTATCCCGAGCCACATTAACCAGCTCTGACTGGGGGACCCCGAGGCGTTCCCAGGCCAGTGTGGAGATGTAATCTCTCCACCTAGTCCTGGGTCTTCCCCGAGGCCTCCTCCCAGCTGGACGTGCCTGAAACACCTCCCTAGGCAGGCGCCCAGGGGGGCATCCTTACCAGATGCCCAAACCACCACAACTGGCTTCTTTCGACACAAAGGAGCAGCAGCTCTACCACCCTTTTGAGGAAGCCCATTTCGGCCGCTTGTACTCGCAGCCTAGTTCTTTCGGTCATGACCCGGCCTTCATGACCATAGCTGAGGGTAGGAACGAAAATTGCAAGTGCAATACCGCCCCCGCTGCCCCGAATCTCCGGCCAACCTCCCGCTCCATTGCCCCCTCACTCGTGAACAAGACCATCTTATCACTTGGGTTGTTGAGCACGTTACCACGGAGACATAGCGTGTGGAGGCTCACGCTATTCTCCGCGGCATCCACGCACAACTCACCACGTGCCCCATCAAGAGCGAGAACCACATTATAGCGACCACGAGGAGGTTACCCCATGTGACTCTACCCTCCCTAGCAACCGGGCCAATTTGGTTGCTTAGGAGACCTGACTGGAGTCACTCAGCACGCCCTGGATTCAAACTCGTGACTCCAGGTGTGGTAGTCAGCATCTTTACTCGCTGAGATACCCAGACCCCCAGATTTAGCTTGTTTTAAGATTTTTTACTGGATAAAAAAGGCACAATTAAAGGCAAAAAGGCAACATTTTTACCTGGAAAAAATAAACATTCTTAATGTGTATTTTTGTCTTGTTTTCCAGTAATCATTTGCAACAATTCTTAAAACAAGATCAATTTACTTGAGAAGCAAAATAACATATTTTCTCTTGTTTTCAGAGAAATCCAACAAAATTTAGTAACGTTTCTGCTTATGCTTATAAAAATTTACATTTTGTTACATTTCTTTTTTGAGCCTGTTTTAGAGCAATTCACATTTTGTAAATGTGTGACATTACTTTCATGACAGCTACACACATTTTACCCACCAATTCTCATAACAGCAATGCTCATTATGATATTCTCATCATGAAACATTTAGATTTAAGCTGTACATGAAAACGAGAAAAAATATCATATAATATCAAATGTGTCTTGTTTATGATTTTTTACTAGAAAGTATGAAGTATGGCAGTGCGGCAAGAACTGAATGCAAATCATAAGTCCAAACAGTCCCGCCTCTCCTAACTCACTTCTTTTCTCTCGCTCTGTTATTCCCGTCCTCTCTAATTCTAATGTCTCCTTCGCTCTGGACGCTCCAGATGTGGACGAGTGCCTTACACAACAGCACAACTGCAGTCGTGGCACCACCTGTATCAACACCGGAGGAGGATTCCAGTGCGTTAACCCCGAGTGTCCGCGCTCCCACGGCAACGTCAGCTATGTGAAGACCTCACCTTTGTGAGTGAGCAGCACATGCACATGCACACGCAAAAAATGTAAAAAGTTCCAAAACCTAGTGAGCTGCCTTGCTGTCTGCTGTCCTACTGCAAATAGATCCTCATTAGTGACTGATTTGGAAAGCTAAACATTGCAGCAACACTCTAAAGATGCCACATCCATATTAATCAGTTTATATTTATGCATTTTGAATGCAACGCTGTTCAATGTATATGCTTTATCAGTTTGCATGTTACCTGGGAATTGAACTCATGATCTTGGGTTTCATAGTCCATGCATATAACTGGACATTCAACGAGACAAAAAGTCAGGCGGGACTTGACTTTATCAATCAGGAATTGATTGGATGGTAAAAAGTGGTCTCTGTATGACAAGAGATTGGAGGGGAGGGGTTGAAATATAAGATGAACAGGAAAGTCCTTTTAAAGCCAGAACAAACATTATAAATGACAAACAATTCTTTGGAATTACGTGCACCAACGTATCGTTCACAATAATGCCAAGAATGTGTATTATTTCGTTTTTGACGTTGACTTTAAAATACAGTATAGGTAGACAGCTCACTAAAGCTGCGTTCACACTGCCAGTGACAAAACGACCTCATCTCACTCACCGGTGACTTCCGGCAACACGAGCGACGTGACCGTTGGCGACAGAAGGTGGGCGTGCCAGCGACCCGACAAAGTTGAGAAATGTTTAACTTTATGCAAATGAAGAGCAACTTTTGGGAGGGACAGCCAATAGGAGAGAAGATGGTAGAGCTCATGTGATCCTAATATTTTAATAATAATATAAATTGTAAAGAAACAGTGCGGTTTAGACTCTCCATACACCACTAGCGACATAACCGCAAGCCACTGGCGACATGCAGAGACAAAGTAGCTGGCGATGTGAACGCAGCTTAAGTGTTGGAACAAAGCTAATAACTCACTTCATGAGGTTTATGTGCCACTCTTAGTGCTGTCAAAGCTTCTGTTAGATTTGTTTGTGATTATTACATGAGTACACGATGTTTTTCCGGGTGTGTTTCCATAGTAAACACGTGTTTGTCTCTTGGAGTCTTAAACAGGGGCCCGCTAATGACCTCTTTAAATCACTTGCTAATTGCTTGTGGTATAATTTAAGTAGGTTACAATAATCTTTTTCTTGCATGACACTTTGATTCTTGTTTATTATACAAGCTGTTTGTTAAGCTGACCTGAGCTGTGAACAGCCCCTTTGTGTCCGGCTAAATGTAAGAAGCAGTAATCCGCTAGTCACTAAACCTGGAAGCTTTCAGGCACACAAGCTGTTCTCT
Source organism: Moxostoma hubbsi (assembly GCA_032164185.1). Classification (NCBI taxonomy): domain Eukaryota; kingdom Metazoa; phylum Chordata; class Actinopteri; order Cypriniformes; family Catostomidae; genus Moxostoma; species Moxostoma hubbsi. Next base: position 2,228,313 of record JAVLUX010000034.1, read on the forward strand.
AACATAACCAGAAACACTTAAACGTACTGCTGTCATTTTCTGGAAGGACATCTGGAATGGTTCATAATAAGATGTTGTAATTTTGGTGCAAAAAAATAAAATAAATAAAAACTGTGTTAAATTTTAGCATCTTAGCAAGTAGTCCCCCTTCGCCTAGATTTTGCAGACATGAACTCTTGACATTTTCTCAACCAACTTCTTGAGGAATCACCCTGGGATGCTTTTTAAATAGCTTTGGAGGAGATCCCATCTATGTCGGGCACTTATTGGCTGCTTTTCTTTATTATTTGGTCCAAGTCATCAATTTGAAAATTTTAGTTTTATAATTAAATAAATTAATCTGGTGGCACAATTATATTTTTGTCCACAAAAGTAATTTCAAACATTTAAGCATACGCCTTCAGATCAAAAGATTATTAAAATCCTGAGAAACATTTCAGCAGTGTTTCAAAACTTAAAAAAAAAAAAAAAAAGAATAATAAATGAACCTTTTCTTAAAGAATTTAGACATATTTCGGACCATTAAGATTTTTTGTGATATTTTATTCCAAAAAATAAATAAATACATTAAAAAAAATACAGAATGTTTTTTTCAATACATAATTATATTTTTCAGAAATAATATTAGACATATTTAGGAACATACTTTTTTTTTTTACAATATTGTCATGACAATTAAGCATATTCTATGATTATTCATTTTATTTAGCTTTTTTTTTTTTTTTTTTTTATCAGAAGAATAAGAAATTATATGTTTCATAAATAATATTAAAATAATCAAAATAAATCAAAATAAATAATATTTTTGGGACCATAAAGATTTTCTTCATTATTGTCATCACAATATCTATGCCTAATTATTCATCCACTTTTATATAAAGAACAAGAATAAGAAATGACTATAGATTTTCTTAAAGTATATTAGACATTATTTAGGACCATAAATATATTTTGCATTAGTTTTATTCTATGCTAAATTATTTATCTGGTGCATTTCTACATAGTCGAATAATTAAAAATACAAATAAAAAAACGCAGATGCCTAAACATTATGCCTACTTAGGCAGGTCACTAGGTTTTGTATCCGAGCTGTTGTTCTCCACATGCATTTAAGATAATGTACTGATGTAATGGCTTTCTGACTGCATAGTAAGAACACTACAGGGTGTAATGAACCAAAGGTTTAGTTGGTGTTGGCCGTTAATGATACATTTTCTCTACCACAGCCAATGTGAAAGGAATCCCTGCCCAATGGAGAGCCGCGCCTGTCCGTTTGGTGCAAAGACCATTTCTTACCACTACCTATCTCTGCCCTCGAACCTGCGCACACCTGCCACCCTGTTCCGAATGGCCACTGCAACTGCTCCGGGTCGGCCGGGCCCGGACAGCCTCCGTTTTGGCATCGCCGGTGGAGGTGACGCCCGGAGCATGTTCGTGATGCAGCGCTCAGACCGTCAAACCGGAGAGCTGATCCTGGTTCAACCGCTGCGAGGCCCACAAGAGCTCAGTGTGGAAGTAGAGATGGCGGAGTACGCTGACCGCAGCTTCCAAGCCAAACATCTGGCGCGAGTCAACATCCTGGTTTCGCCGTACGAGTTCTGAAGAGGGCGAGTCGTCTAATTGAGCTGTAAAGTGTGTAAATTGAGTGTTGATGTTTAGACTTTGTGACCGAAAAGGCGAAGAGGATGTTGTCCTTATTGCTAAAGTGCAATGAAAGAGTTGTTCTTAGAGGCTGCTCGGATCTTGACGTCAAAAATGAAAGATATGAAATGTACAGTGGAAAGTCATGCTCGAATGGAAGAGAAATTACAATTATTTAAGTTAATAACTCTAAACGACTCGTATAAAAATGCTTTTGCTTTAACTGCCGGTACATTTTTGTCTAAAAGGGAAGTGTGTAATTGTTTGGATGTTAAAATACTGTTACTTATCATGGTTTAATGTGCAAAGACTTATTTAGATTAAATAAATAATGGTAACGAAGCCATTTGTAAGATGTGTAAACACCGTTGCACTTTCAAAACTCTGTTGACATGGCAACTTCTGGTTCAACCAATGGTGTAAGTTTGGGGCGGGACTACCTGTTTGTAATGTACAATAGAGGAGAAGAGGTGGTAGGAGTGTTTAGGAAACCTGTTTGGAAACAATTCTTACTTTTGCAATCCCATTTGGTGCTGCTAGTGGCACACGCTTCACCTTTAAAGTACCAACACAAACGGCAACTCACCAGTGCGTGGCTGGATCGCAAATTACATTTACAGCCAATATGAAGCATATGCAGGGTTGTTTTAAAAAGAAATGTAAACTGGACTTATAGAATCACGTTACTATATCTACTTTTATGCCCAATGTTTTTTTATGTGCCTCGGCCGTATTGCGGCTTGAAATGAACACTAGAGGCGCTATAACAATAATGACTTTTATTCACTTAAACACAAATCATGAGTAAAACAACAGATTATCAGTTCATAAACATTTACTTTTCGACCTGTTCCTCACACGATGCTGTTTTATGACAACTAAACACTTTTACTATAGCGCATGACTTGTAAGACGATACATTTGAACATATTCACAACAGAACTAGCGACAACCCCAATATCGAAAAAGTCGGGACAATATGAAAAATTATAATAAAAACAAAAAGGAGTGATTTGTACATTATATTCACCCTTTGCTATATTGAAAGCACTACAACTAATTATTAAATTATTAATTATAAACTAACATTATATGATGTTTTACCTTGTTAATTTCAGTGTTTTTGTTTTATGTACAGTCATTTCAAATCAGACGATTGCAACACACTCCTAAATGGTTGGGACAGTCGAGTGTTTACCACTGTGTAACTGTAATAACACTTATTAAGCATTTAGGCGCTGAAGACACAAGTTTGTTAAGTTTAGAAAGTGTAATTTTCCCCCATTCATCCATTATGGAGGTCTTTAGCAGCACAATTGTACGGGGTCTTCGTTGCCATATTGTGCACTTCATAATGTGCCACACATCTTCATTTGGAGACGGGTCAGGACTGCAGGCGGGCCAATCTAGCACCCGCTCTATCTGCTCACACAGTCATGCACTTGTAATCCGGCCAGTATGTGCTTTGCAGATGAGCTGTGGGAAAATGCAGGGATGTCCCTGGAAAAGACGGTGCTGGATGGCAGTATATGCTGCTCCAAAATTTGTACATATCTGTATGTATTAATGGTGCCCTCACAGATGTGTGAGTTACCCATGCCATGGGCACTGCCATACCCCTGACCCATACAGACACTGGCTTTTGGACCTGATGCTGATAACAGCTTGGATGGTTCTTTTCCTCTTTGTCCCAGATAACATGACCACTGTGTTTTTCCAAAACATTTTAAAATGTGGACTCATCGGACCAAAAAACACAGTTCCACTGTTCTACTTTCCATCTTAGATGAGAGCGAGCTCAGAGAAGTCGGCAGCGCTTCTGGACAGTGATGATGTACGGCTTCTCCTTTGCACAGTAAAGTCTGAACTTGTATCTGTGGATGCAGCGGCGAGGGGTGTTCACTAACAAAGGTTTACTAAAGTAATCCCAAACACGTGATCATGATATCCATTACAGATGAATGATGTTTTTTAAGAGAGTGACGTCTGAGGAATCAGAGATCATGCGCAGTCAGATGTTGTTTTCGTTTTGCCCTTTACGCACAGAGATTTGACCAGATTCCTTGAATCTTTGAACTATATTGTGCACTGTAGAGGGTGAAATGCACCAAATTCTTCCAATTTGTCTTTTGGGATCATTGTTCTCAAAGTCTGGATTATTTGCTGAAGCATCTGTTGGGAAATCGACTAGTCTTCAACGATCCTTGCTCTTGAAGGCCTAGGCTGTTTTTGGAGGCTCCTTATACAGTTTACAGTCTGATGACTCGATGGCCTCACCTGTTGAATATCTCCTGTATCACATTGCCTTAGTATTTCAACTCGTCAAATTGTTATTAGTCTTAAATTGCCCCTGTCTCAACTTTTTTGGAGCGTGTTGCAATCATCAGATTTGATTACTGTACATTTAAAAAAACAACAACAAGGAAAAACATCATGAAATGTTTAGTTGTGGTACTTTCAATACAGCAAAGGGTGAATATAATTTACAAATCCCCCCTTTTTGTTTTTATCAGCATTTTTCATACTGTCCCAACTTTTTTGGAATTGGAGTTGTACATTAACAGGCTTGTATAAGTCCGATCAAATTGCACAGTGCTCAACTGATAGAGCGCTGCACTTGCGATGTTAATGACCGGGGTACGAGTCCGAGCACACGAGTCGACACATGAGCCAGTGTCATAGAAGCACCAAGAAATGACACGGTTGCTTCAGCAATTGTGTTTTTCATCTCACATTTACTTTTTAGTAAGGTTTGGGTTAAGGGTTTAGGGTAGGAAGGTCGGTTCGATAGAGCAGGGTTTTTCAAACTTTTTGATACCAAGGACCCCCCCCACCCATGTATGATGACTGCCTTATGATGGACCCCCTTCGGATGATATAATGGCTGTTATATATTTTCATGAATAAAGAGAATATATTTATATTGCGAAAAATAGACACATTGTTGGCTAAATTAAATAGTTGGTTTTATGTTGACATTGTACTAAAACCAAAAGAAATTATTAAAATATTATATTATATTTTCTACCCACTATTATAGTAATGTTAGGTGAATAAACCTGAGGAGAAATTTTACTGGAATTTTTAATTCGATTGAAATTTATTCGTAGATTTTAGAAAGCAAAATGAAATGACAATAATGTTGAACTTTTTAATGTTTGTTTGTTTTTTTGTTCTCTAAAATTTTCCATGGACCCCGTAGCACCCCATTACGGCCCCCTGGGGGTCCCCGGACCCCAGTTTGAAACCCCCTGCATAGAGAATTTTTCTTTAAAAAAACTAATTTGTTTGGGAGAACTTTGAACTTGGAACTGCCAACGTGCAAGGAACCACATAATGTCATTTTGTCCATGAGATCAGGCTGAAACAAAAATGTGTTTGGCCAAAATAAGTTAACGTAAGTGGAGGAATACAGTGCAGTAAATGTTTAATGGCGTTTATAATAAATCAACACATGATAGTGTTAAAAATGGTTATTGATTAAAAATGCCTAAAGACACAGCAATCAAATGAACATAATTCTAAGACGTTGCTTTTATCACCTAATTTCAGCTTGTAAATGTGCATTACTGTAAATCAATGAGGTCAAAGGGTCAAACGGACTGAAATAAACAACAGCACTTCAGCATCTACCTACAGTAAAAAGTTGCCTATTTTTAATAATTGCTCTTTATGTATGTTGGATGTTTTAATTAAGAACAACGTCTGAATATTTCTTTCTTTTTCTAATAAATTCTGCATTTATTATACATTTATAGCTGTTGATGTCTGCCTTGTCATTTAAGTGTATATTAGGTTTGATATCTTATATTAAACTCAATGGCTATTTTACATATTATTGCATATTATTAATGTACCTTGTGCACATGTGTATCCTAAAGGACAGCATTTGTGGCATAATGTTGATTACTGCAAAAATGTAATTCAATTTGTCCCTTCTTTTCAAGAATATAGCCACAAGATGTAATCAACATGCAGGTTAACATTATTTTAGTGTGATAAAATCGCTTGCTAACCTTTTCTGTGTAAAGTTATATCCAATTTTATACCTTCGCTGCCATGACAGTGTAATGCTGTAAACCCTCAAATCTTTTTAATAGATTTAAACAACTTTACAGCTCAAATAATACACAAATTTTAACAGAAGGATTAATGTAAGTGCTTTTATACAATTATAAGCTTCACATTTCTGCCTATAAACACTCCAAATATTGGCCCCATTCACTTCCATTGTAAGTGCCTCATTGTAACCTCGATTTTAAGGCATTTGTGTTATCGTAATGACCCTTGTATTTCTTCTGTAGAATCACAGGCATGATCTCACGTTTTAAATGTGCATTGAAGAAGCCAAAAACTTTAATGGTGAATTCGGGAATTAGATCTCTTCGAACACAATTCCGAAGTTCTCATGATCAAATGTGACCTTAGAAATTAGAAGAATGCCAGACACAATATACATTTGTTCAAACAATTGTTCAAGGGCTGTGATGTTGGTCAGAGACACTTTAAAGGGATTGTTTACCAAAAAGGAAAAACTCTGACATCATTTACTCACCTAATGCTGTTCCAAACCGTTCCGCTTCCATGGAACACACTCTTCTTCATATTATGAAGCTCCTAAAAGGACAAAAACTCAACTCAACATTTTTTACATTATTTGCTCATCTGCAATAGTCTATGTCTATATTCCACAGATGTCTTTAAGACGTTTATGATGCAGAATGGTTGTAAATCAGATATTTTTAAGACGTTAAACAGATGTTAACTAGATTGGGATGCTTTATAGATGAAAATATCTAAAACAGACATATTTAGGAGATGTAGGCATGCAATCTGGGATACTGTTAAAACAGAACAATCTTATGCTGAATTTGCAAAGATAAGCAAATGTGCTGGGGTGAAGGTTTTCTTGAACCTAAAAGTTTCTCTAAAACTGGAGCAAGTGCTGGGCAATCTGTTTTTGATGACTTAAATCATTATGTAGCATATCCTTAATTACGCATTAATGTTTGGGGACAAAATTGACAACATATTTTCATCAGGAAATAAAATGCATTTAATTCCAATGTTTTGTTTTGGTGAACGTGCTTACACATTGGATTGGGACGCCATCTTGTGGCCTCAACTGAAAAATCTGAAATAGACTATCAGGTCCAGTAGAAGGAATAGTTCGCATACAATTAAAAATGTATGTCATTTATTCACCCCATGTCGTTCCAAACTAGACTTGGTCACTTATGTAGAGAATACACAAAAGGAGGAAGATTGTCTGCACAAGACAGTGTGTGTGTGGGAAGGGCAGCAAGCTCCAAATAGGACAAGGCACAATGGAAGGACCATATAAGTAGTCTAAAAGATATGTGGTCTCTATTCCTAGAACTTAAAACCCCTTAAGAAACGTTTGTGTGAGGAACGGACCGAAATGTACGAGGTAATTAGCCGAAATTTATTTTTCGCGCGCTTTTTCAAACTTCGCGCGTAAAACGCGTTCTTTAAATATTTGATCTCTGATAATATGTGCCATATTGTCACATATACAATAATTGTCAAAAACAATTAAAAGCATGTTAGGTTAATTTACTCCCGTGCATGCTAAGCCATTTAAAATAAAATATATTCGAAAGCATGTAGGTTAATTTACTTTCAAATGGACTTTATTTTTGACACTCGTGCATGCTAACCTATATAAAATACAATATATTCGATTTTATTCACAAATAACTATTCTTAATAAAGTTTATTACTTTTTCCATTTGGTTCTTGGTATGCTACACATTATGTGACTGTCATTATGTGGTTGGGATGTGTACTTTCCTCTGTTTTACTTGTAGGCCTACACTTGAATATCTTCTTTTAAAGTGGTGATAGTTAAATATGCTAAACACATTTCTGAGAGACCAGGTTATAATATGTTCTTTATAGTGGTGTTTGATAAGGTGAGCATCACTATATTAGTTTACTTACCATTAGGGATCTGAACACACACCCTAACCTTAAGTATTAAACTACAAATAGTACTGTTCTATGAGAGTAGTTGTACCAGTTTTGTCTGGTGGATTATAAAATGGGTTTACAACTCAAAATCTTTAAACCAAAATATGCCAGAGTTGAGTGTGGACTCTTTTGACTTGGGCCAAGTCAACCACCCAAAACTACCCCTAATAACTACCAAGCAACACACTATAAACTAGCATAGCATTTGCCTTAGCAACCACCCACAAATTCCACATTTTCAAAATGACAAAAATTGGGATCTTGTACAGTGTAAACTCAAGACATTCCAGAGAGTTTAAGAAACATAACATAATTATCTTTAGCAGAACAGTGAGACACGGTGAAATGGCACGTTCATGGTCATCCGTCTTATCAAACATGTACTAGGAGCACTCTGTTACCTTCAGAACATTATTAGCTTTCACAAATGCACAATGTATGGCAACACAGGAAGAAACCATCTTATTGTAAATGCCATTTGTCTCGAGAGCTGTTGATTCAATCAAGAGTCTTTATTGCAACCCACATTGTTTAACTTGTGAAACTTGGATAAACATGCACGAAGACAGATAACAGACAGAACCTGAGCTCATACTGTGGGACGTCAGATGTGCTTTCTTCCTGAATAAAGACTGAGGTTACATTAGAGTTCACCTGATTGTAAAAAAAAAAAAAAGCAAAGTAAACTGCTGAAATTAAAAGCTTTTTATGAAGGAAACAAAAAAGTGACAAACAAAAAGACAAGGCCAGCATTATTTTGATACATTAATTTGCTGCATCCCACGGCCAAATAAATCACATTTACTTAAAGTGCACTTCATATGATACAGTTGTTTGATATATAATTGAAAGTAAAGGACATCTTTCTGAAGTTTAACAGTCATACGGTTTACCGTGGCTCACGTTAAAGCACACATCGTTCTGAATGTCACATTTCACACATTTCACAGAATGTCAAGACCAGGGCAGAAGAGACAACAGTGATAATCTGAGAGAAACACAGATTGTTAAAAAGACAAACCCATAACAAAACTCAAGAACAGAATGTTTAGGCTTTAGTATGCATCTACACAGAGATTAAGATACATACGATTATCCTCAAAAAAATACACTTTTACAAGAAACACTTCACCCCAAAATTAAAATGATGTTACGACGCTCCGCATCTGTATGCTGTTATTTTTTTCCCAAGGAACACAATGAGACTTTTTGAGGAATCTTCACTCATCTTGGACTATTTTTATGGTACTTCTGTGGCGCTTTCCTGTCATTTTTGGAGCTTGATGGCATGAATAACCATCCACTTTCATTGTATGAAAAAGACAAGCGTGAACATTCTTCAAAACATCTCCTTTTGTGTTCTCTGAAATAGGAGTCTGGAATGATACGAGGGTGAATAAAGGATTTTCACCTCTGGGTAAACAAGTCCTTTAAACAGGACACATGCTCAAAACAAACATAATTGAATAAAAAAAATATATAACTCGTGAATTTGAAGAATATTTATGAAGAAAATGAATACCATTTTGCCCATTTTAATGCCTTCCTGGACACACACACACCAGTACAAATCCAACACACCTACAGTCATTGCACAATTCACATTTCACAGTATTTGTTGAAATTATAGACAAAATGACGGACCAGTACGAAATAGATAAATAACACTTTATATACAGCCAAAGACACGGTCCTAATGGTTGGAGAAGACGCTTTGGTCGTTCAACTTTTAGTTCCTTATCAATATTTATGTTTTTCAAGCTCAACTTGGAGTGAGAAGCAAACAAACAAACAAACGAAAACAAAAACGGTTTTAAACCCATTTGAAAAATGAGTCATCACTGGATTTGATTAGTCACTCACAATTTAAACAGGTGTGGCATCACAAAAGTCTAGAATCATAATCCATCTTCTCTTACAGATCAATGTTGACATTATGTCTGCTGGGTGTTTTGAGAGAGAGTTCAGGTAGTACGGCGTCGAAATTTGCTAGAATTCTTCCGCACCCGAATGCCGCCAACCAACCAGACCAAAGGAGGAAAACAGTCTGTCTGTCGTTCTCTCTGGTGAGGGTCAGATGCCAGTTTGAGGAACAGCGGTTTGGTTAATCTCTGGAGTCTCGCTGTAGATGCTGGACTTTCTCAAGCTCACTCCATCTTAGACATCTCATACTTTGTAGTCATGATCTCCTGTGCAAATATCATCAAGACAATCATGTATGAAATGACTGATTGCTTCATAACAGGTTAATATGTACATTTTACACAAACACATGGGTCATCATTGACAAATAAGATCAAATAAAAATAATTAAAACACATGTCAAGTTTATGGAAACGTAATCGGTTCATGTTGGGATCATATATATTTTTGAAAATTATTTAAAGTATTTTCTCCCAAAAAATACATTATTTAAAGCTGCACTAAGTAACTTTCGCTCTCTAGCGACACCTGTGGTTGAATCTTAAAATCACAAGCAATTTGAGGAAACACTTTATGGGAATCGTGTTTCGGCACTGCTCTTCTGGCGGATGAATCTCATGATATGAGCCTGTGTGTCAAGTCAAGTGGTTTTTATTGTCGTTTCAACCATATAGATAGTACAGTACACAGCGAAACGAGACAACGTTCCTCCATGTGTGATCATGAATGTGCTATTTTCATGCTGATATAATGTTATATGATTAAACATTTGATGATGATAAACAACACTCCTATTCACATATTTGAAATGAATGAATTTTACACTTATAGCACTTTTCTGTCAACTCAATGTGCTTCTACATAGAGAACAGGGGACACAATCACTACCCATATATTTAAATTAGGGCTGTCAATCGATTACAATTTTTAATAAAAATTAATTACATGGTGTCACGATTAAATCGCATATAAAAATATTTGCTAAGAAAGCCCCTCATATAACAATAATTCAATATATAATGATGAAATAATAATACATAAGTGTCACACTGGGCAGTTGAAGCAAGAGTTTATATAACAATATTCTACATTTTAGTCTAACACAAATACCATTGTTTTTGGCAACTATATGTTGTCACAATATATCTCAAATGCATTATCTGGTAAATCCAGTTGTAATTTAGAAATTCATTTGTTTGACAGAAACAAAAGCAAGTGCAAGTAGTAAAGCCTAATAGAGACAGTGGAGGGCCTTAGCGGAGGGCCAATTATTCCACATAACGGAGGATGCATGGAGAAGCAATACTCAAACATTTTACCCGGTCGTTTCTTTAAAAAAAACTTGCATATGAAATTGTCAGACTACTGTTACAGTTGACACATACTGCTATTTCACATCTCCATTATTTTGTCCTTGCAGGGAATACAGCAAGGATAAACAGAAAGACTATGGACAAGGATCTGAATATCTTACATATGATCTTACATACCTCGTCAGAGTCGAGAAGAACAGGAAGCGCTCTGAAAGAGAGAGACAAATTTGCATTGCATTGAGAGAAATTACTTTGTACAGAATTTGAAGTGTTTTGCAGCATTTGCAGAGCAGTGAATAACTAAACTCTGTCAGTATGTTTGTGAGTGTTACTGTCAAATATAAAGAGACCTACACATCAGAGAGAGAGGTAGGAATATTCTCTTCCACCCACTTCAAGTCTTCATCCTGAAAATGATGCAAGAAATGGTTTGCTTGAGATTTTAGCAAAATAATAGAATATATTTTGTATAGTTATAACGGACAGTTCTTTGACATGTTCACACTGACCGGAATAGCTGCTGCAGGTTTCATTGTGCCATTGGTTTCTGTCTTGGCTGCTCTCAATTTTATCCCATCAGCTGATAATAAAAGAATGAGAATAAATGAAGCATGTGCACGCACGCACACAGACGCACGCACGCACACACACACAGACGCACGCACGCACACACACACAGACGCACGCGCAGACGCACGCGCAGACGCACGCGCAGACGCACGCACGCACACAGACGCACACACAGACGCAAGCACGCACGCGCACACACACACACAGATGCGTGTAATAGCACTGGCTCACTGAGAATCCTCAGATATGCATGACAGAAAAAAATGTGACCGACCTATATTTGCCGACACCAGGAACTCTTCGATCTCCTCATCATCGGAGTCATCCATCAAAGGTGTGAACGCATACCTACACACAAGACACATTGAACTATATTTCCCAACATTTTGGACCGGTCCCAGGTGAGCGCAAGGCTGCTCATAAAAACAGTTCCAAATCAGTCACTTATGAGGTTCCTTTTCAGTTAGGATGCTGCCTAAGGAGGTAGCTGCCTATGTAGACAGTATGCAATGAGGGTATGATATGGAGCCGTTGTTTCTGAAAATGATCATCTTCACACTTGCCTTTGGTTGTTGACTGATGGCCTCCACAAAAACATGATAACCAGCAGAATGATGGAGAAGAGGAACCTCCAGAACGCATCATCCACCCACAACTCCATCCAGTCCTGCTCACAAACACACATCTCTTAATGACTAAATTTAACTCAGAGCAGACAACTGCAACCTGAGAATATTCAAATACTCACCGCCTGACAATCTGTCAACCGGAACTTCTTTGTCGTCCACACCATGAAAATGATCGAGGCTGAAACAAGCCACATATCAGTCGTCTTTTTTTTATTCTGTTTACGAGTTAAGTGTTCGAGTCCCATTTTTGAAATGCGTGCCTCATACTCACCAAGAACAGCAAAGATGAGTGTGTTTGTGAAGTGTCTGTACAAAGACAACTTCACTGGGTTTCTTCTGAGTTTTAGAGTCTTAATGGTTTGTGCCAGACTGACAAATATTTGAGGTATAGTCAAGGAAATGAGCCACTGGCTTAGAGGACAATTACATAGTGCGATTTCTACAGGGAATATTCCGAATTCCAAGCAATTGTCCATGTAACAAATGTGTAGCCTGCTGTTGATTATCACAGAAAATGATTTAGAATGGTTAATAATAGGGCTGTCAATTGATTACATCTTTTAATCGAATATATACAACGATCAGCCACAACATCATACCGCATGCCTAATATTGTGTAGTTCCCCCTCATGCCGCCAAAACAGCACCAACCCGCATCTCAGAACAGCATTCAGAGATTATATTTTTCACATCACAATTATACAGAGTGGTTATCTGAGTTACCGTAGACTTCAAACCAGTCTGGTCATTCTCTGTTGACCTCTCTCATCAACAAGACGTTTCCATCCGCAGAACTGAAGCTCACTGGATGTTTTTTTGTTTTTGGCACCATTCGGAGTAAATTCAAGAGACTGTTGTGTGTGAAAATCCCAGAAATACTCAAACCAGCCCATCTGGTACCAACAAACATGTCACGGTTGAAATCACTGAGATCACATTTTTCCCCATTCTGATGGTTGATGTGAACATTAACTGAAGCTCTGTGATTAGATAATCACATGGATGATTGTTGGTGCCAGATGGGCTGGTTTGAGTATTTCTGTAACTGCTGATCTCCTGGGATTTTCACACACAACAGTCTCTAGAATTTACTCTGAATGATGCCAAAAACAAAAAACATTCAGTGAGGGGTAGTTCTGTAATACTTTGAAAGGCTGAGTGCTCGACCATGTGTGAGACAAAACAGCATGTGGAAAAACTAAGGATACCTGAGCTTCAAGTGTATTGCACTAAACACACATTCCCCACTTGTTTATTCACGGAGTCCAAATTATTGTCTTTGATATTCAAAAGCATGGCAAACATGCAGAACATGGTCGATTGATACATTGATAGAATAAATAACCCAGAATATTCCTTATAAGACTACTGCACAGCATAAGGCCTAAAGTCTCTCCATAAACAAGGCAACATGCAGGAATTAAATTACAAACACTGTAGCTCATTGGACAGGGTGTGCAGGGGCAAACAACAGGACAAACACGCCTTCCTAAAAGGATATCCACCAGCAGAGAGAGGAGTCTAGCAGAGCCAGGGGAATGTTGGCCAGCAGGGCCAGGTCAGAGTCTTTAGCCTGAGAGAGACATAGAGACGGGGGGAGCAATAGAGAAAGGGGAGGTTAGGGATGAAGGGAACGATGAAATTTAAGGAAAACTAGAAACTGGTAAACAAACCTATCACATTTAAATTAAAATAATCTTTCTTCCCCCTCCTGAAGTGTGGTACATATAGCATTTAAGAGATAATTCATATTTATAATGTGTCAGTTAGTTGGTAGAAACCCTGGTCAGAAAAAAACTGCATTATAAAATGAAGTCTTTATAATCAAACAGGCTGTAAAATGGATCTAATCCATTATATTCATTGTTATATTTATATAAATATATTATATAATTAAATATATTTTAACATAATATATAATTGTATAAATATTTATTAATATAAAATGCAATTTTTAATGGTTAGTTTATACTGAATTAACTAAATGTCAGAGTACACAACTTTTAATTTGAAAAATATAAAATGTTGATATTAAAATTAACCCAGATTAATACTGTAAGTGCATTACAAGCATTGTTAGTTCATGTTATCTTGTGCACTTAACTAATGTTATTGAATACAACCTTATTACGGTGTTAACTAAATTGCTGTCTGTTTCTCTTACAAAGTTATTGGCTTCGGCAGGCCTGGAATACAGTGCAGAAGTCATATAGACAACTCTTATGGTGCGTTTGTGTCCTTTTTGGAGCTTGACAGCCTGTGGTCACTATCCACATTTGATATATGGAAAAGTGCAGTGACAACATTCTTCAAAAGTTCTCGTTTTGTGTTCAATGAATAAAAGAAAGTCATATGCGTTTAGAATGACATTATGGTGAATACATGAAGAGTTTCCATTTTGAGGTCAACTGTTCTGATGTCTCATTACAGACAGTCCCACAGATCTAGCGCTCCCAAACTAAAATTATACCAATGCATATTTAAGTGAAAATATATATAAAACATTTTTTTTTTCCAGTAATAATAACAACATTAGGGTTTACAGTGCATCTTTACCCCAGTGATCCTCAGAACTCCCTCGATGGAGGCAAATACGAAGTAAAGCACCCCTAGCCCCACCACTCTGTGCATGACTGTACCTAGACGTGGCCTAAGTGGACATAAAAAACAACATCACCCTTTGCTTGTATCATTAAAGAGACAATCTGCCAATTAATGCTTTTTACTCACTTAACAATTCCATAGCCCAGACTGACAATGATGACAAGCAGACGGGCAAGAGTTCTCTTCAGAGCTGAGATGAGCTCGGCAAAGATCAGCAGAGCCTGAGCTGGAGAGATAACAAAGATTACTAAACAATCCAATAGATTTATTTAGAGTTTTTAAATGCAGTTTTCAATGCAATGGAGAGCAGCAGTTATACAGTTGGGAAGAGTATATATTTTGACTTACATGCTGAGCCCAAAGTGTTCGTGTTCTGATATTCAGCACAGAAGACGGCTTTCTCTATCATGCCCAGAAAGATCACGCCTGCAATCCAGAACTGGATCCTCAGCAGGTCTTTCCAGTAACAGGAGGACCAGACAAACCAGAGGAGAGCATACAGGATGTACACCATACACATCACCATGTAGAACTGAAGAGGAGACAGAAACATATTCAAACACTGTGCATATGTGCATATATACATCCCATCTGATGATAACAGAAATAGAAGAGTAAGAGAACAGAAGAGTAAACTAGATATTTACACTATGTGAAGAAAAGGTGAGTGATGCAAAACTTGCTGTCATCACGCTAGGGTGCTTGCCAGGGCATTGATATGTGTTGCGCAATTGCTAGGGTGCACAGAGGGGTTTCTAGGGTGTTCTGAATAATTGCTATGGCATTGCCAGGCGGTTTCTGTGTAGTTGCTTACTGGTCCGAGTTGAGTTTTTTTAAAAGCCCTGACCCTTAATAAGAGCAATAGTAACAGTGATTCTTGACTAAGCACGAGTGGACAACTGACATATCGCCAAGGTTGACAGATCAGGCATTATACCGAATTTTTAAATGATCTGCGTCAGCCGATACATTTTCACGTTTGTCCAGTTTCTAAACAGAAACCACAAAAAACTGCTACATACCATTTAAAAAATACATTATTATCATTTTTTATTTTACAAAGTTTTGTGTGTAATGTATATGTTTTTTACTATATATATAAAATTGTTGATATATAGGCCATTAAAAAAAAACATATTTGTCGAACGCTACATAAAAATCACACTAATGATTTTTTTGCATTGAGTAAAAATGGTTTACTAGTTAAACTTTAAATATAATAGTCGCAGGTTTGAAAATGTTTTGCCAAATCGGATCAACCGATAATGTTGTATATCAGATAAACATCTTAAGCTAATAAAGCAAAGCTGACAAGAAACTGAACACTAACGATCATAAGAGGCCATTCTGTGATGGAGAGATAGCCGTGGGTCCCCTTCATCACCACACTGACTGAAATACACAATTGACATAAGAAACAATCAGATAACGTTGGTATAGACGACACAACAGCACAGAAACACTTAGTTTTTCTTAACAGCTTAACGTTACGTGTTCACACACATGTGAAAAGAGCAAATAAATAAAGAGGCCTACAGGTTAAATTCCAGTTGACATCTTGTTTGCTTGGTTGAATCAAAACCACAAGCAGGTACGGCCCATCCTTCCAGGTTGTAGCAATCACATGATCCTTCCCAAAAGAAAGAAACAATGGTCATTACAAAACTTAAATGTCATTTTTCAAAATTACCAGTAGTAAATATAGGGTGCTTCATAACTTATATCCTGTGATATTTCATATTTTTAAGTTTTATGAAGCTGAATTTAAGACTTTAACACCAACTAAAGAAAATTTAAGGAATGAATGTGCATTTTGTTTTTATTTAGTACTGACCCGAAGAAGCTATTTGACAACACATCCTCACATATATTCCACACGACAAAATAGTAACTGAATTTACACACATGATGCTGTTTTGAGGTTTACATGCCTTTGGTTTCTAATATGGTGTGTAGCTTTCTCGATGATCAATGACTGTTTGTAATAATTGTTCATTGATCCCTGCTTTGTCCTGAGCAGTGAAGACGTCCAATGTTCTTAAGAAAAAACCCAACTGCAGTAAAATTATTTGGTTTCTGAGCATCTTCTGCACATTTCAGTTCTTCACAACAGTGGCGATATATATGAGGTCCAGATTTTGACAATTGAGGGACTAATACATAACTATTACAACAGGTACAAACAAATATTGATGCTCAAGAAGGCAACATAAGAAGAACCAAGGGTGCAAACTTTTGAACAGTGTGATTTGTGTAAATAAGAGTAAATTGTGTTATGTAGCTTTTAAAGGCAGTACTACATAAAAAAATATAATCTCTTATAGGCTATTTGTATACATTCTGAAAGGGGTGTGGAAACTTATAAATATAAAGGGGTTATGCAAACTTCTGCACTTAACTGTACAGGTTAAATAGTTTGTGAAAATGAATATTTTATTTTAGATTTCGTTTTTAACCACATTTTAGCTTTTTTTTTTTTTAAATGTACAAATTCCCTGTAGCCTATCCTATCCATATGATGTCTTAATATGATGTCCTATCCATATGATGTCATATGAAATGACTTCACAAAAATTAACAACATTGTAATGAAAAATTCATAATACAACCCCCACATCTGAATATATACAGTTAGTGCTTGTACTACGTAAAAAGTGCAGTGTAGCTGTCTAAATGTGACATTGTCTGATTTACCTCCGTGCTCGTGGGGAAAAAACATTACACAAAAATACTTGCTTACATATTCACGTGCTGCACAAAGAAACAGATCGGCTTCTTTCAGCTCATTGTTGAAAACACATTTGTTATTGGTGCATTTCTACTTGTGCCGAATGTCATGATCACAAAGAGTGCGTGCCAAGCGTATGACATCATTGCCACGGTACTTTTCAGCAGATTTGCAGAAAACTAGAATGAAAGTATCGTCAAATCAACATGCAACGCTTCAAAATTGCTTCTCTTCTCCGCAAACGTTACCAAAGACAATAGTGAGAAGGAAAATGAGTACAACAAATGTAAGTAGAAAAAAATCAGTGAGCCTACCAGCTGAAACAGGACATAAATACAATGTTTAGAGAATTGTCAGGACACCGGGACACACCTCTTCAAAACGGGACGTCTGGTCAACGCAATGAGTAAACAATCCCTCATACAACATTTAATGCCATGACCTTATGAATTATAGACTTGTTGCTCCGATGTAAGGCCTTTTTAAGGCTTTATTGTGCGGAAGGGCGAATTAAGACATTAAATGACCCGCGGACACCCTGTATTCTTACCTTTGCTCTAGAAGTGCCAGTGTCAGCAAGAGGGGAACTTGTGGAACTCTCAGCCTTATAATAAAAACAAACACAAGCTTTATCTAAAATGTCTGGAGTACAAAAAGGCTTTTAAAAAAGGTCTGCCGATCAATATTTCTACCTGAAACTCGCCTTCAACCGCAGTTCCTTTCACAGGTTTTGGCTCTGCTTTTGATTTCTGCAGATAAACATGTATTATTCTGTGAGAAGTACAGTCCATAATAACACTTGAAGGAATGTTCCAGGTTCATTACAAGCTCAATCAAAAGCATTTGTGGCATAATGTTGGTTTACAGTGAGACACTTACAATGGAAGTGAATGGGGCCAGTGAATAAGCATTAAAATACACAGCGTTTTAAAAGTATAGCCACAAGATGTAAAAAATATACATGTTAACATGTTTTTGCTGTGATGAAAATGCTCAGTGACCTTATCTGTGTAAAGCTACAGTATATCCAATACTAGGATTACAAGGTTGCAGTGTCATGGATTTAACTATGCCTTGCCACATAGACTTCCCTTCGAAGACTATTACAAGTGATTTTTGTTCATTTTTTAATACTGAGGGATGAGTCAACATTTCTCATTTGCTGAGGTAGTCAAAAATATGATATTCTATTCACTGCCTTATTAGACACTAACTTTTGAAGTGACATTTTTGATAGACAACTATGGCAACACCAATAAGCTGCTATATTACTAACTGAAATCAAATGTTGTGGACGTACATTGAGCATGGGGAAGAAGTGCATGTCCCTTTGACACAGTAATCCACTATATTTGTGTTGAATATACTCTCCCGGTCCAAGAGGGTTCGGGTCTAGACTCACACCTCGACTCAGTGGCGTCTTGTCATACAGTTCCTGTTGATAAATGATAAACAAACAATATCACAAACACCTGCTTTATACAGTTAAGAAGCAGAAAAGGGAGACTCACCTCAATATTGTTGTATTCATTGTGGCATTGGTAATACTTCAAAAACCACTGTATTGTGAACGTCACTTCCTCTGGACAACCAAAGGACGTAACTACAAGGAGATACGACACAGATAGGCCAGTCAATTTCAACAGAAATGTTTATGAAGCTTCATCTCTAGTCTATGTAGAAATAATCATATTTGATACCTCTCACTTGAATATCAGTGTCCTTGTACATGGATTTTCTTAATAATAAAGGTCTTGATGTCTGGAGAAGAGATTACACAGCACTTTTCAGTACAAATCACTCCAAAGCAACATAACAAAGACCCAAATCGTGCCTTTAAGTAATAGTTCACCCAAAACAACATGGGGATGAAAGTAAATGACAGCATTTTCATTTTGGGGTGAACTATCCCTTAAAAACACATGCACGGAAACACTATACCATGACGCAAACAGAAGGCACTTCATGTTAAAATCTTCCCTTCTTGGAAGTGCTCACTAGTAAAATAAACGGGTGCAATATGGCATTGTCTTACAGGGGCAGCCACTGGAAACCTCAGTGGAAATATTAGACCAGCTATAAATATTTGAGAAGACCTCAAACACTTACCCCGATCATATGGACAATCATAGGTGTTGACAAGATTAAAAGCACCTTGATTGGTCATAAAAACTGTACATAAATGATTCCGGTAAACCGTTAAACTCCGCCAAACAAACAAATGAAAAAATAATTTTTATATATATATATATATATATATATATATACACACACACACACACACACACACTAGTCTTAAACAACATAGGTATCATTTTGAAGCTTAGAAGCTGTACTTTTCAATGCACGCAAGCATTACGACCAAAACTGGACAAGTGCTTTCAAATTTGCTGACAACTCAGAAATGTTCCATTTTGATAGTTTATTAAAAATTTGCAATGCACATATTATTGTAATCAGTAAAAGCACTATAAACACATCAAACAGCCATGTGTCATGTCATTTGGAAAGCTCTCAAAGAGTATAACACAACCAGCCTACAAAAAATAAACAGACCATAAATTATCACATAGCATTACATAAGAGCGAGTATCCTAATTAACGAGCCCAGAGGTGGAAGTCATCCAAATATGGGCAGAGATGATTGTTCACTGTAATTACATATGACCACCAGGAGATGGCGCCAAGTACATGACACAGATTTAATGATGATTCAAATGACAGAATGGAATTTCTCTTTACTCTCTCTTTACTCATGCCTGCATGTTCTGGAGAGAGAGAGCAAACCTTTATTCATTAAGTTTGCATGTGTACTTATGTACAATTATTGTTTTAGTTGTTTGAAGAGGCTTTTGGACAATAGGATAAATAATTTTTGTAATGCTATAATTTTGTATTGCTTTGTCAGATCAAAACCAAATTCATACTAAACTACAGTTGACATGATTGGAAACAGAGCTACCTTATTTACACCCTGAGATATATCATGTCAAATCAGAATCAAGTACATTTTTGGCTCAAGTTTTTGATTTTTCTTCAATTCTGAAACTCTCAGCCAAAAACTGCTGCAAGATTATCACAATCTATATAACTGAAAAGTTAAGTAAGTAAATATTGTTTTGATCTCTGTGTTTTGAAGAGCTGCAGCATTGAACTAACAGGCCAGCGTGAGTCCCCATAGAGAGGAACATATTTTAACAGGTTAGGGGTATAGGTATTAGGGGAAGTCATGTATCAAATACATGACTTCGAAAATCGTCTCATAGCGTGATATTAATGTACTACTGGTTTTTAAATGTTGTCTTAATAACAGCAGCGTACAAAATCGCATTAGTCCTATAGCAAACCCATATGTGCTCATTTGTGATGCTAGCTGTTAGCATTTAGCCTCGTCCCTCAGTCTCGTGTATTTATAATGAAAACCATCCTCCACACTTACATTAAGCACTGTAATACTCCACATGCCCGTCTCTGGCGCGGCGTTAACACCGTCGAATGAGGAACTGATGAAGATAAATAGTATTAAACAGAGCAAACATCTGCAGTTATGAGTCCACCGGCTGCTACTAGCGGCCATGTTTACAGTTCAGTGAGCGTGCGCGTGCACACTCACCTCTGCGCGTGACACGACACGTCACACTTGACTACATTGTGGAAAAGCCGCTAAATTTGTCTCCTAATATAATTTATTTTCCCCCTCTTATCATGTATTATCATATATTTTTGTTATATTATATATGTAATTGTTTTTATTTTCTGTACAAAGATAATGTATTTTTGTTCAAAATTGTTTCTTTAACTGAAACTTCGTGTATTGGTCATTTGTCATATTTTCTATTGTTACAATATTTAAAACTTTTAATAAAAAAAAAAACACAATGTCCAAACTCATAAATCATACCAAGTATAACACATATCTGTTCATTTTATTTTTAAAATCTTATTTTTATGCATTACAAATGATTTTCATGTTATTTTGGCTTTTTTTTTTTTTTTACCTTTCCCTGTATTTATTATTTAAGCAAATGACTGAGCAAATAATATATCTTTTTACATTAAATGGATCTTAACAACAAATATATATATATTTAAATCTATGGTTTTATGAATCTTATTTGTAATTGAATAAACATATTTTTGATTTACCCTTCTGTGAAAATGCATTAATTAATTTGTTCTTATCCATCTTTATTCTTCTTCCAATTGCAACTTCATTAATCACATAATCAGATCAGATACTACAGTGAAATATTGTCTGCATGTGGAGATGGTCTGGTCTGTTTTGCTTCTTTTGATACAGACAAATAAATAACAGACAGATCCATTAAAAAAAATATTTAAAGTTTTACACATTTTAATTTCATAGCAACAATCAAACTAAATTAACTAATCTTTAACAAACTACACATTTTAATTTTTTTTAACAATTCAGTATGATTGAAATGCATAAAAATAAAAAATAGGTAAAATAATTTTGTGTGTGTGTGCGCCCAGTTTGTGTTTTTTGTACTTTGTTTTATTAGAAGACAATTGTATGTAAAATAAGCACTTAATTGTCTTCCTGAAATAATTTTTCAGCCTACAAAAAATAAACAGAACATAAATTATCACATAGCATTACATAGAGCGAGTATCCTAATTAACGAGCCCAGAGGTGGAAGTCATCCAAATATGGGCAGAGATGATCGTTCACTGTAATTACATATGACCCCCAGGAGATGGCGCCAAGTACATGACACAGATTTAATGAGGACTAAATTAAGTAATCTTTAACAAACTACACATTTTAATTTTTTTTAACAATTCAGTATGATTGAAATGCATAAATCTAAAAAAATAGGCAAAATATTTTGTGTGTGTGTGTGTGTGTGTCCCAGTTTTGTACTTTTTGTTTTATTTGAGGACAATTGTATGTTAAATAAGCGCTTAATTGTCATCCTGAAATATATTATATTAAACATACACTGTGTGTGCGTGTGTATACGTATATATAATTTTGCAATATATTTTGCATATTTAACTTATACATTTTTCTACAAAGTATAGGCCTACTTACTGAAATGAATGTCCAGATGCTATCGTCTCCCTGATCCCATGTAAATAAGATTGGGAAGAAGGTTAAGAAAATTTATTATAATGTTAATTTCTATATTACAAACAAATCTTTCATGCAAAATGAAACACAGTACAAAACATAAACCCTTTAAATGTGTCACAAAGGTAAACTTAACCTTGGTTTGTCCCTGTACTGACACCGTCCTCTTGCCTTTAAGCCACAGGTAGTAATTACAGTGTCAGATGTTGTCACCACATTTTTTATTTTCAAATTCTGTAATTAATTACACACTTTTATAACAATCACAAATAAACAGAGATACTGTAAGTGCACCTCAATCAGAGGTACAGATTTTGAGTTACCTTGTGTCAGTTTAATTTCCAAGTTAAAATGTAAATATATATATATACACACACATAAAATACACTTCTAATATACACATTTGATTCTATGTACACACCTTTTTTTCTAAATCAAAGATCACAAAAAGCTTAGAATCATAATAAAGCTTAATTTTATAACATTTGAAGACAATTACATTCTACTGTGTTACAAAATGGGAACAGTCTCGTATCCATCTTGGAAAACTCACAGTTTTGGGGTCCTGTGCATTAACATGCATTAAGGCATCAGGACAAAAGTGAATTCAATCACAGCTATAGAAACTGCTGTACATTTTGTATGACGTTAAATATGCCCTGAATACAAATCTGATCAGACCGTTCACACACTGTGAAACACATGGACAATAATCTGATTTCGAATCCAACATGATTTCACACAGGTTTGTCAAATTTCAATTTCATACATTTTGTGCCGTTCAGACAACAAACGAACAAATTATGTAATTTTTGCCGCTGTAACAATTTGGATCCAAATCTGATGTGGAGTCCAAGTCCAATTTCATGAGTTTGTTTGCTGTTAAAGGGACAGTTCACCCAAAATGTATCATTAATATTCTCTCATTACTGGCCCTCTTGCAGTCCCAGATGTGTATGACTTTCTTTCTTTCTGCTGAACACAAACAAAGGTTTTTAGAAGAATATCTCAGCTTTGTAGGTCCAAACAATGCAAGTGAATGGTGACCAGTACTTTGAAGCTCCAAAAGCACATAAATGCAGCATATAAGTAATCCATACATCTCCAGTGGTTTAATCCATGTCTTCAGAAGAGATAGGATAGGTGTGGGTGAGATCAAACAGTTCAATATTTACATTTATGCATTTGGCAGATGCTTTTATCCAAAGTGACTTACAGTGCACTTATTACAGGGACAATCCCCCCGGAGCAACCTGGAGTTAAGTGTCTTGCTCAAGGGCACAATGGTGGTGGCTGTGGGGATCGAACCAGCAACCTTCTGCTTAACAGTTTAGTGCCTTAGCGCACTACACCACCACCACTCCATGTGTACTCCACTCAATATTTAAATCCGTTTTTCACCAAAAACAAGAAGAAGAAAATTAATCTGGAGATTGATCATAAAAAACTATTTAAATATTGATCTGTTTCTCAAACACACCTATAATATCAATTCTGAAGACATGGATTAAACAACCGGAGTCATATGGATCACTTTTATGCTGCCTTTATGTGCTTTTTAGAGCTTAAAAGTCCCGGTCACCATTCACTTGCTTTGTATGGTCCTACAGAGCTGAGTTATTCTCTTGTGCAATTTTTTCACTGTTATAATTTTGATCTAAATTAGATTTGGATCAAAAATATAACCGCAAAAAAAACCAAAATGCTGTTAAAATTGTTGTTAAAGGTACAGACTACAAACAACCATATTATGTTATTTTATGTTAATATTTTTTCTGTGTCCCAGCTGAATAAGCAGAGTATACTATAAGTAAGCCGTTTGCAGGTTGACTTCCCTGAAAAGTGTAAACACTGTGGCGCTATAAAATCAAATCAAAACATGATTCCTGTTAATTAGTTTGAGCATCTGGGCCAGCCCAACATACTGAGAGTTTGCTGTGGACTACCTGTTTGTCCTAGCAATAAAAGACAGGAAGAATGTTTGGGAAACCTGTTTGAAATGTCATTATATTAGCAGCTCAATTTAGTGACACGGTGGGCACCTAAATTACACTTCAAAAGTCAGAGCCAATTTTCTGATCCTTTCATCATACTTCCCATCTTTCGCCACTTCTTTAGAGCAAACGGGTTGTGTCGCTAGATATTTGCTGTGTCCCTGAACCTTCCCCGACTATTTCCACACTGTCCCGCACCAGGAGTTCGTGATCAAACAGTGGCGTATCGACAGCACTGTCCGTCCCCGTCCACGCATGTTCAACGGAGGAAACGACAACAACGTAACGATCATCTTCCTCAGCATCCGTGCTCTTGTGGACGTCTGCTATCACGACGGATGTGTCTGCGTTTTGACGGCTACAGGAGGGAGATGAGGTTAGGATGGGTTCCTCCTCAGGGGTGTCAGTTATTAATTCTTCCTCAGTGAAGCTGGTGTTGATGTAGATGATGTCTGTCCTGTTGGACACCTCGGGAAGCTTCCCTGCTAGAGTTTCTAGCCTCTCTAGCACCTGTGTGAAATCGGGTCTGTCCACCGTGTCAGTGCTCCAGCAACTGAACATGATGTCGTACCTGGACGGCGGAAGCATGTTACATGTTGTCAGTGTTGGGGCACTACGCTATTAACTTAACAACATTTATCAGTAGCCTGACAGTAGATCAGGTAAATTCTCAATAGTGTCGTTATTCCAGTAATGAGCTACATTTTCCGTCCTCTCTCTGTCTCTCGCTCACGTCGCACTGGGAAAAGCAAATCATTTAAGTGAATCATTTAACTGAACTGCTTAAAATAAAAGATTCACTTAACCTAGCAATGGGAACTCCAACTCATTTTAGTGAGTCGGTTCGTTTGGACAGTTCAAGTAAATGAACTAGTTCACAAAAACGATTCACTAATTCACTTGAGCCCCGATGCGGCCTTAAAGGGTCTTTGCCTTATTTTTTGGACGATAAATATTTTGTTAATTGATGCCATTTATGACTATATTTCGAGTCAGTAAAATAGGGGATTTTCTAGTTTTATTCGTTTATATTTAGTATAAATTTATGTTCAATTTATGTTGTCATCAAAATTGTTTAATGGCACCAGCTTCAATGTACTAAAGCTTCTTTATGTTAGCGGACTACTTTTGTTTAAGAGTAGCTTGAGTGTAGTTTAACTATTTATTTTTACTATAATACAATAAAGTAACTACTCATAACTATATTTAAATGTTCTTAAAACAAGTTACATTTATTGATAAGCAAATTGTGTAAGATATTAAGACTTCTAGATTATCTAGTGTATTTCTTGGTCCATTTTTAACTAGTTTTACGTACAAACCTTCATATAATTTAGATAAAGACATGCAAAAAACCTGCCAATTGAACAAAACTAAATACATTCTCAGTAAAAAATGACTTACTGCTCAGGTAATAATATATACATTATACATATGCAAAATAAATAAATGAATAATTGAAAACAGCATGCAGATTTTCAGTGAATAACGACCTAAATTTAAGCATGCATCTCACACAAAGCTATCCAATGGCTTCAGAAGACTTGAAATGTAGCACACAAGTCATATGGACTACTTTAATGATACTTTTATGTTGCCTTTTTGAGATTTTGAGAGTTTGAGAGCCCCATGTCTCTGTCTTTTGGTGTTTAACTGAAGAAATTATGTGATATTAGTTTGGAACAACAAGACGGTCAGCAAATGATGACAACATTTTAAATTTGCTGAGCTATTTCTTTTTCTTTACTATTTTTACTGGAAAACAAGCCAAAAATGACAACGAACAGGACGTTTTGCAGTGTTTACTTTTAGGCTAATTTAACTTAACGACCGTGATTTAATTAATACGGGACAACTATTGCATCTGAGAAGCAAACACAAACTCACAGTTCATCAAGACAGTCGTTTGGTTGTTTCAGTCGGTTGCCTTCAAGGAGATAATCATAAATTTCGTGGTTTTGTATGCCAGGGTACGGGGTCATGCCTCGGGTGGCTATTTCCCACATGGTCACTCCAAAGGCCCACTAAAAGACATTAAAAGATATCAAACATCAATAACTGTCATATAACAAACCACCATAACTCCTGACTGGTTTTGAGGCTGATAATTGAGAAGTTTGTGTCACATGAGCAGGCATTTCCAGTTAATATCAAAAGTATCTAGAATAAAGGAACTACAGATCAAGTCAAAACAACACAATAAGCCTCACAGGTTTTAATATAACAGAACTAAGAGGACTGTAATGACAGTAAGCTCTTACCACATCACTTTTGACAGTGAAGACTCTGTCAGCAAGGCTTTCCACAGCGATCCACTTGACCGGCATCTTTGCGATTCTGCCCTGTCTGTAATAATCGCCACTGTAGATCTTCTTAGACAGGCCAAAGTCAGCAACACACACGCTCATGTCGTCACGCAACCTGGATGGAAAAAATGTCAATGTGTCTAACATATAGGACAAACGCTGAGATTTTAAAAGTTTAAACCAGTCTTTAAATAGTCACTCTAATATCTCCTCAAATGAACACTACTAAGACATAAGAGTGTTTCTTCTAATTCGGGCAATTTTCAGACATGCCAACTTAAGGAAATGCTTTTTGAGTACCATCAGTGTGACGGGGCACGGGGGTTTGATAACATACCATGTTTTGCTCATCAGGACATTGTTCTGTGCACACCGTGAGTGATCCTCCAAATAAACATTTACTAAATAATTGTTAATAATTATTTTTTAAGTAATGATAAAAACAATATAACGCAATGTGTAAATAAAATTATGTGAATTCAATATTAACAGACTAGTCGACTATTATTTCCAACATCGACTAGCAGCAGCTGTACCATTTAGTCGACTAGCCTCACACATCCCTAATTTACATATGTACAAAAAAATTATAATAATAATTAAAAACAATCATGTTGTGATGTAAAACACTGTCAATGAGATACGAGTAAAACCCAAGTTTGAGTTCAGGATTTACATTTTGTTTAAAAACTAATAATATCTATAAATGTAGGCCTTCCTAGCTAGCTAAATTATTACCTGAAGCTCCTTGATGGCTGATGTCAAAACACGAGTTCATTGATGTTATTAAATGAGTCGGAGGCCTCCGTAAATATTTAGTAGTGCGTAAATTGTGACTTAGTGCCCATTTACGCCACAACTAGGCTAAGTTGTAACTTGCGCTAAGCTGGTGGAACCGGCCCCAGGTGAACAAGCAAGCTAGCTTGCAAATTACGTAACTATTTTCCAAAAGTTAGCAGGTCTGCACTGAGTCACACACACCTTTGTGTGCCAAGTAATGCCAAGTGGACAAAAGTGTCAGTGAAGAGCATGCTTGAGATGAAATATGAGACAAAACCAAGAAAAATCAAGGGAAATATCAGAGTATTTTTATTGTGCGTCATCTAATGAAGCTGTAAATTTGCCATATTCTGCAAAACGTGTGAAATATGATTTAATTGTGTGTTTTTAGGATACTTCAAACGTTAGCTATGAAATTAGCCGTAGCAAGAAACAGACATTGGCTATTTTATTTCACAAATATTAAAATGTCATTTCCAGCACAGTATTACATTAAACACAATACAGACTTTGAGATGTGCTTGAAATGACACGGTAAATGCCCTGCACTTATATAGCACCTTTTTAACCTTATCGGTATTCAAAGCGCTTTAACCTGTGTCTCATACACACATTCATACACCAATGACGGCAGAGCTGCCATGCAAGGTGCTAGCCTGCCATCAGGAGCAACTTGGGGTTCAGTGTCTTGCCCAAGGACATTTTGGCATGTGGAGTCATGTGGGCCGGGATTCGACCCACCAACCCTACGATTGGTGGCCGACCCGCTCTACCAACTGAGCCACTGCCGCCGTTAGTAGGCATTGTTTTACTTTCTAGAAGTCCACAGTGCTTAAAGTGCCTGAAGTTAAAGAGACACCCATAAATAAAACGAATGTCTGACTTGCTAGTTGAAAAGACCATCATAGGCATGAATTTCCCAAAAATGTAATTACATTTTCAAATACATACATGCAGTTGCGCGCTGCAAGGTCGCGATGTAGGAAGTTTCTATTGCTGAGATACTCCATCCCACAAGCGATGTCAATCATAAACTTCAACAGCACCTGTATCGGGAGATACTGGAAACAGCACAACATCCTCTCAGACACACCAGTACGCTACTGTTCGGTTCATGCACGAGTAATTTGACAGACCACCACAACATTCTTAACTTTTCATCGTTTAGTAATGTTACTGATTGGCATCTTACGGCAGGGCTGTCCCTGAGACGGGATCGGAGCAGGAAGCTGTGCAGGTCTCCATACTTCATGAAGGGGAGCACAACCATCGGCTTGGGAAAGTGTCCTGAGGCAACCTCCAAACACACACCTAGGTGAACAAATCAACATTATATTAAAAATAAGAGGTTGCTCTTACCTTGTTTTATGGACTATGTGATGCTTGCACGTATTATTTAATATTTTGTGTTACATACATTGTACTATATCTGATATTATCAAATATGTCTGCTTTATTCTGTTAATAAAGCACTAAAAATGCACATTGGGGTCTGGGTTGCTCAGCGAGTATGGATGCTGACTACCACCCCAGGAGTCGTAGTGGTGACGTAGTGACTCGCCTCAATCCGGGTGGCGGAGGACGAATCTCAGTTGCCTCCGCGGCTGAGACTGTCAATCCGCGCATCTTATCACGTGACTTGTTGGGTGCGTTACCATGGAGACATAGCGGATGTGGAGGCTCATGCTACTCTCCGTGATCCACACACAACTCACCACACGCCCCATTGAGAGCAAGAACCACTAATCACAACCACGAGGAGGTTACCCCATGTGACTCTACCCTTCCTAGCAACTGGGACAATTTGGTTGCTTAGGAGACCCGACTGGAGTCACTCAACACACCCTGGATTCAAACTCGCGACTCCAGGTGTGATAGTCAGCGTCAATACTCGCTAAGCTACACAGTCCCCCCCATAGGTACCGTCTGGTTTTTGATTGTTTTGTAGAAAACACAGCGTATGAGATCTGAATGCATTACAATGAACAGATTTAACTTAAAGTAATGTTCTTCAGTAATGCTAGCTACTCTATTGTGACTTACCCAGGAGTTTGATGACATTCGGGTGGTTGAAATCCTTCATGCAAGCAGCCTCATTCAGAAACTCTTCAATCTCTCTCTGAGAGAAGTTATCCACTGGAAGAACAAATCACAAGAGGCAGAGATCAATAGGTGCTTGGGCCAAAATGCTACCAAAAGCTTCTTATATTATATATTTAGTGGCCTGTTTACTTATATAGACATCACATAAATATGAGTGCCGTTGCAGACCTTGTATCAATTGGTAGCTTTCAGATTAGTTTACTCAAGATTGCTGCTGAACGCAGAACTAACGTGATCGGGAAAAACATACTCTTATAAACGTGAGAAATGCCATTCAAAGTCAACTCCAGGGAGCCAATATTATTTTCCCCTAATAACATTTTGAATACAATATGCACACTTAAATGGCTTTCATACGTACTTCTTACATTATACTTGACACCAAAGAAAAAGCACAATGCAACTCACATTTCATGGTCTTCACTGCAACTTTTTCACTGGTTCCATCAGGTTGTCTCAGATGTCCCTCCATTACTGATCCAAACTCACCTATAAGAAGAGACATCAGATCACTACAGTAGATCCGTCTGACATGAGGTGAAACACAACACCACCACACCAGAACGTCTTCTCACCTTCTCCAAGGACTTTACCGATGGACAGCAGGTTCCTAAGGATCATCACGTCTTGGAGTTTAGCTAGAAGCTCGCTGCTGATGTCCAAACTGGCAACTAAGAGAGAAACATATTCTCTATAACTCTATAATATCTATATTGAATCCTGCCGTTTTATGTTTGAGTAATATTTCTTGACGTACGTGTGATTTCGATAGCGGAGCGGTTATAGGACCTCTGAGGGCTGAACTCAACGATTGAAGTAAGTTTATCATCAGTACCAAATAAAAACCTGTAGGAGGCACAATCACATCATAATACACAGTATAAACACAAAATGATTCATTATTATATGTAAGAGACATAAACTAAATAAGACCAAAACTGACTTTTGTTACTGCTTGGGGTTACTCTTCTATTGAAGACATTACTAAATGCTTTCTTGTACAATCGTGACTACATTTATAATATATCATATTATATGGGCCCATTAAGTAACTGTAAGCTAAAGTGAATGTGGAGTCAAAACTGACTCTTATCTACTTTCTAAATGGATATTCCAGGTTCAAAACTTGTTAAGCTCAATCGACAGCATTTGAAGCATTCTGTTGAGTACCACAAAAATAAATCGACCATTTCTTTGTTTATTAAAAAGAAAGAAGCAATAATTGCAGGTACAGTGAGGCACTTACAATGGAAGTGAATGGGGGCCAGGGCTGGACTGGGAAGAGAAATCGGCCCGGGATTTTACATGGCAACTGGCCCAACTGTTGAGTGGGAGGGGTGTTAATGGGTGTTCGCCGTCCTTTTCTGCATATCGCGGCATCATTTTGTGGTCCGTTCAGCATAACGCGGCCCATTCGGCACATTTCGCAGCCGACCCACCGGACCGCTCGGTTCTACCGATGTCCATTCCGCCCCTGATCGGCCCCAAAGTGTGTCGGCCCACCGGGAAAATGCCCGGTATGCCAGATTACCAGTCCAGCCCTGATGGGGGCCGGTGCGTAAATGTTAAAATACTCACCGTTTCTGCCATTTACCAGATTACAAGAATTATTATGTTACTATGTCATGATAACAAAAGTTGTAATATTGGAAAGAACTTCACACAGATATGGTTATTAAGCAATTTGAACACACTACAGTTATATTAATGTTTACGTCATGTGGCTATACATTTGAAACGGTGTGTATTTTAGCGTTAACGGTATGGCCCCATTCACTTCCATTGTAAGTGTGTTGCTGTAACTATGATTTTTGCTTTTTTGAATAAACAAGGGATGAGTCGAAATAATTATTTGGTGGTAATCAACATTACAAAAGCTACAAATGCTGTCGATTGAGCCTGGAGCATTCCTTTAATACACGTTCCTGGTGTTATTGTGTACGATTCAAACTTTTACGTTATTCCAAAGATAAAAATGTTTTGTAAATTTCATCCAATTTCTACCTAGCCTTCTTAATTTTCAACCTCTCCCCTCCAACCACATGTTATATCATCATATATACTTCTGACCATCCAATCAATGCCTGAAGGATAAAATCGATTAATTAAAAGGGATAGTTCACCCAAAAATGTAAATACTCTCATCATTTAATCACCCTCATGCCATCCCAGATGTGTGTGACTTACTTTCTTCTAGGTGAGGGACAGATCAATATTTAAATATAAATTCTCCTCCTTGCCCAGTAGGTGACAATTTGCATGAAGAATGCGAATCTAAAAAAAAAACAGAAAAATAACTCTTAGGAGAGAAGAGCGCTAAGCTCTTTCTTACCCACACCTATCACATCACTTCAGGAGACATGGATTTAACCACTGGAGTCATATGGATTACTTTTATGCTGCTTTTATGTGCTTTTTGGAGCTTCAAATTTTTGGACCCTGTTGACTTGCATTGTATGCACCTACAGAGCTGAAATATTCTTCTAAAAATCTTTGTGTTCAGCAGAAGAGAGAAAGTCATACACATCTAGAATGACATGAGGGGGTGTAAATGATGAGACTATTTTCATTTTTGGGTGAACTACCCCTTTAAACATCCTGTTTCATTTTGAAAATAAGTCACATTGCAGAAGTTAAACAGGTTGTGTATTCAGATTTACTTCAATACACTAAAGTTTTGGAAGCTGGTTATCTTTTTTTTTTCTCCCATTTTCTCCCTAAATTTGGAATGCCCAATTCCCAAAGCGCTCCAAGTCCTCGTGGCGACGTAGTTACTCGCATCAATCTCAGTTGCCTCCGCGTTTGAGACGTTACCACGGAGACGTAACTCGCTATTCTCCATGGCATCCACCCAGAATTGACCACATGCCCCGATGAGAGCAAGAACCACATTTTAGCGACCACAAGGAGGTTACCCCATGTGACTCTACCCTCCCTAGCAACCGGGCCAATTTGGTTGCTTAGGAGACCCGGCTGGAGTCACACTGGATTTGAACTCACGACTTCAGGTGTGGCAGTCAGCGTCTTTACTTGCTGAGCAACCCCCCCCCCCCGAATTAGTGGATCTTTAACTACCACCTCCCCCACTACATTCTATAGGACTCCAGAGAAAGAGGGAGGTAACATCTGTTGTTGTTCATCTGTCTTGCAAACAACTGGAGGTCATTTGAAGCTCTTTTCTCAGCGCTGTCTCTGCCAACTCCGGCCTCAAACATTTTGTTTTTACAAGAAGTCACGCTGTTTTCAAAGACCAAGCATCACTCGTGCTCCACTTCTCTGTCCTGAAGCCTTCAATTTCCTGTCCCACGTGCACTGCAATGCACATACTTTGGCCTCACCAATAGTTATTAAAGTTATTACATTTTAAAGAAAGGTTACCAACGAGAAACTGTTTTTCTTTGGAGTAACGTGCACTGATATATTCTGCACAGTAAGACCAGGAACGTGTATTAAGAAAAATTACAAATGTATTACATTTTGGGGTGATTATAAGAAAAGAATGGCAAAGAACTCACCGCTTATAAGAACTATTGTGCAACCACACGGCCACGAACAACACAATCATCAAAAGACAGAAACCGCAAACCACTCCAAGCACAATATAAGCCGAGTCTGGATGATTGGGGACCGGAGTCGTGAACGGTGACTCGGTAGATTCTGCAAACAAAACACACAAATGCATGTGCTACATGATCTACATGATCTACATGATCTACATGGCATTTTAGTCCAGTTCTTCATCCATTAAATAGGTGATGATGTGTCCTTCGCACATGACCCTCTCTCTGGATCCTAAACTTTGATGAACATCCTTCCTCTTTGTTGCAAGACTAATTTTAGGTCTTTTAAAATAGTTTATATTTAATATTTAACTTCACTGTTGGCACGTTTCTGAAAGGAAATGAGGTATTTATTGCAATTAGTTTGCAAAACAACAAAATGCAGCATGATGCCTTCCGGAGGAAAGCCATGTTTGCTTTTTAGGACTGATTCACTTTTCCTGCGGTGCCTTTAAGTACTTAAAATGTACTTCATTAAAACTGACTCATTGAGCGGCACTTTGATTGCCGTGGGCAACATTTCTCAAAGTTTTTTAAGCTGGTGATTAGTTTACTGATGATGTCATTTTTGTTGTCTAGACCAGGGGCTTTCAAATTGGGGTCCGGGGACCCCTAGGGGGCCACTAGGAGGTGCTAAGGGGTCTGCAGAAAATAATAAAAAAAAGAAATTGGCAATATTATTCTTTCATTCTGCTTTTTAAAGAGAATAAACATATTTCAATTAAATTCAATAAAAAAATAATAATTATTCAGGTTTGTACATCTAATATTACTGTAACAGTGAATATAAAAAGATATCCGCTCAACTTAACACAAAGTAATATTTTACAGATCATTTCTTTTCATTTTCTTAATTTCCTTTATTACAAAATAGCAGCCAGTTATTTAATTTTGCAAACCACACATTGTCGTTATAATATAACGCTTACTTTTTCTCTCACACAGTTTAAAAGTGAATTTATATCTAAAATATAAAGCTGCCTATATATTTTTGAAAAGGGGTCCCGAGCAAGGGGAACATCATGTTTGGGGGTCCTTGGCATCAAAAAGTAAAAAAAAAAAAAAAACCTGGTCTAGAACACGTTGTGAAAATAAAATCAAACTAAAAAACTAAATAAATAAAATTTAAAAAATAATAAGAATTAATTCAATTAAAACTGAAACATTATAAAAAAAATTTTTTAAATAATAATAATAAATAATAAAGAAACAAAATAAATTGTTAAAATACAAAAAAATATATATATAAAAAAAATATATAAAAAAAAATGCAAAACAAATACAATATAAAACAAAATAAATGAAATACAACATAAAAAACAAAACAAAAACAAACAAAAATAAAAACAAAATTAAACAAAAACTAATTAACAATTTTATTAAATAAATCCTTAATAAAACAGAATATAAAATAAATAAATAAAATATAAACAAAATAAAACACGCTTTCAGAGAGATCTCTTATTATTTTTTGCTGTGCCTTTGGCCA
Source organism: Moxostoma hubbsi (assembly GCA_032164185.1). Lineage (NCBI taxonomy): Eukaryota > Metazoa > Chordata > Actinopteri > Cypriniformes > Catostomidae > Moxostoma > Moxostoma hubbsi. The sequence goes on from JAVLUX010000034.1 coordinate 2,263,042, forward strand.
ACGCAGCAATGCCAAATGTTTTGGTATGTGTTACTTACAGGAAAGCGTAGGGGAACGGATCGTGTGTGTACTCACCATCTGCTATGAAGAGCCAGTAGCGTGATGATTTAGTCCCACAGCCGGTCTGAGTGCATGCCACGACCTCCACACTGTATGTGGTGTTAAACACCTGCAGGGTAACTGTGGCCTCTGTAGTCATGCTGTGGATCTGAAACCCACAGATACCAAACATCAAATGAAATAATCATATTTTAGGTCCAATTAGCCATATAAAAGCACGATAATGTACAGTTAGCCATGCAATATGGCAAAATAACCCCTTCATGGTGCTACAAGATCCCTCTGCTTTGCATACTTGTTTTTGTACATGAGCTTCATGTGGTGACATCTAAATTAATCGTTTTTTTTTTTTAATATTTCATTTACATTAGTACATTTTATTAAAGATAAAAGTATTATTTAACATGTCAGAATCAACCAGCCTATTTTAAGTTTCATCAGTAAAACTATATATATTTTTAAAATAGAAAAATAGCTCCTTGAAGTAACAACTGCAGGTTATCACTTCTTACAGTACATTTTAAAATACACTTTATGCATTTGCAACTTCAAAAACATCCATATTTTTCCTAATTCCCCTTTGAGTTTAATATTGTATAGTATTGGAGGAGAAAAACCTGATTTATGTTAAATCACACTAACAACAGAGTAAAATAACAAAACTTGGATTACAGAGAAAAGGGAAGTTGTTTTTTTGTAGATTCGTGAAAGGGTCACATGCAGGGCGCATGGAGGTTAACATTTGAGCATGTGACGCATCGATGGCCATGATTGCGTAAAGTTGCCATTGTCACATCTGTTCCCTAAACCTCAAGACATGCTGACACATACATTAAAACTGTGACAGCTTTGCTCGCAGTTGCATCCACTAATGAAAAAACTGCATCTGCAGATCTCAAAATAAGAAGTGAACTGTTCTAGGGGCCCTAAGAAGTGCATGTGCTACATGTCTCCTGTGGAGCATCTTAACTGCAGTTATGCCTCTGGTCAGCCGTTTACACAAGCAAGAATCTGCAGCAATTAAATTCAATAGATTTTCCTAGCCTGAAGTGCTGCCTATGACCTGATTCCCCATCAACAACTCTTGATTAAAAGCAGAAACCAGGTGTTTTTGGATGTGTACATTTCAATCATGAACTTAATTAAGAACATATGAAATATTAAATAATAATGGGCGTATTTTCAGGGTCCTGGGAAGCTCAGCGAGTATTGACGCTGACTACCAGTCCTGGAGTCACGAGTTTGAATCCAGGGCGTGCTGAGTGACTCCAACCAGGTCTCCTAAGCAAACAAATTGGCCCGGTTGCTAGGGAGGGTAGAGTCATATTGGGTAACCTCCTCGTGGTCGCGATTGGTGGTTCTCGCTCTCAATGGGGCGTGTGGTGAGTTGTGTGTGGATCGTGGAGAGTACCATGAGCCTCCACATGCTGTGAGTCTCCGCAGTGTCATGCACAGCAAGCCACGTGATAAGATGCGCAGATTGACGGTCTCAGAAGTGGAGGCAACTGAGACTTGTCCTCCGCCACCACACGGATTGAGGCGAGTAACCGCGCCACCACGAGGACCTACTAGGTAGTGGGAATTGGGCGTTCCAGATTGGGAGAAAATGGATAAAAATGATAATAATAGGCCTATTTACAGTATATGTTTGTCTAATAAACTAGCTATTCGTTGTGCATTAACTAATTTTATCATATACAACTTAATAAATGTTAAAAATGCATCTGTTGCAATGAACATTAACTTGGATTAATAAGTGATATTAAAGTATTTTTCATTGTTTTTCATGTTAAATAATGTTGTTAACAATCTTATTTTAAAATGCACATTTCCACATTTCCCTCACAAATGATGAACCATGATGCATTCGGACATTTGAGTTTTTTTTTTGTCATTCCTATTGTTGTCAATACTGATAGTATGTGCAATTAAATGGTTTCTATTATTAAAATCACCATAAATTAAAAGGCAGAATGACTAAAATGACCATAAATGTCATTATATCATTATTATTGCTTTCGCATTTCCGGTTCGAGAAACACATTAGCATTTGGGAGAAAAAGGTGCTTAAATGAACATTGTTTCACAATGTAACATATTATTGGTCTTGAAGATAGCCTTCATTGTTTCTTTAAATTTATAAGCAAAAAAGTACTTTTTTATTTTGGGTTGACGTGGACGTGTCCTTGACCAGTTTCATGAGATTCACCCTATATAGTTGTTATTATAAGAAAGTGTTTTCTAAGAACCCAAATATAAATGTAGAACAAGATAATCTGCCCTTCATGAACAGCCCTCGGCAATGCCAGTTACTTAATAAACAAACTGGTCATGGTTGTGAGGAAGTGTAACAGGTGTCGGGACTGAGCCCACTGGGACTACACTCATTTCCAGTTACTGTTGTTTTCACAAAGGTCACAGTATGACATATAGGTCAGTCATGCCTGTAGAATACAGCAGATTGTTAATCGTAGCCATTGATGCGTCGTCAAATTCCTGATCATTCGGCAGTGAGTCACGGCAGACAAAAACAAATGATCTGTCTATACACTGTCGGTTTCCTGCAACTAGGACAGAAACAGGAAGTACACCATTGTGTAACTACCATGAACTACCATGCTGTGTTACAAAGACACCCCCACATGATTGGTCACTGGACATTGACAAACACCACACAGGGCATTCAGAGGAGACAGACTGTGGCTTTTCATATTGTTTTTATTTCAATAATAGATTTGCCGCTTATTTTAGTATATTATTTTACTTATATGTGATAATAAAATCTCTGAATGCTGATCTGAGATGCGGGTTGGTGCTGTTTTGGCTGCACGAGGGGGACCTACACAATATTAGGCAGGTGGTTTTAATGTTGTGGCTGATCCGGACCAAAACAATGAATTAAATGTGGGTCACATCACTGACCAACATAAATGATTTTTGACCACAACCAAACTTGTTAATTCTCTACACCTCATAATGCAAACAAATAAGTGACATTTTAACTATAAACTATATCTATAACATTGGGGCGGCTGTGGTTCAAGTGGTAGAGCGGGTCGGCCACTAATCGCAGGGTTGGTGGTTCGATTCCCGGCCCACATGACTCCACATGCCGAAGTGTCCTTGGGCAAGACACTGAACCCCAAGTTGCTCCCAATGGCAGGCTAGCGCCTTGCATGGCAGCTCTGCCATCATTGGTGTATGAGTGTGTGTGTGGGTGTGAACGGGTGATTGGGACACAGTGTAAAGCGCTTTGGTAACCTCTAATGTTAAATAAAGCGCTATATAAGTACAGACCATTTACCATTTATGGGATAATATACAAAATTGCAAAATAAAACTGGCCAAGTGATCAGAACCCTGACATGTAGCAGAAATGATTTATACTCCAAATACTGAATATTCATTAACAAAATCATAGTCGCCATTGATTAACACTAATAAATACGAAGATTTGCTGAGCTCACAGAACGGCGCATAATTTCAAGCTGATCCGCAATACATAGACATCCTAAGCATACTACATAAATACGTCATTTGCTTGAGGGGCGTTCAACAACTCAAACTTCCTCAGTCTGGCATGCTATATGACACTGTAAAAACCAATTATCTCAGACTGGGAAATATAAGCTCTTTCATCTGTATTTACAAGCTCTTTAGAGACAACGAAGTAAAGAACAGATTTTGAATGGCTCCAGCGACTTTTCACCACTTCAGGCCACTTTCTCCTGCTGTGAATGCAGATTTGTTAAAGACAGCAATAAACATCAATGGCTACACACAGTATATCTACATCTATAAAGTTTATTTAGGGGATTTTGCTCCTGTTTTAAGAACCACAAAGTTTGATAAATGACAGAACTTCTTTGCCATCAAGTGGAAGAACAGCTTTGACATCATGAAACACAAAGTAATTTGAGAATTAAACAATGTGAATATGCTGCTGGAAATGGGCTCTGTCTAGATTTGCTCAAAAATGACTTTTTTCAAATAGTGATGGTGCTGTTTTTTACATCAGTAATGTCCTGACTATACTTTGTGATCAGATGAATGCCACTTTGGTGAATTTAAGTACCAATCTCCTTCCGAAACAGCAAAATCTGAACATTATTCCAAACTTTTGGCCGCCAGTGTAAATACACACACACACACACACACACACACACACACACACACACACACACACACACACACACACACACACACACACACACACACACACACACACACATATATATATATATTCACAATGTTTATTATACGTTTGTCAATAATTCCCAGATGAGTTCATAAAATTTAGTCAGAATACAAAATATGATCCGCAAACTCGACTACTAACCTTGTTTGTCCGTGTCCCATGTTTGATTGTGACATCATATCCTTGCAAGATTCCGTTCAGCTTGTCAGGAGGCGGAGCATCCCACCGGATCATCAACATAGAATTGTTGACATGAACTGTCAGATTTTGGGGGGCCTCAGATGGGACTGAAATAAATTTAGGAAAGGTAATTAAGAAAATTGTTTCATTTTATTCATTTAAAACACTACCAAATAAAAATAGTGGAACCAATTTCAGATTGCGTTACATTAGGAGACTAGTATGACATAAGACTCATTGTTTATCAATCAAGTATACAGAGGAAATCCTTTATGGACACACCCCACAGCTAAAGCCTTTTCTAACTACAGGGTCACTCCCATTCCCATTGGCTTTTGGAAAACTCTTGGATATGAAAGACATATTTAAATACTGCAGTTATCCCCCAAATAGATTACATTCTTTGTAAATTATATTTACATACTTTTGGCTCTTTTATAGAATCGAGATACTACTTAGAGGTTGACCAACCGATAGTGGATTTTGATGATACAGAAGGTGGTGGGAAAGGCTGATAACCGATTCGTCGGCCGATAGATTTTAAAATGGATTTATAGAACGTTACATTTTTGTATTATTCTTTCCTTGCCACAGACAGAGACTACAAGAGTACAAACTTAATAAAACCCCACATACAGTTCAATCAAAATTCAATCCAAAACTAGCCAGACCAAAATAAAGATCTGGTGCATAACACAGGACCTTCAACTATAAACACATGGTGATACTTTTATTTTGAAATGACTGGAGACTTAGCCTATATGTGTTTATATAAATACACACACATATACATATACATATATATATATATATCTCTGTATACAGTGTAAAAGTCTCAAAAGGCACATAAATGTTTCACAAAAAGATTCGTCTTAAGATGGTTATTTATATCTTCAGCTTTAGTGTGTCAATAGGAAAAATAAATTTGAGACTCTCAAACATGACTTTTGCAAATACAAAAAAAAAAAAAAAAAAAACAAAAAAAAAAAAAAAAAAAAAAAAAAAAAAAAGAGTACAATAGAAGAACAGGGAGCCCTGCAACAGATGGCATCGCCCCCACAGAGCCCCCCCCCCCCCCCACCACTGAACATTGAGTCAGTCTGAGATTACATGAAGAGACAAAAGCAACATAGGACATTCGGGGCTGTTTTAAAGGCAAAGGTGGTCACACCAAATATTGATTTAGCTTTTAAATGTTTACTGGACTTTGTATGACTTTTTAAGTGATCAATGAAAACTATTTATGTCATTATTTTTGAAGACATCCTCACTCTGCAACATTTTTCAAAAGTGCCTAAAACTTATGCACAGTACTGTATATATTTCACCAGGTTTAATGTCAAATATGGTTTATTATTATCTACAAGATATGAAGTTGGAGATACGATATGCATTTTTATTTGCATGCATTCGCTTCAATTTAGAACACTTGATTGTCTAATCAAAATATGCATTGAAGTGAGGATAAAAATATGGATGAATATCGTCATTGATGACAGATTTACAGTAGATATAGCAAATCCCCACGAGGTGTCAGTGATTGTACTATCTATATAGATTATTGCAGATAACGGTTAGTTTAAAAAAAGCAACTATCGGCACCGATTAATCTGTGAAACCGATATATCGGTCAACCTCTAATACTTCTTACTATTCCTGCAATAAATAGCACGTACACTCTGCACAAATTGTCTGTGTACATGGACGAATGCACGAATAACCGTATGACCCACTACATTTGCCCATATGCAGAATACAGTTAAGGATCCTGCAAAGAAAACTGTATCCTGGATGTAATTACAGCCATGATCTTTGAATAGTTTGTCTTGAAAGAGTTTTGAGTTGTCACTCACCTCCCCCTGTGGTGTTGCTCTGGATCCAGGCGCTGGGCGGCGATGAGCCGATCTCATTGGCGCAGGACACACACATGTCGTACCAAGTCATGGCTCTGAGGTTGCCGATTTCATACTGGAAAGGAGGTACCGATGTCTTGCGAACAATAGTGGGGTGGGACGACTCTCGACCAAGCTCTCGTACCTTGAAGTGACATTTTTAAGCATTCATTGCACCAATGACTTAAGGGTAAAGTAGCTAGTGAGTGTAAAAAGTACTGTTTATATTTTTTGGTGTAAATCTTTTTAATATGGAACAAATTCTTTGCATTCTTGTGTCTTTTACCGTGATTAAGCAGGTGCTCAGAGGAGAGAAGCCATCACGCCCTGGTGTCCAGCTCAAGACGATTTTATTCGCCTCACGTTTAACTACAGTGACCTCAGACACTTTCTCAGGAAGCTCTGAAAAAACATTAATAAAGGAAGTGAATCTATAGGTGTTTTTTTTACAAGCATGAGAACAATATTCACTCTCAGATTCAACACCCTTTTTGTAGGTCTTGGTTGTGGAATTGGTTAATTTAGGTACCGTTGCATTGCATGTTGACATAGCTTTACCTTTGATATTGATGTGAGCCTCTCTGGATACTGTGAGGCCTTTTTCATTGTGAGCTTCACAGCTGTACAGGGTGGGTTCATTAACACCTGCAGAGAAGAGACAATGTTTCTATGTTACATATTTTCTAAAAGTACTTCTGTTGGTACGAGAGGCTGAATATGTCAACTTCTTGCCCAACAGATTTCAGGAGTTTGTAGCAGTAGTATCTGTCCTAACAATGGAAAGCCATATGAACAAACCCTTAAACCTATAGTATTAAACCTTGCTCCTAGATTAATATTTGTGGTAATTAACATTATGCCACTAATGCTGTCGATTGAGCTTAACTTGTATTGAACCTGGAATATTCCTTGTAAAATTCTTATCTGACTTTATGTACTAAAACATTAAGTTATTTCTTCACTTCTTTAGCCAAACGAAAGAAGCTGCAATTCATGGAGGAAGACAGTATTTTCCCATTTTCTTTATAAAAATTAAGCACATTACATTTATTTTTACAATTTTTAATAGCTTTTCATTGAGTCTCCATCTCTTCCAGAATTAGCACTATGGTGCAAAACCATTTTTATGCACTTAATGCAATGTTTTTGACAAAATGCTGCAGTTCTAACTCTGTTTTTGTCAAATAACATGATAGAAGACGTGTGAGAGAAATGTACTGTACTAAGATTTAAATGCAACAAATACCAAAACGTTCACAGCTGTTTGAGAGTGAGACCCTAAAATAAAGAGCAATCTGTGTTCCATAATGATTTAATCAGGAAAGGAATTATTTTACTTAAAAATGGGACAATTATGCATGATATGGGACGATTCCTTATTATATAGGGGATGGTTGGTAACCATAGCAACCATCCGAAACACCCTAGCACTGTTGCACCAAATTTTTAAATGTACAAGCACCCCTCAAATTTTCCCATTTGGTGCTACTAGTGACCCAGAAAATAACAGCGATCTGAGTCTCCAGGTCTGTGAAATGTCATCGATTGCATAGCAAGTGCAACAAAACTCTCCATCGTGCTGTCCGAACACATGCAGTGATGCGTAACCTTCACTGCCAGTGTGTCACACAGTAACAGTCTTTCAGTGCCACTCCACCACAACACTCCAGTCCCACACGGACACAAGCTCAAACATAATATCCCTTTTGTGCCCAGGCATCTCTGCCCTTTCATTGCCCATGCACAAAAAAAAACGCTGTCACAAAGGACACACTGCTTCCCCAAATAGATCTGATAGGAAGCTGCTTGTTTGGTTGTTTACATGTCTCTCAGAATCGAACGTGTCCATCTCTGACTGTCAGTGGAAGACATCGTGCCACTGTTTTAAAAAGCCACAGTGATGAAACCACGCTAATATAGAAAAAATTATAATTTCAACTACTAATAAAGTTTATAGACGCCCACTTTGATGAAGGCTTGATGCCTTGTCTGAAAGTTTAAACTAATTTTAAAAGTTAAAGATTATGCAAACATTACAGTACCAGCTAGCTAGATAAATCATCAGATTTAGCTAGGCATAGCTAGCATGATATTAGGCATTGCAAGCATGTTTTAGCATACAGCCATTGCTAGCATGTTGCTAAGCATTACTAGCATTTTTTGGCATGTTGCTTGGCAATGCTAGTATGTAGTCATGCATTGCAAGTATGTTTTTAGCCACTGCAAGCATGTTTTAGCATGTAGATATGCATTGATAGCATGATGTTAGGCACCGCAAGCATGATTTAGCATGTATGCTTTGATAGCATGATGTTTGGCACTGCAAGAATGTTTTAGCATGTATATAGGCATCGATAGCATGATGTTTGGCATTGCAAGCATGTTTTAGCATGTATATAGGCATGGATAGCATGATGTTTGGCACTGCAAGCATGTTTTAGCGTGTATATAGGCATTGATAGCATGATGTTAGGCACTGCAAAAATGTTTTAGCATGTATATAGGCATTGATAGCATGATGTTAGGCACTGCAAAAGTGTTTTAGCATGTATATAGGCATTGATAGCATGATGTTAGGCACTGCAAAAGTGTTTTAGCATGTATATAGGCATTGATAGCATGATGTTAGGCACTGCAAGCATGTTTTAGCATGTATATAGGCATTGATAGCATGATGTTAGGCACTGCAAGCATGTTTTGTGTATATAGGCATTGATAGCATGATGTTAGGCACCGCAAGCATGTTTTAGCATGTATATAGGCATTGATAGCATGATGTTAGGCAATGCTAACCAGTTTTAGCAAGTAGCAACACATTGCTAACACGTTTTAACATGTAGCTAAGCATTGTTTTATTAAATATTACCTAGTTTGATGAAACCATCTTAGCGCATAGGGTATTGCATCATAATGCTAGATTTTTTTGGGTAGTTGACAGAACCTAGCTATGTGGTTGCTAAGGTGTCCTGGGTGGTTGTTATCTGGCTCAAGTAAAAAAGTCCACTCAAAGTCTCTATACATACTGTTGGTCCCCAAGTATGTCTCAGTATATGGGATTCTTCACCAGTTTGTCGTCCACGAGGTGACAATCGTAAGCCTGATCACTTCGAAAAGAAATGGCACAATTTTTATTAAAGTTTATTATTACTTAGCTGTTCGTTCAAATGAGCATGAAGTGATGCCTTAGAAAGTATCACTAAAAATAACTTCAGACGAGGTTCCACTCTTCTATATTTTGCAATCTAAACTATATTTAAAAAAAATTGTAAACCATTCCTTAGAAGCTAATTAGAAGTTGATGCTATCCAGCTGGCAAGTCAGCAAGGGATTTCTGAAAGACTTCCTGTTTGAGATATTGGCTTTGACAAAGGCTTTTTCCAGCCATCACTAAAAGCACAGATTCAATGAGGAAGATTTTCAGAGTGAGGTTAAATTTAGTATGCAAATCTAGGAGTTAAAAAAATGACCCACAGCACAAAAGTCTCAAATAACACTTAATTTGTGGTCATGAGATCCATTTCATAAACCAAATTGAGAGGCCAACTAATACAAGAAACTGACACTTGGCTCCACAGATTGTTTACGTGTGCCAGGAAGTACGCTGCATTTCTGATGGGCTATAATTACTGGGTTTGGAGGACAGCCATTCTAGCTCTGATGTATACTGATCTAAAGGAATAATTTTCGCTTAGGATACGGCCTACTAAGTCAAACAAAAAGTATCAAATAGTACATGGTAATTCCATGGAAGTACCTTAAAGTACCATGTGAATACCATTGTATCTGAATGTGGTATAAAACAAAGTGCCATGATATTAACATCTGATACATAACTGTACAATGGTACCTCTACAGTACTTTATTGGAAGGGAACTGACCTACTGTATATATATTAAAGTTGGTTATTTCAATGCAAATTTTACTTAATTAAAAAAAATGATAATAAACATTTAAATAGACCAATCACAGAAACTTGGGAGTGGCCCCTTTTGACAGTTAACAACTAACCACAATACCTTAGCAACCATATAGCAACATGCTAATCACTCAGAACACCCTAGCAACAACATAGCAACATGCTTAAAACCCACTGAGAACACCCTAGCAAACACATAGCAATGTGCTAATCACTCAGAACACTTTTGCTACCACATAGCAATGTGCTAATAAATCAGAACACCCTAGCAACCACATAACAACGTGCTAATCACTCAGAACACCATATAGCAATGTGCTTAAAACCACTGAGAACACCTTAGCAACCATATAGCAATGTGCTAATCATTCAGAACACCCTAGCAACTACATAGCAACGTGCTAATCACTCAGAACACCCTAGCAACTACATAGCAACGTGCTAATCACTCAGAACACCTTAGCAACCACATAGCAATGTGCCAATCACTCAGAACATCCTAGCAACCACATAGCAATGTGCTTATCACTCAGAACACCCTAGCAACTACATAGCAACGTGCTTAAAACCACTGAGAACACCCTAGCAACCACATAGCAATGTGCTAATCACTCAGAACACCATATAGCAATGTGCTTAAAACCACTGAGAACACCTTAGCAACCATATAGCAATGTGCTAATCACTCTGAACACCCTAGAAACCACATAGCAACATGCTAACCACTCAGAACACCCTAGCAAACACACAGCAATGTGCTAATAAATCAGAACACCCTAGCAACCACATAGCAATGTGTTAATCACTCAGAACACCCTAGCAACCACATAGCAATGTGTTAATCACTCAGAACACCTTAGCAACCACATAGCAATGTGTTAATCACTCAGAACACCTTAGCAACCATATATCAATGAGTTTAACATACAAAACACCTTAGCAACCACATAGCAACATTAAAAAAAAAAAAAAACACTCAGAAGACCCTAGCAACCACTCTTGATAGCGCTTTCTCAATTCTGTGGGTGGTGGTGCATGGGTATTCTTAGTTGGTGGAGCGATTTGTCTTGTTAATTCCGATAACGATCGAGACTCCGGCATGCTAAATAGTTATGCGCCCCATGCGGTCGGTGTCCAACTTCTTAGAGGGTCAAGTGGTGTTCAGCCAAGCAAGATGGAGCAATAACAGGTCTGTGATGCCCTTAGATGTCTGGGGCTGCACGCGCACCACAATGGGTGGATCAGCGTGTGTCTACCCTGTGCTGAGAGAGGCGGGTAACCCTGGGACTGGGGATTGCAACTATTTCCCATCAATAAGGAATTTCCAGTAAGCACGGGTCATAAGCTCGCATTGATTAAGTCCCTGCCACCCACCACCCGTCACTACTACCGTTTGGATGGATTAGTGAGGTCCTCGGATCGTCCCCGCCGGGGCTCCTCATGGGCCTTGGCAGAGCGCCAAGAAGATGATCAAACTTGACTATCTAGAGGAAGTAAAAGTCATAACAACACTGTAGCAGCCATATATCAATGTGTTAAACACACAGAATACATTAGCAACAACGTAGCAACGTGTTAAAACCCCACTCAGAACACCTTAGAAACCACATAGCAACATGCTAAAACCCTTCCAAACACCTTAGCAACCACATAGCAATAATATGCTAAAAACCACCCAGACCACCTTACCAACCACAAGGCAAAATGCTAAAAAAAAAAAACCCACTCAAATCACCTTAGCAACCACAACAAAATGTGCTAAAACCCTTCCAAACACCTTAGAAACCACAAAGCAGCGCCTTGGAGACCACCTAAGCCTTGTGGCGGTGAGTTTTGCATCACTCATATCAAATCTAGTTGATGCTCTGAATGATTAAGCACTTTCACAGTGGCTGACGCTTTATTCTGCTGTTTCCATCGTCAGCATTTAATAGCACATTTTGAAGCCTGGGATGTAATTATTGTTTAGTCCTCACATGGAAACTGTCATCGCCAGCACAAGCAAGTTCCCTCTGAATGGAAACACACATCACAACATCCAGAGAGAAAGAGAGACAGAGAGTGTTTGTGTGCGTGCACATTACGTAATCTATCCATTGTGCAAGAACAGACAGCGAGCTCGGAGTTAAACAGGGAAAATGAGGTTTGTGTGTTAAAATTGAGCCCATTTAAATGCACAACAATACGCTGATATTTCCCAAAAATCAGCTTAATCAAAAAAAAAAAAAAAATCAGACAGAGAAAGAAAATCGCATTTACACGAGATTCAAAATAAATGGGCTATTCTCTTCTTTTGATATCAAACAGTGAAGAGGCATGCACACAAATCTTCCATTGGATAAGCCAGTGTGAACACTGATTTTGCATTGCATGTAAACACCTTAACCAACGTAATGGGCAAAAATCGACCCATATCAACCGGTTTATTCTTAAACTGATTATGACATTACACCGGTAAAGGAACATTAAAAATGGCACCTTAAAAGAAGTGGTCTCAGAGGTGAAACAAGCATTCATCGAACAAAGAAATAAGCATATCTGATACCTGAAGAAATTAACTTTGAAAGATCCTGATTTTGATACTAAAAGCCCAAGATTGATCTTTTACTTTTACTTTAAAGTTTATTTCAGTTTGGGTTGTTAGTTATTATATCTATAAAATAAATAGCAATTGAACTGCATTGTTTGTGCTTTTTTTTGTAAGTAAAATGGACATTATAACTAAAATATACCCAAATGAATCAGAATCAAATCATGTATCAAATCAAACAAAAGCTTTGAGCTGTGGTGGGTAAATTTAAATGTAAAATGTAATTATATGTATTACATATGCACTATTATAACAATACATAAACAACAATATTTACAGACATACTGTATATTTTCCTAAAACTCAAGCAATCAACATTTTGAGAGATGACGTAAATAAATCGTTAAATCAGAGTTTTGATTTGATTCTCCGTCTAAAAATGCATTTTTGATTTAGTACTTTAAACTAGTGACTCGCCTCAATCCGGGTGGCGGAGGACGAATCTCAGTTGCCTCCGTGTCTGAGTCCGTCAATCTGCACATCTTTTCAAGTGGCTTGTTGAACGCGTTACCGCGGAGACGTAGCACGTGTGGAGGCTTCACGCTATACTCCGCGGCATCCACGCACAACTCACCATGCATCCACGGAGAGCGAACCACATTATAGCGACCACGAGGAGGTTACCCCATGTGACTCTACCCTCCCTAGCAACCGGGCCAATTTGGTTGCTTAGGAGACCTGGCTGGAGTCACTCAGCACGCCCTGGATTCGAACTCGCAACTCCTGGTGTGGTAGTCAGCGTCAATACTCACAGAGCTTCGCAGGCCCCACAAAGACATCATCTTAATTACGTTAAGGCAACTTAATTTTTTACCACTTCCTGACTGGCATGTCTTAAGGTCAATATTATCTAAAAAATGGCATAGCAAGAAACAGCTTTCTCTAGAGACTCGTCAGTCAATCATTGTTTTGAAGAATGAAGGCTGTACAATGCTTGAAATTGACAAAAAAACGGAAGATTTCATTCAAAGGTGTTCACTGTGTAAAGCGCTTTGACCGTAGAGTCTGAAAAAGCGCTATATAAATGCAACATTCATTCATATATGATAAATGTATATATATATATATATATAAATGCAATAAAAAGACATGTTTTACTTTAAAAAATAACATAATATAGCTAACTCAAGAACACATCCAGCCAAAAATGTTCTTTGAGGAACCTAAAGTGCTACAAAGACCTTTTAAGAAGCCTTTAATTTGAGCAGTCTCCAACAAACTACAGTAAAGTCCGCTTGCTCTTTTCCAGCCTCTCTGTAGGGAAGACTGACCTTTTGAATGAGGCTTTGTGTGTGCCCCAGTAATATCACCCCTCCCTCTCACCCTCTCCCACTCTATAGCACCGAGTTGGTAAACGTTAAACTTACAAATTCCTGCTTTGTCAATAACTCCGGTTTATGCATGCTGCCAAGAAACTGATTACCATACCTCGGAGATTAATCTTAAAATTATGATGGAGATTAACCTCAAACCTCAAACCTTGGAATTTCACCTGTAGCGAGGATAACAGATTTGTATGATTTTCAAAGAAAATAAGACTGGTTCAAAACTCTAGGTGCTCAGGGTGTTAAAAAGAGTAAAAATAGCCAAAAGATCCCATCCAGAGAGTCTATACATGATTTTCTGATCTCTAGATATGTCTCAAGTCTATGAGATTCCATCATCTGCCAAGTGAAAATCATGATTTTACTTAGAAAAGTAATAACTCACAACTCCTGACCCTTATACTTTGTTTCAATCAGCAACCTCTGACCTCAAGTATGAGCAGCAGTAAAAGTGATGCTTGCCTTTGTAAACACTTCTAATGATTTTGATACATCGATTTTATCCGCTTATACTAACAGTAAAAACGCAAAGTGATTTTGCATGTATTTTCTCCATAGCTCAAAGTCCATTTCTAAATACAAGCTTTGACATGGCTGATTAGGTCTCTAAATCCATAGAATTATGTGCGCAGAAATGTAGAACAAAAAAACAATCAGAAAATGTTTCTTGATTAAATATTTTTTTGATAATATGAACATTTTGTGTTAAAATCTACAATATATTGTTTTATGAAAAACGTTAAGTTTTGCACATTTGTCTTTTTGTCCGATTTTTAAATACTTTTATGCTTTAAATCAAAGTCTGTAATGATGTGCTTCACCACGGTGCTGGTTGGTTTGTTTCACAGTTCTGTTTTTGTTTTTTATGGAGAATTTTATTAAAAACTTTCTATAGAAAAAATGAATGGGAAAAATATTTCCAAGACCAAGATGGCTGACAAAGTGGGCGACCACTGTTACGCTCTATCAGAATGTCCTGATTCACTAGAGGAGCTTTTAAGTTTTATTTTTTGTTTTGCACAGTATAGGGTCATTTTGTGCCAACAAGAGCTTGGGAAAGTCCAACCTTGGTAAACCAAGCCAACAACTCCCAATTCCTAATTTTCTAACCAATAATCATGTGCATTTAAACAAATTAGTTGATGCATTTTGAAGGAAACACATCAACACTGTAGGGCTGCAATTAATGATTATTTTGATAATCGATTATTCGAAAGATTTCTCAACTATTCTGCGATTATTGCAATGATTCTTAACAGACTATTCAGAGTGCGCCTCGAAAGGTTGCATTAAACGTGCTTACTAACAATAAAGAGGACAAAATCACATTTTAAAAATACCTCAAAATGACATTCACTGAATTACAAGGGAAACAAATACTTGGATTTTTATGGTTTAATCCATAAAAAAAAAAAAATAAAAAAAATCAACTGCAAAAAATCCTATTGTTATCAAGTGCTTTTGTCTTGTTTTCCATTTTAAAATGTTTAAATGTACTTCAGAAGCAACATATAAGATATATAGACTTGCTTTAAGAGAATGTATCTTAAATATAAGTGTATTTCGTATATAAGTTTATTTTGTATTTTTAATATTATATTCAACATTTTCAAGTAAATGTACGTGAGGAGTTTTAGATATTTAGATTGGAATACAAACCAAAAAATGACCAATCAAAAACCATTTGTTTTGCATTGTATAATTGGGCCAAGCCAAGACTACACCCTCGATCCATCTTTAACTCACAAAACACAAACTCTCACTTCTTAATAGAGCTGCGCATCACTGATTATCTTCACTGTAAGATAACAGATATATTATGATTCACTGTGCCTCACGTGACATGCCAGTTTCAGATTGCTTATTTATACAACCCGCTTCCTTATTATGACAAAGAGGGCGTCGCCGGGTCGTAAGGATGAACGCCTGATGCAGAATGCACACGTTCTTCGTCCGCATGCATCTCTCTCTCTCTCTCTCTCTCTCTCTACTCCCTTACTGCCGTCTCCGGCACCTCATTATCCCTTTCCCGTGTCCAAGTGTCCATCCTTACGGCCCGGCCACGCCCTCCTCGTCACGCTTATTATTTGAACTGTAATAGAGGATGCATTGAAGATATTACCTTTTTAGACGCTCTGGCAGGCAAGTTTTGCTCAAGCGGAATGCCAGGTACGGCTCCGCTTTGTTTCACATCACGACGGCACTGCTTCTGTATTTACTTATTTTGTATTTTTGTATTATAATTCCCTTATACTCTGCAATCTACATCACCTGAATCTGATTGGGAAGTTTGGAGTTTGTCTGGAGTGTGTCTGGAGTGTGAGCCATTCTTTCTTCCTCTCCTCAATCGAGCAGAAATGGTGCCCTCACGCGTCATCATTAGTGTATCAAATGATCTCATGTTGCATTAAATGAGATTAAACAACCATTTGATTACATTTTTATTGTCGACATTGTTGACTAATTGTTTCAGCCCTACATCACTCTATACAGTAACAAGATTTGATACTGTTTAAATCCTCCAGCCCAGTGGCCTATACCATGAAGCTAGTTAAGTTGGCTAGCCAGGTAAGTTTCAGTTTAGTTTGTGTCAACTATAGGTTTTAGGTACCATGAAGGTGGGTCGGCTTTCACCAGTGTTCGTCACCACAGTAACTTATGCTCCACGGCTAACCCGCTCCGTAGAAGGTTTTGCATCTCCGACATAATGAAGTCACTCCCACATGTCTCTTAAATCCCGTAGATTTTCGGCAGATGGAAGTCTTTCATTTTATTTAAATACATCATATTTGTTTAAATATATTTAAATATATATATATATTGCACCATCTCAATCCAGCCACACCCTGCGTCAGAAATGCTTGTGTAGTGTCTCGGGTGTGTTGCGTCAAACACAATATGTTTAGGTCACTGTGTCAAGTTAAATATAGTTTAATATTCAATCTTAAAACACATCTTGAGATCCCTTAGTTCGCATTTAAGCTGCTTCGAGTGTTTTAAACACAAGAACGTAACGCATGTTTGTGTTGTTCTGCTGAAGTGTTTCTTCACTGTATAAACTGTGTGTTGCTCATACAGCTGAAGTTTCACTTACTGCCCCCTGGAGTAAACAGGTGGTACTACAAGCTTGCATTTCTCAGGAATCTTCCTTATTACGGTCCGGGGGCATTGCGATTAATTGCGTAAATTTTTTTAACGCGTTATTTTTTGTCAAATTAATCGCACTGAATTAACGCGTTAAATCGACAGCCCTAATTATAATATATAAAACAGCTAGTAAAATGGATGACAATACCTGCCAATAATGAGTGATTTTACAATATTAAAAGCTTAATAGTAGCGCTCCACAAGAAAGCTACAGTATAGAAAGGGATGAATGAGCCAAACCCCTTTGTTTCATGGACTAGAGATGAACATTATTTCAAGTTAAGTTCAATATAAGGTACACAAAATAATAATAATAAAAAAAAGAGCAAATCGCTTACATCTTATTATTACATTATTCCAAATGCTCACGTTTCAATTATTCAATAGTAACCTATATTAATTTTTAATAGTATACATTTATATTAAGCTTTAAATTTAGATGAATAAAAAAGCTTTTATATTTAAAATACTTGTTCTTTTTGAGGACCTATATGAACTGATTTTCATATTGATAAATCAGATGTTTTTTTTTGTTGTTTTTTTTTATCACATTCAGAATTTGTTTCCAGCAGTCCTCTTTAGCTCTCGCAGCAGCCGTGGTGTTTCTTGCCGTGTAAACGTTTTTATTGTCTTCATAATTGTACAGCAATTTCCTGTGCTGTGTAAATCGTGTATTTTCATTTGTTTTGATTTCTTGTGCAGTCTGAATATGAATTTTTCATATTTTTAAAACAACCTCTTGTTGGGCTGTTCAAATGCATTAGAGAGGTAAATCCCGCTCTCGCTCTCCGCGTTTCACGTGATTGGCTGTTCGCTGCAAACGTCACTCATTCATTTGCACGTGTGTGTGAACTAATCTTAATCTCAGGATCAAAGCCTGAGTTGATGAGCAGCATCATGGTACCAGTTAAGCCTGATTGGATTGGTTTGGTTTTGTCAACTCGAAACCGATCGTGCAACCCTGAGTTTGTTCAACTAGCTTGATGGTATAGACCTCTGATCATGATAAAATGTTAAATTCAAATTCAACGATTTTTTTCTGGAGAATGCTGGATTTCACTTCACAACAGCTTTTCCAAGGCAAAGTCTCAATACCAAGGCCTACTGATATTCTGCTACAATGACAACAAGATCCCTGATATTGTCATACTTATGCATTTCCGAGCAGTCTTACAAAGGAATCACAATCTACAGTTTAAAAATCCTTAAAAATGGTGTTGACGACCATAATAAGAGACCACAAGTTCTCACCTTCAATGGTGATCGTGCTGGATGACTCATTGCGCTCTTGAAATCTCTTGCCTTTGTGAAGCCACTTGATGGTTACAGGATTTGGGGGACCAACAGCCTCACAGGTCAATGTGAAAGGAGTGTTCCTCGTGATGTTCACGTCACTTGGCTGGATAGTGAAGGTCGGTAGGCCTGGAATGGAGCAAAATGTGGCAAAACATCAAAATTTAGCTAAATCTTCCTGACTAAAATGTTGCAAGACTAAAGCATAAGCATCTCTTTGGGTGGTATTCTTACATGCAAACATCAAAGTGATGGTCTACTTACCCTCTACTTCTAAAAAGATGGGATTTGACTCAATGATCTTGTTGCTGACACTAAGTCGGCAGTGGTACTCGCCAGCATCTGTTCTCTGGATATTGCTTATGCTGAAAAAAAAAATGTGAATAAAATAAATCAGAAATATTTAGGTCACTTATGACAAAAAAACTAAACATTTTCAGCTTTGTTTGGAGTCCAGTGACTTATCCCATGAAATTGTAACTCTCTTAAAAATAGTGGTTGACCAGTTCTCAATGCTTTTCAATGGGCGATACCAATGTAATGTGGTTGGGGAGGCGGGGGCGTGGCCAAGCACCATGCTATGGCGAGTGAGGCCAGGGTGGGGGGTTTCCACCTATGCTTAACACCTGTATTGTGTTTCAGTGAGGAGTGACGGGGGCTTTTAAGTAGAGGAGACAGTGGCAGACTTTTAATCCTAAAAAGGTTTTGTATCTTGGAGGATACAAATATTTGAGAGAACAGTGAGCGGTATTTACATAGGTCCTCAAAAACCATTTGAAAAATAAGTATTATCTAATAACAAGGCTGTTTGGTGGACATTGGATCAAACACAAAAACTCCTGTTAATCTGCAAAATGGGCATGGACATCAAGCCAGATTAATGAGATATATGCGGATTAATCTACCTAACCAATATATGGGTCAGCCACTGTCAATGTCCGATGATCATGGTAAATCCGTTTCAATTTTCAAGTGAATTGACATATATGTGCTGGATCAGAATTCTTCTACCTTACCTTACAGTGGACAACAAGGTGACAGTCCCTTGCAAGGTGTACACATGTGCCTGCATGCCATCAAGTATTTCTTTGCCATTCCTAAACCACAGAATATTCAGGTCCTGGCTCAGATCATTAATGTCTATGGAGCAGTTAAATTTGACTTCTTTCCCCTCTGACCGCTTGATAGTGCCCACTGTCGGTCTGAAGCGTAGTTTTTGGAGCTCCTCCTGTGTTAGATGGACACTCGGGGCTCGAGCCGGTACAATCAATGGTTCCGTTTCCCGTGTTGGTCGAAAAGAGCGGCCATGTCTCGCCCAATGCGTTGAACCTCCCCGGTGAACAACACCTAGTGGATGATTCCAAACAGCAGCTGTTTGAGGAAACCAAAGTTTTCGACAATGTGAGCATATCTCTTGAAAGTCAAGATGTTCAACCAATCTAGCAAAGCTGATGTTTACCTGTACATCCAAATGAATCTATAACCTACTTTGCTGCATATATAGTTTGCAATGAATATTAGTATTTGATATTTACCATAATTCAGTGGTTCTCAAACCTGTTCCTGGAGGCCCCCCAACACAACACATTTTGGATATCTCAGTAATCAAACACAACTGATTCAACTCATCAGCTCGATAGTGGAGACTCCAAGACCTGATCTGGGTGTGTCAGAAAAGGGAGATACTGCCTACAAAGTGTGCAGTGTTGGGGGGAACAGGGTTGAGAACCACTGAATTATGATTTTTACATTTTTCTAGAACTGCAAAATGGTACCAAGACAAATCCATGATTTTTGGTTATGTACCATGAAGCATTATCCCTTGGCCTTAAAATAATACGATGGCAGTACTGATACAGTGATGGTATCAAACTTGATTACCACAGTACTTGATATGTGCCATAATACCATAGTTTGTTTGAACATATAGTATTATGATAATACCATGGCATTTGGACATATCATATGAAGTACCATGTAAATACGATGGGAAGTTAGTATGCTAATCATTCAGTACTATGCTATATCAAAGTACAATCCAATTACCATGTTTGGTTTGGTCTTGATACAATGATAATAGTATGTTTTTTGGACATGTACAATGTAATACCATGACATAATTTGAAGTTCCACGTAAATATAAAGATACATAAATATGGTAATAATTCAGCGCTATGTATTAGGGCCGTCAAAGTTAACGCGTTAATGCATGCGTTTAATTAAAAAAAGTTTAAAGTGTTAATTTTTCTTAATTGCGATTAATGCATTTAGGGTTAATAAAGCATAAACAAGCATAAACACTGGTCGGAGCAGATTTAATGTTATTATACTCGTCACAGGGTCGTTTAATGATATCTAAATTGGTGCTATTCTATGTTTATGCTGTGGAAGGCTTTGCTTGGAAAACTTTGTTGTTACATATTGTTTTGTTTTCTTTCCTAAGAAGGAAATAAGTGCATTTTGACAGCAAAATAAGTGTGTGTGTATGTATATATATATATATATATATATATATATATATATATATAGAGAGAGAGAGAGAGAGAGAGAGAGAGAGAGAGAGAGAGAGAGAGAGAGAAAATTTCAGTACTTTCAAAATATGCGATTAATCGCAATTAACCATGAAAAATTATGCGATTAATCACGATTACATTTTTGGATCAACTGACAGCACTACTATGTATATATCAAAGTACCATGATTTTGTTTAGTCATGCTGATACCAGGGTATTTGGACATGTACCATGGTTAATTCCCATGGTATATAGTGTTGAAGTCAGCCTGATTGATAAATACAGTTGAAGTTTACTTGCACCTAACCAAATACATTTAAACTCAGTTTTTCACAATTCCTGACATTTAATCGTAGCAAACATTCCCTGTCTTAGGTCAGTTCGGATCACTACTTTATTTTAAGAATGTGAAATGTCAGAATAATAGTAGAGAGATTTATTTCAGCTTTTATTTCTTTCATCACATTCTCAGTGGGTCAGAAGTTTACATACACTTGTTAGTATTTGGTAGCATTGCCTTTAAATTGTTTAACTTGGGTCAAATGTTTTGGGGATCCTTCCACAAGCTTCTCACAATAAGTTGCTGGAATTTTGGCCCATTCCTCCAGACAGAACTGGTGTAACTGAGTCAGGTTTGTAGACCTGCTTGCTCATATCAGATTGAGGTCAGGACTTTGTGATGGCCACTCCAATATCTTGACTTTGTTGTCCTTAAGGCATTTTGCCACAACTTTGGAGGTATGCTTGGTGTCATAGTCCATTTGGAAGACCCATTTGTGACCGAGCTTTAACTTCCTGTCTGATATCTTGAGATGTTGCTTGAAATTCCACATAACTTTCCTTCCTCATGATGATCTATTTTGTGAGGTGCACCAGTCCCTCCTGCAGCAAAGCACCCCCACAACATGATGCTGCCACCCCCATGCTTCATGGTTGGGATGATGTTCTTCGGCTTGCGAGCCTCACCCTTTTTCCTCCAAACATAACAATGGTCATTATGGCCAAACAGTTACATTTTGGTTTCATTAGACCAGAGGACATTTCTCCAAAAAGTAAGATCTTTGTCCCCATGTGCACTTGCAAACTGTTGTCTGGCTATTTTATGGTGATTTTGGCGCATTGGCTTCTTCCTTGCTGAGCAGCCTTTCAGGTAATGTCGATATAGGACTTGTTTTACTGTGGATATAGATACTTGTCTACCTGTTTCCTCCAGCATCTTCACAATGTGCTTTGCTGTTGTTCTAGGATTGATTTGCACTTTTTTTTCTGAGGTCTTGGCTGATTTTGATTTTCCCATGATGTCAAACAAATAAGCACCGAGTTTGAAGATAGGCCTTAAAATACATCCACAGGTACATCTACTCTCAGAAGCTAATTGGCTAAAGGCTTGAAATCATTTTTTGGATTTTCCAAGCTGTTTAAAGTTAACTTGGTGTATGCAAACTTCTGAATCACTGTAATTATGATATAGTCAATTAAAAGTGAAACAATCTGCCTGTAAACAATTTTTGGAAACATTACTTGTGTCATGCACAAAGTAGATGTCCTAAACAACTTGCCAAAACTTTAGTTTGCTAATATTAAATGTGGAGTGGCTAAAAAAAAATTGTTTTAATGACCTAAGTGAATGTAAACTTCTGACTTCAACTGTAAATATGTTCTCATTTGGTATATATATATATATATATATATATATATATATATATTATGGTATTACAAATCTACCATGGTACCACAACAGTAGGCTGACTTTTTGTACAGGAAATAACTTATTATTGACATATTCTATTGAGTGACTAAGCTTTGGCAGGGCTTCAGAAAAACATTGGAAAACCAGCATCCTGTTCTGCAGGAGCAAAAGGAAGTTCTTTCTCTAATGGAATCTATCATCAAATTAAATATACATCGAAAGAGCTTTTCGTTCTGTACATAGCGGATAACGCCTACTGTATGACAGCACTGGAATGCATGATTTGGTTTAAAAATGGGGCAGATTATTACAATGTTTATTTAAGCTACTGGAGAGAACTAAAGTGTAAAAAGCTTGTATACCCAGACCTTGAGTGCGAGAGGATGCCACCCCCCTTGTTGCAAGCAATACCAAAAAGCATCCCCCTTGCAAAACCACCACCCCCCCCTTACCGTCCCCTTTAGAACAATTGTGTCATGTATTACTTAGAACTAAACATGAATGTAACATATTTTCTATGTTTTATAAAATAAGGGCGATTAGCCAGTCAGAATTAGATTGACATGTGTGGGGTTGCCAGATTTCTATATCTGAAATCCCCCAATTATATCTAGACAAGCTCTCTCCACTGAGAAAAGACGCTGGCGTTCTGAATACACTGGCAAACAGGCATGTTGGAGTTTAGCGATGACTTGTCTTAGTGTTCACATGAAACTTAAGCCACTGAAGGCAAGTTTTCTTTCTTTAAAAAGAAGAGAACAGAAGGTAAGATACTGTTATGATGAGTGTACAGCTACAACATGTTCATGCTTTTTAATTCAGTTTTCAGGGTTAACATAACCCATATTGATGGTAGAACAACGTTTCACACCACTGTTTAAGCATCCTTCATAGAAACAGCCTAAACTTCCTTTACTAGTTCAGTTATTGTGGTAGAAATCATTTGTGTATGTGAAAGTGGGCGAGCGATCTATATAAACAACATTTTTCATGATCATAATGTGGATTATTTTCAAACAATTCATCATAAAATAGAATAAAAGAGGGTATCGGGTGCATATTATGGCCATGTGTCCTAAGGGTCAATGAAGTGCTGCTCATTTTTGTCCAGACCTACTAAATTAAAAATACATAAAACAAAAATCCAATTCACACAAACCATTTACTTGAATACACCTCTTCTATGATGAGCATATTTTCCATTTCTGAGTTTAAAGTCATATTGTTTATATACAGTTGAAGTCAGAAGTTTAAATACACTTAGGTTAAGTCATTAAACACATTTTTTAAACCACTCTATATTTAATATTAGTAAACTATAGTTTTGGCAAGTCATTTAGGACATCTATATTGTGCATGACACAAGTAATTTTTCCAACAATTGTTTACAGACAGATTGTTTCACTTTTAATTGACTATATCATAATAGAAATGTACATACGCTGAGTTAACTGTGCCTTTATGCAGCTTTGAAAATTCCAGAAAATGATGTCAAGCCTTTAGACAATTATACAATTAGCTTCTGATAGGAGGTGTACTGAACTGGAGGAGTACCTGTAAATGCCTGAGGGTACCACATTCATCTGTACAAACAACAGTACACAAGTATAAACACCATGTGACCACACAGCCATCATACCACTCAGGAGGAGACGCATTCTGTCATCTAGAGATTAAAGTTTGGTGCAAAAAGTGCAAATTAATCCCAGAACAACAGCAAAGGACCTTGTGAAGATGCTGGAGGAAACAGGTCAACAAGTATCTATATCCACAGTAAAACGAGTCCTATATCGACATAACCTGAAAGGCTGCTCAGCAAGGATGAAGCCACTGCTCCAAAACCGCCATAAATATCCAGACTACAGATTACAAGTGCACATGGGGACAAAGATCTTACTTTTTGGAGAAATGTCCTCTGGTCTGATGAAACAAAAATGTAACTGTTTGGCCGTAATGACCATCGATATGTTTGGAAGAAAAAGGGTGAAGCTTGCAAGCTGAAGAACACCATCCCAACAGTGAAGCATGAGGGTGGCAGCATCATGTTGTGGGGGTGCTTTGCTGCAGGAGGGACGGGTGCACTTCACAAAATAAATGGCATCATGAGGAAGGAAAGTTATGTGGATATATTGAAGCAACATCTCAAGACATCAGCCAGGAAGTTAAAGTTTGGTCACAAATGGGTCTTCCAAATGGACAATGACACCAAGCATACCTCCAAAGTTGTGGCAAAATGGCTTAAGGTCACCAAAGGTAATGGAGAGGCCATCACAAAGCCCTGACCTCAATCCGATATGAGCAAGGAGGTCTTCAAACCTGACTCAGTTACACCAGTTCTGTCAGGAGGAATGAGCCAATATTCCAGCAACTTATTGTGAGAAGCTTGTGGAAGGATCCCAAAACATTTGACCCAAGTTAAACAATTTAAAGGCAATGCAACCAAATACTAACAAGTGTATGTAAACGTCTGACCCACTGAGAATGTGATGAAAGAAATAAAAGCTGAAATAAATAATTCTCTCTACTGTTATTCTGACATTTCACATTCTTAAAATAAAGTGGTGATCCGAACTGACCTAAGACAGGGAATGTTTTCTACGATTAAATGTCAGGAATTGTGAAAAACTGAGTTTAAATGTATTTGGCTAAAGTGCATGTAAACTTCAGACTTCAACTGCATTTTTACTGGGGCTTAAAGTAAAAAATGTCATGTGTGATCCAGAGAGAGTAAGAAAAAAAGTCTCACTAAAAGCTGCAATTCTTGAAAACATAAATGCTGGCATGACCAGTGCAGAAGCAATTGTGTTATATAATATGATTCATAATTAAAAATGCTTTTGTCCACCAAATCAAAGTCATTGGGTGAAACAAACACGGTAGCACCAGCATGTTGACCATAAAAATATATTTTATTTTTTTTACCTTGAAAAATATGTTTGAAAACTTTTGGGAAATTAATGATTAAGTTATTTATGCTCTTATGTATTCAAGGTGCAAATAAAGTATTATAATACATTTTACTTGATGGTTCCACCACATGACAATTGTAACGTGACAATAGTTCACTATCTGTACCTTCTACAGAGTAATTAGATCACTGTACTAATTACTCTGTCTGAAAAGTAATTGCATTACCTATTACTAATTACTTTCTAAAACCCTGATCAACCTCGACCAGATGAAAAATACAAGGACAGACATGAAACTGTTCTTTTAATTCTTTCATATAAATCATATAAAATCAAATTAATTATTCATGAACTGGCCAAAGAATTTAAAGGGGCAGCGTTCAATTAGAAAACACACATTTTAACATCAGACTTTAAATTTCACTTTTAAACTCACTGTTGTTTTATATAGAATTGCTCTAGAGTTTATAGAGTATTTAACACAATTACATCAGAAGTAACAGAATTAATCAGAGTAATCCCTTACTTAAATTTTTAAAATAAAAAAGTTATTTAATTACGGAAATTCATTAGTTAGTAATGCATTACACCAGCACTGCCCGCAGGCTACTATATAACATAAGATGCTCATATAAGTTATAAGTAACTGTAAATGCGTCATATTAATGTTGTAGGATTTTGAATTAATTTTGTCAATCAATTGGTGCTTAAAAAATAACTAATGGTTAATGGTTCTTCTAAAACATCAAACTAACTAAAAATGTCTGTTCATATAGAAAAGCGACCTGTTGTGTTGATGTTGTGTATACAAGAACCCATCCGAAGACTTCAAACATCTCATTACAAAATCCCATCATATGCACAGGCTTTCTGGGGATTAAACTTTTAAAACTAATTCATTCTGTTGTTTTAAAGCATGCACAAACAGATCACAACTACTTGAAAGAATGTGCACATCTTACCAGTTGACTGTGAAAACACTGCAAGGAGCAGCGGAGTTAAAAACCGCAACATTGTCCAGAAACTTTTGCCTGAAATAAACACCATAATCACATTTTCTCTTTTCTTCTTCTTTTTTTAAATCTCAACAAGTCTCCTTTCGCAACTGTTTGTCAGACCTACATCCGATGCATAAAGTAGACTGTGTCCTGATTGAATGACATCTTTTCTCCTCCGTGTTTTCAGTAACAACAAGCTCGCAAGAATGTGTGTGATTTGCGTCTTCTTCCACTGTGACTCCGTGCGCGCGCTCGACGAAAGAATGCTGCCCCCCGTGACGTCACTGAACGGGAAGCGCGCTTTTTACAGAGACATTGGCTAAATGTGAAAACTAATATTCAATTAATATATATATCTGTATTATTTTATCTGTATTTTTTTTTTGTTTGTGTTATTTTACTGTTGAATTCTTTTTTTATTGTTTTTTTTTTTTTAATATCAATTTATTTTATTTCCCCCCTGCATTTCCTTACTTTGAACGCTTTATTGCAATATTGCGATTGTTTACAATAATGCCAATAAACCTTTATTGGCTCTTTCTCTGAATACTACTAACTGCATAGCACACTGAACACTGCCTACTCTTTTCGTTAAATAGTATGTGGAGAAAAATGCAATATGCAACAATAAACGTTTCACTGTTAGTATGTTTCATGTGTCATTTAACCCAGCTATCAAATAATTAAGCATTTTTTAAATAGGAAATAATGTTGTATTACATGTACATTATATACATACTGCAAACTGCAGAAATAGCACCAGTGGGATGGTAATATTGATCAAGACATTAATAACGTGAAAAATTACTATTATTACTATTTACATTCTGGCTTGTTTATTGTTAATTAATAAACATTCAAAAAAGCTCAATGGGGTTAAGATCCGTAACACTCTTTTCCAATTATCTGTTGTCCAATGTCTGTTTTTTTTCCCTCACTCGAACCTTTTCTTTTTGTTTTTATGTTTCAAAAGTGTCTTTTTCTTTGCAATTCTTCCCATAAGTCCTCCTGAGTCTTCTCTTTACTGTTGTACATGAAACTGGTGTTGAGCGGGTAGAATTCAATGAAGCTGTCAGCGGAGGACATGTGAGGCGCTATTTCTCAAACTAGAGACTCTGATGTACTTATCCTCTTGTTTAGTTGCACATCTGGTCTTCCACATCTCTTTCTGTCCTTGTTAGAGTCAGTTGTCCAATGTCTTTGAAGACTGTAGTAACACCTTTGGGTGAAATCTGCAGTTTTTGGGCAATTTCAAGCATTGTATCGCCTTCATACCTCAAAACAATTATTGACTGACGAGTTTCTTTTTTGCCACTTTTGATATAATATTGACCTTAAGACATGCCAGTCTATTGCATACTGTGGCAACTCAAAAACAAACACAAAGACGATGTTAAGCTTCATTTAACAACCCAAATAGCTTTCAAATGTGTTTGATATAATGGCGAGTGATTTTCTAGTATCAAATGATCAATTTGGCATGATTCCTCGAGGACAAGGTGTTGGACTAATGGCTGCTGTCTAGATTTGATCAAAAAGGACTTTTTTCAAATAGTGATGGGGCTGTTGTTTACATCAGTAATGTCCTGACTATACTTTGTGATCAGTTGAATGCCACTTTAGTGAATTAAAGTACCAATCTCCTTCCAAAATAGCAAACTGTGCATTATTCTAAACTTTTGGCTGCCAGTGTATATGTTTTTTATGAATTATATATTATATATATATCAATCACTTCACTACCTACAATGCACTCTGAATTGCATCCAGCTGCTATTTCTACCTCAAAATTATAACCAAGCCTTCCATTTTCACTGGTAAGGGTGTAATAAGTGTATATTACGTGCAATATTTGTATTTGTTTATTTGTAAATCTGTATATCATATAATTGTGTTGAGTTGTCTGAGATGTGTGTACTGAATGTATCGCGCTTTGAGCAAACACCAAGAATAATTGCTAATCCATGTAAATGTATATGCCGAATAAACCTGATTCTGATAAACAAATAGTTTTTATAGTGATGTTACTCATTTTAAAGTGTTGGAATATGCAACTAACTAAATATGCACACATTTGCATATCATATCAAAAGTAATATGGACTCCAGAAAATGACTTTTATTTTTTGAAAAAACAAAAAACAAAAAAAAAACATGATGGTTTTTTTTTTTGACCAATGATTGGTTGGTCATTTTCACTGTATATATTTCAGTGAGGCTATTTTATGAAAAGCAATTTTAAAGTAGGAAACATTTACCCAGATTAGATATAGTCTTAGATATAGTCTTTGTTTTTATTTTGCTTTCATTTTATTACACTTCACAAATTGCATGGATAAAGATAATAACAATCAGAATACTCGTATTGTCCACAAGGTGGCGCTGTTACATGCTATAAAAAAAAAAAATCATAAATAAATAAAGATATATAACTTTAAAATCAGCAATAACTTATAAGTTAATAATAAGTTATCCCTTTAGAGCATTTAGACAAGGTCTGTATTTAAAAACTGAGCTGGAAAATCTTTTCCACAACAAACAATCTTACATTAACAAATTAAATTAAACTGGGAATGGCACAGTAAACAGGTATGACCAGTATGAATTCATACCACGAAGGTTAAAATGCTCTTGCAGCAGCAAGAATTCAGTTTAGCATTACTGAAATCGATGCAAAAACAGACGATGCTTCCCACCTCACAGGTAATGTGTGTAAAATGTACAACATTGTAGAAATGGTCACATAATGCTGAATAATCTTCTTTTTGATATTATATTCCTGTGTCACATGCCTCTCTCGAAAGATCTGTGCATGTTTTGAATTATAAGTCAATGACTTGAGAGACACGAGAGACGATGAGATTGTCCTCGGAAAACTATTGTCTTCCAGATGCCTCGCAAATCAGATTCAGATTCAAGTTTAAGCGCAGATGAACAGGATAAACTTGGCAACTAAAATGTCTTGTAAAATGTCACTGTATAATACAGTGTTAAACAAGACGGGTCGAATGCTAATGACCTATTTGAGGTTGACAAGGACTCTGTAACCCATCTGTTTCTCTAGACTCTTTGCATCTTGGATCGAGGTGTCAATTGGGGAAACGTCGACATCCACATGACAGCTCGAGGTGCTTTAGTGTTGGTGTTGGAGCCAAAGCTGCTTTTGCTTCTGTTGATGTTCTCCGAGCAGTGCATCTTCATTCGGTACAAGTTGGCTCTGCTCTCGCAGCAGCCCATGGAGCTCAGCAGGATGCAAGCGTCCTTCCGGAACGCCCTGGTGAAGATGGCATAGAGGAAGGGATTGGCGCAAGAGTTAATGGGGTAGAAGAGCACCAGAAGGATTTTAGAGTTGGTGACCGTGATGAGTGGCAGTTTGAAAGCGGCAGAGATGGCGAAAAACGAGATGGGCGCCATGCACAGAAAGTCAGTGAAGATGAGCACGGCCATGCGTTTGGCGATCTTGGTGTCTGTAGCTCGTCCAGGGAACTCCGAATTGCGCATGCCGGTGTAAATGCACATGTAGCAGCCACAAATCAACAGGAAAGCGATGACGTTGAAAAGAAGTATGAGTATGACATAGGCCTGTGATAAAGGGGTCTCGATGTCCATTGGCAAACACATGCTGACTTTGTTGTAGCTGCTGACGCCCATTAAGGGGAGTAACGCCATGCCTAAACAGAGCACCCATCCAGCGACCATTATCGCAGATGCGTGACTTAACCCCAGGCGTCGTTCTAGCCTCAAAGCATGAGTGATTGTATGCCAGCGCTCAACCGTAATGGTTGATAGCGTGTACACAGACAGCTCACCACCGAACACAGAAAGGAACCCGGCAATGCCACATCCTACTCCGGTCTGCCACTCGATAGCATGCTGACTATAGTGACCGCGGGTTCTGAGGTCCACAGTGGCGATCAAGAGGAGATACACACCTATACAGAGGTCAGCGAAAGCCAGGTGGCACATGAGGAATCTCGGGACGGTCAGTTTGCAGCAGCTTGTAAAAAAAACAAGCAACACAGTCAGGTTGCCAGCAATGGCCAAGACATTGATAAACCAAATGGCGACCCGCAAGAACCCAAAACTAGCTATGTCCTCGCAGGGGTTGAAGGCATCGGCCTCAGGGCTGCATTGGAGGGCTGGTCTGCGCTGGCACAAGTCCAGCTCTGGGTAAAAGAAGTCCACACTTCCAAACGTCTCCTCCGCTGATGATCCGACTATGTCTGGTGCAAAAGGAACGTCTACCATTATGGAGTCATCAGACGGACTTCTGAGAAACAATATACAGAGAAATCTGTCAATGAAACAATACTTTAAAAATATTCCAACTAACCTCAAGATAGTTTTCTTAAATCTTTGAAATTTATCAATGTTATACCATTTACCAGATTACAGGGTTTACCGGCATTCAAAGCTGTAATACTGTATATAACTTTACACAGATTTGTTTGTGTAGAGTGGAGGAGGGCGGGGCCGGGTTGGAACGACGCATGCACGGTCACCTATCAGCCTGATGGGGCACGTGAGGGATAAAGGCGGCCGGTGATGACACTTCGAGAGAGAGAGAGAATTACAGGCAGCTGGTTATGTTTGTGTGGTTTTGGTTAAGTTTATCATTAAACATTATTTATATTGTTAAGCCAGTTCTCGCCTCCTCTTTTCCCTTTAACTCCCTTTACATTGGTGCCGAAACCCGGGAAGGAGGAGGGATGCCCTTCGCAGAGTCCTCGAACATGCCGTCCACCAAGGGGAGCGCCGCTAACATCCGCCGGGGGGGACGGAGTAGCCCGACTGCCCGGATGCAGGAAACGGCTGCCGTCTACGGGGCGAGTAGGGACATGGATAGCGATGGTGCATCAGAGAACCGGTTGGTGAGTTTGTTTTTCTCTCTCTCCTCTCTCTCTGTCTCGCTCCGTATTGGCCTTTCCCTCGCCTATTTTGTTTTTTTTTGTTGTTTTTTTCCCCCTCCAGTCTCCTTCCAGGTCGAAGAAGGTGGCATTGCCTCAGGGAGGTGATGACCAGCCGGCAAATAGTGGATGAGAGGAGGGGGAGGGGGGTGTACGTCATGCCAGGGGCTCCCCGGTCTGATGCAATGCCAGGAGGAGTGTAGAGCGGAGGAGGGAGGAGCTGGGCTGGAACGACGTGCGCCCGGTCCCCAATCAGCCTGATGGGGTGCACGAGGGATAAAGGTGGCAGGTGACGACAGTTCGAGAGAGAGGGTCGTTCCAGCCTGGCCCCTCCCTCCTCCGCTATACAGTTTGGTAAGTGACTTTATCATATAAAAATCATGCTTACACATATAACGTTGTAACAGTTCCAGGGTGTGTTCACTATTACTGGCTGATTATAGCTGTTTTGTAATTTTCTTCCTGGTCACCAGGGGGCAACGCCCTCAGGTAAGGGGGTTAGAATACCCACATGAGGAAGAATGACTATTTAGCTTTTAAGCCATGTGGTGGTTTTACTGAAGAGGTCACTTTGGTAAATTAAGAGAGGGTTTGGGTTGAGGCTCAATTTTAGTACCTCTGATGGTTACTCATTGAGGAACAGTGTGTTTGCAATACTCAATGTAGACTATATATATATATATATATATATATTTATATATATATATATTTCCTCAATTGTGTTTGTTTGCTGTGCTACCCGGAATCATTGTATTCAACATGGACACAACTCCAGCATCAAATCTTCTTCAAGGGGATCAACTTGGTGGATTATATTTTTCCTTTTTCAACTTTGCCTGAAAGACTACAATATTGGTCTGAGTGAGTTTTTTGCTGTGATGGGATTGTGAACGAACTTTGAACTGAACTTTTGTGCATGGACAATCGGATTGATCGTCACTGGATTTCAGGTTCATTTGGTCTATTACCCACACATTGTTCAAATTATTATTTCATGATTTGGTGTTTACATTTTTTTTTGGGACTGAGCTAATATTAAAGGACTTGTTGGATTGGGGTTAGAGTGATTGTAGAGTATTACTGTTTGATGGTGTTGTGATATAATATTTGGAAATTCCTTTTGAGCTGGTGTTGGGCAATTATATTTGGATGTGGTATCCCCCTTATTTTTTGTGTTTCATTTTGTCTTTGAAATCAGATGAGTGTTACATAAATGGCGCCGAAACAGGGACCTTCCAAAGCCAACCAGTTCAATTGAAAGAATTTTCATTTATTTGTATGTCTGTACTGGGTATTGTATGAATAATTGCATTTACTTTTATACTTAACTGTTTGTGGTTGTGCATTAATACCTTTTACTTTTCAGTCATTCAGGTGGCTTTAATAACAACTTATATTTTTGTATAGTGATTTACCCATATCATTCCAAAATGGATGCTGATCTTGCCGAGACAGTGGGTGAGGGCCCAATAGAGCCAGATTATGGTTCAGATGCTTTCACTGTGCGGCGTGAACCACTGCAAGATATCATACAGTCACTCAGTAGTCTCTATTTGGATCCCGTGGTGGAGGGTGAAGAGGAAGAAGAGTTAGTTGGGTTGCCACCGCCACCACCATTAGAGGAGGATGAGAGTCTGATATCTATGGTGATTGCCTCAAGGGTTAGCCAAGTTGAACAAAAAGTTGTTGGGTTGGAAAATGATATCCATTGTCGCCTTAAGGACTTTGAAACACAGGTACTTGATGGATTTAAAACTCAGCATGACCAGATGTATAATTTGGAATCTCAAGTCAGTGTTCTAGAAAGGTCGCATAAGAAGCTAGTAGAAACCATACTTGATGGGACTAAACAAGAATGTCAGAGAATGAAACAGCTCCTTGAGCAGAATATGCAATCACTGGGAAAAGCCGTTATGGACTGTCTTAGACGCAGAGATGAACAGTTAAAGGCCAAGGTGCTCCCCATTCCATATGCCATGTCCACTCCCACTGTAACTTCAGCCTCACCTTTTGGCACGGGTCAGCGATCAGTTCACTTTAGTGCTCCCGTCAAAATTGAATTTCCAAAGTTCAGCAGTCAAGAAGGAGAAGATCCGATAGCCTACCTAGAGAAGTGTGATGAATATCTGGCCATTCACCCTCTAAATAGTGCAGAAATATTGTCCATGCTTCCGTCAGTACTTACCCACACAGCAAAAGACTGGTGGATTGCTGAGAAAACCCGGGTAAAAACTTGGGCTCAATTTAAGACTCTCTTCTTGCGATCGTTCTTGCCTGATGACCACGAAGTCGAAGCTGAAAGAAAAATCAGGGAGCGAAAACAGGAAATAGGAGAAAGTATACGCACTTTTGCTTATCAATACAGAGCGTTGTGCCTAAGACTGAAACCTTCTATGTCTGAAAGAGAAATTCTACAAGCCACTCTGCGAAACTGCAATCCTCGTATTGCTAGTGTATTAAGGGGAACCGTATCCACCGTGGACGAGATGGTTAGAGTTGGAACTTTGGTGGAGAGAGACCTTAATGAGGAGAGAGCATATTGGAGACAGAGGCAGGCTGAGCAATCACGAAAACCTGCTGGAGTTGGTAGAGCCGGTCGAGGACATCATGATAGTCAACCTATTGCTCTCTTGGATGGAACTTGTGAGTGTCCTACAACTCCTCTGACCATACCTCTGGTTATTCGTGGTTATTCCTTGGAAGCTTTAATAGATACAGGCAGCACTTACTCTTTGGTACAAGAATCCCTTTGGCATCGTATCAGGGAAGGAGAAGAAACTTGGCAGTCTGCTAGAGGGCAGACGTTCTCCCTTGCCAATGGACACCTTCAGCATGCCTTAGGAAAGGTAACATTAGAATGTTCAGTGCACGACCATGTTTATCCTTTTAAGGCTTACATCATGAGAGACCGTGATTTGACTTTTCCGTTGATAATAGGCCTTGACTTCTTGAATGTCTCTGGTATGGCCTTGGACTTCCGTGGGGCAACATATTCTTTGCCCAAAGAGGATAAGGTGCATCAGTTTCCCATCTCTTCATCTTCACATAGTAATGACGACTTTCCAACTGCAACCAGATTACATTTAGCACTACCTGCTGTTCAGATCAATGAGGCCACAAGAACTATCATTAAAGACCTTGTGAGTTCAGCAAATGCCTTACCATCACAGAGACGTCAGTTGGAAAGCCTTCTCTTTGATTGGCCTACAGTGTGTACTGATTCACTGGGAAGAACTTCAACCATCAGGCACCGCATTAACACCAGTGATGAAATTCCAGTGAGGAAACGGGCATATCCTACACCAGTTCACAAGCAAAAAGTGATTGAGGATGAGGTGTCGAAGATGCTGGAAAAGGGGATCATTCGTCCTTCCACTTCCCCGTGGGCTGCTCCTATTGTACTGGTGCCAAAAAAGGATGGAGGTTTGCGCTTTTGTGTAGACTACAGGTCCTTAAATGCAAAGACTCCACTAGATGGTTTTCCAATGCCTCAGGTACAGGACATTCTGGCCTCTTTGTATGGAGCTTCAATATTCAGCACGTTAGATTTGAAGAGCGGTTATTGGCAGGTCTGTATGGAGGAAGATAGCATTCCCAAAACAGCTTTTGTCACCAAATCTGCACAATATGAGTTCATTCGTCTTCCTTTTGGTTTGAAAAATGCTGCTTTGACTTTCCAACGATTAATGAATACCATCTTACAAGAGCTCATCGGTAGATGTTGTTTTGTCTATATAGACGATATTGTTGTGTACTCGGCTAATGTTCAGGAGCACTTTGGGCATTTAAGACAGCTGTTTACAAAGCTGGAAGCTTCTGGTTTGACTTTGAACTTGAAAAAATGCAACCTGATAAGAAAGTCCCTTTCGTTTCTTGGTCATGTCATCTCCGAAGGAGGAGTAAAAACTGAGCCCTCTAAGGTTGAAGCTGTCCATAATTTTCCAACTCCCAAGAATGTAAAAGAAGTACAGCGATTTCTTGGCTTGGTGGGTTGGTATCATCGCTTCATACCTAACTTTTCAGAGCGTGCAGCACCTCTTCATGCCCTGAAAAAGAAGGATGTCGTATGGGTATGGACTCAGGAGTGCCAACAGTCATTTGAGTGGCTAAAGGAAGCTCTGCAGAAAGCCCCTATACTTAGACCTCCAGATTTCAGTCGGCCTTTTAGGGTGCAAACAGATGCCAGTAACATTGGGTTGGGAGCTGTATTAACACAAGAAACGGAACAAGGTGAAAACGTAGTAGCATATGCTTCCAAGCTGCTGCAAACTGCTGAGAAGTCGTATTCCACGGCTGAGAAGGAGTGTCTCGCTGTGGTATGGGCAGTGGAGAAGTGGCGAGAGTACCTCGAAGGACGACATTTTGATGTGCTTACAGACCATGCTGCACTCACATGGGTTTTTAATCATCCAAAACCCACATCCCGGTTAACAAGATGGGCTATTCGGCTTCAAAGCTTTGATTTTACAGTAAAATACCGTAGAGGGCAGTGCAATGTTATCCCTGATACGCTGTCACGAGGGTTGGAAGAAGAGACTCCTGGGACAGTTGCTCTTTTTCAGGCGGTCAGTGCCCCATGTAATTTACCATTGAACTGGGAAGATATCGGGCGGGGGCAGAAAGAGGATGTTTCACTTCAACATCTCTGGGATGAAGCCAAAATTGGTGATGCAAATCCAAACCGCACCCGTTATGTCATACAAAATGACTACTTATTTAGATGTACCATCAACAAAAATGGCGGTCAAGTGTTTCAGGTGATCATTCCTACGCAATACAGAGAGCAGTGTCTCGGATTTGCCCATGCCAACCCCCTGTCCGGACACCTGGGACGCATGAAAACCTTGCGTAGATTGCTGGAGGTGGCCTATTGGCCAGATATTCGGAAGGATGTCTGGAAGACCTGTAAAGAGTGTCAGACGTGCCAGCAGTATAAGCCGCGGATCACCAAACTTGCAGGCCGACTTCAATCAACTCCCATTGTTGAACCGGGCTGGATGTTAGGGATTGATCTAATGGGGCCTTTTCCCAAAAGTACTCGCCTGAATGAATACCTGCTGGTGATTGTGGATTATTGCAGTAAGTGGGTGGAGTTATTTCCTTTAAGATCTGCAAAGACACCCTTGATTTCGAATATCCTTATAAAGGAAATCTTTACCAGATGGGGTACCCCAGCATATCTAGTCTCAGATCGAGGACCTCAATTCACCTCTCAACTGCTTCATGACACCTGTAAGCAGTGGGGTGTGGTCCAGAAACTCTCAACGGCTTACCATCCTCAGACTAATTTGACTGAGCGAATTAACCGTACCCTTAAGTCCATGTTAGCCTCCTATGTGCGAGAGAACCATCGTCAATGGGATAGGTGGATCCCTGAATTTCGGTATGCACTAAATTCGGCCTGGCAGGAGAGCACTGACCACACACCTGCTGAGATCGCAATTGGTAGAAAACTGAAAGGTCCCCTTGAGCGTCTTGTTCATAAGCCTCCAGACCCTGACCAAGCCGCTTATAACACCCTTGAGAGACAGAAGGCCTTATTGGAATGTGTCAAAGAAAATATGAGTAGAGCCCAGGAGAGACAGGCCAAGTATTATGATCTCAGAAGAAGTTCAGTCCAATATGAAGAAGGAGATTTAGTATGGGTACTCACTCACCCGTTGTCTCGAGCAAGTGATGCTTATATGGCAAAATTGGCTCCCAAGTGGCAAGGACCTGCAAAAATTATTTCTAAACTTAATAAAGTTAATTACAGAGTACAAATGGTCCAGGAGCCAAAGAATGTTGAGATCTATCATGTAGAGAAGTTAAAACCCTTTTTTGGGGCTGTCTAGCCTTTTCCAGAAGGGAGGGATATGTAACAGTTCCAGGGTGTGTTCACTATTACTGGCTGATTATAGCTGTTTTGTAATTTTCTTCCTGGTCACCAGGGGGCAACGCCCTCAGGTAAGGGGGTTAGAATACCCACATGAGGAAGAATGACTATTTAGCTTTTAAGCCATGTGGTGGTTTTACTGAAGAGGTCACTTTGGTAAATTAAGAGAGGGTTTGGGTTGAGGCTCAATTTTAGTACCTCTGATGGTTACTCATTGAGGAACAGTGTGTTTGCAATACTCAATGTAGACTATATATATATATATATATATATATATATATATATATATATATATATATATATATATATATATATTTCCTCAATTGTGTTTGTTTGCTGTGCTACCCGGAATCATTGTATTCAACATGGACACAACTCCAGCATCAAATCTTCTTCAAGGGGATCAACTTGGTGGATTATATTTTTCCTTTTTCAACTTTGCCTGAAAGACTACAATATTGGTCTGAGTGAGTTTTTTGCTGTGATGGGATTGTGAACGAACTTTGAACTGAACTTTTGTGCATGGACAATCGGATTGATCGTCGCTGGATTTCAGGTTCATTTGGTCTATTACCCACACATTGTTCAAATTATTATTTCATGATTTGGTGTTTACATTTTTTTTTGGGACTGAGCTAATATTAAAGGACTTGTTGGATTGGGGTTAGAGTGATTGTAGAGTATTACTGTTTGATGGTGTTGTGATATAATATTTGGAAATTCCTTTTGAGCTGGTGTTGGGCAATTATATTTGGATGTGGTATCCCCCTTATTTTTTGTGTTTCATTTTGTCTTTGAAATCAGATGAGTGTTACAACGTTTTATGGCTATAC
The DNA here is from genome assembly GCA_032164185.1 of Moxostoma hubbsi. Lineage (NCBI taxonomy): Eukaryota > Metazoa > Chordata > Actinopteri > Cypriniformes > Catostomidae > Moxostoma > Moxostoma hubbsi. Next base: position 2,301,367 of record JAVLUX010000034.1, read on the forward strand.
TTTAAAAAAAATTAATAAATTTAAACGATGTATTGGCCCCATTCACGTCCATTGTAAGTGCATTATTGTAATTGCTATTTTTGTTTTGTTTTAAATAAACGAGGTACAAGTCTAATTTTTTATTTTTTTTATTAATCCGCATTTTGCCACAAATGCTGTGCATTTAGCATAACTTGCATTGAACCTGGAACATAACTTTAATTATTTAATAAATGCATGGCTTAATTCGTTTTTAGACAAATATAAATTGTAATAAAATTTGATTTTTAATTTGTTTAACCTTTGTGCACCGTTCGATCATTTTTGACCAAAATCAATTTTTTTTCTATAATAAAAAAGTTATACTTCATCTGAGTGACTCCAGGCTTTGTTATTTTTTCCTGCATTTGCCATCTGGACACACAACTTGATTTGATGAGTTTAGGCCACATGCCAAAAAAATACCTGTTACCACGCACACACACACACACACACGCGCACACACACACACACACACACACGCACGCACGCACACACACGCAAACGCAAAACTTCAGTGTTTTTACTTTATTGAAGTTAGCGTAATTACATTTTATTTATTTTTTGGATAAAAAAGTGCATTAATTGTTGTTGGTCAAATTTGAAAATTGCATCTAAAAACGAACAGTGCACAGGGATTAGCATGCCTTGGTCACAGTATAAATCCCATACTTCAATTTGTGTTCATGCATCATTTTTATTACTTTTATTCTATGACTATTATGACTACTATTCTAAATGTGGGAAATAGTATTAAAAAAAAGAGTAATTGCAGTAGAGGTTTCTTACTTGGCCGATGGATTGTGGTCACCACAGTGTGACGATCCATTTTTCAATGCGGCTGTAACTGAACCCTCCCTACATAAACAGAGGGGGCAAAAGTGCAAAGCATTTCTAAACTGCATGAAGCCACAGACCCTTCAGGCCAATTATAGTCAAAAGTGAATCATACTGTGAAAATATAAATGTCAAGTGCTCTTATTGGTGCATTTTTGGTACTCCGATTTCTCTAAATCTTTTAATGACATCTACTCATGGAGAATTGCTGGGGATGAAAAAGGCCAATGAAGGAGATGAGATATTTTATTACAAAGTGACATATAAACCGATTAGGATATTGGAATAGTTGAATTAGTATGGCCACCTGTTGGAGTCCCAGTTGAGCAGAGCACAGCAGTGACTGGGATAGGTGAGGTGGGCTTCTCTCAGGCTCTTTAGTCCCTTCAATGGAGGCAACCTCTTCAAGGCCAACGCTGAACGAGCCACAAGCATTAACACATCCTCCAGACCATGAGAGGGCAGCGTCTCTAATGCTGTGGCTGAGACATCCCTGGTGAACAACAGCATATTAACATACTACTCCAACTATTTCTGCAGTATACTGTATGTTTACTGTGCAAAGTGTGCAAATTTTCATGCTCTAGCTTTGATCAAAAAATGTCTGTGCTTGCATACTTAGAGAACGTTTTAGCCAAACACATGTATATGCAAAGAAATGCGTGACCAGGTGACCTATGGTATCATGATGCAATGGCCTGAGAGTATTTCTTTATTCTGATGTAGTCTTACTAAATGCTGAAAAGTGGCTTCTTTCACATCACCAGTAAACTATAGATGCACTTTACTCTGAAGCATACTTAGTATGCAAAGTGGGATGCACCCTGAGTGAGTGCTCAAACCTGCTTCTCAATATCCTTCTTTCTGAAGGGTTGGGTTCCTACTGCAATCAATCACACCTGAGCCAGCCAGTCAATTTATCTTCAGGTTCCTTTAAGAATTACAGGATGGTACTGTAGATCTACTAGATCTACTATACAGCCCAGATTCATGTCATACAGTAGGCCTATAACATCTGATAAGACCCAACAAAGCATACGGTCTAGAAGTTCCATGGCTTTGAAACTAAGGGGGCGTGTGACGACTCAGATTTTTGAGCCAATTGAGTATGTGTATACTGCATATATATATATACCACAGTTCCGGTCCTTGAATCTGATTGGACGAGAGATGTTCCATGAGCACTGATGGTCTGACATCATCAGCACTCGGAGGCTTCACTGTGTGTGTATCACTCCGCTTGTGTTCCTGCTGTTCTAAACTAAAGTGTAAGTGTAGTGCATGTGTGTTAGGAGTTACTGTCTTTTTTTTGACTTTACATATGTTAGCCAGCAGGTGGCAAAAGATACTTTTTGTGTGTAATATGAGCCAGTTGGTGACGTAAAGTGAATCTGTTTGTCATTGTTTACATAGAACAGCGCTCTGTGAGTTTCCACATTGGATTCATACTGTTTAAAATGGCGGAGGACATCACTGTTTCTATAGTGAATGACATTTGCACACCGGTTACCCTGAAATAGAGAGGAATACCTCAGTTGGACGTCTGTATTCCACTGAGAAAACTGACCTTGAGAAAGCTGACAGCATCTCTGATTGGGTGTGGCAACAGGTGATTGCACACGCTCCATCTCTCTCTCTCTCTCTCTCTCTCTCTCTCACACAACACACACACACACACACACACAGACAGACAGACAGACACACACATCCATCCGTCTATCCTTGTTTATCCAATGACTTGTTAGAAACAGCACAAGCTCTGATACTATTTCTGAATTGAATATTTTGAATTACTAACGAATGTTTGGACGCATCATTTGTTTTGAACCAGCAACGGCAGATCCTGATCGGTCGAGTAATAAAGTAGTTCCATGTACAAATGGGTTTTTATGACCTTACTTTTTTAAAATGTACTTGTTCATTGAACTGTTGTATATAAGCAATATCACACTCACAATCGTGCTATATGGCCCTATATCAGCACTGCTGTAATTACCTACGGCCAAATCACAGCAGTGCTGATGTAGGGCCATATTGCACTCTTGCTCATGTGATATTGCTTAAATATATATATATATACACACTCATCTAAAGTATTATTAGGAACACCTGTTCAATTTCTCATTAATGCAATTATCTAATCAACCAATCACATGGCAGTTGCTTCAATGCATTTAGGGGTGTGGTCCTGGCCAAGACAATCTCCTGAACTCCAAACTGAATGTCAGAACGGGAAAGAAAGGTGATTTAAGCAATTTTGATCGTGGGATGGTTGTTGGTGCCAGACGGGCCGGTCTGAGTATTTCACAATCTGCTCAGTTACTGGGATTTTCACGCACAACCATTTCTAGGGTTTACAAAGAATGGTGTGAAAAGGGAAAAACATCCAGTATGCGGCAGTCCTGTGGGCGAAAATGCCTTGTTGATGCTAGAGGTCAGAGGAGAATGGACCGACTGATTCAAGCTGATAGAAGAGCAACTTTAACTGAAATAACCACTCGTTACAACCGAGGTATGCAGCAAAGCATTTGTGAAGCCACAACAAGCACAACCTTGAGGCGGATGGGCTACAACAGCAGAAGACCCCACCGGGTACCACTCATCTCCACTACAAATAGGAAAAAGAGGCTACAATTTGCAAGAGCTCACCAAAATTGGACAGTTGAAGACTGGAAAAATGTTGCCTGGTCTGATGAGTCTCGATTTCTGTTGAGACATTCAGATGGTAGAGTCAGAATTTGGCGTAAACAGAATGAGAACATGGATCCATCATGCCTTGTTATCACTGTGCAGGCTGGTGGTGGTGGTGTAATGGTGTGGGGGATGTTTTCTTGGCACACTTTAGGCCCCTTAGTGCCAATTGGGCATCGTTTAAATGCCACGGCCTACCTGAGCATTGTTTCTGACCATGTCCATCCCTTTATGGCCACCATGTACCCATCCTCTGATGGCTACTTCCAGCAGGATAATGCACCATGTCACAAAGCTCGAATCATTTCAAATTGGTTTCTTGAACATGACAATGAGTTCACTGTACTAAAATGGCCCCCACAGTCACCAGATCTCAACCCAATAGAGCATCTTTGGGATGTGGTGGAACGGGAGCTTCGTGCCCTGGATGTGCATCCCACAAATCTCCATCAACTGCAAGATGCTATCCTATCAATATGGGCCAACATTTCTAAAGAATGCTTTCAGCACCTTGTTGAATCAATGCCACGTAGAATTAAGGCAGTTCTGAAGGCGAAAGGGGGTCAAACACAGTATTAGTATGGTGTTCCTAATAATCCTTTAGGTGAGTGTATATATACTGTATGTACTTATATTACGTGTGTGTATATATATATATATATATATATATATATATATATATATACTGTATGTACTTATATTACGTGTGTATATATATATATACTGTATGTACTTATATTACGTGTGTGTATATATATATACTGTATGTACTTATATTACGTGTGTATATATATATACTGTATGTACTTATATTTAAACTGAAAATGCTGTTATCATTTACCCACCCTCACTTCGATTTGCCCGTGTATTCAACAAAAATGCACGGTGATCACTGGCTGTCAAGTTAAGTTACAATTTTAATTGATTTATTACAAACAAATAAATAAAATAATCTGTAAATTCGATTAGGATTTGGACCAAATCAACAAAGGCTGTACAATTAGAAAAAACACATCTTGCTCTTCTCTACGTTTTGTACTTCTGTACAGTTTCACTTACAGCACTGTAGGACCAAAAGCTCTTTTGAAAGCATCTTCATGGATCACACGCAGATTTTTGTTGTTCTTTAATACCCTGAAAAGCAAACAGATTATACTTACTGTAAAACAAATCCTGTTAAGATGTTTGCCAGAAATTTATTGTAAAAAATACAGTGACCATGATTAATGCATTACAGTGTCATTTTGGTGCCTGTATATTTTACAGTTAAACCAGAAACATCATTAATTTATTTAATGTTAATATGCTAACCTACTGGGACTACACAAATCTGCTTTAGCCACCAGAGTAACAAAGGTGGTAAAACAAAAGGCTATATGATGATTTAAATTTCATCAAGAGTTGCCCATTCAAGAGCGATGATCAATAAATGTGCAAATACACAGTTATATGTATGCACAGTGTCCCTCACACAAACATAAAAACACCATAAGGGTAACACAAGTGACACTAAAATAACACCACAAACATGAACTACTGTATACAACGTAAAATGTGGCATAAAACACCCCAATGTACTTAACCGATAACAAACATACGGTGAGAGCCCCTTAGAGGACAGGGTGGGAATTTTTTTGCTGAAATTGTTTTGCGTTCCTTCGCGATAAGTTTGCAAACCCTTATGATAAATTTACCATGGTTTTACTACAGTAACCATATTTAAACCATGATATTCGTAGTGAAACCATAATGACAATACAAGAAAATGAAAACTATGGTATTATAAAAATATCCACCGAAGCAGACAAAGAGCTGCTCAGAACATCTAAAGCTCTACATGTGGTCCAAATAGATACGCAAAGCACATACTGGACACAGCAGCGAAAAGCCTGGGTCTACCTCCTCCCGGGGCAGTGCTTGTAGATTCATGACCTGGTCCCTGAAGGGGGTCGAAGAAACCTTGGGCACATAGCCCGGTCACGGTCTTAGGATGATGTGAGTATCTGCCGGACGAAACTCCAGGCAAGTGTCGCTGACAGAGAATGCTTGCAGGCAGCGAGCGCAATCAGGAGGGCTGTCTTCAAGGAGAGGCCCTTGAGCTCAACTGAGTCAAGCAGTTCGAAAGGGGGTCTCTGAAGGTCCGAGAGGACCACTGAGATATCCCAGGAGGGGAACAGGCTTGGCCAGGGAGGATTCAGCCTCCGGGCGCCTCTAAGTAACCTGATAATCAAGTTGTGCTTACCCAAGGGACTTGCCGTCCACTGCGTCATGGTGGGCTGCGATAGTGGCTACAAATACCTTAACCTCTCTTGCAGAAATGAAAGCACTGACCGAACTGCGCATCTCTGCGGGTCTTCAGACCGGGAAGAACACCAATTTGCGAACAAGCGGCACTTTAGGGTGTAAAGCTGCCTTGTAGAGGGAGCTCTGGCTTGTTTGATCGTGTCTACAACCGCACGTGGTAGGTCACTCAGATCTTCTGCATCCCGTCCAGGGGCCAGACGTAGAGGTTCCAGAGGTCTGGGCGCAGATGCCAGAGGGTGCCCAGAGGGGATATGAGTGGCGTGCAGCAACCCGAGTTGCTGCTGACTCCAAAGGAGGAGATGGCAGGCGAGTTGTGACATATGACGAGAGTGCATTTATGTACGCTACCGTCACGGTGATGTCTGAATGGATCAAGACGTGCTTGCAGGAGAAACCTCAGCAGGGCAAGGAATACAGCCAGCAACTCTAGGCAGTTGATGTGCCAATGCAGCCGGGGCCCTAGCCAGGAGCCAGCAGCTGCGTGCCTGTTGAGAGGGAACACAAAACTATTGCAAGGGAACACAAAACTATTGCGAGGTAATGCAAAACTATTGTGAGGGAACGCAAAACTATTGAGAGGGAACGCAAAACTATTGTGAGGGAACGTAAAACTATTGTGAGGGAACGTAAAACTATTGAGAAGGAACGCAAAACTATTGAGAGGGAACGCAAAACTATTGAGAAGGAACACAAAACTATTGAGAGGGAACACAAAACTATTGAGAGGGAACACAAAACTATTGCAAGGGAACACAAAACTATTGAGAGGGAACGTAAAACTATTGATGAGAGGGAACGCAAAACAATTGAGAGGGAACACAAAACTATTGAGAAGGAACGCAGAACGCAAAACTATTGAGAGGGAACGTAAAACTATTGTGAGGGAACGTAAAACTATTATGAGGGAATGCAAAACTATTGAGAAGGAACGCAAAACTATTGTGAGGGAACGTAAAACTATTGAGAAGGAACGCAAAACTATTGAGAGGGAACGTAAAACTATTGATGAGAGGGAACGTAAAACTATTGAGAAGGAACACAAAACTATTGAGAAGGAACGCAAAACTATTGAGAAGGAACACAAAACTATCGAGAAGGAACGCAAAACTATTGAGAAGGAACACAAAACTATTGAGAGGGAACACAAAACTATTGAGTGGGAACACAAAACTATTGCAAGGGAACACAAAACTATTGAGAGGGAACGTAAAACTATTGATGAGAGGGAACACAAAACTATTGAGAAGGAACGCAGAACGCAAAACTATTGAGAGGGAACGTAAAACTATTGTGAGGGAACGTAAAACTATTGAGAGGGAATGCAAAACTATTGAGAAGGAACGCAAAACTATTGTGAGGGAACGTAAAACTATTGAGAAGGAACGCAAAACTATTGAGAGGGAACGCAAAACTATTGAGAGGGAACGTAAAACTATTGATGAGAGGGAACGTAAAACTATTGAGAAGGAACACAAAACTATTGAGAAGGAACGCAAAACTATTGAGAAGGAACGCAAAACTATTGAGAAGGAACACAAAACTATTGAGAGGGAACACAAAACTATTGAGTGGGAACACAAAACTATTGCAAGGGAACACAAAACTATTGAGAGGGAACGTAAAACTATTGATGAGAGGGAACGCAAAACAATTGAGAGGGAACACAAAACTATTGAGAAGGAACGCAGAACGCAAAACTATTGAGAGGGAACGTAAAACTATTGTGAGGGAACGTAAAACTATTGAGAGGGAATGCAAAACTATTGAGAAGGAACGCAAAACTATTGAGAGGGAACGCAAAACTATTGAGAGGGAACGTAAAACTATTGATGAGAGGGAACGCAAAACAATTGAGAAGGAATGCAGAACGCAAAACTATTGAGAGGGAACGTAAAACTATTGAGAGGGAACGCAAAACTATTGCGAGGTAATGCAAAACTATTGCAAGGGAACGCAAAACTATTTCTACCAGAAAGACTCGGGAGAATAATACTGAACAATTAACCATTTATTTACAGCTCAGCAAACAATATAAAGATAAAAGTTCTTTGGCGTAGGCCCCATCCGTAGCTCGCAATCCGGGGGTCCGGACTCTGCATTTCCTGCCTGGCGATGAAGGCAGGGGCGCAGCCGACCCCCAGTGAGGTATGGGAAGGGTCCATCCTGGTGGTGGTGTGTAGGAAGGAAGGAATCATCTTGGTGGTGGGGAGGGTGGAGTTGAACGAAAGCGTCAGCATCTGTGAACTCAGACATGTGTAAGTACCCATCTTTTATACTGCAAGTGTTAGGACGCGATTGGATAGATGAGAAGGTAATGAGTGACGTAACAATTGAGTCTTCCTGGCAGAACTTATGCTAGCTTCCATTGAGAGGGAACACAAAACTATTGAGAAGGAACACAAAACTATTGCAGGGGAACACAAAACTATTGAGAGGGAACGCAAAACTATTGAGAGGGAACGCAAAACTATTGAGAGGGAACGCAAAACTATTGTGAGGGAACGTAAAACTATTGAGAGGGAACACAAAACTATTGAGAGGGAACACAAAACTATTGAGAGGAAATGCAAAACTATTGAGAGGGAACGCAAAACTATTGATGAGAGGGAACACAAAACTATTGATGAGAGGGAACACAAAACTATTGATGAGAGGGAACACAAAACTATTGAGAGGGAACACAAAACTATTGAGAGGGAACGCAAAACTATTGATGAGAGGGAACACAAAACTATTGAGAGGGAATGCAAAACTATTGAGAGGGAACACAAAACTATTGAGAGGAAACGCAAAACTATTGAGAGGGAACGCAAAAATATTGATGAGAGGGAACGCAAAACTATTGAGAGGGAACACAAAACTATTGAGAGGAAACGCAAAACTATTGAGAGGGAACGCAAAACTATTGAGAGGGAACGCAAAACTATTGAGAGGGAACGCAAAACTATTGAGAGGGAACACAAAACTATTGATGAGAGGGAACGCAAAACCATTGAGAGGGAACGTAAAACTATTGAGAGGGAACGTAAAACTATTGAGAGGGAACGCAAAACTATTGATGAGAGGGAACGCAAAACTATTGATGAGAGGGAACGCAAAACTATTGAGAGGGAACGCAAAACTATTGAGAGGGAACGTAAAACTATTGTGAGGGAACGTAAAACTATTGAGAGGGAACACAAAACTATTGAGAGGGAACACAAAACTATTGAGAGGAAATGCAAAACTATTGAGAGGGAACGCAAAACTATTGATGAGAGGGAACACAAAACTATTGAGAGGGAACGCAAAACTATTGATGAGAGGGAACACAAAACTATTGAGAGGGAACGCAAAACTATTGATGAGAGGGAACACAAAACTATTGAGAGGGAACACAAAACTATTGAGAGGGAACGCAAAACTATTGATGAGAGGGAACACAAAACTATTGAGAGGGAATGCAAAACTATTGAGAGGGAACACAAAACTATTGAGAGGAAACGCAAAACTATTGAGAGGGAACGCAAAAATATTGATGAGAGGGAACGCAAAACTATTGAGAGGGAACACAAAACTATTGAGAGGAAACGCAAAACTATTGAGAGGGAACGCAAAACTATTGAGAGGGAACGCAAAAATATTGATGAGAGGGAACACAAAACTATTGAGAGGGAACGCAAAACTATTGAGTGGGAACACAAAACTATTGATGAGAGGGAACGCAAAACCATTGAGAGGGAACGTAAAACTATTGAGAGGGAACGTAAAACTATTGAGAGGGAACGCAAAACTATTGATGAGAGGGAACGCAAAACTATTGATGAGAGGGAACGCAAAACTATTGAGAGGGAACGCAAAACTATTGAGAGGGAACGCAAAACTATTGATGAGAGGGAACACAAAACTATTGAGAGGGAACGTAAAACTATTGAGAGGGAACGCAAAACTATTGATGAGAGGGAACACAAAACTATTGAGAGGGAACGTAAAACTATTGATGAGAGGGAACGCAAAACTATTGAGAGGGAACGTAAAACTATTGATGAGAGGGAACACAAAACTATTGAGAGGGAACGTAAAACTATTGATGAGAGGGAACGCAAAACTATTGAGAAGGAATGCAGAACGCAAATCTATTGAGAGGGAACGTAAAACTATTGAGAGGGAACACAAAACTATTGATGAGAGGGAACACAAAACTATTGAGAGGGAACACAAAACTATTGAGAGGGAACGCAAAACTATTGAGAGGGAACACAAAACTATTGAGAGGAAACGCAAAACTATTGAGAGGGAACGCAAAACTATTGATGAGAGGGAACACAAAACTATTGAGAGGGAACACAAAACTATTGAGAGGGAATGCAAAACTATTGATGAGAGGGAACACAAAACTATTGATGAGAGGGAACACAAAACTATTGATGAGAGGGAACACAAAACTATTGAGAAGGAACGCAGAACGCAAAACTATTGAGAGGGAACGCAAAACTATTGATGAGAGGGAACACAAAACTATTGAGAAGGAACGCAGAACGCAAAACTATTGAGAGGGAACGCAAAACTATTGAGAGGGAACGCAAAACTATTGATGAGAGGGAACACAAAACTATTGAGAGGGAACGCAAAACTATTGTTGAGAGGGAACGCAAAACTATTGAGAGGGAACACAAAACTATTGATGAGAGGGAACGCAAAACTATTGGGAGGGAACACAAAACTATTGATGAGAGGGAACGCAAAACAATTGAGAGGGAACACAAAACTATTGAGAGGGAACGCAAAACTATTGATGAGAGGGAACACAAAACTATTGAGAGGGAACACAAAACTATTGAGAGGGAACGCAAAACTATTGAGAGGAAACGTAAAACTATTGAGAGGGAACACAAAACTATTGAGAGGGAACGTAAAACTATTGAGAGGGAATGCAAAACTATTGATGAGAGGGAACACAAAACTATTGTGAGGGAACACAAAACTATTGATGAGAGGGAACGCAAAACTATTGAGAGGGAACACAAAACTATTGAGAGGGAACACAAAACTATTGATGAGAGGGAACACAAAACTATTGAGAGGGAATGCAAAACTATTGAGAGGGAACGCAAAACTATTGAGAGGGAACGTAAAACTATTGAGAGGGAACGCAAAACTATTGAGAGGGAACGTAAAACTATTGAGAGGGAATGCAAAACTATTGATGAGAGGGAACGCAAAACTATTCAGAGGGAACACAAAACTATTGAGAGGGAACACAAAACTATTGTGAGGGAACACAAAACTATTGATGAGAGGGAACGCAAAACTATTGAGAGGGAACACAAAACTATTGAGAGGGAACGCAAAACTATTGAGAGGGAACACAAAACTATTGATGAGAGGGAACGCAAAACTATTGAGAGGGAACACAAAACTATTGAGTGGGAATGCAAAACTATTGAGAGGGAACACAAAACTATTGAGTGGGAATGCAAAACTATTGAGAGGGAACACAAAACTATTGATGAGAGGGAACGCAAAACTATTGCAAGGGAACGCAAAACTATTGAGAGGGAACACAAAACTATTGCGAGGGAACACAAAACTATTGTGAGGGAACACAAAACTATTGATGAGAGGGAACGCAAAACTATTGAGAGGGAACGCAAAACTATTGAGAGGGAACGTAAAACTATTGAGAGGGAACGCAAAACTATTGAGAGGGAACGTAAAACTATTGAGAGGGAATGCAAAACTATTGATGAGAGGGAACACAAAACTATTGAGAGGGAACGCAAAACTATTGAGAGGGAACACAAAACTATTGAGAGGGAACACAAAACTATTGATGAGAGGGAACGCAAAACTATTGAGAGGGAACACAAAACTATTGATGAGAGGGAACACAAAACTATTGCAAGGGAACACAAAACTATTGTGAGGGAACACAAAACTATTGATGAGAGGGAACACAAAACTATTGCAAGGGAACACAAAACTATTGTGAGGGAACACAAAACTATTGATGAGAGGGAACACAAAACTATTGCAAGGGAACACAAAACTATTGTGAGGGAACACAAAACTATTGATGAGAGGGAACGCAAAACTATTGATGAGAGGGAACACAAAACTATTGATGAGAGGGAACACAAAACTATTGAGAAGGAACGCAGAACGCAAAACTATTGAGAGGGAACGCAAAACTATTGAGAGGGAACACAAAACTATTGAGAGGGAATTTTCACCGTTAACTAAGGGAAATCATACTACTTCCAAAATGTTTTTTTTTTACAATATTTTACAGTAAAACTACAAACTGAAATATAGAATTTTTCACCATACCTGGGAAAGGCAAAAGTATACTTAGTTTTACCGCATACCAGCCCTTTTCATCATTAGCACAGTATGTCCGTGTCTGTGTGCGTCGTCGGCCCATGACATGACTAAAAGCGTCACTGAGCAGTTGTAGTGTGCATGCGTTGAACGTGTCCATATGGGCTCACGTCAGAAAGGCTGTGCACTCAGCCATGCATGTGGAAAAACTACAGTAAGTACATCCATGCCTTAACTGTTACAAATGAAATCAAGAGAGGGGTTATATTTACAGTTTATCTATTTGTGTTCCATTGAAGGCATGGCTCTCTATTTCTCTAAATCCGTTGTTAAAGAGATTCCTGGAAAGAGAAAAACAGTTCATTTGTAGGTAGGCTAATGACTTCATCATAATGCAAGATCAAAATCTATGTGCATATTTCTTTGGTATTCAAAAATTGTGACCTAACCCTGGTTTATGTGCACACCATGAACATTTTTTGCCATTTTGCCTTACTATTTGTGCTGTTTACATACAGATACAGATGTTGAAAGTTGTGTGTCCTGTAAACTTAAGCAGATTAAGCAGAGATTTGATTTGAAGCAGAGACTACAGTAAGCAGCAGTATTTTTTAGGAAAATGACACAAACATTTGAACATAAACTGATTGTTGAGATATGGGACAAAATATGTTGCACAATTACATGTTTTTAAATGAGCAACATTTATACTCGATACTTCATATAAAGTATAATATTGAAAGTTGAGATAAAGTTAGTTTTGTCCCAGTACTCAGGAATCAGTGCCATACTTGCACTTCAGTGACATACAATAAAAGACACTCACATTGTGGTGTATTCACTCGTCATTCCGATGAAAGCGTTTGGTGGAACTGACCGAAGGTGGAGATTATCACATATATCCCTAATTAAAGGATACAATCACAAATCTTTCTGTGTGAGACAGTCTCTTAATGATAACTTTGAATACATCATGCTAGCCACAGCTCTCTGAAAGTGTGAGTGCATCTATTTATAACAATCATTTTCTGTACCTAAGATGACAGACCTTTCCATTATTATATCTCATCTCTCTCACATATCAATGAAATAGCAGCCCAGAAGACTCACAGTATAAAATAGGACTCCAGAGAGAAGATAGTGGTCAGGTCAGGGAATACGGATATACCCGTGTTGGAAATGCTCCTGGTGAAATTAAAGAAAACCAACAAATCTAGAGCTTCTCTTCACTTAAAACCCTATTGGGAAGAATGAATGTAAATTGGATCATGTCTACAAATTATAAACAGAGCGAAACTTATGTATTGTAAAAAATACCAAGCAAACTAAATTATTTCAGAGAATGCTGAAACTAGAGTTCAGGTCAAAATCACAGACTATTGAAATCGATCAAGTAAATCAAATGGGGAATAATCCATAAGAAAGAAAAATCTCTTTAATATCTCAAATGCTTCTCTCAGTAAGGCAAACACTTTTGATATTTAATCATGCATGATATGAATTTGAACATCTACAATTCACTTTTCACTAGTTAAATTGCTAATTCTTGATATCACTAAATGCATTTGCACTAGTAAAATTGTTAAAGGGACAGTTTGCCCAAAATGCCACATCCCAGATGTGTATGACTTTTCTTCTGCTGAACACAAACTAAGATTTTTAGAAGAATATCTCAGCTCTGTAGGTCCATACAATGCATGTGAATTGTGACCAGAACTTTAAAGCTCCAAAAAGCACATAAATGCAGCATAAAACTAATTCATAAGACTCTAGTGATTCGACCTTGTGCGACCCCGTGTTCACGATTGTGGATGTTGTATTTTGGCTTTGCTATATGCAATGTATAATTTAAATGAATAAAAACCAACTGAATACTGTTTCTGTGAAAGTGGAGATTAATAGTAAAAAGGACTCAAACTTTTTCTCACCCACACCTATCATATCACTTCTGAAGACATGGATTAAACCACTGGTGTCTTCTGGATTACTTTTATGCTGCCTTTATGTGCTTTTTGGAGCTCCAAAGTTCTGGACAGCATTCACTTGCATTGTATGGACCAACAGAGCTGAAATATTCTTCTAAAAGTCTTAGTTTATATCCTGCAGAAGAAAGACAGTCATACACATCTGGGAGAATTTTAATTTTAGGGTGAACTATCCCTTTAATTTTGGATATGAAAAATTATGTCATTTTATAAATGTTTTTGTTGGAAATACCAATTCTTGGTATCAAAAACATTCATTTTAACTAGTAAAAAATTGTGAAAAACTGAATTTTCACTAGTAGAGTATTTCTCAATTATCTGTCATTCACTCCTTTTCAAAATGCAATTACAGATAACAATAATGAATTTCTTACTTTCTTTTAGATACAATCACATTATAGATATCTGAAACGAACACCGCCACTAGTAAAAACTGAATTACTGATATCCAAAATGAATCAGGAATGGATATTAAGATATTATCAATACCATTTTGTATTAATTTAAATGTGATTAATGAAAACAAAGAGGAAGAAATTAGGTTCCTCACAGATATCTCAACTTGGGAAGATGGTTGAACGCCCGCCTGTGGATGTGAACCAAGCTCCGTGTGTTTTGGATTGAGCTGTGATACAAATTATTGCATGAGAAATCCCAAACAAATCACATGTAAATCAAGTCAGTTATCTGTGAAGTAATAATTGATCCTTATAAGCTTCCTTACATCTCCGAGACATTCAGGAGGTTGTTGAATGCTTCCGTCTCGATGGTTTCCACTGAAGTACTCTGCGCAATCTCTCTGGAATCAAAACAAGTATAATTAAATCAATGAAAGTGAAAATCATTAAGTCCGAGACTACAACGTGCTTATGCAGTTCATTCTTATGTTAAGTTAAGAACAAAATGCTTATATAAGTTATATAAGTTGACACTTATAGAGTAAAGGACTTGGTTTTATCCATCAAGAATTGATTAGATTTGTGGCAATTCAAATAATGTAATTGAGGAAATATTACAAAGACAAACATTTTATTCTTTGGAATAATGTGCATTGATTAATTGCACAATAGGAACATGTATTAAGAAAGTAAATAGGGTAAATTTAGATTTCATGTTGACTTTGGGTTTCATCTAACAAAGCTTGCTTCTCTAAAGTGAAAATTCATAATATTTCAAATCATAACATAACATAACTTCACACAAAACTAAATAAAATGTGTTACAAATGAATAAAAACAGCCCGCCAAAACTATATCATTATGACCCTGAATGATAAGCGTATAGAATATTGTAAACATACATTTAATAAAGCAATAATGTAGAGTTATTAAAGCACTAAGTGTATCCAAAATGTTTCGACGTGACCTACATACTAAAATAGAGAAACCGCTTTCACCACAAACTCTGTTATGATTATTTACATAACCACTCTGACTAATTGCATCAAAATACAGCGAGTAATAGCAAAGTATTTGTCTTTGACAATTATGTTGGTGTTGCTTATATGCCGCATTTTCATGTAGAACTTCACGAAACATTAACAGAACACAAAATATCACATACTATTACAAGAGGAGGTGATTGTCTTTCAAACGAGTCCACACACAAGTAATCGGATGCATAGATCATTAGATGATCCACATGAAGCACAATGTTACATATGACCACCAGGAGATGGCGCCAAATACATGACACAGACTCAATGATGACTCAAATGACACAGAATGAAACTCATTCTGTGAAATCTCATGACTACAATCATGTCTGTATTGCAGGGTTGGGAGGGTTACTTTTGAAATGTATTCCACTACAGATTACACGCTGTACAATGTAATTTATGTATTCTGTTAGATTACTCAAGGTCAGTAATGTAATCTTAATATTTTGGATTACTTCTTCAGCACTGGTGGATTTTTTCACTTGTTTTGACTTTAAAATCTCTTCCAGTACAGTGAGACAAAATACACATGTTAAAAATACATAATCTGAAAAACCTAAATATATTATGCAATGTTGTTTCTAAAACAAGATCAATCAAATTGATCTTTTTTTAAGGATTTTTAGATATTTTTACAGGAAAACAATAAAAAAAATTATCATCAAGAATATGATTTTTGCCCTAATATCAAAGGTCTTACTAGAAATTTTTTTATTATGATCCAACGTGAATTTTCTTGATAAAAAAACATGATCGTGTCTGGTAACGGGTGCATGTAAAATGGCTAGAAATAGCATTTTAGCTTAGCGTAAAGATGACAATTTACACAAGGTTTATTTATATTTCTTCTGCTCCAAACTTACTTCAAACGTACTTCAAACGTACTCCTCTGTCTGCTCGTATGAATGTAACACATCATAAGAAAGTGTTTCACCACTGTTCAAATGTACTTTGGATCACATCATTTATATGTTTAAATGTTTTCCATCTGAAAGGACTAAATATTAAATTAAACAAATGATAATAAAATACAAAGTAATCTCTTCAGTAATCAAATACTTTTAGAATGTAACTGTATTCTAATGACCGATTATTTAAATTGTAACTGTCGTGGAATACAGTTACTAATATTTTGTATTTTAAATACGTATTTCCGTTACATGTATTCCGTTACATGTATTCCGTTACATGTATTCCGTTACTCCCCAACCCTAGTGTGACAGGGCGGGGCCGGGTTGTGATTATAGACATCCGGTCCCTTATCGGGCTAATTACTAATCCCGATTACTCCCGTTTTTTTACTGTAATTTTAACAATAATTTACTGTAAAAAGTACACGTACTCTCTTGTTAAACATAATATACATTTTAACCATTAATTATATGGGAAAATCATACTTTTTACATCTAAAAAAATACAATTTTTACAGCATTTGACCATAAAACTACATGTATTGTCTTCTTAAATATATTACAATTGTTTAACAAATATTTTACGGTAACTACATGTTAACCAATTTACTGTAGCATTTTTACAGTTAAAATTATGAAAATAAATGTTAAAATACAAAAAATACACACTATTTCAAAAACCACAAGTCCTAAACATTATACATGTTAAAATGAGAATACTGTGATAAAATCGCATAATAACTTTGTTCGTGTAACCAACAACGGATCGTTTACATGGAGCATAATTTATCCAAATTACATCAGTAACTTATAACCAGACGTTCATCCACATAGAAAAGTATACCCACCTCAGAAAGGATGATTTATGATATTTATAGAAACTTTTCAGCTCAATTTACTAAATAAGTGCTTTAATAAAAATACGAGCTTCACATTAAACGCCTTTAAACGTTCTGGAGCACCGGCCCAATAAACCTACAATTGTAAGTGCATTACTATGACCACAATGTAGAAATAAGTTTAATTACATAAACGAGAAAGAAAACTGAATAACAAGTCGATCAGATTAAAGCCACAAATTCTGCTTGTGGACCTTCACTTCTATCAGACCTTGAACATTCCTTTAAATGTAGTCCACATAATTAAAAAAGCTTATATGAGGTCATTGCTAGGGGAAAAAAATGCTTCTTTTTCAGATAAATGACCCTGAAATTTATTTCCAAGGGAATGCTGTACATTTCGTCACTAAGTGCATAGACACAAGCCTCTGAATTATAAGTGTGATAATAAAACCATAAATCTGTGAAACATATTCATGCCAAAGAATAATCTATTCTGTGCAGGCATTTCATACTGTTCCTGCCGGGATGTCCTGAGCTTTTTCAAAGATCTCCATGGAAAAAGTGGCATTGGAAAGTCTTTCGACGCTTTTGAAAAAGGGAGTAGACATCAAAGATATTTGCAGATCACACGATGAGGAGATGAGTCTGTTGGTTTGGGGTGCAGAGATTACATATAGCATTTCCCTTCTGTGGACATGCTAAACATCTGGTTATCTGTCGTCATTTCTTTAAAGTGAAATGAAGAATACTCACATTCTTTTTACACCTTTCAGGCCATCGAAACTGTGACGGCTGATTGTTCTTACCGAAATGTAGTTCAAAACTCTGAAATGGAGATTGAAGGAAATAATGAATTAATAAAGAGGACATTTCTTTAGTAGCAGTTAAGGTATTTTCACACTAGTGTAGATTTTTCAGTAACAAGCAACTTTTTCCAATGAGTCACACTGTAACATCACAACACGTTGCATTTTGTCCCATTACTGCAAATTTAGCATGTAGGGTTGGGAAGTCCAAACACTGAAGTGAATCAGCTCGTTCTGGAAGTTCAGCAGATGAAAAACGATAACTGAAAGAAAAAAGTTCAGAGAAATGATTCACTGATTCACTGATTCACTGATTCACTTATAAGCCCAGTTGATTTCAGTGCATTTGTTAGTTTGGATGGTTCAAATAAACCCATTCAAATAAATGATTCACAGATTTTAATGAATCTGTTCAATTGGAGCGTTCATGTAAATAAACCAAATAAATGATTCACGTTGAGAAGTCGAATTTGTTTTAGTAAATGAGTTAATTCAGTAGGCTCATGCAAACGAACAAGCTAAAATAAACTATTTACTGATTCACTTATAAGTAGCATTGTAGCAAGTTCAATTCATTTTAGTGAATCTGTTAATTTGTGAGTTCAAATGAACCAATTCAAATAAACGATTCACGGATTTTTGTGAATCTGTACTTTTTGAGCGTTCATGTGAACAAACCAATTCAAATAAACAATACGCAGATTTGCTTTAATGCAGCGTTGAGGAGTCCATTTCATTTTAGTGAATCCGCTCATTTGGAGCGTTCAAGTAAATGAACCAATTGTAATAAACGATTCGCATTGAGAAGTCAACGTTGTTTTCATGAATCAGTTAATTCGGCAGGCTCATGTAAATGAACAAGTTAACAAAAAACAAGTCACCAATTTGCTTAATGTATCAGTAGCATTGAGAAGTCTAATTCATTTAATTTAATATGTAATTATTATATTTAATAATATAATATTTTATATGATTCCAGGTGGTCGAGCTCTTCCGTCCCCCTGAAGATGGCCGCGGCTGCTCCGTTGGAGCATATGGTAGCGGCGAGAACTCCACTACGGCTTATCCCTCCTCCTTCCCGGGTTTCCGCACCAGTGTAAAGGGGTTTAGATGGGCAAGGAGGAGACGAGAACCGGCTTGACAATATAAATAATAGTTTCATGTAAAACTGAAACCAAAAGACACAAACACACAAATAGGATGGACAGCTGCCCGTAAACATTTTCTCTCTGTCGCACCACCATCCGCAGTCGGCCTTTATCCCTCTCGGAGGCTTGATTAGCCTGATTAGGGGCCGGGGGTGTAAAATCACGACCCTGTCCTGACCTCTGCCCTGTCACAGATACAAATTTGAAAAGTTTGTAAAATTATCGTGCAAGAACGCACATTAAGCTTGTTTAACCGGACCACACGTTGGCAATGCGGTGGCTAAGCGCCCCCATCTGCATTCACGCACTTGCGTAAAGTATGTTTCAGCCCTTAAACTATTGATTTCCTCTTTAAAATGTACTGAATCAGAAATTGGGTATTTTTTGATATTTGAAATCATCTTCACATTGGAGTAAAACACATTAACAGTTTACAAGACCTTTATAGACAAGTAGGAAGGAGTCACTGATTACAGTTCTGAATAGTAAATAAGCACAGCTTATTTATCTGATGCCCTTGATAGCATGTAACTCTTATCAGAACTCAAGGTTTCACCAGTAACAGAGGAAGTAGATGATTTTAAGGCCTCAAGGCCATTAAACATAGACGATCCTAAAGCGTTCAACTCAGCAGGCATGATGGCAAGCCGTATCAAGAGACTCGGCAGCCAGACATTCAATTTTGGCAAACCTACTTGACCCGTCTATTTCAGATGCTTCTCACAAGATTGTCACATGTCAACGACTACACACTTTGCAGAAAAGGTAGCAGTGTCATACGTAAGCAGGACTAAAAGGAGAAGCAGATATTGCATCATCACTGCTGCTTATCAGAACTAACAGCTTTTATTCACAATACAACTAACATCATTTTAATGACCTGTTTCAGTGACGTCACTTTTTCCCCACAGCCGCCATATTTGTGACCATCAGCGGGAGGAAACAATGGCGGTGAATGGAAAAACAGCCATAAACTGTAGCAAGGAAAACCTCAAAAAAAGGCTTTTCATCCATGCCACGTCCCAGGAAAAGTGTATAAATGTCTGAAGACAGCTGAGAGACATTACCGTTTCGCTCATCGCTAACGAGTGGTTTTGCACACAGCCATTTCTTTTATCACAATTTGGAAGTTATGTGAACAAATGATATTGCTATCGCAGTTGCTAACTTTAAAACTAGCGGGTTGATGTTGCGTGTCAGAAATCCGGTGACGCTAGTAGTGACGATTCTCCCTGACCAATCAGTGATCTGCAGGATTTTGACGTCACATTTAGTATCGGCTCGGCTCGCTTGGAACCTCGACCAAGGTGGTACTAAAAAAAGTATCAGGTACAAGGAACTACCCACAGTGGAAAACCCCAAAATAGCGAGTCCAGTTGAGTCGAGTTGTGCTGTGCAGTGGAAAAGCTCCATAGAGAGCTGCTTTTAACTCATGAAGGATACCCAGAAAGCAACCGAGGCAAATTAGTGAATATGACTAATAGGGCTTTTCGACTGCAAGGAACAACTCGACTCAACTCGACTCTGCTCGCTATTTTGGGGTTTTCAGTTATGACGTGGCCCAAGAGTTACAACATATTGTTTGTATGTGTGGATGCTTTAAATGTACATCAGTATCAACATGAGACACTGTTGCTTGCCTATTTTGTAGATATTAAATGTACAACCCCAATTCCAAAAAAGTTGTGAGAGTATGAAAAATGCTAATAAAAATAAGGAGTGATTTGTAATATTGAAAAAACTACAACTAAACATTATTTGAGGTTTTACCTTGTGCATTTCATTGTTTTTTCTTAAATATACAGTAATTTCAAATCAGATGATTGCAACATGCTTGAGACGGGACAATTTAAGACTAATAACAATTTAATGAGTTAAAATAACAAGACAATGTGAAACAAGAGATGTTAAACAAGTGAGGCAATCGTGTCACAGTATACGTATAAGGAGCCTCCAAAAACAGTCCTTCAAGAGCAAGAATTATTCGAGACTTGTCAATTTGTTAATTGATGCTTTAGCAAATAATCCAGCACTTTGAGAACAATGATCCCAAAGACAAATTGGAAGAATTTTGGGCATTTCACCCTCTACAGTGCACAATATAGTTAAAAGATTCAAGGAATCTGGTCAAATCTCGGTGTGTAAAGGGCAAAACGAAAACCACTTCTGACTGCGCATGATCTCTGATCCCTCAGACGTCACTCTCTTAAAAAACATCATTCATCTGTAATGGATATCATGATCACGTGTTTGGGATTACTTTAGTAAACCTTTGTTAGTGAACACCCCTCGCCGCTGCATCCACAGATGCAAGTTCAGACTTTACTGTGCAAAGGAGAAGCCGTACATCATCACTGTCCAGAAGCGCCGCCGACTTCTCTGAGCTCGCTCTCATCTAAGATGGAAATTAGATCAGTGGAACTGTGTTTTTTGGTCCGATGAGTCCACATTTTAAAATGTTTTGGAAAAACACAGCGGTCATGTTATCTGGGACAAAGAGGAAAAGAACCATCCAAGCTGTTATCAGCATCAGGTCCAAAAGCCAGTGTCTGTATGGGCCAGGGGTATGGCAGTGCCCATGGCATGGTAACTCGCACATCTGTGAGAACACCATGAATGCAGACAGATATGTACAAATTTTGGAGCAACATATACTGCCATCCAGCACCGTCTTTTCCAGGGATGTCCCGAATTTTCAGCAGGACAACTTCAAACCACATACTGGCCGGATTACAAGTGCATGGCTGTGTGAGCAGATAGAGCGGGTGCTAGATTGGCCCGCCTGCAGTCCTGAACGGTCTCCAAATGAAGATGTGTGGCACATTATGAAGCGCACAATATGGCAACGAAGACCCCGTACAATTGCGCTGCTTAAGACCTCCATAATGGATGAATGGGGGAAAATTCCACTTTCTAAACTTAACAAACTTGTGTCTTCAGTGCCTAAATGCTTAATAAGTGTTATTAGAGTGACGTTTCACAGCGATAAACACTCGACTGTCCCAATGTTTTAGGAGTGTGTTGCAATCGTCTGATTTGATATTACTGTAATAAAAAACAATGAAATTCACAAGGAAAAACATCATATAATGTTTAGTTGTGGTGCTTTCAATATAGCAAAGGGTGAATATAATTTACAAATCACTCCTTTTTGTTTTTATCAGCATTTTCCATACTGTCCCAACTTTTCGATATTGCAGATAACAGATAACTATTTTTCTACTAATTATTGGACCAAAATATTCTAAAAATAAGCTGCTAAAATATAATTTGACTTTCGATGGACCAACAGTGTGGACAACGTCCGCCCGAGAGTCCGCGCTGTAACCTTCGTTGCCCGGTGGGCAAGGTCGGTCACTGAGCGCAGCTCCTGCATTAATCCTGGTGGAACTACCCTCGTGTATTTCTTTCAGCGCCTTAGCTTGCACAGGTGCACCGCAAGTGCCTTATCCACTGGGGGCATCGCCGAGTAACCCCTGGCTGCACCGCCATCGAGGGTAGTGAGGGCGGGGGAGCCGAGAGATCGTGTCAGGGCAGAGACAGGTGCCTCCAACGAACTCGTCAGCTCCTCGGGCACTTCCGGAAAAAAGGCACTGGGGCGGGGCGGGGCGTGGCGGTGAGTGGCGCCGCGAGCCCAGATACCAATCCTCCAGCACCGAGGGTTCAGGGAAGAGCGGAGGGTTCCACTCTTGCCCGATGCTCGCGGCGGTCCAGGAAAGCATGTCCGTCATTTCAGCGTCTGTCTGTGACTGGGCGACAACACCCGAGGGGGGAAACCCAGCGGAGGTTTCCGCGTCAGAGGGGACAAGTCCACTCTCCAATGCTGCACTCGAGAGCTCATCACCTCAGAACCGAATAAGAGGTCGAACTCACCCTGGGATGAGCCGGCGCACTCATCCGAATGCCTAACCGGAGCAAACAAGCTTGAAATGGGATGTCTGCGGGGATTTAACTGGCAGAGGTGGTCCCATTGTGGTCCCCAAATCGCCCCCAGTGCTCGCTGTGCTGGCCTCATACCCGTTGGTAGAAGGACCGAGGCAGGGAGCCGCAGGGATGGCTTGCTATCTTACGAAAGTGAGCCGTGACCACAACGTTGCCATGGTCATGTCCTCGCAATGAGGACATGACGCATCCACGAAAGATGTCTCGGCATCGGCGGTGCCCTGGCATGCGCCCAGCCG
Organism: Moxostoma hubbsi; assembly: GCA_032164185.1. Lineage (NCBI taxonomy): Eukaryota > Metazoa > Chordata > Actinopteri > Cypriniformes > Catostomidae > Moxostoma > Moxostoma hubbsi. The sequence goes on from JAVLUX010000034.1 coordinate 2,324,828, forward strand.
CTGTAATGCGCCGTAAGGATCCAGCAGAGGTGAGGGATGGAAATCGCTTGACTCAACTTGAACCATCGACCATTCAGCTCCGGAGATAAAAATCTAATGAGCGGTATACACGTCCCCTCCTTTTATACCCATATGTCCGGGGGAGGGGCATGCAAATACCACTCGCAAATTCC